>OY856414.1:180023700-180671200 GCA_963693085.1 Alisma plantago-aquatica | reverse complement strand
ATTGTTGGATGGAGATCTATACGACAAGTAAAAATCTTTTTAGGTGTGGAGGAGCATTTGTCAACAGAATTTGAAACATCATATCACATTTAAAGATGATTAGTCAATCAAATGTCATTAAGCATGAGAGGATAGAACAAGACATAGCCGTAAGTGAACATGAAAAATACCATTGAAATCATGAGACATATGTTGTAATAAAGAAAATAGAGATTGATGAGAAAACATGGTGTGATGGTTATCACAACCAACTTTGAATCGCTCAAACAACATGATTTAGTTAAAATTTATCCATATCTAGAAGACATAACGTAACATAGATCTCATTTTTATCATGAATTCTAATTTGTATTCAGTGATGCCATGTAACCACATTTTTGTTCTGAATGTGTACCACATACTTAAACCTAGCAATATATTTAATTTTTCCAACAACACGTTACTACGAGTATGAGTACATTTTATATAAACATTTTTTATAAAATATGTGGAACATGGGTTTCCTAATTCTTATCTGGTATGAACTATGTTTGATTTATTGTGTCTCAATGAAATATTATCATTTTTCTATTATTAGTCTAACCCTAGTTAGCTTAATTATGTTAACTTTTCAAAATAATGATCACTTAGTTCAAAAAAAATAAATGTTTTACTTATTGGATATTTTATTTAGTACAAGTGATTTTATTTATTAAATACATAAATAACTTCAACAACTATATATGTCACATTTTAGAAACATTGTAGTAAAACATCAAAATCAATCAGAAAGTAAGTGACAAGATAGATTTAGTGGCATATTTGGTATTTAGATGCAAACTTTTTGTTGGCATCATGTTTCACTTCAATTTTTCCATAGAGAAAAAAAAACAAATAGGATCGTCTTGAAATGAGAGTATAGTGGTAAATTTTCAAATATGATTAAGAACATAACATTCTTCATCTAGGGTACTCCAACCCCGACTTCATTATTGAGATATATCCAAATAGGGTCTAGATGACATTCTTTTAATCGGAACACCATAATCCCGGATTTTTCTCATCTTATCTGTTTGTCTTTTGTACAATGTCATGGTAAAATTGGGCTGAATTGGGATAAAAGGGTTTTTGCGTATCTTCATTTGATGGTAGCCCGGTCATGCCTCCTTTTGGATTGAAATTTCGACTGGGTTGCATTTTGTCTTTTTGTGCAAGGATATACACAATAGTTTAGCTAATGTGAACTATACCCAAAAAGGAGTCAGATTGAGACGAAAGAGGGTGAGTTTCCAAATGAGTTCACAAACAAGCTACCCCCTATCCTAGGGTACCCAAATTCAAATTTGAATTCCTGGATATATTTCCGGTGCCTTGAAAGGAGGTGTCAGGCCAGTGCGCTACCGTCAGCTGAGAAACTGAGTGTTTGATTGTTGGATGCTCAATTTTGGATGGATCTCTTTGAACATTAATAGCGGAAGCAACTACAGGATTGTTTTGGCTGCAGAGGTCGGCAGCAGACCACAACAAGATGGCGATGCATCCGTTTTTTCGCAAGAACAAGTGTAATGCATGAGACTCAGGGGTTCAAATGGGTTTGCAAAAAAGCTACAGGGGGTTAATTTTGTAACACAAACTAGAACAACCGATATGGATTCAGAGGGAGATCCAAAGTTCGGACACTTTGGAGAGCATGCCTACCTGAAAGATTATTCTACGCCGGCTAAGTACTGGCCGGCACCATCACTAAAGCCATGGGTCTGGGACAAGGAAAGGAGAGAGTTGAGAGAAGGTATTGTTGGTATTATTTGCGGGCACAGGTCCCCTTGGGTGTATCTGCAGGCTAGCTGCATCGCTCAGTTGGCAGACTGGTGGCTGCAATCCTCTTTGCTCCACCAACACCAACCCCACATCTCATGAGGCGGGGAAGCCATCGGTCATGATCTGATATCGCAGTTCACTACACCAGCACAGTAAAATCAAAACAAAATCATGAAATAAAAGGCGCCACGGAAGCTAAAGTTTACTTAGTTTTAAACCAAAACCTACTCCTGTCAGTTAAACCTCCCTAACAAAACTCCAAACGCGAACAAGCAACAATCATAAGATATGGGTGATCATCCGAGTCTCCAGTAAAACCAATCACAAAATCAATAGAATTATTAAAAGCTTCATGGATAGCTCCCCACCCGTACATATGTCCCACCACCGATATCTGAAAGTGATGGTAGCTTAAACATGCCCACGTTTCTCGATGTCCATCACTTCCTCCTCGTTAATATCAAAGAATCTAATCAAAGAAAGGGTATGCTTACATAAATCTATATTCAATTATAAATACCGCCATACCAAAAAATAAAAGCAAATGAAGGCCAAAGTAATCCACCACTCGCTGGTCTTAGAAAATAAATGATTTATTATAGGCGTGCCATATTGGCATTGTCCAGTAGTGTACGGGAAATGAATGGTCCAAATTCAATAATAACCTAATAAGACAAAGATGCCAAAGCACACTCGTTGGTAAAATCGATTGTGTGGGATCGTTATTAGAAGATCTAGAGTAGTACATGAGTGGAAAGAGAGTCAGCAAGTCCACACATCTGATGAGCACATCAACAATACACTTGCACTCCATCAAATTAGAAGAAAGAAAGGGGCCTATACGACTTAGGCCACAAATCCATGAATAAGACATAAGCCCCGCCACTAGTTCTAGCAATCCCGCTGAGTATTCCGTATCTGGAATGATTCCTATATCTTTAGGACATGTGGCCACAAGCATACACATATATGTACATAGATCCACACAACAATTGGAATTCTGAGCAACTACGTGCAAGTGCTACATGGTCAAAAAGGCAATATCCCATGCATATTATTGACATCAATATCATTAGCCATATATAAGAATAAGTGAAACCTTAACAAAGATGTATAGACCTTACGGATTTTTAGGAGGGTATTCAAGCCTGCAAATCAAACCACCAGTGTGTCATGTTGGACCTTAGTCTAGAATAGGTCCATTAGTACATAGAGCAATCAACAAGATGCTACACAAAACTCTCAAGGTCTTAATTGATTTACAAATTCTTAGATTATGTTATAAATTCCATAAGTGAAATAAAACCAAATAATAAGCATGTGTTTATGATTAATTATGATTTTCTCATCTACAATGTCATGAAGTGCATTTATGGTTCACTGAAACTTAAATAGTCCCAAAATTATTGAATGAGCATTGCACCATCTTATCTAAACAACACTAGAATCTAGTTTAACAATGTTCGTTGATTTACATTCATTTATGATATTTGTTTGAGAGTCTATTTACTTAAGTTGTGTCTATTTTACTTAAGTTGTTTAGTCTATTTGTAATATGGGCCCAAGTGTGTCTTTGCCCTTTAGGGTTTGTCTTGAATATTTATGCTTCCCCCTTATCCTACATAAAGAAAAGGGGGATGCCTCCTATCAATAAGAAAAACTTACACGAGGAGATTTCCCCCATCATATCGTCTTCCACATGGTATGAGAGCAGATTTTCATGTGGTTTGTTAGGAAATCAGGACAACAAATAAGGCAGCAAAATTAAAATTTTTAATACATGATTCCCTAATCGGCAGATCACATCAACAATAATGTATCTAAGAAGGAAGGTTGTAAGAGTTATACCTAGTCCTGGAGCAAGTCCAGTGACAACTCTTGTTGCAACATGCTTCTTTATCAAGTGGCACTTTGACGGTTGTCAGTGGCAGCCTCCTGGTTGATCACCACAGACGGTGGTTGGTCGTGGCTTGGATATCAATCTTCTATAGGAGGGAAAAATTCCATCTAAATCACTCATATTCAATCCTCATGTGTCACAGAGTACATGAGCATCACCTTTTTGGTAACCTTTATTCAAGGTCACATTGGATGGTGTCTAAGTACAACAAACGACATGTGATGAGTGTAGTTACTTCAGGTCTAATAACCACAATCACCACTATCACTATGAGAGTTGATTCTGACTACCATCCTATGGTCTCCATGTATCACCCTCAAGGTGGGTTTGTTTGATACACTTTTTACTAACATGTACATGTGTGTTTGACTTGATATCACATATCATGAATAATGAGATTCCGTCATCACTCAATACACACTCTAGTCTTATCTATTACTGTTGTCTATTTTTTTCCACAATAATATCCAACTAGGGACTAACAAGAATGTATGTACTCTTATCATACATATGATCTCATTGTTCAGGTCTTTAACCTGAAGACATATGCCATTGAGTAATATCATTCTTTAGACATCTATTATATCTGTATCACCAACTCATTTTTTGAGACAAACATCATAGATAGAATTACCTTTATAATTTTCAAATCAACTATATGATGCCCCATCACAGTCATCATATGATTGGCTCTATGGGCATACATACCATCAGACTCCCACTTGTACTTAGAGCCAATCACTTAAGAATCTTATTCCAAGTTATCTTTAACATGTCCATCATGTTTCTGCTACACTGGTACTTTTATAGTGGGTTGAAAACTTTTTCTTTAAGTCTGTATTTTGCAAGTTTCTGATCTCCTCATTGTGAAACTTTTCACATAAGATGGAAGTGCCATAGTATGCTATCTGAGTTCCTTTGCCTTGTAGCTCCATTGTTTTATATTATCTCTACTGTGTCATCAATGGTTGGAATCTCCCATAAGTTAATCTCTATGAACTTCTTGATCCAAAAAATATCCTTTGTTGTGTTCATAACACCTAAGGTACTCAACTTCTATTGTAGAATTTGCAACTATCTCTTGCTCAAAACTTTTCCCTCTCACAATTCTATTTTATGGTCAAATATAATTTTAGTTTGTGATCATTAATTTTCTCTATCACTTTGGAAGCTTCCCCTTATACCCAACTCTTCCTTATTACCATAACCACATAACTGATCCTTTTAGAGCTTCTCAAGTACTAAAGGATGTTTTTATGGTAGTCCAGTGACTTTTACTAGAATATGACATATTTCCTCTCATCATGTACAATATATATGAGACAATGGGATGAGTGCATAATATTGTGAATGCAATTTGGCATCTTACACATGTATTCTTGTTCTTCACAAGAACTGGGGTACTAGATTCTACAGAGACCAATTTCACAAATTTTCTTTCATTAAATCTTGTATGCCAAACTCTTTCAGCATTTGGTCAATGTATGTGCTCTTTCTTAGGTCAAGAAGTTATCTAGATCTATCTCTATAGATTTTGATTCCTATCATATAGGATGCTTCTCCTAAACCCATCAAAGAGAAGGTACTTCCCAACTAGGTTTTCACATTTGTAGTATAAGGATATTAATCCCCATCACTTTGTTAATATAAATATGCCCCCATTAAATTATTGTTATCAGATATTCCATCTTCATTTCAACTCAAGTCAAACTCTTTGACTATCTTGTCATATAGAAGATTCCAGCTCTGAGATGCTTGCTTCAATCCACAGATTGACCCTTATAGCTTACATACTTTACTTGCAATATTGGATTTATAAAACCTTTAGGTTGTGTCATGTACACATCCTCTAGATTATTCCCAATAAGGAATTCTATTTTAACATCCAATTTTTCCAAATCTTATAGTCATACTAAGCTGCAATAGCAAGCATGATCCTGATAGATTCAATCATGGCAACTGATGAAAAGATTTCTTCATGTTCAACGCCTTGAACATTTTTGAAACCTTTTCCAACCAATATGCTCTTATAGGTTTGTAAAATACCATCCATGTCGGTATTTTCTCAAAGACCCAAATGCATCCTATGGGTCTTACCCATTCAGGTGGATCAATCAAGGTCATACCTTGTTGGTTTACATGGACTCCATCTTTGATCTCATGTCCTCAAGTCTTTTCTTAGACTCTGGTCCCTTAAAACTTCTAAGTGGATAGTTGACTTATCATATATGACAAACTCACTGCCTTGTTGAGCCATAAGATGTCATAATATTCGAAGCTCAAGGCGTGTTCTACTATAAATATGAGTTTTGTGTTACATAAAGAACTTGAGATTCCACAACAACTTGTGATTCTCCTTATTCCTATTATACCTCTTTTAGGTTCAATGTTTTCTTGTTGGTCTCAAACTTTTTGAGTTCTACTTTTCTCCTACTGATTCCTTTGAAATCAAATTCAATTTAAGAATACAACTATAATGACTCCTCCCCCTGTTATCCCCTATTTAGGCAGACCAAGTGAGCACAGGCCATTACCAATAATACATGATCAAGGTTCATAAAATAACCAGAAACAATTAATAAATTTTCACTAAATAGGAATGAGTTTGCACAAGATAAAATTTCTATAAAGGAATTACATGGTAGAATTTTCTAGAGTTTGCAACACGATAAAATGAACTAACTAAATCCTCTATAATTACATTACTTCTTGTTCGTTTGGTTCCTTCTTCTCTAGATGTCCATTTTCCATTATTCTTACAGGAAGGATAGCACATTATACTAAAATGCTGACAAATCAAAACCCAGTCAGTATAACAATCTATACTAGTATGTAGCGGAAATAAAAAATTCACATTTATTTGTAACAACATAATCAAAGCAATTATTGTGACAAAATCAAAGTTATCATTTTCTTCACAACTTCTCAGCCTATTTTTACTCAACCTCTAAGATACCCTCTCCTAGAGTTTTGTCCCCACCGTGAACTGTAGGTCACCTCTCAATCTAGGGCTAGGTGTCATGTTAGACACATCTCAATCTGGATTTAGGTACCATGTTGGTCTTCCCAATCTGGGGTAGGATCTCATATGACATTCCCAATCTGGGGCCTGGTCTTACATTCCCAATCTGGGGCATGGTCTTTAGTCATCATCATGACTCTTTCATTTCTTTCCATTCTTGAACTTCCTAAGTTGGTATACATACATTGTGATAGTAACAATGACTTCATAGTTTGTAGGAATTAAATAAATATGCAAGCATTTATTTTCAAGCAATCCAAAAAAACCTCAGAAAAATGTTCGGAAACTAATGTGGTTATATATAGGCATAACCACATACCTTGATCAAGTGTACTTTGTAACATCCCTGACCTAGGTTATGAACTAACCCTAGGTGTTTTGTTTAAATATGTGATTAGATGCTTCTGGTTATCTTTTGATATGTAATTAAAGCTTTTGAGGAACTTATATTTCTATTTCAGTCATTTTTGAACAATGTTGTAATATTGTTTTGTTAAATCTGGACTAATGTGCAAATTACCCAATTAAAGGGGTTAACTTGCAAATTTCACATGTTAAGATTTTCCTATGATGTTAATACATCATGATAATGAATATGATGTAGTGATATGGATTCTCCAAGCTTGGGCACCAAGATATAGCTTGTAGAGCAATCTTTATGCTTTAAAACCTAGTTTTGGTGTAAAGTGCAATTTACCCAAAATCTAGGGTGCAACATGTAAAATATACCATCTAGAATATCTTTCATGACTCTTGGCATAAATTAGATTAAAGAAAATTAGGAGGGTTCCTCATTTGAATGATCAAATAAGAAAGATAACCTTAATATGTAAATAACCAAGTTTTAGGCAAAATGACCCTTTATATATATGCAACTTATTAAGATATATGGATCCTTTCCCTTTTACCTTGGATAAGGGAGGAATTTTGCATGGGATAAGAAGGGAGAAACATGGCCAAGAAAGTGGAGAAAGGGTTAGTGGATATATTTGAGAAATAAAAGAAATAATCCTCCTTGCTTTGAAAATACCCCAAAAATATATAAGTGCATCCTTTTAACAAGCAAAGGATCGTTTCCCTTCATTCCTTCACTTATCTTCTTGCTTTGGCCGACTAAGGAGAAGCTCAGGAGCAGAGGAGAATGACCAGGCTAGTTTGGGTAAGTCTTGATCATCATTCATCTCGATTTCATGGTGGAAATCCTTATACAAGGTTGGTTTGTTAGTTTTCCTTACACAATTCTTCTTTCTAGCCTTCTTCTACACCCAAACCTTGAAGAACGAACCTTGGGAAACCTTTGGAGCTTAATCCACCATTAAAGCTACTAATCTTGGAGCTCTAGATCAGATCTTAAGGCGGGTTTTATAACTCTAAACCTTTAACTTTGTTAAGTGCATCTTCTTTTCCTGGAATCGTTGCTTGTTCTTCTTCTTTGCACACTTCTAAGTGTTCTTGCAAACAATTCCATGAAGAACCACCCCTGTTCTTGAGGTAGAAGATGATGGCGTTAATATATATTCTTATCCTAAATTTACTTTAGCAAACAGTCCTCCACCTCTTGCTCAAATAGTTTGCAAAACCGTTTGAAAGCAAACAGTTTCACAAGAACGTTTGGGGAGCAACCGGTCCAAGACCATTTGGATGGGTTGACCAGGTGTTGACCATTTGGAGATATTATATACACATTATGGACTAATCACCCACCAAAAATCATCATCTAATTGCAAGTAAATCACCAATTGAAGGCTCATTAGTCACCTAAACCCTAATCGGGTTTATTGTTGATTTCAATGATGGAATCATATTGAAGTTTGGGTTGAGTGGCCCAAATGGTTTCAAAACCATTTGGGGATCACCCAAACGGTCTCAAGACCGTTTGGTAATCACCCAAGACCATTTGGAGGTCTAGGGTTAATGGGGTTGACCAATTGATGGTTCAATCATATCAAGTTGTTGAACAATTAAATGCTGATTTTGTAACCAAATCTAGGGTTCAACTCTTAAGTGAATGACTTGGTTTTTGATGAAATAATGGGCAAACGGTCTCAAGACCATTTGGAGGATGGGGTCATGTCATGACCCAATTGAATGATGGCCCAATGGGTTCAACATCAATTAGACTCATGTTGATACATGTTGAAGGGTGATCGATTCCAAACCCTAGTCCAATCAATCCAAACCCTAATTGGTGATGAATTGAGGGTCAATTGAGGATCAAATCAGTTAAGGGATGACCTAATTGACTCAATTGATAAGTGGTTAACCTTTAATTGAACGATTGAGGGATTCAACCTTGGAAACCCTAGCTCAATTGGAAGAGTTGACGCACTTTTTGGTCCATGCGGTTTTGAGGGTGTTTGGTCCAAACGGTCTCAAGACCGTTTGAGTCCAAACGATCTCAAGACCGTTTGGGACCAAATGGTCTCAAGACCGTTTGGGACCAAACAATCCCAAATCGTTTGGTGACCATGCGGTTTCAAGATCAATTTGCCCATACGGTTTCAAAGTCAAAGTTGGCCAAACGGTCAACGAGACCAAATGGTCTTCACCTCACCTAGGGCAAACGGTCTTGAGGGTGTACCTTGCCATGTGGTTTCAAAAGTCAAAGGGACCAAACGGTCAACAACTCCAAACGGTTTCAAAACCGTTTGGAGGTTGAAAGTGAAAAACTATTTGGGGTCTATTAAGGTCAAGAACGTTTGATGCCTTAGTGGTCAAGATGGTTTAATGGTTGATTAACCTAAACCTTAATGATACCTAAAGTAATTAGTGGATTGATGCATGTAATGGTCAATGGTGAACATTACAAAAGTACCCTTAGTGAGATAGTGTGACTAATACCCCTTGATCAAGCAAACCCTAACGACCATAATGGTGATGACATGATTTATATTATCAAGGTTGATTTGACTTAATCTAATCAAGAGTGATTTAAACATCATCTAATAGTTAGAGGAGAGAGAAGACTCCCTATATGTATGAGAATCAAGTAATATACTTCCAACATGTATGAATACACATAATTAGGGTATGATTCTTCATAGTTAGATCATGAAAACCCTAATTATGGTGATTAATGAATCTTAACTTAATTGAAGGCATTAATGGAAGTAATCTTCATACATGATGATGGTATGACCTCAATATCATGTAATATGAATAGTAAACCCTAATTTTAAGGGTAATATCATGTAATGTGATTATTAAACCCTAATCTAAGGTGATGTGATGAAGTGAATAGTAAACCCTAATTTGGAGTTATGCTTTTAAGCATGAAGCTCTGTTCTTGAATTATATATGAGTAATCATTATACCTTTGAAAGTCATAAGGGTTGAATAACCCTAATTAAATTGAATAGGGAAACCCTAACCCTAGAAACCAACCGTGGTAACATAACACGGTCGTGGTAAATTGTCAATAGCACGACCGTGCTAGGTAGCACGGCCATGGTAGCTTCCCCTTGCACGACCGTACAAGGAAGCACGGCCGTGGTGTTCTATGATTAAATTAAAAAGAACTTGTATTATGCTAAGACAGATATAATGTGCATGTTTTCAATTATATTAGTCATGCAGGTTGTTACCAAGAGGTAATCATAGCCAGGTAAGGGTTATGATACCACATTCATTGAAAGTATTCTTTAAGCTTTGAAAACAATGATATGTTATGTTGCCTATTAAAAAGGTAACTTTTGAGATGGATAGGCTGTATGAGCCATGAAGACCATCTGTATTGTTATAATCAAAGTCATGTTGTTAAATGACTTGATGACTATATGTCACATGGTAACAAGTGTCATGATGATCTAAGGGTTTGAACACCCCTATTTTTTTTAATCATAATGATAAGAAGGTTAGGGATTGATATCCCAATGGTAACTGAGGTGAAATGAACTTGATATAATTAGTAATCCTTCTTTATAGAAATTGTTTTAATGGTTTGTGTTTGAAAACATACCTGATGTAAAAAGAATGCTATAATGTACTTAAATAATCAAGTATAATGATATCATGTAGAGCCCTGATCATAGATCCATCATTGTCAATAGTTTAATGATGGTGAAACAGGTTTTCTTAAGGGAACTCCTGGAGAACATACTTTTGAGTATGTTGGGGTTATGGACGTGAATATCCTTACGTCCTGATGTAGGGATTGATGTGAGATGTACCTTAATCTCTCATCCCTTCATTATATGTTTATGCCGGGATGATGTATCACTAATCTCCTGATGATGTTGTTAATGCTGCATCGGGGTGAGATAAACAAGAAATCCCTCGATGGCAAAGAGAGTATAGAATGCCACTATAACTCTAATAGCGAAGTTGCCAGATTGCCCTAGAAAGATATTATAGCAGAGACACGAGATGTCCTGCATATTGATCCTCATACTGACTGAGGAAGATGAGGTCATAGGAATCCGACTCTTCTGATGACCTATGTATGGTACCGATTGTGATTTCATAATGGTCGGTTGGAGTATCAGAGGTGTAACTCATCTCCTCAGGGCATAATAATGTTTGAAAAACATAATCAGCCGTGTAGCATAACTGCTTAGGTTGAACTACGAGAAACAATGATTGATGATACATCGTTTAGAATATTCTAGTTAAATAACTAGTATACATGTTCTTCATATTCCTTATTGAGATATGCCTTGATATTCAATTAAGTTAAGTTATAATTGAAATGATTGCCTAAGAGAATGTTGCTTTACTTAATATTAAACCTGTTGTTAAATGTTTATAGTTTACTACTTATTGTTATTCCTTTATTGAAACAACAAAGCTTCTGGTGGAGAGTTATAACTCTCGTTGGGAAAATTTTTCAAATTGTCTCACCCCCGTGGGATTCGACTTTTTAGGTAGACACCGAGGACGGAGAAACCCATCTGAGGGTGAGCACCAGCAGCAACAACAACAATCTCAGGGACAACAGTGATTCTCAGGTGGAGACACTGACTATCAAGTCTTGTCGATATTATGCCCTATGTGTCGTCTCTGTACTCTCAAGTCCTAGGAGTCCGTAGATGTTTAAAGTAGATCTGAGATTTTTGGCTTAATGCCTCAAGATTTTTGTATCTTGCTTTGTACAGATAATAGAGCTGTGATCTTACAAAGATATAATGATGAATCATGTTGTAAACAACTTATCTTGTTTCTTTATGAAAATGTTTTGTTGTTTAAATATCTCTTCCTGAAAAGTTTTAATTTTTAGTGATTTTTAATAACTCTACTGCTAGTTAATCGCTTCCGCATTCGTATCTCGTGTTTTGGCAATTCGTTCGCCTCAATTTAGTGGTATCATAGCTCTAGGTTCGCTGAGTCTACAGAGACATAGGACTTAGGACGTTGAGTCTGTTCTAGTGTCTTCCAGTATATCTAATAGTGTCTTCTACTCCTCAGGAGAAGAAGATAAGATTAAGGATGTATGGACCTCACGAAGGATACGAGGAATATGTTGTAGAGAGTAGTGTTGCTGCACCTAGAGAAGGTGCTAGAAACCCAGAGATAGAGCAACCTGTGCCTGAACCACCACGGTTCAATCCAACTGACATGGGCAACCCAACCTTCCAGACTATGTTTGGGTAGTTTATGACTGCCATGACACACATAACTGATAGGATGCCTATACCTGCGCCTAGGGCACCTACCCATCCTGAAGGACAAGGAATCAACAAGACGTTTGAACGACTTTGCCGAGTTAAAGCCACAGAGTATTTTGGAACAGCTGAACCAGCAGATGCCGACTTATGGTTAACTGAACTAGAGAAGGCCTTTAGAATCTTGAACATCCCAGAAGCTGAGAAGGTTAAACATGTTGTGTATATTCTCAAGGGGAGTGTTGGTCATTGGTGGACCATGGAAGAAAAGAAGAGGCCTGGTGTAGAGATTGCATGGGAAGCTTTCTGACGAGAATTTATCAACAGATATTTCCCTAAGACGTTTCTGGATGAGAAAATCTCTCAGTTTGAGAGGTTAAGGCAAGGTCTGACGAACATTAGCGAGTATGAGGCTAAGTTCATGGAGTTGTTGCGGTTCTGTCCGCACATAGCAGCTACAGATGAAGAAAGGATTAGGCATTTTGAGAAAGGATTAAACGCCGAGTTAACTACTCCCGTGTCTGCCTTAGAGAATAGAGAAAGGTTTGCTACCTTTGTAGAGTCTGTCAGAAGGATAGAGAGGTCTGTAGAAGAGAAGAGACAGACCCAGAACAAGAGGATGTATCCCCAGTTCCAAGGATCTTCACCTAAAGGTTTCAAGAAACCTAGGTTCTCTGCGCCTACACCACCACCTAGATCCAATACCCAGACGCAGTGGACGTCGATTAGGGGTAGAGGACAAAGCCTACCACTAGAAGGAGCTCGCAGTTCAGTATCTATGTCGGTTACAGGACCACCCAGACCACAACAACTGAATAGAAGTTGTTATCTATGTGGAAAGATGGGGCATCTGATGAAGGATTGCAGAGCCAGAGAAGTGAGTGTAACTCAACCTCAGAGGCAAAGTCAACAAGGATCACAAAGGAGACAGTTTCCAGGAGGATCTAGAGGACGTGGACAAGCGTCCCAAGCTGGATCATCAGCACCAGGTCAGCGAGCACCGAATCAACCACAGGCAACAGTGAGATTTTATGCAATGAATCCACCTGATGCAGTGATCAACCCTCAGGTTGTGGCAGGTCAGATGGAATTGTTATATTCTAATATGTCTACATCTTGCGTTGTATCTATTTTGATTGATCTGGGTGCTACGCACTCCTTTATCACTCGAAGAGTGATTTTTGACTGCAACTTGACTATAAGTCATAGAGCAGATAGTTTGTTGCTAGAAACTCCGTTGAGGGGATCTACCATGTTGCAGGAGGTATGTTCTCCCTGTATCCTCTTCTTTTCTGAGCATCGCATTCAAGTGGATCTTATACCACTTGATATGCATGGATTTGATATAATCCTTGGGATGGATACCTAAGAAAGGTATAAGGTTGTTTTGGATTGTGAATCCAAGCAAGCTGTGTTTGCTGATGATAGTGACACATGGATCTTTAAAGGAAAGAGAAAGATTCTACCCACCTGTCTTGTGTCAGATATGGTTGTTGAGAAGCTGATGAGGCAAGGATGTTATGCATTCTTGGCCCATGTGGTAGATACTACCATGGATAGTCCTATCCCTGCCGAAGTTCCTGTAGTCAGGGAATTTGAAGATGTATGTCATGAAGAACTTCCAGGTGTGCCACCACCTCAGGAAATTGATTTTGAGATCAACTTAATCCCAGACACACAACCTATAGCACAAACACCATATAGGATGGCGCCTGCTGAGATGGAAGAACTCAAGAAACAGCTGCAAGAGTTGCTTGAAAAGGGTTTCATCCGACCGACTACTTCCCCTTGGGGTGCTCCGGTCCTTTTTGTTAAGAAGAAAGACGGGTCAATGCGGTTGTGCATTGATTATAGACAGCTAAATAAAGTAACAATAAAGAACAAGTATCCTCTGCCGAGGATTGATGATCTCTTTGACCAGTTGTGTGGTGCAACCGTCTTCTCAAAGATAGATTTGAGATCGGGATATCATCAACTCCATATTAAGGATAGTGACATACCCAAGTCTGCCTTTAGGACAAGGTATGGTCACTATGAGTTCATGGTTATGTTGTTTGGACTAACAAATGCACCAGCTGCATTTATGGAACTCATGAATAGAATCTTCTGACCTTTTCTCGATCAGTGTGTTGTTGTCTTTATAGATGACATCTTGATCTATAGTAGAGATGCTCAGCAGCATGAACAACATCTTCGTTAGGCTCTAACCGTGCTAAGAGAACACAAGTTATATGCTAAGTTTAGCAAGTGTGAGTTTTGGTTACCGGAAGTATCTTTCCTTGGACACGTGATATCTTCCTCGGGTATTCGTGTTGACCCTAAAAAGGTAGAATCCGTCCTGCAGTGGGAGCAGCCAAAGACACCAACTGAAATCCGTAGTTTCTTAGGGTTGGCTAGCTATTGTCGGAGGTTCATTAAGAACTTCAGTTCTATAGCCTTACCCTTGACTAAGTTGACCAGGAAGGATGTTCCTTTTACCTGGAGTGATAAGTGTCAACAATCTTTCTAGTTGTTGAAGGAGAGGTTGACAAGTGCGCCTGTGCTTGTGCTACCTAAACAGGGGATAGGATATATTTTTTTTGTGATGCCTCCAAAAATGGACTTGGATGTGTGTTGATGTAGGATAAACAAGTGATTTCTTTTGCTTCCCAACAACTTAAGAAACACGAGGAGAATTATCCGACACACGATTTGGAACTAGCGGATGTGGTTCATGCCTTGAAAATCTAGAGACATTATCTCTATGGAGAGACATTCCAGATTTTTACGGATCATAAAAACCTTAAGTATATCTTGTCTCAGCATGAGCTTAACATGAGGCAACGCCGCTGGATGGAGTTAATCAAGGACTACGATTGTACAATTGATTACCATCCAGGGAAGGCCAATGTGGTTTCTGACACTTTGAGTAGGAAATCAGCAACATCAGCCCTAGATAGAGTACAACTGAATTCCTTAGTGTGCTCAAGGAGAGATATGCTCATCTCCTTTAGGCAAAACAATGTACAGTTAAAAGTATCATTGTTAGCCGGGTTGTTAGCTGAGATGCACATAAAACCAACTATGAGAGAGCAGATTAAGGAGGCACAACAAGTTGATGCTGCAGTTCAACAGATTAGATCGGAATATGGTTGTGAGAAATGATATGGTTTCCAGGATTCAGATAACCAAGTAGCATGTTATCATGGTAGGATGATAGTGCCGGATGTGGATAACTTGAGAAAGCTAGTCCTGGAAGAAGCTCATTCTTCAATGTATGCTATGCATCCAGGAAGCACCAAGATGTATCGAAACTTGAAAGATATGTATTGGTGGCCTGGTTTGAAGAAAGATGTTGTTGAGTTTGTTATGCGGTGTCCTGTGTGTCAGCAAGTTAAAGCTGAACACCAGAAGCCTGCGGGAACAATGCAACCCTTACCCATACCACAGTGGAAGTGGGATCACGTGACCATGGACTTCATTGTTGGCCTACCCAGGACAGCCAAAGGACATGATTCCATCTGGGTAATAGTTGATAGGTTGACAAAAATAGCTCATTTCTTACATGTCAAAACAACCTATTCTGCTGAGAAGTTAGCACAGTTATATGTTGATGAGATTGTGCGACTGCACGGAGTCCTAATTACCATTGTCTCTGATAGAGGTCCCTAGTTTATGAGTCATTTTTGGGAGAGACTTCATAAAGCTTTAGGCACACAGTTAAGGTTTAGTACAATCTTTCATCCTCAAACTGATGGACATCCTGAAAGGACTATACATACTTTAGAAGACTTGCTTAGAGCATGTGTTCTTCAGTTTATAGGGAGTTGGGATCTGCACCTAAGCTTGATAGAGTTTGCCTACACCAATAGCTATCAGCATAGCATTGACATGTCACCTTATGAAGCTTTGTATGGTAGACGTTGTAGATCACCCCTATGTTGGTATGAAACTGGTGAATATCAGTTCTTAAGTCCTGATCTTGTGTAGAAGACCACGGAGAAGATTAAAGTAATACAACAATAGATAAAGACTACATAGGATAGGCAGAAATCTTATGCTGATAAGCGTCATACACCTTTAGAGTTCCAGGTTGGAGACAGAGTATACCTTAAAGTCTCACCTTGGAAAGGAGTTCTGAGATTTGGAAGGAAAGGGAAGTTAGCTCCTAAGTTTATGGGGCCTTACCCAATCATTGAACGGATTGGAAGAGTAGCCTATAAGCTATAGTTACCACCATAATTACAGAAGTTACACCCTATGTTTCACATTTCTATGCTGAGGAAATGTCACCCTGATACAGAATCAGTTCTGCAACCTATGGAAGTAGAATTGAATGATGATATATCTTATGAGGAAGGACCAGTGTCAATCATTGATAAAAGAATTAAAAAGCTAAAAAAGAAAGACATAAGTCTTGTGAAAGTTCTCTGGAATCATCGTGATGTTCAAGAAGCCACATGGGAACTAGAGGAAGAGATGAGGAGGAAATACCCTACTCTTTTCTCTTAATATGTTTTGTTGATTTCGGGGACAAAATCCTTGTAAGGGGTGGATAATGTGTAACATCCCTGACCTGGGTTATGAACTAACCCTAGGTGTTTTGTTTAAATATGTGATTAGATGCTTCTGGTTATCTTTTGATATGTAATTAAAGCTTTTGAGGAACTTATATTTCTATTTCAGTCCTTTTTTAACAATGTTGTAATATTGTTTTGTTAAATATGGACTAATGTGCAAATTACCCAATTAAAGGGGTTAACTTGCAAATTGTACATGTTAAGATGTTCCTCTGATGTTAAGACATCATGACAATGAATATGATGTAGTGATATGGATTCTCCAAGCTTGGGCACCAAGATATAGCTTGTAGAGCAATCTTTATGCTTTAAAACCTAGTTTTGGTGTAAAGTGCAATTTACCCAAAATCTAGGGTGCAACATGTAAAATATACCATCTAGAATATCTTTCATGACACTTGGCATCAAGTAGAGTAAATAAAATGAGGAGGGCGCCTCATTTGAATGATAAAATAAGAAAGATAACCTTAATATGTAAATAACCAAGTTTTAGGCAAAATGACCCTTTATATATATGCAACTTATTAAGATATATGGATCCGTTCCCTTTTACATTGGATAAGGGAGGAATTTTGCATGGGATAAGAAGGGAGAAACGTGTCCAAGAAAGTGGAGAAATTATTAGTGGATATAGTTGAGAAATAAAAGAAATAATCCTCCTTGCTTTGAAAATACCCCAAAAATATATAAGTGCATCCTTTTAACAAGCAAAGGATCGTTTCCCTTCATTCCTTCACTTATATCCTTGCTTTGGCCGACTAAGGAGAAGCTCAGGAGCAGAGGAGAACGACCAGGCTAGTTTGGGTAAGTCTTGATCATCATTCATCTTGATTTCATGGTGGAAATCCTTATACAAGGTTGGTTTGTTAGTTTTCCTTACACAATTCTTCTTTCTAGCCTTCTTCTCCACCCAAACCTTGAAGAACGAACCTTGGGCAACCTTTGGAGCTTAATCCACCATTAAGTCTACGAATCTTGGAGCTCTAGATCAGATCTGAAGGTGGGTTTTATAACTCTAAACCTTTAACTTTGTTAAGTGCATCTTCTTTTCCTAGAATCGTTGCTTGTTCTTCTTCTTTACACACTTCTAAGTGTTCTTGCAAACAATTCCATGATGAACCGCCCCTGTTATTGAGGTAGAAGATGATGGAGTTAATATCTATTCTTATCCTAATTTTACTTTAACAAATGGTCCTCCACCTCTTGCTCAAACGGTTTGCAAAACCATTTGAAAGCAAACGGTTTCACAAGAACGTTTGGGGAGCAACCGGTCCAAGACCATTTGGATGGGTTGACCAGGCGTTGACCATTTGGAGATCTTCTGTACACATTATGGACTAATCACCCACCAAAAATCATCATCTAATTCCAAGTAAATCACCAATTGAAGGCTCATTAGTCACCTAAACCCTAATCGGGTTTATTGCTGATTTCAATGATGCAATCATGTTGAAGTTTGGGTTGAGTGGCCCAAAAGGTTTCAAAACTGTTTGGGGATCACCCAAATGGTCTCAAGACCGTTTGGTGATCACCCAAGACCATTTAGAGGTCTAGGGTTAAGTGGGGTTGACCAATTGAGGGTTCAATCATATCAAGTTGTTGAACAATTAAATGTTGATTTTGTAACCAAATCTAGGGTTCCACTCTTAAGTGAATGACTTGTTTTTTTGATGAAATAATGGGCAAATGGTCTCAAGACCATTTGGAGGATGTCCAAACGATCCCAAGACCGTTTGAGGTCAGGTCATGACCCAATTGAATGATGGTCCAATGGGTTCAACATCAATTAGACTCATGTTTATACATGTTGAAGGGTGATCGATTCCAAACCCTAGTCCAATCAATCCAAACCCTAATTGGTGATCAATTGAGGGTCAATTGAGGATCAAATCAGTTAAGGAATGACCTAATTGACTCAATTGATAAGTGGTTAACCTTTACTTGAACGATTGAGGGGTTCAACCTTGGAAACCTTAGCTCAATTGGAAGAGTTGACACACTTTTTGGTCCATGCGGTTTTGAGGGTGTTTGGACCAAACGGTCTCAAGACCGTTTGGGACCAAACAATCCCAAACCGTTTGGCGACCATGCGGTTTCAAGATCAATTTTCCCATACGGTTTCAAAGTCAAAGTTGGCCAAACGGTCAACAAGACCAAACGGTATTCACCTCACCTAGGGAAAACGGCCTTGAGGGTGTACCTTGCCATGCAGTTTCAAAAGTCAAAGGGACCAAATGGTCAACAACTCCAAACGGTTTCAAAACCGTTTGGAGGTTGAAAGTGCAAAACCATTTGGGGTCTATTAAGGTCAAGAACGTTTTATGCCTTAGTGGTCAAGATGGTTTAATGGTTGATTAACCTAAACCTTAATGATACCTAAAGTAATTAGTGGATTGATGCATGTAATGGTCAATGGTGAACATTACAAAAGTACCCTTAGTGAGATAGTGTGACTAATACCCCTTGATCAAGAAAACCCTAATGACCATAATGGTGATGACATGACTTATATTATCAAGGTTGATTTGACTTAATCTAATCGAGAGTGATGTAAACATCATCTAATAGTTAGAGGAGAGAGAAGACTCCCTATATGTATGAGAATCAAGTAATATACTTCCAACATGTATGAATACACATAATTAGGGCATGATCCTTCATAGTGAGATCATGAAAACCCTAATTGTGGTGATTAATGAATCTTAACTTAATTGAAGGCATTAATGGAAGTAATCTTCATACATGATGATGGTATGACCTCAATATCATGTAATATGAATAGTAAACCCTAATTTTAAGGGTAATATCATGTAATGTGATTAGTAAACCCTAATCTAGGGTGATGTGATGAAGTGAACAGTAAACCCTAATTTGGAGTTATGCTTTTAAGCATGAAGCTCTGTTCTTGAATTATATATGAGTAATCATTATACCTTTGAAAGTCATAAGGGTTGAATTACCCTAATTAAATCGAATAGGGAAACCCTAACCCTAGAAACCAACCGTGGTTACATAACACGGTCGTGGTAAATTATCAATAGCACGACTGTGCTAGGTAGCACGGCCATGGTAGCTTCCCCTTGCACGACCGTGCAAGAAAGCACGGCCGTGGTGTTCTATGATTAAATTATAAAGAACTTGTATTGTGCTAAGACAGATATAATGTGCATGTTTTCAATTATATTAGTCATGCAGGTTGTTACCAAGAGGTAATCATAGCCAGGTAAGGGTTATGATACCACATTCATTGAAAGTATTCTTTAAGCTTTGAAGACAATGATATGTTATGTTGCCTATTAAAAAGGTAAATTTTGAGATGGATAGGCTATATGAGCCATGAAGACCATTTGTATTGTTATAATCAAAGTCATGGTATTAAATGACTTGATACCTATATGTCACATGGTAACAAGTGTCATGATGATCTAAGGGTTTGAACACCCCTATTATTTTTAATCATAATGATAAGATGGTTAGGGATTGATATCCCAATGGTAACTGAGGTGAAATGAACTTGATATAATTAGTAATCCTTCTTTATAGAAATTGTGTTAATGGTTTGTGTTTGAAAACATACCTGATGTTAAAAGAATGCTATAATGTACTTAAATAATCAAGTATAATGATATCATGTAGAGCCCTGATCATATATCCATCATTGTCAGTAGTTTAATGATGGTGAAACAAGTTTTCTTAAGGGAACTTCTGGAGAACATACTTTTGAGTATGTTGGGGTTATGGATGTGAATATCCTTACATAAAAATATAGGGATTGATGTGAGATGTACCTTAATCTCTCATCCCTTCATTATATGTTTATGCCGGGATGATGTGTCACTAATCTTCCGATGATGTTTTTAATGCCGCATCGGGGTCAGATAAACAAGAAATCCCTCAATGGCGAAGAGAGTACAAAATGCCACTGTAACTCTAATAGTGAAGTTGCCAGAATACCCTGGAAAGCTATTATAGCAGAGACACGAGATGTCCTGCATATTGATCCTCATACTGACTGAGGAAGATGAGGTCATAGGAATCTGGCTCTTCTGATGACCTATGTATGGTACCGATTGCGATTTCGTAATGGTCGGTTGGAGTATGAGAGGTGTAACTCATCTCCTCAGGGCATAATAATTTTTGAAAAACATAATCAGCCGTGTAGCATAACTGCTTAGGTTGAACTATGAGAAACAATGATTGATGATACATTGTTTAGAATATTCTAGTTAAATAACTAGTATACATGTTCTTCATATTCCTTATTGAGATATGCCTTGATATTCAATTAAGTTAAGTTATAATCGAAATGATTGCCTAAGAGAATGTTGCTTTACTTAATATTAAACCTGTTGTTAAATGTTTATAGTTTACTGCTTATTGTTATTCCTTTATTGCAATAACAAAGCTTCTGGCGGAGAGTTATAACTCTCGCTGGGACAATTTTTCAAATTGTCTCACCCCCGTGGGATTCGACTTTTTAGGTAGACGTCGAGGACGGAGAAACCCATCTGAGGGTGAGCAGCAGCAGCAACAACAACAATCTCAGGGACAGCAGTGAGTCTCAGGTGGAGACACTGATTGTCAAGTCTTGTAGATAGTATGTCCTATGTGTCATCTCTGTACTCTCAGGTCCTAGGAGTCTGTAGATGTTTAAAGTAGATTTGAGATTTTTGGCTTAATGCCTCGAGATTTTTGTATCTTGCTTTGTACAGATAACAGAGAAATTGATGTGGTAATCACTCGAGATGTGATCTTACAGAGATATAATGATGAATCATGTTGTAAACAACTTATCTTGTTTCTTTATGAAAATGTTTTGTTGTTTAAAGATCTCTTCCTGAAAATTTTTAATTTTTAGTTATTTTTAATAACTATGCTGCTAGTTAATCGCTTCCGCATTCGCATCTCATGTTTTGGCGATTCGTTCGCCTCAATTTAGTGGTGTCAGAGCTCTAGGTTCGCTGAGTCTACAGAGACATAGGACTTAGGACGTTGAGTCTGTTCTAGTGTCTTCCAGTATATCTGATAGTGTCTTCTGCTCCTCAGGAGAAAAAGATAAGATTAAGGATGTATGGACCTCACGAAGAACACGAGGAATATGTTGCAGAGAGTAGTGTTGCTGCACCCAGAGAAGGTGCAAGAAACCCAGAGATAGAGCAACCTGTGCCTGAACCACCCCAGTTCAATCCAACTGACATGGGGAACCCAGCCGTCCAGACAATGTTTGGGCAGTTTATGACTGCCATGACACACATAACTGATAGGATGCCTATACCTGTGCCTAGGGCACCTACTCATCCTGAAGGACAAGGAATCGGCAAGACGTTTGAATGACTTCGCCGAGTTGGAGCCATAGAGTATTTTGGAACAGCTGACCCAGCAGATGTCGACTTATGGTTAACTGAACTAGAGAAGGCCTTTAGAATCCTGAACATCCTAGAAACTGAGAAGGTTAAACATGATGTGTATCTTCTCAAGGGGAGAGCTGGTCATTGGTGGACCATGGAAAAATAGAAGAGGCCTGGTGTAGAGATTGCATGGGAAGCTTTTCGACAGGAATTTATCAACAGATATTTCCCTAAGATGTTTATGGATGAGAAAATCTCTCAGTTTGAGAGGTTAAGGCAAGGTCTGATGAACATTAGCGAGTACGAGGCTAAGTTCATGGAGCTGTTGCGGTTCTGTCCGCACATGGCAGCTACATATGAAGAAAGGATTAGGCGTTTTGAGAAAGGATTAAACGCCGAGTTGACTACTCCCGTGTCTACCTTAGAGAATAGAGAAAGGTTTGCTACCTTTGTAGAGTCTGTCAGAAGGATAGAGAGGTCTGTAGCAGAGAAGAGACAAACCCATAACAAGAGGATGTATCCCCAGTTCCAAGGATCTTCATCTAAAGGTTTCAAGAAACCTAGGTTTTCTGCACCTACACCACCACCTAGATCCAATACCCAGATGTAGTGGACGTCAATTAGGGGTAGAGGATGAAGCCTACCACTAGAAGGAGATCGCAGTTCAATATCTATGTCGGTTACAGGACCACCCAGACCACAACAACTAAATAGAAGTTGTTATATATGTGGAAAGATGGGGCATCTGATGAAGGATTGTAGAGCCAGAGAAATGAGTGTAACTCAACCTCAGAGGCAAAGTCAACAAGGATCGCAAATGGGACAGTTTCCAAGAGGAGCTAGAGGATGTGGACAAGCGTCCTAAGCTAGATCATCGGCACCAGGTCAGCGAGCACCAAATCAACCACAAGCAACAACGAGATTTTATGCGATGAATCCACCTAATGAAGTGATCAACCCTCGGGTTGTGGCAGGTCAGATGAAATTGTTATATTCTAATATGTCTACATCTTGCGTTGTATCTGTTTTGATTAATTTGGGTGCTACACACTCCTTTATCACTCGAAGAGTGATTTTTGACTGCAACTTGACTATAAGTCATAGAGCAGATAGTTTGTTGCTAGAAACTCCGTTGAGGCGATCTGCCGTGTTGCAGGAGGTATGTTCTCCCTGTATCCTCTTCTTTTCTGAGCATCACATTCAAGTGGATCTTATATGACTTGAGATGCATGGATTTGATATAATCCTTGGGATGGATACCTTAGAAAGGTATAAGGTTGTTTTGGATTGTGAATCCAAGCAAGCTGTGTTTGCTGATGATAGTGACATATGGATCTTTTAAGGAAAGAGAAAGATTCTACCCACCTGTCTTGTGTCAGCTATGGTTGCTGAGAAGCTGATGAGGCAAGGATGTTATGCATTCTTGGCCCATGTGGTAGATACTACCATGGATAGTCCTAACCCTACCGAAGTTCCTGTAGTTAGGGAATTTGAAGATGTATTTCCTGAAGAACTTCCAAGTGTGCCACCACCTCAAGAAATTGATTTTGAGATCAACTTAATCCCAGACACACAACCTATAGCACAAACACCATATAGGATGGCGCCTACTGAGATGGCAGAACTCAAGAAACAACTGCAAGAGTTTCTTGAAAAGGGTTTCATCCGACCGAGTACTTCGCCTTGGGGTGCTCCGGTCCTTTTTGTTAAGAAGAAATACGGGTCAATGCGGTTGTGCATTGATTATAGACAACTAAATAAAGTAACAATAAAGAACAAGTATCCTCTGCTGAGGATTGATGATCTCTTTGACCAGTTGCGTGGTGCAACCGTCTTCTCAAAGATAGATTTGAGATCGAGATATCATCAACTCCATATTAAGGATAGTGACATACCCAAGTCTGCCTTTAGGACAAGGTATGGTCACTATGAGTTGACGGTTATGTCGTTTGGACTAACAAATGCACCAGCTGTATTTATGGAACTCATGAATAGAATCTTCTGACCTTTTCTCAATCAGTGTGTTGTTTTCTTTATAAGTGACATCCTGATCTATAGTAGAGATGTTCAGCAGCATGAACAACATATTCGTCAGGCTCTAACCCTACTAAGAGAACACAAGTTATATGCTAAGTTTAGAAAGTGTGAGTTTTGGTTACCGGAAGTATCTTTCCTTGGACACGTGATATCTGCCTCGGGTATTCGTGTTGACCCTAAAAAGGTAGAATCTGTCCTGTAGTGGGAGCAGCCGAAGACACTGACTGAAATCTGTAGTTTCTTAGGGTTGGCTGGCTATTATCGGAGGTTTATTAAGAACTTTAGTTCTATAGCCTTACCCTTGACTAAGTTGATCAGGAAGGATGTTCCTTTTACATGGAGTGATAAGTGTCAACAATCTTTCCAGTTGTTGAAGGAGATGTTGATAAGTGTCAACAATCTTTATTAAACCCTAATTATCACTTTACATGACTTTTGGGTTGAAAAACCCTAATCTTATCATTAATTGTACTTTTAATCTCAAGGAATCTCTAATTACCAAAGCATGGGTTGTTAAGTTCTCATAAGTTCCAAGTTGCTCTTTCTATCCATAAAAGATCAATCTTTTATTATCAACATCAATTGAACACATTAGGATCATCAAAACTTAGAACTTAAGGTTCTAGTTCATTAACTACATTAAAGATAGAAAATGTAGATGCTTTTCGAACTAGAACTTATTCAAGCATTGATCATATTTTTATATAATTGTTCATATTTCTTCGAGAAAAATTCATATATTACTTATCTTCATTGGATCATCCCACTAATAGTTATGATTTTTACAAGTTTACTTCAATTTAAGCCAATTAGGGAGCACCACCACTACTACAAAAATAGCATTCAGTGTCACTTTTCTGGGCGTCGGTTATTAAGGAAAATCGACGCCTAACATATAAGGCGTCGGTTGTTAAAGCAACCCGACGTTTATATTCGAAGACCAGCCAGACACGGGTACCGCTTTGTATTAAGCGTTGGTTGTTTATAGCAAACCGACACGTAAAGTCGCCCACGAAATCCATATTTCGATCAAAACAAATAGTGTCATTTTCAGCGTCGGTTTCTACGTATATAACCGACGCCTATGTGCGATGAAAATTTGCACGAAAAGTGTCACTTTCAGCGTCGGTTATCCTTGTATAACCGACGCTGAAGGTGGTTCCCGCCAAATAATTTCATGAAAATATCGTCCAATTGGACGCCGGTTTTTTCAAACAACCGACGCTAAAGATGTTTAGGCGTCGGTTGTTTTAAACAACCGACGCTATTTGGGAACTTCATAATCCTCGATCGCCTGACTCTTCCCCTTTCTTCTATTTCATTGCGAGCGATTTCCCTATTTCTCTACTGCCGCCGATTTCTCTCCGGCGATTTCTTCTTCAGCTCCCCTTCTCCGGCGCCCCCTTCTCTGCCACCACTCCTGCTCGCCGCCGCTCCTGCCGCCATTAGACACCTGCTCGCCGCCGCTCCTGCTCGCCGACGATCCTACTCCTGTTGTTGCTCTGCGTCGCCACCACCGCCGCCGCCTGCTCGCCGACGATCCTGCTCCTGCTGCTGCTCTGCGTCGCCGCCGCCGCCGCCCGCTCCTTCCTCCTTGTTGCTGCTCTGCGTCTCCTTGCTCACGCCCTAACTCTGCTGCTCACAAGGTACTAGCATCAAGCCCTTCCTCTGCCATTCTTTCCATTCAGTAACGGTCTCATCTCCTCGTTCCACACCATAACTTGGCTGATGTCAAGCCCATGCTCAAAAACATCTACCTATTCTCATCCATGTTCGTGTGGCATTCCCATTTTCAGGAGTCAATGACCATCCTTTACAGAAATATCTGCATCTCAAGCATAATTGATCCAAAAAAAATACTGCTAACTAACATGATTTAAATTGGTATGATGCATAATATAAATCCATTTTTTTACTTTTGGGGGTGTGCCTTATACTATTTGATATCCTTGATTTTATCTTCTATCCTAAATAAAATTAAGGGACCCATGATTAGAAAACAATTCCAAACTTGGCACCCACACTAATTGGAAGGAAATAAAATATGATTATTGAAATGCACATTTATGATGTGATTCCTTTTTTAGGATGCATATATTAGATTCAACCTTTGAGACATCCTTTTATGAGTTCCAATACAATTAGGGTTTCATTTCATTGCCATTGTATGTATTATAATATTACATCTTTCACATAAAAATTAATTAAATTGAATCCTATTGGAACCCTAATTTAAATCCTAATTTGATTTAAACTTGTCCATTCTAGCATCCTAATTTGATTTGATTAAACCCTAACATTGTTTAAACCCTAACATCAATTGTGATGAAACCCTAACATGTACATATCTACTATTGTGTTTGTTGGCCTAGAAACCCGTCCAAGATTGACTCATTAGGAGTAAATCTTGGATAGTCCCCGGTTTGGGACTGTTCTTGAACACCTAATCTCACTTAGGATGTAAGTGTATAATGTGTATTGGGTTTTCGAGAAAATTTTGGTAGCATTTCCCTGTTTGTTCTCTAAGTACATATGTACTTAGAGAACAGCGGGGAAATGCTGCCGAAATTTTCTTGAAAACCCAATACACATTATACACTTACTAGTGAGATTAGGTGTTCAAGGATGGGATAGGTGGTACACATTTATTATATATAAGAATGACATCACATGTGTTTGTTAGCCTAGAATGTGAACAATCATTGTTTTTTATATTACTTGTACATTGATATAAATTAGAATGAACAATCACTAAATTATATACTGTTTGTATGGAGTCTGACTTCATTGTAGATATCTATTATTGTGTTTTTTGGCCTAGAAACCCGTCCAAGATTGACTCATTAGGAGTAAATCTTGGATAGTCCCCGGTTTGGGACTATTCTTGAACACCTAATCTCACTTAGGATGTAAGTGTATAATGTGTATTGGGTTTTCGAGAAAATTTTGGTAGCATTTCCCCGTTTGTTCTCTAAGTACATATGTACTTAGAGAACAGCGGGGAAATGCTGCCGAAATTTTCTCGAAAACCCAATACACATTATACACTTACTAGTGAGATTAGGTGTTCAAGGATGGGATAGGTGGTACACATTTATTATATATAAGAATGACATCACATGTGTTTGTTGGCCTAGAATGTGAACAATCATTGTTTTTTATATTACTTGTACATTGGTATAAATTAGAATGAACAATCACTAAATTATATACTGTTTGTATGGAGTCCGGCTTCATTATAGATATTTATTATTGTGTTTGTTGGCCTAGAAACCCGTCCAAGATTGACTCATTAGGAGTAAATCTTGGATAGTCCCCGGTTTGGGACTGTTCTTGAACACCTAATCTCACTTAGGATGTAAGTGTATAATGTGTATTGGGTTTTCGAGAAAATTTTGGTAGCATTTCCCCGTTTGTTCTCTAAGTACATATGTACTTAGAGAACAGCGGGGAAATGCTGCCGAAATTTTCTCGAAAACCCAATACACATTATACACTTACTAGCGAGATTAGGTGTTCAAGGATGGGATAGGTGGTACACATTTATTATATATAAGAATGACATCACATGTGTTTGTTGGCCTAGAATGTGAACAATCATTGTTTTTTATATTACTTGTACATTGGTATAAATTAGAATGAACAATCACTAAATTATATACTGTTTGTATGGAGTCCGGCTTCATTGTAGATATCTATTATTGTGTTTGTTGGCCTAGAAACCCGTCCAAGATTGACTCATTAGGAGTAAATCTTGGATAGTCCCCGGTTTGGGACTGTTCTTGAACACCTAATCTCACTTAGGATGTAAGTGTATAATGTGTATTGGGTTTTTGAGAAAATTTTGGTAGCATTTCCCCGTTTGTTCTCTAAGTACATATGTACTTAGAGAACAGCGGGGAAATGCTGCCGAAATTTTCTTGAAAACCCAATACACATTATACACTTACTAGTGAGATTAGGTGTTCAAGGATGGGATAGGTGGTACACATTTATTATATAAAAGAATGACATCACATGTGTTTGTTGGCATTTCCCCGTTTGTTCTCTAAGTACATATGTACTTAGAGAATAGCGGGGAAATGTTGCCTAATCTTTTCCTAATATATACTTGTTTCCTAATATATACTTGTTTTATCTGATCATAGAATGGATAGATCATGGATGTCCATTCGTAATCGTTGCACCCCAGAGTTTATATCTGGTCTTGATCAGTTTATTAGATTTTCCGAGGAACATAGGAAAAAACCTACAGATAGGTTCTACTGTCCATGTAGGCATTGCGGTAACAACTTAAAAGTCAACACTGGTGAGGAAATCAAAAGTCATGTCATGTGCAACGGGATTGTACAAGGCTATACAGAATGGCACTGGCATGGAGAGATTTCAAAATCGAAACCAGTAAATGTCGATAGCAGTGCTTGGGTGGAAGAAGAAATTGCCTCCGATGACGTAAATGTGAACGAACCAGTTCCAGCAGACATCGTTGATGCGATGCTGGATAGTTGTAGGGTAGAGCACACTGATCCACCTCCTATCTTTACAAACATTGAGCATGATGGTGAGATACCGTTATACACAGGCTGTGCTAAGTTTACGAAGCTTAGCGCTGTGTTGAGATTGTATAAGTTGAAAGCTAACAATAGATGGAGCGACAAAAGCTTCACTTCATTGTTGACTTTGTTGAAAGAAATGCTTCCTGAAGGAAACGAGCTTCCAATCTCAACATACCAGGTAAAGAAAATGTTGTGCCCAATGGGAATGGAGGCCAAGAAGATACACGCATGCCCGAATGATTGTGTATTATTTCAAAAGGACTATGTAGATTTGAAAGATTGTCCAAAATGTGGTGCGTCACGGTATAAATTGACGACTTCGGGGGAGTCCAAAACTGGTTCTCCTGCCAAGGTGTTGTGGTATCTACCTATAATATCACGGTTTCAACGCTTGTTTGCGAATCCGAAAGATGCGAAGAATTTGAGGTGGCATGCAAATGTTAAGAAAAATAATGATGGGATCCTACGACATGCGTCTGATTCCCCACAGTGGAAGAAGAGTGATCTATTGTACCCTAAATTTGGTGAAGAAGATAGGAATCTAAGACTTGGGCTTTGTACAGATGGGATGAATCCGTACGGGACATTGAGCAGCCAACATAGCACTTGGCCAGTCATGCTTGTTATATACAATCTTCCTCCTTGGATGTGTATGAAAAATAAGTACGTTATGTTGTCATTGTTGATATCGGGCCCTAAACAACCCGGAAATGATATCGATGTTTATCTTGAACCTTTGATTGATGACTTAAAGAAACTTTGGGATGAAGGTGTGATGACCTATGATGCTTCAGTAAGAGAGACTTTTCGTTTGCACGCTATGTTGTTTTGCACTATTAATGACTTTCCAGCATATGGGAATTTGTCTGGATATAGCGTCAAAGGAGCTAAAGCGTGTCCTATATGTGAAGAAAACACTGATTCAATAAGACTAAAACATGGCGGCAAGACTGTATATCTTGGTCATCGAAGGTTTCTTTCAAAATTCCATCCGTATCGTAGGAAGCGCAAAGCATTCAATGGATGGAATGATGAACGGAGTGCACCTAAACCTATACCAGGGGATGTTGTTTATGAAAGAGTAAAAGACATTGTCAATGAATTTGGTAAGAAATCACAATGTAGTATGGCCACACGGAGTGAAAATTCTTCATTCAAGAAGAAGTCAATATTTTGGGATCTTCCTTATTGGAGTTCTTTGACAGTCAGGCATTGTATCGATGTAATGCACGTTGAGAAAAATGTCTGTGATAGCATCATTGGTACTCTATTAAATATACCAGGTAAGACTAAAGATGGGATAAAATCCAGACTGGACCTACGTGAAATGGGAATAAGGTCAGAATTAACAGAATTACGTGAAATGGGTAATAAAAGAACATACTTACCTCCCGCTTGTTACACGTTGTCTAGAAAGGAGAAGAAAACTTTTTGTGAATGCTTGGTAAATGTTAAGGTGCCACATGGTTACTCATCCAACATCCGTAGATTGGTATCAATGAAAGATCTGAAGTTGATAGGTCTCAAATCTCATGATTGTCACACTCTAATGCAACAAATATTGCCCGTGGCAATTCGATCTATATTGTCGAAGCATGTAAGGTTTGCAATTACCAGACTTTGTTTCTTTTTCAACAGTCTATGCAGCAAAGTTATTGACCCTGATACTCTCGATAATTTGCAAAGAGAAGTGGTTGTTACCCTATGTCAGCTTGAGATGTATTTCCCTCCTTTGTTCTTTGATATCATGGTACATCTTGTTGTCCACTTGACTAGGGAAGTGAAAATGTTGGGACCAGTTTTCTTGCATTGGATGTATCCCTTTGAACGATACATGAGCGTTTTTAAAGGTGATGTTCGAAACCGTTATCAGCCTGAAGGGAGTATTATTGAAGGTTATGTGGCGAGAGAGGTTATGGATTTTTGCAATGACTTTTTCAGTGGTAATGACACTCCTGATAATGACAAGAATATTGAGGAGGGAAAAGGAATTTTGGGATCACGGGTGAAAGTAATCAGCCGTGAGCAGTTGGAACAAGCTCACTTGTATATTTTACACAATATGGACGAAGTGAGTGTTTATATCGAGGAACATACCAATTTCATAAAGAGACAACATCCTCGAGCAAGTTCAATGTGGCTTGCTAGAGAGCATAATAAGACTTTTACTAAGTGGTTTGAAGATAAAGTCTTACATCAACTATCTCAAACACCAAATGATATTACAGAAACTATCAAATGCCTCGCCTTTAAACCAAAACCGAATGTTATGTCTTATGAAGGGTTTGACATTAATGGATTCACATATTACACAAAGCGCCAAGATGATAAGAGTGTCGTCCAAAATAGTGGGGTCACTCTTCAAGCGTCGACTATGTACTTTGCAAGTGCAAAGGATAAGAGTCCACGTGAAGCTAAAATGTCATATTACGATGTCATTGAGGACATTTGGGAGTTTGACTACATAGATTTCAAAATTCCGCTCTTTAAATGTAATTGGGTTGATAACACCAAAGGAGTTATAGTGGATGAATTGGGTTTCACTTTGGTGAACTTTGAAAAGATTGGTGAGAAGGGTGAACCATTCATATTGGCATCACAGGCGAAATAAATATTCTATATCGATGATCCTGCGAATGATAAATGGTCGGTTGTTCTTCATGGTAAAAGACAGTTCATTGAAGATCCTATAGATGAAGAAGAGTACTATGATAAGTATGATGACTCCAGTCCATTCTCAGTTGGGTTGCCCACTCCACAAAATATTGAAGCTAATGATGACTTATATGTGCGCGGAGATCACAATGAAGGATTGTTAATTGATAAAAGATCACAATTTTAGAGACATGTATGTTAATACAAATGCTAAATGTTTGCCTTTTTCTAGTTAATACAAATGCTAAATGTTTGCCTTTTCTAGTTAATACAAATGCTAAAGAACAACCTTTTTCTAGTTAATACAAATGCTAAATGTTTGCATTTTAAATGACATTTTCATATGGCTGACCATGATGAGCATGATGTCCATGATGAGCATGAAGTCCATGATGAGCATGTTGTCCATGACGAGCATGGCGAGGATACTAATGTAAGTTCTAAAAACATATCCTGTATTTCTATAAAATTCATTATCTTCTAGTTATGTCATATATCCTATATTTCTATACTGGGCTAATTTAGTGTGTTTTATTTTTGTCAAATTTTAGGTTGATGCACCTGTACCCACTGAAGCACTGGAGCAACTTGATGCGCAGCACCAAACACTTAACAAGAAAAGGGGCATCACTCTGTTGAAGAAGTTATTAGCGCTAAGTGGTAGTGGATCCAAATTGGTGGTGGAGTTTGATAATGGAGGAAATCCAATTGGAGTGAACCGCAATAATTTTGTAAACTATCTTGGGTGTACCACTCGGAGCCATTGTGGTGTTAAGTATGACAATTGGCATAAAGTTCCTCAAGGGAAAAAAGACTTGATATGGAAGGATTTATGCGTGAGTTATTATTATTTGCAATTCTATTTTGTAGATTACAAATTCTATTATTTGCAATTCTATTTTGGATACTAGTTAATAACATTTCTATTTTATAGAATCTGTTTGCATTGGATGAGAAGTTGCATCGTAAAAATGTGATGCAACGCGCTGGAAAGATGCTTAGGAATTATAGGACAAATCTGAACAGAGAATACATAAAAGAGGGTGATAAGAAGAAGAAGTCAGCCCTTGAACAATGGAACTTCTTGGACAAAGAAGATTGGGACAATTTTGTTGCTTCAAGAAAATCTGAAGAATTCAAGGTATTAGGCGTCACTCCCAATTTAATTAATATACATTGTATTCACCTATTCAAGATTAGCATTTAGTGCTACTAACCAAATCATTAATGTGCATACTAACTAGGCCCTCAGTGACGCACAAAAGCAATGAGTGCACTGAATGTGCATGACCACACTATGGGTCCAAAAGGCTATGCAAGCGTTCGCCAAAGACTACAGGCGGAGTCTGTGGCTACTCAGGAGTCTGCTCCTATTCAGGAGTCTGCCACACCCATGCCTCGCCATGATATCTGGATAGCTGGCAGGCAAAACAAGAAGGGTGAAATAAAGAAGCATGTAACTGCTGAGGCGGCTGCAAAAATGGTAAAATACAACTCTTAGAGAAATCGTTTGAATATTGATTATTTGTGGTGTTAACTTACCAATTTCTATTTATGGTGATTAGCGGGAGCTGCACGAGCAGAGGAAACAAGGCACGTTCATCCCTCAGGGCACAAGGGATGAATTGACAGTTGCTCTGGGTAACCCAGAGCATCCTGGACGTGTTAGAGGTGTCGGCGCTGGTGTTGGCATCAAAGCATTCTTTGGGCCATCCCAGCGCAAACCCAGAGCGGGACTTTCTCAAGAAGAGGTAACCTATTCTTTTTTAGAATGTTACTGCAAAAGGAAATTCATTAATAAGAAGCTAATGTTTCTTTTATCCATGTATAGGAGAATAAGAGAGTTGAGGATTTAGTTGCTAAGAAGGTCAACGATGTAGTTGCTGAGAAGGTCAAGGAAGAATTGCTGCGGTGGCAGGCATCTCAGGCTTCCAATACGCCTATGGCGACCCACTCTTCTCCTGATGCACAGACTGCGAGTAATCCCGGAGACCCATCGCCTAGCACGTCTGCTGTAAGTATTGTTTATGACATTGTAGTTAGTCTTTTCAAGTTGGTATGTTTTCAAGATGATATATATATATATGTATAATATTCTTTACGTAAATTTGTAGGCATTGAAGCCATGCCGCTTAAGAATGCAAGACTACATTGTTGCAGAGGCGCAGGCTTACCCGTCCCTTCCTGGGGCAATGTTTCACGGGACTCCAATGCCACAGGGCTACGTTCGTGTGAGCCCGATACATGTGTTACCCGATTGGAGAGAAGCTACATTGCCATATCCCCACCCGGATATTGATAGACTTGCTGATGCAGAAGGCGGGGTGATATTGTGGCCCAAAGCAGATGTCGTCTACACGACTGAAATTGTAAGATAAATTTACATTGATTTAGACTATTAATGTGTATATATGATGTAAACTGATCTGAAATTATATGTACAGGTTAAAAAGAAGACACCAGGAGCACTTATGCCTCCACTTCCACTTCCCGCATTACCCGATTGGGTTCCAACTGACCTAACATACCCGTTAGGTCCTGCTTGTAGGGGAATGGCATGTTGGCTACGGGCACATAATGTACATTGCCCTATAATTATTTCTTTAGATGCAGATTATGCAGGTCAATCATACGATAGCTCTTTATTTATACAAGATATTATTGAGTTGTTTATGTATGATTGGCTGAATACATCAATGATAGAGACATGGATAAGGTGAGATCTTGTTTATACATCCATATACCTTGTGTAAGATCCGGTGATCTGGTTTCTTATATATTAATGCATACGCCTATATGTTTTGCAGCTACTTAGTCGAAGATCATTGCAAACAATTTGCATTTGATCATTTGGGATTTTTGATTCCATCATTGATTAGTTTGGTAGCTAAAGACCCTGATAATGTTCAACAATACTGTATAGATGCTTTTACAATTTTTGGTCAGCAAAAGAAGACGATAATAATAGCGCCATTCAATGTCAAGTAAGTTTACTTTATTTATAATTTGGACTTAAGAAAATTCCATTTTTATTTTGCATTTTGAGTTATTAATTGTTAACTTCTTACCTCTAGCAGTAGACATTGGGAGTTACTAGTTATTGTCCCCGAGACATTCACTGTTTATTATCTAGATCCTGCGGGGAGTACATTGAACCCTAAAATTGGACACGTAATGAGAATGCCATTATTCTGGTGAGAAATATTTCATTTTTATATCCGTTAACATCTTTTATTACATTACTATTTACTTATGCAATTTATTGTGTTATATTAACATGTAGGGGTATAGATGCATTCAAAAAGGCTGGAGGAACGGTCCCAAGGAAAAAGAACCAGCCAATAAATTGGCAGAACGTACAAGTAAGTTCCCGACTCGAATATATATATTATTGATGTGAATTGTGCTTAGTTGTATTATTTTGTATGTTTCAATTTATAGTGTGCTACACAAGACAATGGATGGGCATGCGCATACTATGTGATGCGATTTATGCAGATGATTATCAAATATGCCGCATCGGACATCGATACCATACATGAGGTATTATATATAGTCTCATTAGTTAGTATGAAATATATCAATCTTATCTTATTTTTATATTATTACTTATATATATACATCATTCTCTTTGCAGGTGTTTAAAACTGACAACACTACAGGTAAACGCTTAAAAAATATACATGCTCCATATACGATGGAAGCATTAAATGAAGTAAGAGAAGAATGGGCAAAAGCCATACAAGCAGTGGCAACTGTAAGATATAATTGGGATGTTGATAGCGATAATGAATGATACTTTGTAAATGAATATTTCTGAATGTTAATACATGTATTTGAATGTTTCTATATGTGTGAATGTGAGAATTGAATTGATGTCTGAATGTATGTACTTGTGTGAAATTTTCTTTGTGACTTTTGCAGGTTTGCGGCCTGTTTGTAGGCTGATATCAATGGATGTCGTAAACCTGCAGTTCAGAAAACTGAACTGCAGGTTCTCATCCTGCTGACCAGCCACAGCAGGCCTGCAAACTGATATGAAAAAATATATATATAAATAGGCGTCAGTTATTTATAGAAAACCGTCAGCAAAGACATACAGCGTCGGTTATTTATAGATAACCGACGCCTGATGTGGCCAAAGCAGTCCTGGAAATGGCGTCGGATATTCGTATCGAACCGACGCCTATTTAAACAACAAAGCGTCGGTCGTTTGGTATATAACCGACGCCAAAAGGGTTCGCGCCATAGAAAACGGCGTCATCTAGGACACTTTATGCGTCAGTTATCAACTAAAAGACCGACGCTACATGGAATATAGGCGTCGGTCTTTTAGTAAATCACCGACGCAGAAAGTGCCCTAGATGACGCCGTTTTCTGTGGCGTGAACCATTTTGGCGTCGGTTGTATACTAAAAGACCGACGCCTATAGGTTAAATAGGCGTCGGTTAAAAAACCGACGCCGAAATGTTCGACCTTTAGCGGCGCCCACATAGGCGTCGGTCGGAAACCGACGCCAAATGGGGTTAAAAGACCGACGCCAAATGAGGTTTCTGTAGTAGTGCACTTAGGAGGCCTAGTCATCAAGGCCCACGCCATGGGGTTGCGGTCGAGCCAATTGGGGAAAAGAAAAGAAAAGACGAAGCAGTACTCACCATTTAGTAGAGAGGTTGGGGGAAAAGAGGTCTTTTCTTCCTATTTCATCTTAAACCTCATTCTTGCCTCTCATTTGTGAACCGGATCCATGGGTGGTCAAACCAGGTCATTGACTCAGCATGGTTGTGTCTTGCAGTATCAGGAAAGCATGTTGTTTCTGTCGCCTGGTCTTACTGATCTCATCGGTTATCTCTAATTAGCTAGGGGGCGGGATCGAGCTGGACGAACTCAACCAGTGTCGGGGCACGGGGAGACGAAAGACAGGGAGGATCAAAGGTGTGACAAGAAAAATTGGAGACTGAAGAATGATCGTTGAGTCGAATGGGATCTTGCAAGCAAGTTTGTGGTCTTGCAAATGGCCTTTTATCCTCTATTTATACCCTCCTATTTCAACAGGGTTGTCTCATGGAGGTATATTGGGTGAATCTCCTAGAAGCCCCAAAACTAGGTAAAACCTAGGATGGTTAGGTGAATTTTGTTCTCTTAAACTCAATGGGAAAGTTTTTCTGATCTTCCCATCCATTAAATTGTGAGAAAAATCAATTTGAAAATCCATCCAGTCGAGTCCCTATTTCCATCTTGGGTCGAGGTAGGTGACAAGCATGTCAATGTTGGATCTCAAATCCAATGGTCATCATTCCACACATGTAGTAATTCTCACAAGATAGCAATGATTATCTGCTATTCTTTTATAATTTTATCATTATTGAATTTTCTTCTCTCCCTTTTCCCTTATATCTATTATTGGATTAACGAAAATAATAGAAAACACAAAATTCACCACAAAGAGAAATTTGCAATGGAAAAACATACTTTTAAAACAAATCATAATGTATTTCTAATATGCCCCTTTTGTTCAAACAATTGCATTTCAATTACATAAATACATGTGAAAACCAAGTTATAACATCCTTCCCCTCTCATAGGAATTTTGTCATCATAATTTGACAAATCATACAAGCAATTCAGGATAAGACTTTTCCATGTCCGCCTTTAGCTCCCATGTGGCTTCATACTCTCCATGGTTCTTCCAAAGAACCTTTACCATCTCTACATTTTTATTCCTTAGCTCTTTCACCTTAGTATCCATTACCCTTACAAGAGACCAAGGGTATGCAAGCCTCCCTTGTAGTTCAATAGGTTCAATTCTCAGCACATGGCTTGGATCCTTCACATAGTGCTTTAGTTGGACAAATGAAACACATCTTGAATCATACTATATTGAGGGGGTATCACTAAATGATAAGAAGCTTCACCAATATATTCTAGGATTTCAAATGGACCCACATGTTGGAGACTCAACTTTCCTCTATTCTTAGCTATAGCTCGAAGGGGTCATATTTTTAGAAACACATGATCACCCATAGTGAAGTGCAAGTTAGTATGATTTGCATCAACATACGAATTTAATCAATATTGGGGTTCTCTTTAGACTTTGCTTTATCAAAGCGACTTTATCTGCACATACATGTAGTTCTTCTGACCTCTGCAAGGTCCTCTCACCAACATCATCCCAATAAAGTGGTGATCGACATGACCTACCATACAGATCTTTGTATGGAGGCATCCTAAGACTGGCTTGGTAACTATTATTATAATCGAACCCAGCTAAGGGCAAGTACTACTCCCATGATCCACCCCATTCGAGCACACATTCTCTCAACAAGTCTTCTAAAGTCTAGATCATTCTTTCTGACTGTCCATCAATCTGGGGGAAATAGATTGTGCTAAATTTTAACCTTGAACTTAGGGTCACGATTAGATATAATTGAACTCATAACACCATATAGACGAACTAACTAACATATAGTTCAGCTAGGTTTGTCACCTTGGTAGTAATCTTTAAGGTGAGGAAATGTAGTGACTTAGCCAGGCACTCCACCACAACCCATATTGCATTATGACCTTTCTCTTTCTTGGGGATACCCATATGAAATCCATAGTTCCTCTCAGGAATATCAACTGGTTGCAGTAAACCCAACATGTTGGATGGGTTCACCCTTCACCATCTGGTCATGTCAGACAACTGGGTACACATGTTTCTATGTCTTTCTTCATTCTAGGATATCAGAAATATCACTATAAGTCTTTAAACATCTTAATGATGCCAGGGTGCACAGTAAATTTAGACTAATGAACTTCCAAATCCATAAGGGTGAATATCAGGAACTCAAATATGACTTTCATATAATATTACATCATTCACATCCACAGACAGATGTATATGAGGCTTCTTCACCAAGCCCTTCATCTCAACTGACTCTAGGTCATCTAACTGGGTTGTTACAAGCTCGGTCAATAAGTCAGGCTTGGTCTTTATGAGGTACCTCAACTCTCGCTTCCATTAATTTGATCAACAACTTCAATCTTATACCTATAAAATTTTAATTCCACTTGGTAAATATATCCTCGTTTGAAAATTTAATCTGAAGATTACCTTGTTCACCTAGGTTTCCAAACCATTTATTCAATATCCTCTCACAGAGGTGTGGTAATACCTCAAATTCTTCATTATTCTAAAAGGATTTCAACTTAAGTATTTATTTCTCATATCATTTTCATTCCAATATGGCATGTCTCTATCTCATCTCACACACTCATAACAAGATGAAATAAGCATTTGATTGCAATCCAAATACAAATCTCATCCCATTCTAAGAATATATACGGTGCACCACACATACCATTTTAATTCCATATTTAGGTTGAATCCCTCTTGACGTGACTCTAAACTATACATGCTTCTCATTTCACAATATTCTTATATTTAAGTCCAGAGCCTCCCTCACTCTAGGGTTTGTGCAATTTCATTATTACTTGATTTCTTATATCTTTTTCATTAGCCTTAGTCATCTCCTTAATGTCTTCTAGGGTGTTGGTAATTTTGGAGTGATCTAATCCTTATGCATCTTGGGAGTGCCTCTCACATTTACCCCTTGGGCCGCATGAACTCATGAAGGTGGCCAACCTCCTAACCCATGGGCCTCGGGGAAACATAGTTGTTACCTCCCGACCATATGGGCTTGTGTATTCAGGGAAAAATTCATTCCTACTCCCATCAGTCTCATCCCTTCTTGGACTTAGGATTGACTTACGATTCTATTGATATGTCATAACTTTATTTTATTTCAACCCAAATTATTCTTGTGGTGTCTCTGACACAATACAAGCATATTATATAATTTATAATTCTTTCACATGGATATCCATCATCTCTTAGGATACCCATAGTTTTCTTTATGCCCCTTTATTGGGCTCATGGAAAACTACCCATTTAAGCTTAGTTCCGCTCTTTCAGTCACTTCCATAGTGACTTTTCTTCATGTCCCTTAGAGACGGCCATACATGGGTTCCAAGAACTATACTCAATTTATGTTCTCTTGTATGTTATGCACTTAATCTCTCCCATTGCATCCATGTTTAACATTTTTTTTGGTCATTATCCCATTTTCACTTTCTCATACTAGGTTGTGTTCCTTGTTATTCCTCATCCTAAAGTTAGATACTCACTTTCTTTTATCATATTTCATGCATGTGGATAACCAATAGCAAGTATAGTACTTACTAAACCATTTCTAAGTTTTCCTTTATGTCATATCAATTCATTATCTCTCAAGGTTGGTCCATTTTTATACATACATATGAAAGCATGGTAGTGCTAGTCCAACTAGTGTGAGTGGCTCATCAAACACATATCACAGTCAAAGTGAGGTTTCCTTTAACCCATAACTTGAGGGAGTGCCACGTTTAATGTCTATGAGCTCACTCAACCTTGTGACCATTATATGCACTAGTTACAACCACTTTCCCTCTTTGGTCTAGGAACCTCGAGTTTACCTCCTTATCATCATCCATCTAAACTACATGACCAGAAGCATATAGATGAGTATTGCAAGGATTTGTGCATATCATCTATCCAAGAATTGCTTGAAATGCAAAAAAAATGTTTCCTTTGTTAATAATTGGTTGTGAGTGCCAACGTTGGCTAGGTAATGACTTAATTATTTTGGATCTTGGCTCACTAGAAATTTTTTTGTTGCAATCTTCTGAGATAATATTGAGGGTTATTAATTTGAATTAAATAGTGGGAGTGATAATTAATGAAATGACTAATTAATATCGTCAAACTTATCAAATCAAATCAAAACAAAAGTCTTTTGGCATTTGCAATTTTATGGTAGAAATGAATGGCAAACACCAACACATTTTTGTTGTGATTGGTCCTTGGTAAGGATAAACTAAACAAGAATAAATTCCAAGACTAGTTCAGGATGTTGAGAATCGTTCCTCACTCATGAGGGCAAGCTCTATGTCCTTGAAATACTAGTGCTAGAGGAACCCGCTCCTGATGTGCCTAAGGCTGAAATGGATTCTTAGTTGAAATATGTCAATGATGTCAGAGACATCAAAGACCTTTTTCTAGGTTGTATGAACTATAATTTGCATAAAAAATGAAAACATGGACGTTCTTGAGATGGTAACACATCTTAAGAATCATATAAAGCAAGAAAGGTATAACGTCTCTAAGGTGCTCTTTGAATGCAAAATGATGAAAGAAGATCTAGTAGAGCCCCATGTGCTCAATGTGATTGGGCATTTACAACATCTAGAGAAACTAAGATTTCTTTTGTTCTAAGAGTTAGCAATGAATATGATTCTACAATCGTTGCCTAAATCATATTGCCAGCTTATTGAGTACTATTACTTGAGTAACTTGTCCAAACTACTGTCTGAACTGCTAGGTATGTTGATAAACGCCAAAGCATGAATGAAGAAGGACAACCACATGATGGTGATCAACGGAGGGAAGGAAGGGCCAAGAAATTTTTTGAGGCTAAGCCAAACTCCAAGTCTTCTACACTCAAGATATGGAGAAGTGTAAGTGCAAAAAGAATCTATCCTTTAGGGAACTCAGGAAGAAGACATAGGGGATAGAGATATCCACTTCATATATATATATATATATATATATAATTTAGATAAATAAATTTATTTTATATTGGTATATGATACCAGATGAGGATCTTAAACACATAATGATGTGAAATATCTGAGAAGAAGTAAGCAAGACTAGGCAGAACTGTGTGGAGCAAGAGTTGGTACCACAATAGTTGGAACCTATCATTTTTTTTTCTAAAACACGACTAAGTGATAACTAAATCATTGTAAACTGTCTCACAGCCCAATAGACAATCACACAATCCGCCAACAGCTTATACAGTAGAAAAACAAGCACAATCCAACTCGAATCATAAAAGGAAAGAAAAACAAAACTCGGTATAAAAGTTGACCTTAACCCGCCACCGCCTATCTAGTACCCAGTTCTGCAACCGGCCACCAAAGAGAAAGAGGGGGAGGATTACCGACACAACTAAAGCAGGAAACAACCACAGCAAACTGACTAGTACCGGATCACCATAGACTTTGACCTTGGTACCAGTGGGGTGCACGATTCACTTCTTCTTGGCAGCAGACTTGGTGACCTTGGCACCTGATGGATCCTTCTTCTCAACACTCTTGATCACACCAACAGCAACAGTCTGGCGCATATCACGGAAAGCAAACCTACCCAGAGGAGGGTACTCAGAGAAGGTCTCCACAACCATGGGCTTGGTGGGAATCATCTTCACAAACCCTGCATCGCCATTTTTCAAGAACTTGGGCTCTTTCTCAAGCTCCTTACCAGAACGCCTGTCGATCTTGGTGAGGATCTCAGCAAATTTGACAGCAATGTGGGAAGTGTGGCAGTCAAGGACTGGCGCATATCCATTACCAATCTGCCCAGGATGGTTCATAATGATAACCTGGGCGGTGAAGTTGGCAGCTTCCTTAGCCGGGTCATCCTTGGAGTTTGAAGCAACATATCCACGTTTGAGATCCTTAACAGCAACATTCTTCACATTGAAACCCACATTGTCACCAGGATGGGCCTCTGTGAGAGACTCATGATGCATCTCAACTGACTTAACTTCAGTGGTCAAACCAGATGGAGCAAATGTGACTACCATACCAGGCTTCAGAACACCAGTCTCCACACGCCCGACAGGGACTGTTCCAATACCACCAATCTTGTACACATCCTGAAGGGGGAGCCTGAGAGGCTTGTCTGAGGGCCTCTTTGGCTCATTGATGAGGTCAAGAGCCTCAAGGAGGGTTGGCCCCTTGTACCAGTCGAGGTTGGTAGACCTCTCAATCATGTTGTCGTAAGAAGAGACTTCCTTAACAATTTCATCATAACGAGCCTTCGAATACTTGGGTGTGGTAGCGTCCATCTTGTTGCAGCAACAGATCATCTGCTTGACACCAAGAGTGAAGGCAAGCAGAGCATGTTCACGGGTCTGGCCATCCTTGGAAATACCAACTTCAAAACCACTAGTGGTGGAGTCAATGATGAGAACAGCACAATCGGCCTGGGACGTTCCAGTGATCATGTTCTTGATAAAGTCACGATGACCGGGGGCATCGATGACAGTGCAGTAGTACTTGGTGGTCTCGAACTTCCACAGTGCGATATCAATGGTAATACCACGTTCACGCTCAGCCTTCAGCTTGTCAAGAACCCATGCATACTTGAATGACCTCTTGTTCATCTCAGCAGCTTCCTTCTCGAACCTCTCAATGACACGCTTGTCAATACCACCAAGCTTGTAGATGAGGTGTCCAGTAGTGGTCGACTTGCCAGAGTCGACATGGCCAATAACAACAATGTTGATGTGAACCTTCTCCTTACCCATGTTTTGAAACTAAAACTTTAGCTGCCAACTGAGGAAGGAGAAGTCGAGAACTGTAGGAAGCGAAGCGAGGCGCGGCTGGGGTCTAGCTTGCTAGTGGGCATGTAATAGAATCGGCCCACTTCTATTATGCACCTTCCATTAGTAGAAACATCACATATATATCTTGTTTGAATAAGAGTATCATGAATGATTAATGTTTTATTTAAAATATAAGATCTTTTATGGCAGTTCCCCAATGTCTCCTAGTCTATACTTGATCGTACCAGAGGAAAATATGTATAACATATATATTGAATGACTTGATGAATGAAACAAAATGTACATATAGAAGTGTTGTCTAGGAAACATAAATAAATAACACATTTCTAGAATACATAATAATGATCATCTAGACTTTTTAGGACAGACCGATCACACCAACCGAGATTACTCAAAGCAAAGCACATGATTAACAACTAACAAGCAAATTACCATAAAACAAGGTAAATTTAAACCAAAATCAGATAACGATCTCAAGCGGAAACATATACATCAAGGTTCTCAACCTGTCACCACATATATCACATATCATACCATAAAGGTGTTACATCACTGTACAATGGCCATCTTGCCACAAACTTGTTGCCAAAGATATCTTGTTTACATATACCAACCTTATATACAACCAAGGCCTACAATCAAAAACATGTGTCGATACAACATCTACAAAACACTCCCTCCAGGACCTAAGAGTACATGGACGAAACATAGGACTCTACTACTAAACACTAGCAACATATCTAACCTTCAACAACTACTGATCCCCTTGCTGCTCTTCCTCAAATGCACGATCTCTAATGCTCCATGCACAACTACTAAAAAGACGTGGTGAACCACAAGGGTGAAAGACATGTCTCAGCGAGAGATATAACTCTCTGCCAAGAACTATTGTAAACATAGATTATACTTAAGGAGGAAAGTAACAATATTAACAAGAATTGCAGATTTAGCTAAATGAATAATTTAAAACTGTGAATACATCTAAGAAGATTAAGCATCTAAAATTGACAAGTAGAACAAGTTATGAATTTAGAAGGAATATGAAGAACATCTATAACAATTGATTTTCTTACCGCATTATATCACAACCATAAGTACAAAGAACAAGACAAGGGCAACAATGAATGTGAATCGTGTTTAGCCCTAAGAAGATTTACTACATGGCTTTATTACATCTTTTATTATTCCTTAAGGATTTGAGTTGTACAACCCAAAATCCAGCTGACCACTACTAAGTCAAAATCAATTCCATACAAGATCTATGGAAGAGTCAGAATCCACGATCTCACCACCACCTCTCAGTTAGTAAGAGAGACACCGCAAAGACATAATAGGAAACTTTCACTAGTGATGTATAGTCATGATGAAAACACCTAGACCACCTTGGCATAGGTCATGGTGCTTGACACCAGGGTACGAAACCATACCACTGAGGTACAACTACAGTTGTCCTCCAAAGATCATATCACATAATATAATCACCAGACCCAACCGCATCCATTCTAAATATAGTTGGGATTTGGATGATAAGGAGGTTCTCTCTAAAAATCCCACATACTCAATAGTATGAGCTCTAAGTATCCCGTACGAATACTCATTTCACCATCCAGTAAGTTCTAACACTAGAATGGATCTATGTTACATGGCAACTACATGATTAGAGTTTCACTTTATTAGTTAAACCAATTGAGTTTTTCTTATGTTGCATCAATCAAGACCCTAAACAGATTCTAGAACGATAAAGGGTAGAGTACAACTCCAGAAGATATAAAATGTATTAAGCATAAAGTTGATCACATCACCATATGATATTGTCTCACTGTCATACACAAGGCTATCACCATTATCGCATCATTATGGGGTAACAAATCCCTCATCACATCACTATAGGATAGGAATTCAAATTAGGCACTAAGCCTGTGCCAAGGTCATAAGACCTAATCACATAGTTTATGCATAACATCATTATCTCATCATGCCTCATCAAGGCTCATAATCATCACATATGTGTTGTATAAGAGTTACCACAACAATCATTATCTATGGTTCTCATCCAACTTGCAAGTTAGATTTACAACAAGTAGGAGAGAGATATCACTTCATTAACATGCTAATTACTCAAAAAAGTAAGCATTAATCACCATGTATTCAAATTAGGGTTTTTGCAACAACATATAACATCCAACCCTAAAGTACACCACTTCCCACATTCTTAGAAACCATATGCATTATCATCATTAAGTCAACATGACCACAATCATGAACTGTAGCAACCATACAAGGTGAAACAATGTGTAGCGAACATGAAGGTTAGTACCTGTAGCGAACACAAAGGATAGATTAACCTAGTGAACATTTGGATTAGAACCTTCACAGTGACAACAAGAGAAACTAGTTTTAGGGTTTGTAGCAACCAATCATGAGAAATCTACTATGACCAAACCAGAATTATCAGCATAGCAACCACAAGGACTACTCCATGTGTAGCGAATATGGAAAGTCAACTCATGTAGCAACCACCATGGGACTTCAACCATACCGAACATATACCTTAAAATAGATGGTTCAACATAAAGAAGACAATGAGTCACCCCAATGTAAAACTCTTGAAGAAGGTGAAGAACCAAAACCCAACAAGGAGTGAAGTGCACTAAGGAAAACATCCTCCAAAACCCTAAAATATGATCATCAACATAGAGGAAAACTAAACCACGATTCAAGGAAGAGGGAAACCAATGTTCCATCATCAAGGTATCCAGAACCTCCACCATCAAGAAGAAAATAAAACCATGATTATGAGGAGAAAACCAATCATTAAACACATGCATGAGAGAAACAAAACCACCATCTTTAACAAGATAGATGAGCATGCTTTAATAAGATAGATGAGCATGCTTGTAACAAGATAGATAAGCCAACAATTAATCATGTTTTATGCCACATAAAGTAGATTCTTGATAAAGTGTGTAATAAATAGAGTACATATTATTTTTAGGAATTAGGTGATTGTTGAATTGCTTGGATTGCTTTCTTGGTTGGATTTTCTTAATGCTTGTGAAATCATCAAATCAGGTATGTGGTTACTCTTATGAGTATCTCGAGTTAGTTTTCCGAGATTTACCAAAGTTTTCATCGATTTCATGAATTAATTGTTGGATGATTTTAATTCATGCAAACTATAATGTGGCTATGACTATCACATAAGATATATGTGTACTAGCTCAAATCCTGGTCCCCTCTGTGGCTTAATAGTTGACCTAGTGAATGGCTACCAATGGGGTAGGTCCATCAGGTCATTAGATGACTTAGTAAATGGCTACCAAAGGGGTAGGACCATCAAGTCATCATGAGTTAGATATTAGGCTACCTTCGGGTAGTGCCATGCAACTCTATTACCCTAGGTATTGGCTACCTGTAAGGTAGGTCCATGGGGGTAAGAAGCTACCTAAAGAGAGGTAGCATACAAGGGATAACATAGAGTTAGGGGATAGGTAAGGATTTAGTATTATGGCTTAAAATGTAATCTTGGTTGTTAAATGATTAATTGAATGATTACGTGGTTAACATATTTGCATGATTATTGTTTCCCCCACATACCAACTTCTTGCTGACCGACGTTTTGTTTGTCGGCGTTTTAGGTGCAAATGAAAAGAACAAACAGTAAAGCGGCATATGTGGAATTAAATGAGAAATAAAGTGCACAGGAGGATTAGTTAGATTAGCATCTTCATGGATAGAAGTTTCGAAATCCCAGTTTTTCCAAGGTAAGAAAAGATTTATTTTATACCCATTTTCAGTTTAGTTGGTAAAGTTTATTAATTGTTATTGATTATTTGTCGAAACTTTGATCCTGTTAGTTGAAATACGGCTCTGACCTTCAGGTCTCCCTTAATTGGGGGTTACCGGGAGGTGGGGTCGTTACAATGCTCATGAGGATAAAACCAACATTCAAGATGTTCATGTAAGAACCAACATCTCTACCATCCACTAGATCTCAAGTACAAGGATTAGGGTTTAAAGGAAAGAGTTAATCTATACAAGATCACCACATAGTAATAAACCCTAAATCAAGATACCATCACTACACAACTTATAATAACATTTTATATATAGATCAATAGCATACAAGATGAGTGTAATAATAGTAGAGGGGGGAGTTATATAACTCACCTTAGGTGTGTAGAACAGCTCTAAATCCAAGAATATCTAAGAGAAAGAAGAAATCCAAAGCTTGGACCAACCCCACAGCCAAGAAAGATCACCTCAAGGAAAGAAGATAAAACCTTCGTCACAAGTGCACAAAGAAGAGAGGGTAAAAACCCTAGGCCGAAAAGGAAAAGAGAAGAGGAGATCTTCATCTCACTTTGGTAAAACCATGGGATAACCATGGATTTGACCTCTATTGGAAAGAAGTTCCTCAAGATAATAACCATGGAGAACCATGGATCATCCAAGATAAGAAAGAGAGGGGTAAGGTTACAAGTAACAAGATCAATAAAGATAAAGCACTTACCAAGATCAAGGATCACCAAAGGATCAACAAAGAGGGATGATCCAACCCTAGATCACTACATGCAAAGGGGGAACAAACACCTTCTTCAAGATCAAACACCTCCACTTGCATCACCAAGAACAGGGGCCAAACTACAAGTAAGAAGAGAGAGAAGAGGGAGATAAAGGGATTACTTGCATTCCAGGAGAGGGGTATAAATACACAAGGGTAGGAGAGAGGTGAGGGAGATGAGGTGTCAAGACACTAGTGACACTTGTCCCTCCAAAACTCAAACATGCAAGCATTAAACCCAAACATGCAACTAAGGTCGTTAAAACCTAGGTGAGGGTAGAGACCACTTGGTCCACATGATGCTTCAATCAAAGAAGAAAACATGGTGACCTACAAAGGGTTAACATAGCAACCTAGGGTTCAAAACCCTAGCGGCCACTATGAGCACATAGAGACAAGGTGCTCACACTAAAAACACCTTGACCACAACAAAAAAAATCAAGGGAAAACACATCGGTTGCGACAACACAAAGGGTCCACATCCATGGTCAACATCAACTCTAGCATCCATGCAACCCATGCAAACCCTAACTTCCAACACTCATGATGCCACCTCATCAACCAAGGTTCAACAAGGTGCCACTAAGAACTATTCTCTCTCTCTCTCATGATGCTAAAACATAGGAGGCACACCCAAAGTGTGACAAATTGCAAGATAAACCCTTAAAATGGGTAAATTGCAACTTTATCCAAAACAACACATATGTAGCATAGCTCAAACATCGGCCAAACATAACCAAACTTAAAACATAAGTATGTCACATGCTATTAGAGTGTATCACACAATCAGATTAAAATTTTAAGCATCTAACTATGCTAAGCAAGAAAGATCAAGCAAAAATCTAGGTTAGGGATCTGACACTTTTGGTTTTGTACCTATATAGACATGTGAGTTTTGTTTGTTAGGCAAGATGAAAAAAGCTCCTTTCACTAGAAATAGTAAGAGGGCAAGTGATCTATTAAGAATCATACATAAAGATGTATGTAGACCTTTTAAAAAATGCTAAAGGTGGTTACTAGTGTTAAAACATTATGATATGAGTGATGTGGAAAATACTTAAACCAAGAGGTTGAGGACCTTCTGCGAGACTATGATATTCTATCACAATGGACTCCACCTAAAACATAATCATGTATCTGAAGGAAGGGAACATATCCTATGATCATTGATAAGTCTAACTAATCTTTTGACTTCCTTGAAGGAATATGATTTATAAACTATAATGTTTACACCAACCCACGTGCCATCTAAATTGGTTCAAAAGACACCATATGAGATATGTCATGGGATGTGTCCCGATATGTCTTTTACAAAGATTTGGAATAAGAAGTCTATAAAATAGTTTCGTGAAAATATTTTTCCCTAAATCATATTTTTTTGTTGGATATTCTAAGGAAACTAGAGGATGCTAATTTTATATTTCATCTGAAAACAAAGTGTTTATTGTCAGGACGATAATATTCCTAACAAAGGAATTTAATTTCAAAGGAATTAGTGGGAGAAAAATAGAAGTCAAAAACTTTGAGACCAACATGAAAACATTAAACCTGTAGAGGTATAGTAGGAACAAGGATAATCATAAATTGTTGTGGAATCTCAAGTTCCTCATGTAACACAAGGACCTCACAGATCAAGTAGGACACACCTTGAGCGTGAAAGATTAGGATATCTTATGAATAAATAAGGCGGTGAGTTGGTCATAGATGATGAGACAATAACCTATCTATAATCTATTTAGGGACTAGAGTCTAAGAAATGGCTTGAGGCCATCGGATCTAGGATGGACTCCATGTACACCAACAAGGTATGACCTTGGTGGATCCATCTGAAGGGATAAAACCTATAGGGTGCAAGTGGATCTTCAAGAAGAGCACGAACATGAATGGTAATGTATAGACCTATAAGAGTAGATGGGTTGCAAAGGGTTTCAAACATGTTCAATGTGTTAAACATGAGAAAATCTTTTCACCAATTCCCATGGTTAATTTCATCAGGATCATGCTTCTCATTACAGCTTATTATGACTACGAGATCTGGAAAATGGTTGTTAAAACCCCATTACTTAATGGGAAATTATAGAGGATGTGTGTGTGACACAGTCTGGAGTTTTTATAAATCTAATTAATTCAAATAAATTATGTAAGCTACAAGTTAAGGTCAATCTATAGATTGAGGCCAACATCTTAGAGATGGAATCTTTGATTTGACATGATAGTTGAAAAGTTGAACTTTAGTCAAAATGAAGATGAAACCTATGTTTACCAAAGGTTAGTGGGAGTATTTGTCTTCCACATATTGATGGAGAATAACATCCTTATCCTACAAATGTTAAAAATATGGTTGGGAAGTACATTTTCTATGAAGGATTTAGGTGAAGCATCATATATCTTAAGAATCAAAATCTATAGAGATAGATATAGAAGGATTCTTAGCCTAAGATAGAGAACATACATTGAAAAATTGTGTAAAGATTCAACATGGAGAACTCAAAGAGAGAAAACTTACCCATGTCTCATGGTGTTAGTATCGCTTAGATCAATGTCCTGATTGTTGTGAAGAACTACGTATGAGTAAGATTACATATGCATCTGCAATTGGATCTATCATTTATGCAATTCTATGTACTCATCCTGATGTCTCGTATGCCTTGAGCATGATGGGTAGATATTAGTTAGATCTTAGTGAAGGTCACTCGAATGGCGTAAGGAACATCCTTAAGTACTTGAGAAGAACTAAGGATCAATTCATTGTTCATGGTGATAAGCAAGAGTTGGGTGTAAAGATTTATACCGATACAATCTTCCAAACTGACAAAGAAGAATAACTACCACATTTTGAATTTGTGTTTGACCATTAAATACAAAATTGTAAGTTAGAAAAGTTCCAAGTAAGAGACAGTTGTTGATTTTATAGTAGCATCCGAGTACCTTGCTGCTTTCAACATAGCAGAGGATATTGTATGGATCAAGAGATTCACTTAGATGAACTTGTGGGAGATTTCAACCATTAATGAGATAGTAGAAATATTGTGACAAAAATGGAGCCCTTTGGATAGTCTAGGAAACTCATATAGCATACTACGACATTTCCATCTCATATGAGAGATCATATAGTGAGGATATGTGAAATTTTAAAGGGTTGACCAGAAGAAAATGTTGCTAACCGCTACAAAAGCAATTATGCAACAAAAACATGATGGACATGTTTTGATCTCTTGGAATAAGATTTGTTAGTGATAAGCTTTAAGGGCAAGTGTGATTTTGTTGGTATTTATGCCCTGAGAGTCAATCATATGATGATTGTAATGGGGCATCATATACTTGATTTTATAATAATAAAGGTAATTTTGTCTATTATATTTGTCTCATTCATTAGATGATGATAAAGAAATAGTATATGTATAAAGAATGATGTTACTCGATGACATATGTCTTCGAGCTAAGGACCTAAAAAATGAGATCATATGTATGATAAGAGTACATATATTCTTATTATGTCCCTAGTCAGAAATTACCATGGAAGAAAAATACATGATAGTAATACAAAAGATTGGAATGTGCATTGACTGGTGAGAGAGTCTCATTAGTCATGATATAGGATATAAGGTCAAACACATAGGTACTTGTTCAATGGTATACCAGACAGACCTACATCGAGAGTGATACAAGGAAACCATGGAATAATAGTCACAATCAGCTCTCAAAGTGATAGTGGTGACATTGGTTCCCAGACCTAAAGTCACTACACCCATCACATGTCATTTTATGAACTTTGACACCATCCAACCTGACCTTAAATAAGGGTTCCCATAAAGGTGGTGCTTGGGTTCATCGTGACACATGGGGATCGACTGTGAGTGATATAAGTGGAATTTATCCCTACTATATGAGTTCATAACCGAGTCACTTGATAAGTGAGACTGATAAATATATGGCCACACTCGTGTGACTCAATATGTGATGTGTGAGCTCACATGCATCCCATGCAGACTACTCTAGTTTAAGGAACATGGAATGAATGTTAAGAAGATGATGATTCTATGCCTCAGGTTCAACTTGGATATTAGAAAAATATCACGATAACACTGATCATGGATTGTAGGTTGAAGTTGTTCTCCAACTTTCCAATTACTTGGCTAGCAATATTGTGTTGCTAGACACCGCTCATTGTGTGTGATGTTATAATCTATATATGGACATTCACTGCCAACAAAATTTGGGACCTATAGGGTCATATATATAGGTTCACTTGGATTAGGAGTTTACTTGTAGATAAGATTTAACTTGATTACTAAAGTGTTTAGGTAATCAACTTAAATAACATTGGCTGACTGGAGTGTCTATTTAGTCAACTGGGAATACAAGTCATTTGAATGGAGTGCCCAATCGACCGATTGAAAATTCCAGTCAATTAACCAGGCGATCAATAGGATTGCATCAAATAATTGATGTTAATGTTCTAATGTGCATTAATCATCGCATTAAAAGCCAATAGTGTGTGAATAAGAAAAATAGCAAATTGACCAAATGGAGTGTCCAAGTGGTCAACTAGTGTGTCATTCAACTAACTAGAGTGTCCAGTCGACTAATAGGTGATTCACAACAGCCAAAAATTCATGAAGTTTGTCTCATCGTGTCCTCATGTTTGTGAAAACCCTATCCCATCCTCTCCTATATAAGGGGGTGAGCAAGGCTCTCAAGAAAAGTCTCATCATCTCAACATTGTGGTAATGTGAGAGCTAGATGTATCTTACCCGTACAAGCGGGAGATAGTCAAAGGGGAAAAAGTCGATGCTAGCATGTTGACAACACAAAGGCACAATTCCTTCTCGTCGGTATTAGAAGAACAACAAGGAGATTCCGATGGTCTGTGTGGACTATGTATAGGCGTAGATATCATTTCCATCACACTAGGAGGGTGTTGTCAACTGTCATCCGTGGTGCTATACCAGGATGTGGCCGACGATAATTGTTCGGGTGCTGATTGAGAAAGAAGTCCAATGTTGTTAGGATTGTCACTGGACTTGGTCCAGGATCAGGTATATGTCTTGCACCCTCCTTCATAATTCATCGTTGTTGACGTGATCCGCTGGTATATCGAGAATAAGATAATATTTTTTTATTTTCCATTCCATCTTTGTCTTCATATTTTCCTACATATATATAAATATAATATATATATATATATATATATATATATATATATATATATATATTGTTCTTATTATATATATAATATTAATAATGATTTTATTACCCTTATACCTAAACACAAAAATCTGGAGGCCATAAAATAATATAAGTGTATTATCCTTCTAAATAGTTATCCCCTAGATTGAATAATCACATGGAATATAATCAGACTACTTTTCTTAAAGGTATAACAATTACAGACTCCTACCTTGATGCATCTGAGATCATTCACTTTTACCACAATAGGAAAAAGTCATTAGATTTTTAAAAACTTTTTATAATTCTAATTGGGGTTTTCTTTCTAAAATAAGGATTGATTTGGGCATTTGTACTACTTGGATTAATTAGATTAAAGGATTTGTTGCATCTCTAAAATTTTCTAACCTTATAAATGGATCACCTCAGGGCTATTTCCTATTAAATAAAGGACTTTGGCAAGTTGAATCTATCTAACCTTTATTCATTATCATCACAAACTTCCTCATGAAAATAACGAAGTACTCTATGGAAAATAAACTTTCTTAAGGTGTGAAAGTGGCTAGTACAAATAAGGTTGGTCTTCTTCAAGACACATATGATAATTTGTTTTTTTTAGCCTATAAAAATAATTCTATTAATATAAGAGTATCCTTCTATTTTTTGGAGAAACATATGGACTTTGTATTAATTACCTAGATCCATACAAACCCCAACTCATCAAAAAATATTGATCATACCTTAGGTTATAGGGTTAAACAAATGCCTATTAAATAGCTTGGTATTCAACCACATTATAAGAAGATTTATTCTCCTGGATGGAATTATATTATAGATAATAATGAATAAAAAACTACAAGGTTGGAAAATGAAATATCTCAGTTTGTAGTATAAATTAACCCTTATTGAAAGTTGCCTTACATCCATTTCTACCTATCAACTTCATATTATCAAACCTAATAACAATGACATAAAGAAAATAGACTGATTTAGAAAAGAAAAATGTTTTATAGAGGGGAAGCAAATACTAAGATAAAGGGTATACTCTTATTTCTTTGAAAAATATTAGCAAACCTATGGACAAAGGTGGTAATTGATTACTAGATGTTAAGTCTTTTTCTTGGCCTTACAGACTAAATATTTGTGGAGAGTCTATAGCATATATAACATTTGAAAAAACTAAATCGAAATTGTATAAAAATAGACTGAATTGACATATCCCACAAGAAAAAGTCTCTAACATATGTGATAATATTTCTTATTGTAGCAAAACTCTCTACTAGATGACAAAAACAAAAATTGGTAATGAAAATATAACCAAATTTACCCTTTTTACTAAATAAAAATATAAATGTAGCTTTTCTATTTATTAAATACCACTATAGAGGAACATTTTGGTTACCTACTACACTATAACTACCAAAATCTTCTACAAATTTAGAATAATATTATCGACAATACTACTTTTAGAGATGAAGAAGATTTAGTTGTTCGGAATTAAAAAAACATATGTGAACATATCTATACATATACTATAATAGAGACAAATGAAGTTATAATTCTATTTGGCCAAAAAGATATGAAAATATAAAATTTCCTCCAATACCAAGTATATATTTAGCTGATACATCTAAACAAAATTATCACCTATCATAATCTAATGAAGAGACTATTTCATGGGGCTAACATATGTTATCTTTGCTTATAAAATGAGGAAAAAAGTAAATCATATTTTGTACATTTTATTTGGTTATATTATTTTTAGGGATAATAAATATCAATACTATGATCTACCTACCTTTTTCTAAAACAACTCATTAGCTAAAAATGTCTTAACCTCAAAATTGGTATATTATACATGCTTCTTATTTTTAAAATACATGTAGTAGATGGGTCTTCAATAACATTACTACAAATGAAAAAGATCTCGTCTCTAATATAAAAATTATTATATTTTTTTGGTCTTCTAACTTTTTAAACATTAATTGAGCCCATAAACCTTCTTAATGTTCGATTTGAGTATTGATGATATAGTTATGAATCATAGTTAGGCTCAAAACCAAACATGAAGTCCCAGTGTTGAGATCACACATCTATCTTGAGTATATAACCCAACGGGGCTGTAGATGTGACTTTGTTTTTTACATAGTTATTGTCGGGTGTGGTTTGGGCGTGTACATGCCCAAAAGAATGTACATTGCAATAGACTTAAATGTATTTTTGAAACAATACTTACATATAGAGAGGTTGTTGTCATGTTCAATTGTACAACTTTTATGTGCAACCATTGTCTACCCTATCCATCATCGCTTTTTTGTAGAACGTAAGGCAAAAGGAGTCGGGGCTTCAAAGTTAGAAAAATTGTACGTGACTAGCATGGTCAACTAGTCAATTATTAGATGCCAATATATTAACTAAGAAATGATGTGATAACAACACACTACAACCCTCTCCACATTTGTGTTGGTTGAGAAATTAATTAATAGATAAACATCTATATGATTACACAATCCTTTTAGGTGTGGAGAAATATTTGTCGTGCAGAGTTTGAAAGGTTGTATCACATTTCAAGATGCCCAATCATATGTCTTTGAGCATGTGAGGATAAAACATGAGATAGTAACAAGTGAACATAAAAAATACCACTGGAATCATTGCAGATATGTTGTGACGAAAATATAAAGAATATTGATGAGTAAACATGGTGTGATGGTTGTCACAATCAATTCCATATCAATGAAACAACATGTTTTAGTTAAAATCTATTTTAACATAAGAGATGTAACATACCATTATTGGTATTTTTTCATGTAGTCTAGTTCATATTCAATGACGCCATGGAACCATTTTTGTTCTAGATATGTACCACATATGAGAACTTACAATATATTTATTTTTTTCAACAACACATTATTATGAGTATGTGTACATGTTAAGTAAATCTTTTTTAATAGATACCTAGAATGTATGTTTTCTAATTCTTGTTGATGTGGACTATGCTTGAGTTTTGTATCATAATTTTTTTTCATTTTTTTGTATTATAACCCAAGTTAGCTTAATCATGCTAACTTTAATTATCATTCATTTAAGAACTTCGAATGTTTTAAAAAATATAACCGCACTTTTCTGAGGAATACAAGTACATACATATTGTTCAAATCTAAAAAAACATTGTTCTACTCATTAGTGAAGGGGGGTCATAGAGGGGCAAGTTCCCCCCCCCCAACTTTAAGAAAATTTCTAAATAGTAGTAGTAAATTCTTCTCAACTTCACAATTTTATAATAGTAGTAGAAAATCCCCCCCCTCAAATAGTGATTCTTTTTAAAGTGTAGTACTAAATGTCCCACTAACTCTACAAATTAATTAATAGTAGTAGAGAATGCCCCCCTCAAATATGAAAACTTTTTAAAATATTAAAACTACATGCCTATCAACTCCAATAGTAACTTTGACCAAAAACACTCTAAACAATTGAGTCAAACAAATATAACTCCAAAAACCACTATATTCAATATGCATTCATTCCTTTACATTTAATTATATTGACAAAAATAATTTTGATTGTTAAGTTTTCACAAAATATACATGAGATAGTGCATTAGATGCATATATTTTTTTCTAAGATAGTTTTATAATTAACTCAAACAAGGTAATCCAAAAATTTCATAAAATGAAATTGTGTTGACTTAACTACATGCTCCTATTTAATTTTAACAAAATATGTATGAGAAAGTTCATGAGAAGCACATTTTCTTATAAAATGTGAATTATACATAAGAGTTTGAAATATGATATACTCGATTAGCAAGAAAATTTATTTTTTAGTGTGCTTTTTGATAGATAGAGTGGGATTTGAATATGATTATGATCTAAATAAGAAAATATTTAAATATTGTGTTTATATTTTAGATATATAGTTAGGCACATTGCTAAAGTAATTGTTATGTTGTGGTTGTGTCAACACTTGTCATACTAGCAATTGTCTTTTCAATGAAAACATAAGGTTTAGAGTTTATTTCTTCCCAAAATGTATGTATAGCCACTTCACTCATGTGAGTTCTTTTTGGAATGGAAAAAGAGTATCTTTTTTCTGGGAAGATGGTCATCCAAAAAAATTTATGTTCGTAATTGATCCACCAATGCTGAAAATGCGACGCTTTTCTATTTTCATATCATAACATATACGTCCTTTTAGTCTTGATCTAGATGCACCAGATGTTTTTTTATCATGATCTTGTATCCATTGTTACTAGAATCAAATGATCATTTATATTTCAGCCATTCGTTATTGTGATGATTGACAAGCACTATCAAGATGTTGATCAACTCGTCGAGCAATAGGTACATTCTTGTATATTCGTTTTAGTTGATTCAATTTCTATTATTGGCATTACCATAATAAAATCAATGTAACAACTATCATAAATTGATCATATTAATGAATTATGTATTGGATTAGTTACTATCTATTTATTTATTCCTAATAAATTCTGAGATACTAAGAAATACAAACACTCATCATATTTAATATCAAATGTGTGTGATTTTGTTATTAACTTTATTTGATTAGATCAAAAAAATCTTAAGACTATAAGATATAAAGAGATATTTGTATGCAACTATGTAGCAATGAATGTGTATGCTAGCTTACCATAAAAAGGAGTAGAATAGAAAATTGTGTGGAGAAAATTAAAACAGATCCAGGATTACAACCTAAATTATATGACTATCCTATAAATAAAAGAGATTAAATCTGTATGTATTATCCACAAAAAGGGCCATTTCAACTTTATAATCATGAGCTTCCTCAAAATATGATTAGTAGTAAATTGTGAAGATTTAAGAAAGTATGATTTTATAGATTCTCAACATGGATATGGATAGAATATAGTATTTCTCAGGATATTGTTTTTTATCCATGTTCATATGAAAAGCACAAAGTCTATATAGATGTATATCATTCAATAAGATTAGCATTGATATACTAGTGGCAACGTCGATAGTGGAAATATCAGTTTTTATCATGAATGTTATAAAAATCATCGATGCAAGCGGGTGAATGATAAGTGACTTGGTGATTCAATTGTTTCCTATAATGAAAAGGAATGACATTGTTGATAATGAAGTAATCATAAAATGATTCTATGGAATGAGAACTTGTTTAAATTGTGAGTAAGAAAATTAAATTGCTTTATGGAGTGTATTAGTATACTTAAAAATTGTAGTTTGATCATGTTTTAGTTAATGAGTAATTTGGTTTGTAATTGTATTTCCCCCTCGAGGTTCGGCTGACTGCACTCCTAGTTCTACTCATTGTATATATCATCTATTGCACATGATTTTTGTAAAGTAAATAAGAAACACCCACAAATATATACATCACATTTTAGAAAATTGCAATATCATGTTAAATCGATCAAAATATAGGTGACAAGACCGATTTAGTAGCAAACTTGCCATTTCAATGCAGATGTTTTGTTGGCATCGTGTTTCTTTTTAGTTTCCATTGAAACTATCCAAATAGGATCAGCTTGAAATGAGAGTGCACCGGGTAAATTTTCAAATGGGATTAGGTACAAGCCATCCTTGTTGTTAGGGTAGTCCAACACCGATTTCATTATCGATTTGTATCTGAATAGGGCTTAGATGACATTCTATTCAGCAGAACACCCTAACCATTAGGCCATGTACCGAGCATGGATTTCTCATCTTACATGTTTCTCTTTTATACGATGCCATGGTTGGGTTACTAGTGTGTTTGAGTAAAATTGGATGAATTGAGATAATAGGTCTCACATATCTTCATTTGAGGGTAGCCCGATCACGCCTCCCATTGGATTGAAATTTCAAACTAGGTTACATTTTGTCCCTTTGTGCAAGAAAGAGGGTGAGTTTCCAAATGGGATTGCAAACAATTATTCAACTAACTCGAATTATACTAAAAAAACTAGGTCAGATTGAGACGAAAGAGGGTGCGTTTCCAAATGGGATTACAAACAAACTACCCCCTATCTGAGGATACCAAAACCCAAATTTCTAGTCCCAGATTTGATTCGAGAGCCATTAAAGGATGTGTCAGCCCCCTCCAGCCCTCTTCCTCCGCCATCAGTCTAGAAACTGATTGTTTGATTGTTAGATGCGTAATTTTGGATAGATATGTTTAAGAGTTTTTTTTCCCAAAAACCCCCTCTATTTTCCAAAATTCCAAAAGCCCCTTTGATGTTTAAGAAATCCTAAAACCTCCCCTCCAGGTGATCTGCCTGTCTGCTAGCTGTCACATTTGACGACTCTTTCTTTGTTGCTGTTATTGTTACTACTTGACTAAGATACTAATCAACACAATGGTAATTATTTATTTAATTGATATATTTTAAATGCAAAATTATGTTCGAATATTATATATAAAATAAAAAATAAATCGGGGCAAATAAGGCTAAACAAGTATCGTTCATGTTTGTCAGAGCTCCATTTAGTCTAGGGATGGCGAGTTTTGTTGGACCCAAAATCGAATTGGACCTGACCCGAACTGATTGGACCCGGCCCCAAAAGGACCCGGACCCGAACATACCTGAACAAAAAATGGATCGGACCTAATTGGACCTGAAATTCATAACAAATACTCTATTATAAAAATCCCTAAAAATTGTGAAAAACCCAAAACCCGATCCGACCGGACCTGACCCAAGCCAAATAAGAGCCGACTCGACCCGACCCGAATTGAAATGGACCTGAACGGAACCAACTTAAAACTGAACAAACCCAAAAAAGACCTGAATGTTCAAGTTGGGTCAAGCTGGATAGGTAGGGTAGGGTCTGGGTTTTTTCTAACACCCCTAATTCAGTCTGGTCGAGTGATGCATCATTACATATTTGGTCTGATTGACATTCTGCCAATTTTAGGACCTGTGTCTACTCTAAGATCGGTAAGAATGTAAAATGTACACTAGACTGATTTAGATATAATATGCATTTATTCTCACAATTATATTCAGTTAAAGACAAAAGTAAATCACATATACAAATGAACTTGAGGTAAATATTTTATATTACCATTGCATTAATATTAGAAGTAACAAATCATGTTACTTCTCGATCCAATTCTATTCGAAGTGATTATAGATATATATATATATATAGATAGATAGATAGATAGTAAAAAATTACTATGGCGGCTGAGGGGGAACTCGGGGGGAGAGGCGGCGATGGAGATGGCGACACAACTGGGGGTGGGCGGGGATCTGGCAGAGGGCCGGACTCGTCGGCGACTGAGGAGGAACGTCTGAGATCGGAGTCCTATAGGCACAAGGAGTCCCAGTCGGAGCCGGACTCGGGAGGAAGCTCAGGAGTTAGGGTTTCAGTCCCAGAGATCGGGATGCAATTCCAGTATAAAGGAACGCGGGGAGGCCATGAAACTGAGTCGATGGACGAGGATAGCGCCGCTAACACCAAGGGAGGATCGGTGGCGGGAAGCAAAAGACCAAGATCTTCCGAGGGCACGTCTCGACGGGATCCAGCAGACAACTTGGGAACCACAGGGACAAACGGGAATCACACCTGGACCAAGGAAACAGCAGAAAAACCTTCCTTTAGCAGAGTCGTGGCAGGAAAGGCCTATGTGGAAGTGGACCCTGATGCTATGATGTTGGAATCGCTTTTTGAATCACAGCTCCATGACCATGAAATTTCCCTCAATCACAGTGCCGGGACGCCTACCCTTACGATCGAAGAGGAAGCCGAAGAAAAGCTTGTCAGACCATGGCAATATGCGGTAGTTGTTAGATTGATTGGAGGAAGTATAGGGTATATGACCCTGCGCGAAAGGATCAAGATCATGTGGAATATAACTGGAAGATTTAATATGTTTGAACTGGATATGGGTCACTTCGTCGTCCAACTATCATGCAGGAAGGACTACGAGATGGCCATGTCAGGCGGCCCATGGAAAATTTTCGGCTGTTGTCTCGTTATATGGGATTGGAGTCCCCGATTCATGCCTTCCAAGGAGATGCCGCAGTACCTTGTTACTTGGGCGAGGATTATGAACCTGCCGCTACATCTATATGTTGATACTGTCTTCGAATACATTGGCCTGGCGCTGGGAGGGCTATTCAAAGTTGACGAGCATACTCAACGACGCACCAGAAGCAAGTTTGCCAGGTTGGCGGTTGAAGTAGACACGAGGAAGGAGCTGATAAGGTCCATCATAATCAATGACCAGGAGTATGAGATTATATATGAAGCATATCCTGAGACATGCAGTGAGTGTAAGGAGCTCGGGCACCATAGCACACATTGCCCACAAAAACAACACCATACTGATCAAGGAAGAGGAAGTGATAATAGGCAGAAGGAGAATGATGGCAGGGAGGATTGGCACACGCAAACAAGAAAAGGCAGCAGCAGGCGAGGCAACCATTACAAAGAGCCGAATACTAGAAGGTCATACAATAATAATAGATTTGAAAACCTCAGCGAAGAAGAGGAGGGGGAGGAGGAAGATAGCACTATTAACGATACTAATGGCGAACCTACCACAAACCCGATCCCTAGACAGCAAGAGAAGGTATGGCAAAAGAAGAAGAAAGTGGTGCAGAAAAGAACCACAGCAGTGGAAGACAAGCGTGAAGCTCTGAAGGACATATCGAACTCGTCGAATCAGAAGGAAAGCGAAGGTGAAGATGTTAACAAGCAAGCTAAGGAGCAAGATGACAAGCGGACAGATGATGATATCCATGAAGTACACACCATTGCTGATCCAGGGCCTGACGAGGTTATGATGATTGAAAAGGATACGGAGGTGATATCGGAGAATACTAGAAAAGAACAAGAGGAAGGTGATAATACTGCTGAAAACCAGGTTGTTGGGGACCATCCTGAAGGAGCTGGTTCATCCAGCCGAAAAATTAAGGGCAGCAGCACCAAAATGAAACCGACAAAGATGCCACCACCATACACACTGAGAAGAAGAAGTCCAAGGTTGAATTCAGATGCGATGGAAGTAAGTAAGGAGGGAGAGGAGGCTAACTCATCCAAATAAAAGCTCCTCTGTTTCTGTCTAGGTGAATCCGAACTCCATCAATAACTTTTTAATGCTTAACACAATCTATTGGAATGTTCGTGGTATTGGTAATGATGATACTGTCCGAGTGTTGAAGGATATGATGATCACCCACAAACCGAAGTTAGTTGCTATTGCTGAACCGCGCATCAGTGGGGATGCTGCGCATAAAACTATCAAATCTCTTGGATTCACCAGCTCACATCGAGTAGAAGCAAGAGGTTTCAAGGGTGGCATCTGGGTCTGCTGGAAAGCGACGGACTGCAGAGTGGAAATCATCAACTGCCACAGGCAGTTCGTGACATGCAGGGTGGATGGAGGTACGTGTGTTACGTTTGTTTATGCCAACCCCCATATTAGCGTCAGGCAGCTGATATGGAAGCATATCGTTGAGATGGGAAACAAATTTAAAAGTCCTTGGATTGTAGTTGGAGACTTTAATACTACCATTAACCCCGCTGAGAAGAAAGGAGGGAAGCACTACAATTTTGGTGAAGCGCAGATTTTCAGTAACACTCTCATGGCAGCTGGTCTCTCGGACATCGGCTTCTCGGGACTGAAGTTCACTTATAAGCATGGTAGGCTTCTTGAACGGCTGGACAGGGCCGTCGCTAATGTGGAGTTTATCCAGGAGTATGCTCACTTTACTGTCACACACTTACCTCGGGTCTTCTCGGATCACTGCCCCATCTTAATCAAAGACAATCGCAGCAGAGGGGGAAAGGTTCGTTTCTGTACTAAATCCTATTGGGAAGATAACGAGGAGTTTCAGAAAATGCTCTCTCACAACTGGCGGCCGGAGCAGGATTTCTATACGGCTCTAGGTAACGCAAAGAAGAACATCACTGTTTGGGACCGAAAGCATAGTAAGCAAAGGCAGGAAAAAAAAGAAAGACTGTTAACCAACATAACCAATCTTTAAAATATGCAGGAAAAAAGTTATGATACTTGGACAGATGAACTTCTAAACACTATGCAGGGTAAGCTAGCGCACATTCTCAGGCAGGAAGAGGAAGATTGGAAAAGAAAAAGCCATATAACGTGGCTTAAACATGGAGACGATAATACAAAATTCTATCAGGCATATGTTAAACAGAGGAAGAGAAGGAACTGCATTGATGCTCTTAAAGGTCACGATAATAATTGGACCACGACAGAGGAGGAGGTGAAAAATGTGGTTCATAATCATTTTGTGAATATTTTTACAGCTCCTACGGAGGAGAGATCTACGAGGTGTAATGGTATCCCAGGTACTTTTAAGCATCTTGATGAATGGGAGATACAAAAGATGACCGCTGAGCCGACGTTGAAGGAGGTACTGCATGTCCTCAAGAATTCTGATCCTTACAAAGCAGCTGGCCCGGATGGTATCACCGGGAGCTTCATGAGAAAATACTGGAAGACTATTGGTAGCTCTGTCATGCTTACTATTACCAAGGCTCTTAGAGGGGAAGTCCTAGCTGCCGAGATCTACAACTCGTCTATTGTCCTCATCCCAAAGGTAACTAATCCGGAGAGATGTGATCAACTGAGACCGATCTCTCTTAATAACCTCTGCTTGAAGTTGTGTTCTAAAGTAGTTGTGGAAAGACTTAAAAGATACATGCCGGAGTGGATTTCACGTGAACAATCCAGCTTTGTTCCTGGACGGAGAATTACAGACAACATTGCTATGGTACAGGAAATTATCCACAGGATGAGGAGACCCAAGGGAGCAAAAATTATGGCTGTTAAAGTGGACCTTTCTAAAGCTTACGACATGATGTCCTGGGAGTTTGTGGAGGACACTCTCAACCATACGGATATTCCTGATAATCTTAAAAGGTTCATCATGCACACCATCAGATCGGGGACGAGCACTATCATCTGGAAGAATACAACACTCCCGGAGTTCAAAGCGACCAGAGGCTTGAGGCAGGGTGACCCCCTCTCTCCATATTTGTTTGTGCTATGTATTGAAAGATTAAGCCAAATGATACAACAAAAGGTGAGACATGAGGAATGGAAGCCTGTGAAGCTGTCTAAGACGGGGACTACCCTTGCACATCTGTGTTTCGCAGATGATATTATTCTGTTTGCGCATGCTTCAGTGGCCAATATTACGTCCATCGTCAATTGCTTCAAAGAGTTCAGTGCTGCTTCAGGGCAGAAGATTTCTGTGGAGAAGACAAGAATCTATTTCGCTACTGGTGTGAGAGGCAGCGTGCGTCGAGCTATCTGTAGGCATAGTGGTTTCATTGAGACCTCTGATCTGGGCAAGTACCTTGGGGTGCCTTTGCTGCACAAACGTGTCAATAAGCTTACTTATGCGGATATCCTCACCAATGTAGACACCAAGATTAACTCTTGGTCGGCTTGATGCCTCTCCTTGGCGGGACGTGTCTGTCTGGCGCGAGCAACGTTGACGGCGATGCCTACCTATCTTATGCAAACGGCGGTCTTGCCGGTTGGGCTATGTGATCGGATTGATGGTATGGTTCGGAAGTTCATATGGGGAGGAGGGAGGAAGGAGAAACCCATGTCTTTAGTTGCATGGAGGAAAGTGGTCAGTAATAGAGCCAATGGTGGACTTGGTGTTAAAACCATGCGTGACTGGAATAAAGCTTTATTGGCAAAAAACTCGTGGGATGTGGCGAGAAATAGACCCTCCACCTGGTGTAATTTACTTAGAAGAAATTATGTGACCTACAAGGAGGGAGACAAGCTAAACCTGTCAAGATTAGCTAAGGCGACGTTGGAAGGTAAAGGCTTCATTACTCAAAACTCCTATGTTCAACTGAAAACGGGAAGGAATACTAATTTCTGGAATGATATATGGGTGATTAAGCATGAGCAGCTGATAAATATGGCTACTAAGGCCATTCCGGATGATCTTAAAGACTTACAGGTTAGAAGCGTTGTTCTGGATAATAACACTTGGGATGCACAGTTCTTGAGGGAGTGGCTTCCTCTGCACTGTGTTAATGATATCCTACAGATCCCACCTCCGACGCAGCAGACTGGAGACGATAACATTGTCTGGAGGCACACTGCCACGGGTAAGTTCACGACCAACTCTGCCTACAAAGCCTTCCGTAAGGAGAAGGAGCAGATGGTCCAAGGTGAATGGAAGACTATTTGGAGCGCACACATTCCAGCCCGAATAAAGGTTTTTGTATGGACTTTAGCTCACAATGCTATCCTGACGAACAAAAGACGAAGCGAGAGGATGATGGCGGAGGACAGTAGTTGTGGCATCTGTATGGCCCAAGAAGAAGATAGCCTTCACGCTGTGAGAGAGTGTCCTCACGCCAGGGAGTGTTGGAAGCAGATCCTGGGTAACGAGATACCGCATGGTTTTTTCACCGAGCTGCAGCTCCAGGCATGGCTGCGCGAGAACCTGAAAAACAAGTCGATCATAGAAAAGTTTATGTTTGGCTGTTGGAACATCTGGAAAAGTAGAAACGGCCAAGTGATGGAGAATAAACAGCCCAATCAAGAGCATACCAGCAGAACTGTTAAACTCCAACTCCGGCTAAACAAGTTAGCCTGGCACCGGGAAGAGGATGAAGATCCTGCGACTCATCAGGAGCATTGGGAAGCACCTATAGAAGGATGGATTAAAATTAACACGGACGCCGCTTGTGGGAAGAAGGGCAGCAGCTGTGCCCACGTTGTACGGGATCATAGAGGAAGATGGTTGATGGGAAAAGGAACCAAAACATCGGCGAAAGATGCTCTTGAGGCGGAGGTGGAAGCTATTATCATTGCTATGGGGGAGGCTGAAAAGCTTGGTTGGGAGAAGGTGATTGTGGAATCCGACTGTAAGACTGCGGTCCAATTGCTTCAAGGTGACGAGGAAGAAGCCCCGCGCTTCGTGAAAGCTCAACAAGAGTACAGGAGGATGCTTAAGTCGAACTGGGAGCTCATTCATGTTAAAAGAGATCGTAACCAGCTAGCAGATGGGTTAGCTAGCTACCACCAAAAACAAAACATTGGAGAAAGGTATTATACCTACCCTCCGAATTGCCTTCATGGCAAGTTAGTTAGCGATTGTAATGGTAGTAGTACTGCCATATTTAATTCTGTGCATGAATTTATTTGTAAAAATAACTTTGTTGATTTGCTCGTAAGAGGAGGGCGGGATGAATAAGATGGCCTCCTGACTTACCCAAAAAAAAAAAAATAGATATAGATATGTTATATAAATATAATTGCATGGTATCAAAGTTAAAATATTTTTTTATTTAGGATGAATTATCCATCTACATGACATTCACTTTGGGAAAAGAGAATTTGCCAAAATATATGGAGAATTCATATAAAAAAGGAGTTGTTTGAGAACTAAAAATTTAGACTAGTTTATGATATATTTTTGGGAAGGTTGTATTTTTTCTCTTCCTTGTGGAGATAGATAAATGAAAATCTATATTGCAATCTAGGGATCTATATTTTAGTTAATCTAGTTAAATGTGAGTAGGAATCTAGACAATTTTCATAAGACAAATGTGTTGACTTATTAACCATTAATTTAGCCCACAAATATAAATAAATCAGATTTGAGTCTGGTGGATATGATTGTATGGAACCTGACCAACATTTTGGTCCAATCCTATTTATTTTTCTTAAGTAAATTGATAAGAACTCTAATCTAATCCTCTCAGGTGTTTTTCTATCATGTGACATGCTTAGGTTTCAAGTTTGGCCCTGTTTGAATGTTGTTTGAGCAATGTTCGCTTATTATGGACCAATGTGCAAATTACCCAAGATTAGGGGTTATCTTTCAACATATCAAATGATGAGTGTGCCCTTAGTTCTTTGGTATCATAAGAGAGAGAATGATGCAATGGGGCGCCTTGTGGAAAGCGTAAGTATCAAGATGAGCTTGTATGGTTTATGCTTGTGCTAAATGTAGTAATTTTGATGTAAATTGCAATTTACCCAAAGTAAAGGGTTAACATGCAATTTACCATATCTAGAGTGTTCCTTATCTCTCTTGTAATAAACTATAGGAGAGAGGAAGAGGTGGGTACCTTGTATGGATCTTGGTTGTGTTGCGACATCTTTGGTGATTTATGGTGCACATGTGTGAGATGTACCTTGCTCCTTGATAGGCTATCTCGGGTTTGAGAACCTTGGAGAGGCTGCCCATTGGTTTGTGAAGTGTTTAGGGTTGTGCCCTATCAGTTTTTGGGTGTGTAGGGTTGTGCCCTATCAGTTTGTGAGTGTGTGGAATATGCTCTATCAGTTTACGAGTATGTTGGGTTTGCCATATCCGTTTGAGAAGGTGTAGAGCTTTGGCATATCGGCCACGATCTTGGAAGGAGACCTAGAGGATGAGATCTAGCCTATATCATATCACCATGCCTTACAAGTTGTTGGATGTGGTCCCTTTCTCATAGGCAAGTGTCACCAACTAAGCTCTTGAGGTGATGACACCTCTCCTTTGATCTCTCTTCCCTCCCTCATGTATATAACCTCGTCCTTCTTTACACAAGTTAACCCTTATGTACATCCTTGTTACTCTCTTCTTGGTGGATGATATTGGAAGCTTAAGGATCTATAAGATGCCCCATGGAGCTTGGGAGGTCGAGTTCCTTGCTCATGGTGATTTTTTGCTCAACTTCCATCTTGGTGAGATATGTTTCTTTGATGGCCATAACTTTAAGCTCTCTTCTTCATCTTCTTCTTCCTCTCTCAACCATGGATCATACCTTGGATGAAGGTTGTCTAAGATGTGGTTCTCTCTCCTTCTTTCCTTTCTCCTTGAGCTACCATAACCATGGCATCTTCTTCTTATTTCTTGAGGTGATGTTGAGGTCGAGTAGGACTCTTGATGGATCATCTTCAAGTTGAGGAAGGTGTGCTTTGGAGCTTTGACCATGGAATCTTGGACTCTTAATAGAGACCTTCTTGAGGTGGGTTATATAACTCTTAAACTCCTTTGTTAGTATCACTCTTTATATGCTTTATTTTCTCTTCCTCTCTAGGTCGTGTACTTTTTATATGTTAGTAGCAAGTGATGGTTTTGAGGACTGATTTATGAAGGAACTCCATTTAAGTTGCTGCCCATATCTTGTTCTTTCTTATGTTGCTAAGTATATGGACTAGTGACCAAGTTTCCTAAGGATGAAGATGAATAAGTTGACACATAGGTGGTGAATGTTCGTAATGACTCATGATGCTTAAACCGACACAACATGTTGCAAATCGTCATGACTTGGGAGTACTTAGAACGGTAGGCTTGGATAGGTACTAAATCATCACGCCCTAGAAAGGTGCCCAAACCAAAATGAATAGTTAGGCTGACATGCCTTGAGTAGTTGTTAACCCATCATGGTCTAGAGGTTCTCAAATCTATGTGTTGCCAAATCAATGGTCTTTGATGATTGTTACTTGTCATGCCCTAGATGGGGCTAGGCCGATACACCTTGCTAGCATGTCATGACCATGAGGACCACTTGTGTGAACTAGTTTACTAGAGTGCTAGTTGTGACGCCCTTGATAGTGAAAGAGGTCATCATGACCTAACCCTAACCCTAGTGCTGCCCTTCATACCCTTAGGGAGGTGATGCCCTTCACACTATGTGATGCCTGATATACCTCCAAGAATGGATGCCCGACAGACCATGTGTTGCCTGTCACACCTTAAGGTGGTGATGCCCTATACTCCCTTCAAGAGTGATGCCCAACATACTTTCAAGAAGTGTAAAATTGATACACTACAAGACTGCCTAACTGATACACTTCATGGTGATCCAAGTTGATACACCACATGAGAGTCTAAACCAACACATTGCGATGATAGAGTGACACCGAGATCACATGATAAGGATTGAAGGGTATGTTTTGATACTCAATGATGTACACACATGAGTAATGCATGATAGAGAAGAATGTTGTTTTGGGTAATGTATGAGTAATATTAATTGCTTCTCCAAAAGCTAGTACACCATAGGATGATGTTGATGTAAGTGGTTCATCTTTAATTAAGAGCTTAGCCCTAAATTTTCAACAATGTGGGAAGTAAAGGATGTGATTTGATGGTTTACTATCCATATGTAAACCTTAATCATGGAATAATATGATCAATGTGATCCTCTTAATGAAAGATTATAACCCATGGCAAATTTCATCTATATTCCCTTTCATCATATTGATTTGTGAAGTGAGGTTAATGACACAACTATGTGAAGATATATGTGATGGTGATGATAGGCCTCGTTGGAACACACAGTGACAACATTTGAGTAGAATTGTATAAATAAGTCTAATGACCTTATAGGTTCCTTGTGGATAGTTTAAAGTGAAACCCTCCAATTATGTAGTCGAAGGTTCAACTCTCCTTAGTATGATATGTAGGTAATAATTTGTAAGAAGTAATAATGTATGGGTCACTTAATGTTGAAACGTCACATTGGTGTAATGGTTAGTATGTTATTATAATGCATTATTGTAATCCACACATAACTTAATGAAGACAATACACATATGCATTTATGAAAGAGTGATACCCGATACTGATGGTATGGTGAGTGATTCATATCCAACTAATGTTACTCAAACCTAATCGGTTTTAGAAAGGTGGGTTTTGGTGTAAATAGGGTTTGGTGGTGTGGCCATGAGGTAAAGCCCTAATTGGTTATATATGAAGAGAATTGACCCTAATTCTGAGAAGCAAGTTATAATATTGAATATGTGTGAATAGAAAGCATGATATTATTCTCTCTTAAATGCATGGCTATAACCTGATGAGTTAGTTGGGTGTTATGACTTGTGAGTACTATGAAGATGGTTAAATAATAGCAAGCTTTGGTTATGAACCTTAAAAAGGGAACACAAGAAGTATGGATATGTGAATGTGCATACTTGGTTACACTAATTAATTCTTAGTCTTATACACTCCAGTTTATGGGAGGTAGTGCATTCTAGAGATGTGTGGTAGAATGATGCTTGGGGACCTTATGTGAAATTAACATGAAGCCTAATCTTAGATTAGAGATTTTGTGATGTCTTGTCTACTTTAACTAAAGGTGTTTAATATGTTTAGCATATTATCTCTCTGAACATAATGGCTAATGGTTTCTATGCCAATTACATATGATGTGGCATAAGTAATGAGGCATAAGTGATGTGGCATGAGTAATGCTTATATGCTCAATAAGGCATGATGAGATAATCATGGATCACAAATGTGATGTGATGCGTCTTAGGATATGGTAAAGGCTTAATTCCTGGTTGAGGTGAGATCCTCTGGTGCTGGAATGAGGGATTGATAACCCATGATAATATGTTGATGATGATAGCCTTGTGGCTGACAGTGATATAGTAGCCATGTGGATGGCAGTGATGTAGTAACCTTGTGGCTAGCAGTGACACAGTGTTATGAGATTATGGGAATCCATTTGTAGTTTAAGACAATGATGTATGTTGATGTAATATTATGCCCCTTTCCTTTTAAAGTATTTTTTTATGGTTGGTACAGTGTCACTTAATTGATGCTAAGAGATACTTAAATGGCTTAACTAATCAAGTGGAACCTAATCTAGTAGCTTGCCATGTGCCATAGATCCATTCCAGTGCCAGTTTTATTGTTGGATGGTGAAATGAGTTTAACTCAGAGTGCATATTATTGAATATACAGGGTGCAAGTCGAGTATTCCCTTGCATACTTAATATCATGTTGTGTGAGATGGCCATGCGTGAGCTGATCTTGATCTGATATGGATGGCCATGCATGAGCCACACCATTTTGATAGAACGGCCATGTGTGAGCCTATTCTCCTAGCGTCGTTACCTGTACCAAGGTGGGCAAGATGTTATATGGGTGGCCATGCATGAGCCAACCCCTTTGATGTGACTATATGTCACTTTGGCAGTTGACAGATATGTCTCTGCAGTGATCTCGTGTATTGACCACGAGGTGTGGGAAAGTCTTGGATTCTGGCTCTTCCACTAGACCTTATATGGAACCAATTTTGACATAGAAGTAGTCTGTTGGACTTGGGTGGTATGACTCAAATCCTCAGGGCATAATAAATATGTAATTAGTCGTGTAGTGTGCATGCATAGGACCAAACATGGAAACATTGGATGAAGCCTTGCTTTTCTTCTATACAATTTAATTTATAATAGTTATACATATTCTTCATATTCCTTTTTAGATTATTAACTATTCTATTTCTCATTGGCAAATGCATGTACTGCTCTATTTAATTCACACATGATATATATGTCCTTTAGTTAATTTTGTTCTATCTTATCAATATGTTAATATATCTGCTAAGTTATCTGTAACAATAGTAGAGTTGGTGGAGAGTTATATCTCTCATTGGGACTGTGTGTCTCACCCAGTTGGTTAAATAACTTTTTAGGTTGACATGCATGTCGAGTTAAAGATCATGTGGATGAGGAAAATACAAGAAGAAAACTATGTCTGCTGGATCATGGCATATGAAAAGTGTCTAGTAATAGAGTATGTGTGTCTTCCTTGTACACTCAGGTCCTTAGGGGTGTTCTCGATGAGTTTTGTAAACATGATTATCAATATGTGATTTTTGGCTTGTGTGCCTCTAGTAGTATGTATATATAAGAGGAATTGTTATCTTGTGTAATAGTTTGATTGGAATATGATGATGAAGCACCTTGAATATATGTTATGAAATGCAAGTATTGTCTCTTGTGTAATAATTCTCAGCTCATGGTGCTTATTGCAAAATGGTTTTAATTTCCAGTGATTTTTGGTAATCCGTTATTTATGGTTGATCATGGTTAATGTTTTGAGTAATCTCACTTTGTGTGAAAAAGGATGACACGTTTGGTGCTATTAGAGCTCTAGGTTCATTGAGTCTATAGGGACACTAGGACTAGGATTAGGATGGTGTCTAAGATAAGAACACGGTATAAAATATGGTGCATACTACCTAATCTCAGTACTTGAGTGCCCTGGACAGGTATTCAAATGTTGAAGAAAATGTAAGTATGGAACTCTTAGATTAATTTCTCTTTGATTACCCTGATCAGATAATCATTTTGGAAAAATCTAAAGGGTGTAACAATCAGAAATTATGATGCTAATACCTTCATCATACTATGAAAAGAGATAAGAATAACTGCACCATAATTCACAAAAAAACTTGAATGTTTGGTGATTAAAAGAGAAAGATATGGCTCCATAAAACCTAAATCTAAGTGTGAATATGATAAGAGAAGTTTCTAAAGTTGTAATTCCAAGAAATGTATGAAGAAAAAGGCAAATGAATATTTTCTAATAAAGTAAGTCAAGGTGTAAAATTCATATAAGATGGAGAACATTCCTAAAACAAGGATGAAGTAAGGAGAGAAATGAGAGTGAATAATGAATAAATAAGATGGAACCTGAGTTAATCTCAGACCAACCCATGAGTACAAGAAAGTATAAAGTGTAACCCTTATGATAGATGAAAGGAAACAAGGGAGATGATCATTGTTCAATAAAGAATATGTCAAGAATAATGATCCTTTTAATGATGTAAAGATGAAAAATGTAACAAAACATGGAAATGTTCGTAAACATGAAGAACAATAATCAAAGAGGGAGAAATGACATGTAATTATCTTTACAGTCCCTATGCTGATGGAAAGGAAACCAATATGAGACAAGTTAAAATGACACATGAACAGTTGAAAACTCATGAAATAGTCAAAGAGAGTGATAATCCCTTCACCTTGATGAGAAAACCCTGGTAATGATAAAGTGATCAGATGAATATGTTACCTTATGTTCTATCCTTTCAAGGATGTGGCAATGAAGTGAATATTATGTTCCTTGATGTGCATGGTTTAGAAGCGATCTAAAGATGGATACTTTGGTAAGTATCAGTTGGTCTTGGATTTATGTTCCAAGATAGGGATATTTGTGATAGGCAACGTCTCAAGATGAAAGAAGAACCCTTCTAATATGTTTAGGTTTGGCAGTAACAACATAGGATGGATGTGTTGAGGTTATGATGTGTTTATAACACATGTAATGGATACCAAGGTAAGGAATCCTAGCATCCAAATATTGCCAGTTGTGTGGGAGAGTGAGAACACGTTTCTTGATAAGGTATATAAGTTGTTTGGCTACCTGGAAAGGTTGACCTTGAATCAGTCTGGTTACAAGTACCTAACCTATATTATGGATATCACATGTTAGGGGTTTATGCTCTACATAAACGTAACATCAACACAGATGCATAAGTTGAGGAGATAGTTGCAAGATCTGCTTGGGTAAAGTTTGGCAAGCTGAGTATAATTCCTTAGAATACTCCTATGAGGCTTGCAAGTAAGAAAGGTTCCAAGATGTTTGTTCTTTTATGGATAAGTAGGGTTTCCACTCCCTGTCTAGGTCAGTTAAGGTGACATATGACATCTTCTGTTACCTCTGAGATAGTTTTCTTGGATAAGTGGCATCTTCTTATAATAGGAGGATGTACAATTGAGAGCTAGTATGTTGGCATGATAGTTGGTAAGAGTAAGACTAGTGTTGAGTCAACATATCAGAGTAGCGTAGTGGAAGCATAATAGGTTTTGTATTCCCAACTAGATGACAAAATTCATTTCTAGTCTTCCTTTAGAAAAGACATGTTGAGGTTTGAGGAAGGCATGGTAAACTCCCAGAATCAAGAATATTATCATACGATGTTTTTAGTTAATGAGGTGATACATAAGAAAGAGTTGACACCTGAGTGGGATAAGTATGTATAGTGCTTCTATGGCTAAGAAAGTATCACCTGGTATAGGGTTGACTCTGCAACTTATAATGGAAAAGGATGAGTTCAGTAGGTGTCTTGTGCAATAGACCATGTGATGACCATGGATGAAAGAACAATATGATTGGTGAAGTCTTGTGGCATCACCTTGACATCACCTTGACCATGGTTCCAAGATGTTTGTGCTTTTAAGGTATGATGTCTGAGTAGCATCCGTCTCCTTTCGCCTAGGATTTAGGGGGCAAAATCCTTGTTAGGGGTTTATGACTTGTAAGGATCATGACCAGTGTTTTGGGCTAACCCTATTTGTTTTGCTTAAGTAAGTTGCTAAGAACTCTAATCTAATACTCTGAGGTATTTTTCTATCATGACACGGGCTTATGTTTCAAGTTTGGCCCTATTTGAATTTTATTTGAGCAATGTTTGCTTAATATGGACCAATTCGAAAATTACCCAAGATTAGGGGTTATCTTGCAACATTTTAGATGATAAGTGTTCTGTTAGTTCTTTGGAATCATAAGAGAGAGAATGATGCTATGGGGCGCCTTGTGGAAAGTCTAAGTATCAAGATGAGCATGTATGGTTGATGTTTGTGCTAAATGTAGTAGTTTTGATGTAAATTTTAATTTACCCAAAGTAAAGGGTTAACATACAATTTACCATCTCTAGAGTGTTCCTTCCCTCTCTTGTCATCATCTAGAGGAGAGAGGAAGAGGTGGGTACCTTGTTTGGATCTTGGTTGTGTTGTGACATCTTTGGTGATATATGGAGCACATGTGTGAGATGTGCCTTGCTCCTTGATGGGCTATCTCGGGTTTGAGAACCTTGGAGAGGCTACCAATCGGTTTTTTAAGTGTGTAGGGTTGTGCCCTATCAGTTTGTGGGTGTGTAGGGTTGTTTCCTATGAGTTTGTGAGTCTGTGGAGTATTCTCTATCTATTTCTGAGTATGTGGGGTTTTGCCATATCAGTTTGAGAAGGTGTAGAGCTTTGGCATATCGACCATGATCTTGGAAGGAGACCTAGAGCATGAGATCTAGCCTAGATCATATCACCATGTCTTGCATTTTGTTGCATGTGGTCCCTTTCTCATAGACAAGTGTCACCTACTAAGCTCCTGAAGTGATGACACCTCTCCTTTGATCTCTCTTCCCTCCCTCTAGTATATAACCCCCTCCTTCACACAAGTAAACCCTTTCATCCATCCTTGTTCCTCTCTTCTTTGTGGATGAGATTGGAAACTTAAGGATCTAAAGGATTCCCCATGGAGCTTGGGAGTTTGAGTTCCTTACTCATGGTGATTTCTTTCTCAACTTCCATCTTGGTGAGATATGTTTCTTTGATGGCCATTCCTTTATGATGGCTAGGACATGGTTCTCTCTCCTTGTTTCCTTTCTCCTTGAGCTACCATTTCCATGACATCTTCTTTTTATTTCTTGAGGTGATGTTGAGGTTGAGTAGTGTTGACTCAAGGTCAATTAGGTCAATGTTGACTCACGTCTAAATTGACTAAACTCGTGTTTTGATGATGACTAACCATTCCACATATTGGTGTCTAATGTCTCTACTTGAGTGATTTCAGATTAGGTATATACACACTCCAATTGCCCTAACTTGCGCATATCAAATTGGAGAAAAGACAAGTCAAAGTCAATACAGGTGCACATTTTTGTAATATGATGTATATCCATTAGAATCATGTTGTAAATCACTTGTAATGATTGTATGACTTGTAATTAAGCTTAGAAAAATATCAGGAACACTTAGATCGAATATTAGAGCACTTTAGATGCAACTTTGAAAATTGATTACAGGCACTTGGTCGGTCGAGTTTCCCTAGCCTGAAACTCGACCGATCAATCTTGATCGATTTGGTCAGTTACTCCATCGGTCGAGTTCTGTGTAAACAGAACTCGACCGATGCGATCTCCAGAAAATTGATCAAGGATGATCGGTCGAGTTTTCAGGCTGGGAAACTCGACCGACAAAGTGTTTGTAATCAATTTTCAAAGTTGCATCTAAAGTGCTCTAATATTCAATCTAAGTGTTCCTGATATTTTTCAAAGCTTAATTACAAGTCATACAATCATTACAAGTGATTTACAACATGATTCTAATGGATATACGTCATATTACAAAAATGTGCACTTGTATTGACTTTGACTTGTCTTTTCTCCAATTTGATATGCGCAAGTTAGGGCAATTGGAGTGTGTCTATACCTAATATGAAATCACTCAAGTAGAGACATTAGACACAAATATGTGTAATGGTTAGTCATCATCAAAACCCGGGTTTAGTCGATTTAGACGTGAGTCAACATTGACCTAATTGACCTTGAGTCAACAATCTCCCCCTTTTTGAAGATGACAAACCATTCCATAAATGTATTGAAAGCTTTTAAGTAGAATCTTACCTTTGGAGAAACCTAGGGGTTTCAATAGGATTGAGCTCATATTCTCCCCCTCAATTGATGCTAGTGGAGTTCTCATACTCCCCCTCAATTGATGTTATTTCTCCTGCATGGTTAGCTTTCATAACATTTATAGAGTACTATGTCTTCTACTCATATATGTTCTACACATATATGTCTTCTCCCGTTTACCTACTCCCTTTACATGAACATACTTCTCTTCTTCATGTAAGACATGCCTTCTTCCTCTTTTAAAAGAAGACATACCTTTCTCCCCCTTTGTCATTTCAAAAAGTGGGGTTATGAAGAAAATAAGAAACATCACTTGTTAAAGAGAAAGGAGATAACACAAATATATATAAGGAGAGTAGAAGAGCACAGATAGGGGCTTGTCCAAGCATAGAAAGAAAAGCAAGTTAAAGCATATACCTGAACAACCCAAAGTGCAAGATAAAGTGCTGCAGAAAAATAATAAATTGCAATTTTGACCCTCAAGATGACGGATTTTGACCAAAAACCATCAGAGCTCATTGGAATACAATGAGTCTTGCTCAGAGGGTTGTTTCTGCATGAAAAACACTAGTCTTGCACCAAAAACTGAAATTGGAGCAAAATCTGCATAAAAATCCATAAATACTCCAATTTCTACATATCATGTAGATCTATGTACCCTGCATCACAACGTTACGCAAGCAACTCAAGATAGTGGATATACAATTCAAGGAACAATCTTGAGCATGTATGAGACAAGATACAAGCATAGCATATAGATGAGCAAAGCTGCCAATTATAAACAAGGTCAGAACTACATGTATATGAACTACTAGTAGATGATATCACAAATTAGGACTACTAGTAGAATCTAGATCATATCAAGAGATACCAAAAGATACACAAGATAACGCAAGCTATGAGTAGATGTAGAGATATATCCAAACAAAGAGATAAGCAATTTTTAGAAGCATGAAAGGATATAACTCACTAGATATGCATCCTTACCATAAGATGATTACCCCTAAGAACCTCAAGGTTGTATCAAAACAAGATATACACCTAGATAGATGTAGCAAGTTAGAGTACAACAGAAGCAATTTTTAGACACAACCAAGAGATCCAAAGAGATCATCATCAAAACCTGCAAAAGAACTCAAAGCAAGTAATTGCAAGATATAGATATACCAATATAGAGAAATTTTAGAGATAGAGTTGTAAGCAAGATAGGCAATTTAGAACAAGGCAATATGCATATATAAAGGTACCAAAGGAGTGCCAAAGAATAAGGCTATTGGTTGAGAAAATCTAGTTGAGAGGGAAATTCTCATTCAATAAGCCAACTATGTATTCTGTGCACAGTGTTATCGTTCGAGTTCTGTGCATTGACAACTCGACCGATGACAGCTGTTGGCAACACTCTTTGGTGCCTATCGGTCGAGTTTCAAACAAGACAAACTCGACCGACAGACCAGCTGTCAAAAGGTACATATATTTTAGTTGGTCTTGGATTTTTATTCCAAGATAGGGATATTTGTAATAGGTGATGTCTCAAAATGAAAGAATCACCCTTCTGATATGTTTAGGTTTGGCAGTATTAACATAGGATGGATGTGTTGAGGATGTGATGTGTTTCTGACACATGTAATGGATACCAAGGTAAGGAATCCTAGCATCCAAATAGGGCCAGTTGTGTAGGAGAGTGAGAACATGTCACTTGATAAGGTGTATAAGGTGTTTGGCTACCTAGAAAGGTTGACCTTGAATCAGTCTGGCTACAAGTACCTAACCTATACTATGGATATCACATGATAGGGGTTTATGCTCTACATAAACGTAACATCAACACAGATGCATAAATTTGTGAGTATGTTTGGTTTTGCCATATCAGTTTGAGAAGGTGTAGAGCTTTGGCATATCAGCCATGATCTTGGAAGGAGACCTAGAGAATGAGATCTAGACTAGATCATATCACCATGCCTTGCATGTTGTTGCATTTGGTCCCTTTCTCATAGACACGTGTCACCTAAGCTCCTAAGGTGATGGAACCTCTACTTTGATCTCTCTTCCCTCCCTCAAGTATATAACTGTCACGCCCTGATCTCACATTAACCACAAACCACGAGATTAGGACGCGATAGGATGGGATTTGTCACATAAACCAACCATTCTTCACTTTTTAAAACATTTTAAAGGGATTGAAAAGATAATCTGTTTAATGCTGTAAAATGAAACTAAACAAACTGTGGAAGCATCTTTATTAACTGACTAGCAATATAAAGTAAATCTACAACATATTACATTATCTGACATAAAATAAATCATAACAGTTAATTTACATCTTAATACACATTCTCTCTCTCACTCACACCTTGTCCCAAAGATCGAGGGGAAAGGACTAAGAGACCTCTAACTACTAACTACGAACCTTCTATCGACTAGCTGTAAGGATAAATCGATCCTTCTGATTTCTTGATGCTGACGATAACCTGAAAATGTTTTGAGTAGAGGTATGAGCCTACTCGCTCAGTGAATAGCATTTCACTTAGCTATCACTAAACAACTCATCAGGTTTATAAATTAGAATTAAACATAAATGCAGAACTAAGCAAGGCAGTTCTAATAACATAACAAATATACAGATAATAATCACATTTAAATCATCAACAGGTATTTCAGGTAAATAAACAGTTATATAAATTTACTGTGAACCTACATGATTATTTATTCATTTCATTATTATTATGCCCTAAATATATGTAGTGTACACTGCATATAAAGATCCGCAGCAAGTTCATGCTACGGCCCCACCGTACAAGACTTAGCGACACACCCGGGGAGTGCTAAGTCTGACTCCAGTCCTGCTCTGCCACAGGACTCCAGGCTCATCGGCCTCATTGCACTACTCAGAGTGCTCCAGACTCCTCCTCTAACCTGAGTACACCGGCGGAGAGTCTCACGGGGTTACCTCCATGACATCGCACGGATCTTGTTGCAATAACCCACAATTTTCTCCAGTGCCACCGTGACATCGCACGCGTTGTTGTTGGACACTGTTCTCTCTGTCCTCGTGTCTCCATGACATCGCACGGATAATGTTGCAACACGAGTTTCACCCCTAAGAAGCAGATCTCTCTTAGGGGTTCTACGGTGTTAGGGCACCTGAGTCTATTAACTGATTAACATATAACCATTTAAACAGGAATATCACATTTACTGATTTCATATCAGATCACAATACACTGTCATTCTAAACCGACAGAGCAATATATTTCAAATCATTGTAATTTCTAAGAAATTCTCATACCATGCATTCAGACAAATTAGAAATGCATAAATAACCCAACTTATTTCAATCTGGCACATACATAGCGACTTTAAGCAATTGAATATCTTATTGCACAAATTAAATAAATTTGCTTCACATACGAGAATCATACTCAACATTTGTCAATTCTCTAAAATTCTCGAAAAACGTGCACATTAACCCTAATCCTGATTTGTGCATCACTTAACTCAACTAAGAGTTACTTACATATAATAACACAAATTATTATTAATAATTAGGAATTTCTACTTATATCCTTGGGAAGCGTGTCAATTTGAGAAATTATTAATCTATTCGCATTAGACATAACCTAGAGCGTGCATCTAGGATTCCTTTGGTATTTTTCACCTCGTCGTCATTTCTTTGAAATCGTGCTTAATTAATTTATTAAAAAATCATACAACCCGAGTTTATGCCCAAACTGGCCAGTTTCTGGTCGTGTGCTACTATTTCACCATTTAATCGAGTAATTTGGTTTCGAATGATTGTGTGGTTATATTATTCTAATTCACACACGGCAATTGCTAAATATCGATGTACAAGCGTTAATAATTGAAACGCGTGATTTGGTAATTTAACGGTGCCGGCATTGCCCGGCACCCGAGTATACGCTGAAAACTGCGTCACACCGGATTGAACTAAAATCACCCATTTTATCGAGTTAAATGGTGATAGATGAATGAAACACTACTCACCTAATTCGGAAATGTCCGAATTTGTCCGGATTCGTCTAGAAACGCGTCCAGGGCCAGTTTCTGGGCACACACGAGTCATCTTCAACCTTGGATTTTGCTCTATTTACGGCCCAGTCGATTCACGCACAGCTTCAGGTTGGAAACGATCTCGGTTGAGGTTGTTGCTCAAGGACATCATTGCCATGTTATTTCCTACACCAATCAGCCCTGGATCAGGCTAGCTGCTTACAGCTATTTTACACTCACGAACAGGTTGAAGGAGAGGGTTGTACCTGGTGCTAGACACAGCTACAACTGCGGATCTGAGCTTCAACCCTAAGGATGATTCAGGGGCATTGATTTGAGCTGCTAGCTGCGCCCAAGAGGGCCCCTGTTCGGTGCCCTGCTGCAGTTGCAGCTACTGGCCGTTGGCCGTCCAAGATGCTAGGGCCGCAGGTGGTTGTAGATTCGCGATGTGGACCTCAAGCTGAGCTCAGGGGCGACATCTCGTGTTGCTAGCCGTGCCCAAGGCGGCTCCTGGGCGGCCGCTGCGGCTGCCGTATGACGCTGTAGCTAGGGTGCCGACCTACTGCTGGTCGTGGCTGCAGTTGGGCGAGAAGAGGAGGAAGGAAGGAGAGGAGGACGACGTCGTTGGAAACGGAGCTAGAGAGCTCAAAATCGCCCAAAATCGCCCCTCTGTTGGCTGATCGGGCTAGCAACTGCTTTGGGCGCCGCTACAGTCGGTTCCCCTGTTCTATCGGGCGGAAGAAGAAGAGATAGGGGTCGGTTCGCGGAGGGGGCCGACATGTAATTTACCCAGCAAAAACCTAAAATTACAACTAGGTCCCTAAACACTCAAATGTCCATATCTTTTAACTCGGAAGTCGGTTTCGGGTGATTTTTCTTGCAAACTCTCAAGCACGAGATTCTCTATCATCCCAGGGCATAAAATCATGTTAACTAGCTTGTCACATCAGGTCAAAACACTAATTGCAACATTGAGTATTCAACTCAACCTAATTAACTAATTAATCAACATTGATATCATTAGTCGCCTTAGGTGATTCAAACTCAACTATTGATTCATATATTAACTTATTTTTGATTATCCACGATATTTAATTTTATACTCAACACTAATTGCGGTGTTTTACGTAATTCGAGGTATTTATTAGTTAATCAGGAAGTGGGTCATAACAACCTTTTCCCCTTAAAAGAATTTCGTCCCGAAATTCCTAAAGGAGAAAGGAAACGTGTTACTCATTTCTGTCTCGTGTTCCCACATGGCTTCTTCTATATTATGGTTCCTTCATAAAACCCTCACTAAAGGTATCTCGCGAATACTTGAACTTTTGATCCTCTGATCAACTATCGGTATTGGTCCCTCAACCTAGGACACATCTGATCTGATTCCAGATCGACCCACAAAACATTGTCTTTCCAAAACTGTTATGATAGTATCTCAATTTATGATAATTACCAAGAAATTATTATACTATTCATGCAGACAAACTAAGATTCTTAAATAAACAGAATGTATGTCAATTTGGTACTAAAATAAAATCATGCAATTTAACTGTTAAACATCATCACATCTCATAATGAAAACTGATATCAAAATACTTGATTCATCGTACACCCTATCCTCAGGGTTTCATTTGCCTTATTCATTCATCACATGCCAATACCCTACTCTTAGGGTTATCTCATTCACTAATCACATGGCAACACCCTACTCTTAGGGTTTCCATTATCTCACATGTTTGATTGCAATTCAAATCACAATACGGTATCATTCTAAAACTGGCAGATTAAAAATTCATAAATATTCCAAACTCAAATCAATTTTGGCACATACATACTGAATTCACGTAATCGAACATCTTATTACATCAATAAGAGTAATTTACTTCACCTATAAAAAAAACCATCTGTAAAATTTATTGATTATCTGAAATTTCTCGAAGAACGTGCATATTAAACAAATTCCTGGTTTATGCATCACATAACTCAAGTAAGAGTTCTTTTCGTATCACAACACAAATATCTAATGGTACCTGAGAATTTCTAATGATACCTCAGAGAAATGTGCCAATTCATGTAAATGTTAAGTCACACACATTAACATAACAGGAAGCATGGAACCATGTTTATTCGCATATTTTAATGCTATCTTACTATCTTGAAATCATGCACCTAATGGTTTACCAAAAATTGCATTGCCTGGGTTTATATTCAAACCGAACCATTATCAGTTGTGTATTTCTAAACTCAACATTCACACTAGCAAACTCTATAAGACTTAAATGTTCTTCCCATTTCCACTGAAAAGCAAAACACATGCTCTCAGCATGTCCTCAAGAGTCTGAATGGTTCTCTCAAACTAACCATCCGTCTGCGGATGAAAAGGTTGTATCGAATCTTAACTTTGCGCCCGAAGCACAAAGCAACTGTTTCTACAATCCTAGATGTGAACTTAGGATATCAAAATGACATGATTGAAACTGGATTACCAGGCAATCTAACTATTTCATCCATGTATATCTTAGTCATGTATCAAGACATCAAGGGTTGACTTAATATGAAGAAAGTGAGCAGACTAAATTAGTCTATCCACAATCATTCATATCGAGTCATAACCTCTAGGTGTCCTGGGTAACCTTACCACAAAATCCATTGTGATATATTCCCATTTCTATTCAGGCACAGAAAAAGATTAGAAGGTAGTTGTAGATTTCTAGGGTTCAGCCTTAACCTACTGGTACACACTACTTCTAACCACGTACTCAGTTACGTCCTTCTGCATATCTGACCATCCATTTTAACTTCTTGGAATTCATATACATCTTAGTGTTTTCTTGAAAACATAGCATACATCAATACATACACTTCCATAAGAATCTTTTCTTTCAGGCTTTTCCCCTTAAAAGAATTTTACTCTATCTCGAGGTACACACAACATGTCATGCTAATACAACATCTTATCATTTAAAAACTTAAACTCTGGTCTCTTTTCCTCCTATCATGTCATGCATGGTCTGGTTTAACTCACTCTCACTCTATTGTGGTTTCTTAATGTACTCATAAGAAGTAGGCTTAACTTACATCTGTTCAATCAAATCACTCTGTGTTATTACTCCTAAGTCTAAGTCCAACTCCCACATTTCTACTAACAGGTCTCTATTGAACCCTGTCATAGAGAATGCATTAGCTGTTGAACTTGACTTTCTGCTGAAAGCATCATTCACCACATTCTCCTTACCAGGGTGGTGATCTATTGTCACATCATAAAGATAGTGACGCCATGTCTTAAAAACATGAACTACATCAGCTATCCGCAGATCATATATCGGGTAATACTCCGATTTCTATGCTACTTTCTTATTGTTACGTTTCAATTTTATGTTTTACTCTTTTCTCTAAGTCATTTCATGTTGTTCAAGTACCGTTCAGATTATCTACCTCAAAACCCTAGGTCACTATCAAAGCCAGTTTACTTTTCATAGAACATATCTCAAGATCTTATTTTACAGAGATACTAGCATTCAAGGTTTAATCACTAATGACATCCCTTAAACTACTACAACTTTAGTCATTCTAGGGTTTGATCCTTTATTAATAGCATAGAATTATTGTGTGTGTGTGGTCGATTATATAAATCAAATTGAGTTGCTTGGGTCAATAACATATTAACCCAGCACTCAACTTTAATTACATTAGCTGAAAATTCAGTTTTCATAATAGTTTCTGTAATTCGTTTATTAAACTGCTAACAGAAGTTCCAAAAATTTTTATATGTTGTGCCTAATAAAGTTTTAGACCTCCAGTAAAAATTTCAGGTCATTTCAAGTTACCAATAATTAATTAAAAATCAAACAGTGCGCTGCTATATAGCAGTCTGCAGCAGATTCGGTCGAGTTGCAATTCGACCGACACCTTACTGTAGAGATCAAAAGTCATCCAAAAATTACGCCAAATTAGTAGAGTGTCTAAAATTTGTGGATTTCAAACATAGTTAAAATTTGAGATCAATTGGATATACCAATAAAAAGATCAAATTCAATTACCACACTGCTATATAAATCTGAAAATGTGATCGGTCGAGTTTTGAAACTCAGCCGATGAACAGGTCAGAACATTCTTCAAAAATTCTGATATCTTCTAATGTTGTTCACATTTTATATATCCAAATCATATCACAATTTTAGCCAAATTAGAGTTACACATAAAATACTAAAAATCATTTAGTGAGACATTCTATTTATCAAATTCTGTATTCATATGTCATTAAAATCATAATTTGGGCCAATTAGGGTCTATGCTTCTCAAACCCTAATTCTCAAGACAAAAGAACATTTATACTTCTATTCTTATTTTACTTGTTAATAAGAGTCATTAGATCTCAGTAACGCATCCTGCCAGCCGGACCAGGCCGAACCTGTAGTCCTGAAGCCAAGAGCTACTCGAGATTAATCAACCCCTATTAACCTTAAACATGTGGAAAGAATATCCACTTAGGGCAACTTACTTATACATGATTTCGGATCTACTTTAATACAAAGGAAACAAACATTAAACAATTCGCTTCATGTCACAATAATATAAAAGAACCATACTTATTGTACAACTGGAAGTCTAAATTCATGCATATAAGAGCATTTCTAGTGATCTTTAAATCAGATAAACAATAATAGACAAGAGTTGAATCGCATCTTATATGTAATCTCTTATTTCTACATTAATTTCTTATCTCTTAACCCTAAGATTTCTAGGGTTTCTCTCTAGCCTATCCTTCCTCTGCATACCTGGCCAGGGCATCCAGAGAAGAACAGACAGAGTAGCTTGATACTGGTCAATCTAAGTATTCAGACACCTGGCCAGGGTATCTAAACACTCAGACCTTCCAGAGCTAAAACTCATCATTCATTATTCGCCTTACTTATAACCTTATCTTTGACCTTAATGATTCTTAACGACTCATCTTAAGCTCAATACTTGATTCTCGTGACCACATCCTCTTCCTGCTATCCGCAATAATGTAACAGAACACTTCCTGTTAGAATATTACAGATAGAAGAAAGATACCTAAACCTTAATCCTATTGGTCTCTTATCGTCCCCTGACCTTGAGTAACTATGTACTCAAACCTCGCTCTGATACCAAAATTGTCACGCCCCGATCTCACATTAACCACAAACCACGAGATTAGGACGCGACAGGATGGGATTTGTCACATAAACCAACCATTCTTCACTTTTTAAAACATTTTAAAGGGATTGAAAAGATAATCTGTTTAATGCTGTAAAATGAAACTAAACAAACTGTGGAAGCATCTTTATTAACTGACTAGCAATATAAAGTAAATCTACAACATATTACATTATCTGACATAAAATAAATCATAACAGTTAATTTACATCTTAATACACATTCTCTCTCACTCACACCTTGTCCCAAAGATCGAGGGGAAAGGACTAAGAGACCTCTAACTACTAACTACGAACCTTCTATCGACTAGGTGTAAGGATAAATCGATCCTTCTGATTTCCTGATGCTGACGATAACCTGAAAATGTTTTGAGTAGAGGTATGAGCCTACTCGCTCAGTGAATAGCATTTCACTTAGCTATCACTAAACAACTCATCAGGTTTATAAATTGGAATTAAACATAAATGCAGAACTAAGCAAGGCAGTTCTAATAACATAACAAATATACAGATAATAATCACATTTAAATCATCAACAGGTATTTCAGGTAAATAAACAGTTATATAAATTTACTGTGAACCTACATGATTATTTATTCATTTCATTATTATTATGCCCTAAATATATGCAGTGTACTCTGCATATAAAGATCTGCAGCAAGTTCATGCTACGGCCCCACCGTACAAGACTTAGCGACACACCCGGGGAGTGCTAAGTCTGACTCCAGTCCTGCTCTGCCACAGGACTCCAGGCTCATCGGCCTCATTGCACTACTCAGAGTGCTCCAGACTCCTCCTCTAACCTGAGTACACCGGCGGAGAGTCTCACGGGGTTACCTCGATGACATCACACGGATCTTGTTGCAATAACCCACAATTTTCTCCAGTGCCACCGTGACATCGCACGCGTTGTTGTTGGACACTGTTCTCTCTGTCCTCGTGTCTCCATGACATCGCACGGATAATGTTGCAACACGAGTTTCACCCCTAAGAAGCAGATCTCTCTTAGGGGTTCTACGGTGTTAGGGCACCTGAGTCTATTAACTGATTAACATATAACCATTTAAACAGGAATATCACATTTACTGATTTCATATCAGATCACAATACACTGTCATTCTAAACCGACAGAGCAATATATTTCAAATCATTGTAATTTCTGAAAAATTCTCATACCATGCATTCAGACAAATTAGAAATGCATAAATAAACCAACTTATTTCAATCTGGCACATACATAGCGACTTTAAGCAATTGAATATCTTATTGCACAAATTAAATAAATTTGCTTCACATACGAGAATCATACTCAACATTTGTCAATTCTCTAAAATTCTCGAAAAACGTGCACATTAACCCTAATCCTGATTTGTGCATCACTTAACTCAACTAAGAGTTACTTACATATAATAACACAAATTATTATTAATAATTAGGAATTTCTACTTATATCCTTGGGAAGCGTGTCAATTTGAGAAATTATTAATCTATTCGCATTAGACATAACCTAGAGCGTGCATCTAGGATTCCTTTGGTATTTTTCACCTCGTCGTCATTTCTTTGAAATCGTGCTTAATTAATTTATTAAAAAATCATACAACCCGAGTTTATGCCCAAACTGTCCAGTTTCTGGTCGTGTGCTACTATTTCACCATTTAATCGAGTAATTTGGTTTCGAATGATCGTGTGGTTATATTATTCTAATTCACACACGGCAATTGCTAAATATCGATGTACAAGCGTTAATAATTGAAACGCGTGATTTGGTAATTTAACGGTGCCGGCATTGCCCGGCACCCGAGTATACGCTGAAAACTGCGTCACACCGGATTGAACTAAAATCACCCATTTTATCGAGTTAAATGGTGATAGATGAATGAAACGCTACTCACCTAATTCGGAAATGTCCGAATTTGTCCGGATTCGTCTAGAAACGCGTCCAGGGCCAGTTTCTGGGCACACACAAGTCATCTTCAACCTTGGATTTTGCTCTATTTACGGCCCAGTCGATTCACGCACAGCTTCAGGTTGGAAACGATCTCGGTTGAGGTTGTTGCTCAAGGACATCATTGCCATGTTATTTCCTACACCAATCAGCCCTGGATCAGGCTAGCTGCTTACAGCTATTTTACACTCACGAACAGGTTGAAGGAGAGGGTTGTACCTGGTGCTAGACACAGCTACAACTGCGGCCCCTGTTCGGCGCCCTGCTGCAGTTGCAGCTACTGGCCGTTGGCCGTCCAAGATGCTAGGGCCGCAGGTGGTTGTAGATTCGCGATGTGGACCTCAAGCTGAGCTCAGGGGCGACATCTCGTGTTGCTAGCCGCGCCCAAGGCGGCTCCTGGGCGGCCGCTGCGGCTGCCGTATGACGCTGCAGCTAGGGTGCCGACCTACTGCTGGTCGTGGCTGCAGTTGGGCGAGAAGAGGAGGAAGGAAGGAGAGGAGGACGACGTCGTTGGAAACGGAGCTAGAGAGCTCAAAATCGCCCAAAATCGCCCCTCTTGTTGGCTGATCGGGCTAGCAACTGCTTTGGGCGCCGCTACAGTCGGTTCCCCTGTTCTATCGGGCGGAAGAAGAAGAGATAGGGGTCGGTTCGCGGAGGGGGCCGACATGTAATTTACCCAGCAAAAACCTAAAATTACAACTAGGTCCCTAAACACTCAAATGTCCATATCTTTTAACTCGGAAGTCGGTTTCGGGTGATTTTTCTTGCAAACTCTCAAGCACGAGATTCTCTATCATCCCAGTACATAAAATCATGTTAACTAGCTTGTCACATCAGGTCAAAACACTAATTGCAACATTGAGTATTCAACTCAACCTAATTAACTAATTAATCAACATTGATATCATTAGTCGCCTTAGGTGATTCAAACTCAACTATTGATTCATATATTAACTTATTTTTTATTATCCACGATATTTAATTTTATACTCAACACTAATTGCGGTGTTTTACGTAATTTGAGGTATTTATTAGTTAATCAGGAAGTGGGTCATAACAATAACCCCCTCCTTCTTCACACAAGTAAACCCTTTCATCCATCCTTATTCCTCTCTTCATGGTGGACAAGCTTGTAAGCTTAAGGATCTAGAGGAAGCCCCATGGAGCTTGGGAGGTCGAGTTCCTTGCTCATGCTAATTTCTTGCTCAACTTCCATCTTTGTGAGTTATGTTTCTTTGATGGCCATTCGTTTAAGATCTCTTTTTCATCTTCTTCTTCCTCTCTCAGCCATGGATCATACCTTAGATGAAGGTTTTCTAGGACTTGGTTCTCTCTCCTTCTTTCCTCTCTCCTTCAGCTACCATAACCATGACATCTTCTTCTTCCTTCTTGAGGTGATGTTGAGGTCGAGTAGGACTCTTGATGGATCATCTTCAAGTTGAGGAACGTGTGCTTTGGAGCTTTGATCATGGAAGCTTGGACTCTTAATGGAGACCTTCTTGAGGTAGTTTATATAACTCTTAACCTCCTTTGTTATTATCACTCTTTATTCTTATGTTTTTCTTCATCTCTAGATCATATACTTTTTATATGTTAGTAGCTAGTTATGGTTTGGAGAACTGATTGATGACGAAACTCCATTTAAGTTGCTTCACATATCTTGTTCTTTCTTACATTGCTAAGTAGATGGAGTAGTAACAAAGTTTCCTAATGATGAAGATGACTAATTCAACTCATAGGTGGTGAGTGAGCGTCGTGATTCATGATGTTTAAACCGACACAACATGTTGCAAGTCACCATGACTTGGGAGTGCTTAGACTAGTAGGCTTGGATAAGTGCTAAATCATCATGCCCTAGAGGGGTGCCCAAACCAAAATGATTAGTTAGGCTGACATGCCTCGAGGAGGTGTTAACCCACCATGGTCTAGAGGTTCTAGATCTATGTGCTTCCAAATCAATGGCATTTGATAATTTTTACTCATCATGCCATAGATGGGGCTTGGTCGATACACCTTGCTAGCCCATCATGACCATGAGGACCCCTTGTGTGAGATGGTTTACTAGAGTGATGGTCGTGACACCCTTGATAGTGCAAGAGTCCATCATGACCTAACCCTGACCCTAGTGTTTTCTGTCACACCCTTAGGGAGGCGATGCCTGTCACACTATGTGATGCCTGATATCCCTCCAAGAATGGACGCCCGACACACCATGTGTTGCCTGTCACACCTTAGGGTGGTGATGCCCGATACTCCCTTCAAGAGTGATGCTTGACACACTTTCAAGAAGGGTCAAATTGATACACTACAAGATGGCCTAACCGATACACTTCATGGTGGTCCAAGTCGATACTCCATATGTGAGTCTACACTGATACCTTGGGATGATAGAGTGAAATTGAGATCACATGATGAGGGTTGAAGGGTATGTTTTGATACTCAATGATGTACACACATGAGTAATGAATGATAGAGAAGAGTGTTGTTTTGGATAATGTATGAGTAATCTTAATTGATTATCTTAAAGCTAGTAAACAATAGGATGATGTTGATGTGAGTGGTTCATATTTAATTAAGAGCTTAGCCCTAACTCTTCCAGAGATGTGAGGTAGAATGATGCTTGAGGACCTTACGTGAAATTTGCATGAAGCCAAATCTTAGATTAGAGATTTTATGATGCCTTGTCTGCTTTTACTAAAGGTGTTTAATATGTTTAGCATATTCTCTCTCTGAACATAATGTCTAATGGTTTCTATGGCAATTACATGTGATGTGGCAAAAGTGATGAGGCATAAGTGATGTGGCATGAGTAATATGGCATGAGTAATGCTTGTATGCTCAATAAGGCATGATGAGATAATCATGGATCACAAATGTGATGTGATGGGTCTTAGGACCTGGTAAAGGATTAATACCTGGTTGGGGTGATATCCTATGGTGTTGGAATGAGGGATTGATAACCCATGATAATATGTTGATGATGATAGCCTTGTGGCTGGCAGTGATATAGTAGCCTTGTGGTTGGCAGTGATATAGTAGCCTTGTGGCTGGCAGTGACACCGTATTATGAGATGATGGGAATCAATTTGTAGTTTAAAACAATGATGTATGTTGATGTAATACTATTCCCCTTTCCTTTTGAAGGATTTGTTTTTGGTTTCTACATTGTAACTTGATCAATGCTAAGAGATGCTTAAATGTCTTAACTAATTAAGTGGAACCTAATCTAGTAGCTTGCCATGCGCCATAGTTCCATTCCAGTGTCAGTTTTATTGTTGTATGGTGAAACGAGTTTAACTCTGAGTGTATATTATTGAATATGAGGGGTGCAAGTCGAGTATTCCCTTGCATCCTTAATATCATGTTGTGTGAGATGGCCATGCATGAGCCAATCTCAGTGTGATATGGATGTCCATGTGTGAGCCACTCCCTTCTAATAGAACGGCCATGTGTGACCCTGTTCTCCTAGCGCCCTTACATGTACCAAGGTGGGATATATTTTATACGGGTGGCCATGCATGATCCAACCCCTTTGATGTGACTCTATGTCACTTTGGAAGTTGACTGATATGTCTTGCAGTGTTCTCGTGTACTGACCACAAGATGTGGGAAGGTCTTAGATTTAGGCTCATCCACTGGACATTGTATGGCACAAATTTTGACTTAGAAGTCGTCGGTTGGATTTGGGTGGTACAACTCAAATCCTTAGGATATAATAAATATGTAATCAGTCGTGTAGTGTGCATACATAGGACCAAACACGGAAGCATTGGATAAAACCATGCTTTACTTCTATACTATTTAATTTATAAAAGTTATACATGTTCTTCATATTTCTTTTTATATTATTAATAGTTCTATTGCTCATTGGCAAGTGCATGTATTGTTCTGTTTACTTCACGCATGAGATATATGTCCTTTAGTTAATTCTATTCAATCTGTTTAGTATGTTAGTATATTTGCTTAGGTGTCTATGATAATAATAGAGTTGGCGGAGAGTTATATCTCTTGTTGAGACTGTGTGTCTCACCCCGTTGGTTAAATAACTTTTTAGGTGGACGTGCATGCCAAGTTAAAGATCATGTGGCTGAGGATAATATGAGAAGAAAACCACATCTGGTGGATCATGATATATGAAAAGTGTCTAGTAATAGAGTCCTATGTGTCGTCCATATACCCTCAGGTCCTTAGGAGTGTTCTCGATGTTTTTTGTAAACATGATGATCGATATGTGATTTCTAGCTTGTGTCCCTCTGGTAGTATGTATATATTTGAGGAACTGTTATCTTGTGTAATAGCTTGATTGGAATATAATGATGAATCACCTTGAATACATGTTATGAAATGTAAGTATTGACTCTTGTGTAATAATTCTCATCTCATGGTGCTTGTTGCAAAACAATTTTAATTTGTAGTAATTTTTATAATCCGCTATTTATTGTCTATTGTGGTTTAAGTTTTGAGTAATCTTGCTTTGTGGGACAAAGGGTGTCACACTGATTATGAATTATAGTTAGGTTCAACGTCAAACGGAGAGTCTCGACCACACTTATATCATGAGTAAACAACCCTACTTGGTCGAAGGTGTGACTTTATTCTCTTCAATATTGTCATCGGGTGTCGTGGGGGGCCATCCATGCAATGTGCAGCTAGAACTCACATGTGTTTTTGAAGCAAGTCTTATATTTAGAGATGCTAATACCACTTCCTATTCCACATCCTTACCCATCATATCTTTCTTGTGGAATGTGTGGTAAAGGGAGTTGAAGTTGTCAAAGTGGAAAATATGTGTCCAACTAGTATGATAGACTGGACGATCATAATATGCCCTCATATATACCGAAAAGAGTAGTACCATCTACGTGCTACCTGCCCATCCACCCTTGTCATTGGTTAAGAAGTTGATTTATGGATGAATAGCCATATGACGATTGAAAAAATGTGGTTCCAAAGAATCACTTGTAATGAAGAGTTTGAAAAACCATATGACTTTTGAGTATGCTTAGTCAAATGTCTGTTGAGTACGTGAGGATAAAAGGCAACCGCGTGAACCATCAGGAAAATAGTGTACAAATACAAAAAAAACTAGAAATTGATTAGTGGGCACATTGTGATGGATTTAACAACCAACTCCAGTTCGCTCATTCAACACACGTTACTTAGAATATATCATGAGTTAGAAGAGATGACATGCAATACATGGTCATTTTATTCTTCAATCTAATTTGTATTCATCGATGTGACTTAATTAAATTTCCTTTTTAGATGTGTAGGATTTGTGAACCCTGTAATACATTTAAATTTTATATTGATAGTATGAGAATGTGTACGAGCTAAGTTTTTTTTATAATATATAGGGACTGTATGATCTAATTTTTTCCTTTTATGGAATATGTTTGATCTATTGTGTCAGCCATAAATGGGCATAGCTTTTCCCATCATAACCCTAGTTACACTTAATTAGGATGACTTTTCAAAACAAGTGGCCATGTAGTGGAAAAAGTTTGAGACCCTATTTGATTCGAGATCGAGACTATGAAGTTTGGACCGAATTAGTCTGGGTTAGTCCATATATCCAGATTAGTTTATCTGGAGTTGGTCATGTTTTTGTTTGGCAACCCAATCCCATTGCAAGCACTCATTATACTGGGTTGTCCTCATAAACAAAATAACATAGAAGACAAAGATAAATCTGAACTGGGTTCTCGAAATCTTGTTGCTAGCAGGACTGACTTGGTCTGGATTTTGGGACAACAGAACCTCAAAATGGGACCATTCCAGGATGTTGAACCAAACACTCATCTACGCCAACCGGGACATGATTGGGCTGACGTGGCATAAGAAGACAAGGTAGAATCCGGATTGGGTCCCAAACCAAACAGGGGTTGAATGTTTACACATGCACTATTTAGATTATATGTATATTATATGTTAAATTACATCATGTCTTCCTAAAAAAATCAATATCATATCAAAAAGGGTCTAAAAGTATATGACAAAAAAATTAGTGGCAGCGGAATTTTTTTTGAAACCATATTTTAGATGAAAATCACAAGGGAAGATCATCTCAAAACCCTAAATTTGATTATCAACATGAGATAAAATCAAACATGAACCAAGATAGAAAAAATCAACATTTGTACCATCACACATGTATCCAAAACCTCCATCATCCAGCAAGAACACATAACCATGATTACGAGGAAGAAAACCAATAGTTAGTGCATGCATGTAAGGTTCATCACCTCCATCATCGGCAAGATAAACGCGCACTAGATTAGGATTTAGCAAAAAGGGGTTTATCTACTCAAGAATTACTAAGAACATAAACCTTAGCTCAAAATATCATCATCATACTACTTGGAACCACATTTTAGAGATAGTTTATTTACATGCAAAGTTAAGTGCAACAATAATCGAGGAGAAAGTTATATAACTCACCTTGGATATGAAGAAACAAATCCAACAACAAGGAATCACTCAAGAAGAGAGAGAAAACCCTAGCTTGATCACCTCCACGTCCAAGCTAGCATCACCTCAAAGTGAAGAAAAAAAACCTAGGTTAAAGGAGCACAAGGAAGAGGAAAAAACTCTAGACCAAAAAGGCGAGCAAGAGAGGAGATATTCAAGTCAACTTAGGCACTATCACGGAGAACCATGAGTTTAGCCAAGAAGGGAAAAGGAGAAAGGTAGGGTTGAAACAAAATGAAGATAAGAGGGGAAGATCAGTTACTAATATCAAGGAACACTAAACGATCACTAGAGAAAGGCTTGTTCCAAACTGTAGATCAACATGAAAAGGAGTTTGGCTACCTTCCCCAAGGTCAAGATCCATACAACAACACCAACAACACAAGGGGGTGAGATACAAGGAGAAGAGAGAAACAAGAGGGTGCAAAGGGATCACTTGCATGCAAAGGAAGGGGTCTATATATCAAATGGTTAGGGAGAGAGAAGGGAGGTTAGGTGTCATGCAAACATGTGCCACTTGTCCATCACATCTCACCCATGTAAGAGATAAGCACATGCATTCAACATGGGTGATAAAACTAAGGAAAACCAATGACCAACCTGTTCCAAGAAAACTCATTGGTTGAAGGGATCTCAGCGACCGAACAAGGTCCAAAAATCTCATCGGTCAGATAGAATCAAAAGGCCATCAATTGCATGTAACCCACCCTAGGGTTTCTTGGCTCATCGAACGCCAAGACAACTAGGAACACCACAAACATCATTGACTGTAGAATACATGGTTGAAGAGACAACAAGGTTATCGCTAAAAACCAAGGGAAACCATCGGTCAAGACTTCAGGTCAACATCAAACTAGGGCATCAAGCAAACCCTATAACACCAACACATGATGCCGCCTCATCAAACTAAGATTCAACAAAGCACCCTAAAGCACCACTCTTTCCAACAAAATGCCAAAACATGTGAGGCACATTAAGCATGTCACAAATTGCAATATAAACCATAAACATGGGTAAATTGCAATTAGGTCCCAAACAAGCACATAAAGGCATATCTAGCTCAAACAACATCCAAATTGGACCAAACTAGAAACATAAGCCTATCACATTTTATCAAAGCATGTCATGTGATTAGATTAAGGTTTAAAACATCTTATTACATTAAGAAATCAAGATCAACCAAAAATCTAGGTTAGGGGCCTTACAACCATAAACCCCAACAAGGATTTTGCCCCCGAAATCCTACACGAACAAAGAGGGGTACTTCCTATGCATCTCATCTTCTAACTCCCATGTGTCTTCCTACACACCATGGTGATGCCAAAAAACCTTAACTAACACTATATCCTTCTTCTTCAACTTCTTCACCCTCCTATCTAGGATCAACACAAGACCCTCAACATATCACATGTTCTCCTCCAACTCAACTCCACTGGCTGCAACATCAACTTCGTATCCAGATGACACTTCTAAAACATCGAAACATGGAACACTAGATGTAACCTATGCACTATTGTGGTATCTCCAACTTGTAAGACACCTTCCAACACGTGCCACAACAAGATGAGGTCCCATATACCTGGGAGCCAACTTACCCTTCTTATCAAACCTTAGCACGCCCTTCCAAGGAGAGACCTTAAGGTACACACGATCTCCCACTTGGAACTCAAAAGGCCTATGACGGTTATCTACAAAAGACTTTTGTCTCTCCTCGGGTGCCTTCAGCTACTTCTGTATCACTTTGATCTTCTATGTAGTTTATTGTACAAGCTCAGGGCCCAAAAGTTGATTCTCACTTGTCTCATACCAACAAAGTAGAGATCGACAACACATCCCATACAAGGCTTCATAGGGAGCCATGTCTATGATCCTCTGATAACTATTATTGTAGGCAAACTCTACCAATATCGGGTGCATATCCCCACTCCCAAGAAATCGTAAAATATAAGCTCTCAACAGATCTTCCAATGTCAGAATGGTCCTCTCAGACTAACCATCTATCTATGGATGAAACATTGTACTGAACCTCAACCGTGTACCCATGGTTGTATGCAGACGTTCCCAAAAAATGAATGGTAAACTAAGGACCTCTTCCTGATACTATCATTATGGGAGTATTGTGCAAACTCACTATCTCATTCACATATATTTGTGCCAACTTCTTGAATGTGTATGTTGTCTTGACTGGTAAGAAGTGCACTGACTTTGTCAACCTGTCTACTATCACCCAAATGGAATCATGACCTTTGGTTGTCCTAGGGAGACCAACCACAAAGTCCACAATGATATGTTCTCATTTCTATTGCGGTGTAGGCAATGGTTGCAACGTCCCTATAGGCTTCTGATGCTCAGTCTTGACCTGCTAACACATTGAACATCTTGCCACAAACTCAGCTATGTCATGCTTCAAGCCAGACCACCAATACATGTCCTTCAAGTTATGGTACATCTTGGTACTTCTTGGATGCATCACATGCATCAAGGAATTAGCTTCCTCAAGAACCAAATTCCTCAATCTATCAACATCTGGCACCACTATCCTATCATGGAAACAAATTGTACCATCCTCTGTCTCATGGAATCCGTCATGCTTCTCATTGACAAACTCTGATTGAGTCTACTATATCACAATATCATCATGTTGCACATCTATGATATGTTGTGTCACCATAGGCTTCACTTGCAACTTCACTAACAAGCATGTCAACAAGGAGATCTCTAGTTGTACATTCATCTAGTGCAATGACACTAGCATGTCTCGCTTATAGCACACCAAAGAACATAATTGTGCCCTATCAGCAGATTATGACGAAGAAGACTTCTTGTTCAACGCATCAGCTACCACATTCACCTTCCCTGTATGGTAGTCTAATGTGCAACCATAGTCCTTGATCAACTTCAACCATCCTCTCTCCCACATTTTTAGCTCCAGCTTCTAGAAGATATACTGAAGATTCTTGTGGTTGGTGAAGATCTGACACTTCTCACCGTAAAGCTAGTGTCTCCAAATCTTTAAAGCATGGACCATAACTGCAAGCTCCAGATCATGTGTCGAGTAGTTCTTCTCATGTTTCTTAAGTTGTCGTGAAGTAAAAGAAATCGTGTTCATGCCATGTACCAGCACGCATCCCAAGTCATTTTTCAGCACATCATAGAAGATGATATAACCTTTTCCTTGCTTAGGCAGAACCAACACCAGTGCATTGGTCAACTTCTCCTTCAGCAACTAGAAAGAATGTTGACACTCATCATCCCAGACAAAAGGTACATCTTTCCTTGTCAGTTTGGTTAGGGGTAACACCACATCACTAAAGTCCTAGATAAACTCATGTAGCGGTCTGCCAATCCTAGGAAACTACAAACCTCTATTAGTGTCTTAGGATACTCCCATTCCAGCACAGACTCCACCTTCTTTGGGTCCACACAAACACCTCTAGCAAATGTCACGTGACCTAGAAAGGACACCTCCTTCATACAAAACTCACACTTGTTGAACCCGATGTACAACTTGTGCTACCTCAACAACGTCAATGCTTGTCTTAGATGTTTCTCATGCTACTGATTCTCTAGAGTATATCAGAATGTTGTCGATGAACACCACAATGAACTAATCAAGATAAGGTCTAAACACCCATTTCATCAGATCCATGAACATTACATGTGTGTTGGTTTGCCCAACAACATAACCACAAAATCATAGTGACCATACCTCATCCTAAAAGTTGTCTTGGGTATGTCATCCACTTTGATCCTCAACTAATGGTAACCAGACCTCAGATCTATCTTAGAGAACACTACAACACCTCTTAGTTGATCAAATAGATCATCTAATCAAAAAAGGGTATTTGTTCTTGATCATAACCTTGTTCAATTGTCAGTAGTCTATGCACAACCTCATAGAACCTTCCTTCTTGTTCACAAATAGCATGGGAGAACCCCATGGGGAAGTGTTTGGCCTGATAAAGCCCTTATCTTATACTTCTTGCAACTACTTCTTTAGCTCATGCATCTATATTGATGTCATATTGTAGGGTGACTATGCTATAGGTTGTGTATCAGGAACAAGATTGATCTCAAAGTCAATCTCTCTAGGAGGGGGAACACAAAGAAACTCTTCAGGAAAGACATCCTCAAACTTTTGAAAAATGGGCACTTCCTGGATACTAGGACTCCTCACCTTGGTATCCACCACATGTACCAAGAAAGCCTCACACCGCTACCTCATCAGCCTCTCTGTTGTCATAGTTGACACAAACCATGTCAGAAGAATTTTCCTATCCCCTTGGAAGATACACAAAACATCACCATCACAAAATGTCACCACCTTGGAGATACAATCCAAGATCACTCGGTACTTCTCTAAAGTATCCATCGTAAGGATCACATCAAATGCATGCATGTCAAGTACCATAAGATCCACTTGAATGTTGTGTCCCAAGAAAGAAAGAACATAGGACGGATACACCTCCCGCAACTCGGTGGAACTAACCAGAGGGGTTTCTAACTGAAAACTATTAGATCTATGACTAATAAGCAAAGAACAACTATCTTTCACATCTTTGGTGATAAAAGAGTGTGTCGCACCCTGGTCAACCAAAATAGATACAAAAGAAGAAGCAGACAAATCAGAATGAAAAATTCCATTTGACCTATTATGACCGATGTATTGACCACTCCCTCTATATGACTCATGGCACAGAATTGATTCGTCACATGTTGTCATCCATATCCTCTGTTGGCTTTCCCAAAAGATCATACATGTGTCTCTAGATTGTGTCCTTTGCCACCACCACTGTAGAACTGTTGCCTTTGGGAACCCTACTGACTCTACATAAATTGTTGTGTAACCTCCTCATACTTCATAGGGCACACCCACTTCAAGTATCCTGGATTCCCACACCTATAACAAGTCTTACTCTCATAACATGGCCTAGATGGTCCTATCATCAATACTATTGTTGTACTGCAAGCTCATGTTGGTAGAAAACTATGGCTGCTATCCTTGCTCAGTGACCACTGTGATCATACCACTAATCTCTATTATGTCTAAGGTGATAAAAACCTAGGCTTCTTGAATCATCCAGAAGATTGCCCCTAAAACTGAGCTAGCCTCTTCTTAGCATTGGCTTCATGCTTCTCAACAGCCGACCACTCTATCTATCTCAAAAACTCCATGAAGGTAGAAAACCTCTCGCTGTTCTCCAGAGTAGACACTGTCATAGTACACTCTATGCTTGAATCCTTCTCAAATCATCGGATCCTCTCCTTATCCGTCAAAGACATGTGAGGATAGAACCTCAACAACTCCATGAACTTCACCTCATACTCATTGATCGTCATCAGTCCATGTTGGATCTTGAGATCTTCTCGTCAAGATATGTCTCCAAAAAGTATCAGATCACAAACTCTTTCCAAAACTCCTCCCAAATGATCACTACTCCAGGTCTCTTCTCCTCCTCAATGGCCCACCAATGGACAACACTTCCCTTCAACAGGTACACTGCAAGCTTCACCTTATCCTCTTCTAGGATATCAAGGATCTTAAACGCCTTTTCCAACTCTGTCAGCCACATATCTACATTCACTAGGTCCTCCTTACCTATATACTCGATAGTTCCCACACACCTCAACCTCTCAAAAGTCTTCCCAGAACCCTAGTATTCTACGTTGGGAACAACATCCCTTGCTTGAGGTATAGGTGCTCTATCCACCATATTCAAAATTGTGGCCATTACATGTTCAAAGATGGATTGAAAAGTGGGATTGGCCATAGTTGTTGGGTTGAACCGAGGCACTTCAGGCAGTCCATCTACTCTGGCCTTCCTCCCCGGATCATCTCATGGTGCAACAAAACTACTCTCAGTCTGGCCTTTGTTCTCTCCAAACATATTCTATACAAGCATAAGCTATAATCAGATATGTTGGAGGATGCAAGAACATACACAAACCTAGCCCTATATCCATGTAGACTCAGCAAACCTAGAGCCCTCATATCAAACTTTTGTAATGTGTGACATCCTGATGTCACAAGAATGATATAACTCAAAACAAAGTGCATGATTAACAACTAAACAACCACATTACAAGAAAAATGGGTAAAATTAAAACCGATCTCATATAACCATCACTATGCGGAAACATATTACATCAAAGCGACCAACTTGTAACATATCACATACCATACCAGGTATTCACACATTTAAAGTGGCCATCTACCACACTCCTATTAAAAAAGGTTTGTTCAGATATACAAGCCACATATATACAACCTCGGCATACTGCAAAAACCTCGTAATGTCATACAGAAACAAATCACATACATCTCAGACCTGAGAGTACATGGAAGATACTAGGTCTCTACTACACAACACTAGCATCATATCCAACCTTCAACGACTACTGGTCTTTGAGTTTCTCTTCTTTAATAGCAGGATCTCCACTACGCATTGACGACCACCTCAAAAGATGTCGAAACACACGGGGTGAAACCCATGTCCCAGCGAGAGATATAACTCTCAACCCATGATTATTGTTACCAAAGATATATTACTACTAAATAGGATGAAGAGATTCATCTAAATGAATAATTTAAACTAATTACACATGTTAAGTAGATTGAACAAATGTAACAGATAAGGATAGTATCATGATAAGAAGGAATATTAAGAACATGTATTAGATTTCATTTCTCTTACCACATTTTATAACAACTAAGCAGTAACAAAAATAAGGCAAGGGTAAAGATCCAATGTGAAGCGTGTTTAACCCTACAATGTTTAATTACATGGTTGTATCACATCTTTTATTAATCCTATAAGGATTTGATTCGTACCACCCGAATCTAATGGATCACTGCTAAGTCAAAATTAGTGCCATACAAAATCTAGGAAGAGTTGAAATCAAAGATCTTCTCCCCACTTGATCAGTACGAGGTGAGCAGCACAAAAACATATCAGTCAACTACCACCAGTGACATATAGTGAAGCTGAAAACACCTAGTCATCCTTCGTATAGGTCATGCTGCTAGACATTGAGGTAAGAAACCTTGCCACCAACGTACAACCATAGGTGTTCTCACTATTATCCTCACATATCACATCACATATATAACATCAAGACATGACTGTATCCATTCTCAAACACCTTGGGATCTAGATGTCAAGGATGTACTCTCCAAGAACCCTGCATACTCAACAATATGCACTTTGAGTTACCCTTCAAAATACTCATTTCACCATCCAGAAAGTTATGATGTTGGGATGGATCTATGGCCAGGGAAAACACATGATTAGGGTTACATTTGATTAGTTAAATCCATTTGAGTGTCTATTATTGCATCAATCAAGTTACAAGAAAACCCTAAAAGAATTCTACAAGAATAGGTAGAGTACAACCTCACAAGATATAAAGCATATGAAACATAAAGCTTATCACATGACCACATGGTACTGTTCAATTGTCATACAAAAGGCCATCACAATTATCACATTATCATGGTATATCAATCCCTCATCACATCACCAGAGGATATCACCTCAAATTAGAGCACAAAGCCATTGCCAAGGTGACAAGACCATTCACATTAGTCCATGTAATAACATCATTATCTCACAAGAATAGGTAGAGTGCAACCTCACAAGAAAACCCTAAAAGAATTCTACAAGAATAGGTAGAGTGCAACCTCACAAGATATAAAGCATATGAAACATAAAGCTTATCACGTGACCACATGGTATTGTTCAATTGTCATACAAAAGGCCATCACAATTATCACATTATCATGGTATATCAATCCCTCATCACATCACCAGAGGATATCACCTCAAATTAGGGCACAAAGCCATTGCCAAGGTGACAAGACCATTCACATTAGTCCATGTAATAACATCATTATCTCTACATGCCTCATCAAGGTTCATAATCATCACACATGTGTCACATAAGAGATATTACAATCAGTTATCAACTATGCTCATTCCACAACAAATTAGGGTTACAATATTAGGAGAGATAAAATACTTTATCATCATGGTAATTACTCAAGCAAGCTAAGCAACATCATTATGTATTTGCAATTAGGTTTAGTTTTAACAAGATAACCAAATTAGGGTTTTAAATTAGTCAACAGATTCTAACCCTAGTTACCATCAATTCCAACATTCTTAGAAGCAAGTAGGTCAGCTGTCATCATTATAAGTCAGCAACACATGACAATACACATGGGCTAGAAACCTTCATCGGTCGCATAGATTCAAGGATATCATCGACCGAAGGGAAACCACATCAATTCATCGACCTAAGAGAAACACATCATCCCAAGGACCACTTGGGTTTAGATATAGAGATCGAAGAAAAGAAAAGTCATGTCTTCAACTAAAGAAAACTAGGTCGAAGGAAAACTTGTTGATCAAAGAGAACCTCACCACTTCATCGACCGAAGAGAGAGAGAGAGAGTACAACACTCAGACAACCACAAGGGTGAAAATTATCAACTAAAGGAAACATCAACACCTTCATTGATCGAAGGGGATAGTCACCTTAGCGACCATACTAGGAGATCCAAACTTAGAGACCAAAACATCATTAAAACTCATCAACCACATAATCCATAGTTGATAACACATCAAGAGATAGAATACCTCATCCAACACAAGATAAAAATAGGTTGATCATCGTCATGAAACCAAAAATGACTAAGGAGTAAAATACAAGGGAAGATCATCTCAAAATTCGATTATAAAAATTAGATAAAACTAAGTCATGAAATAAGAAAGAAAGAAAGAAAAAACAATGTGTCTACCATCACACATGTATCTAAAACCTCCATAATCCCACAAGTTCACAAAACCATGATTATGAGGAAGAAAACCAATAATTAACTCATGCATGTAAGGATCATCACGTCCATCATCAACAAGATAAACATGTACTAGATTAGTGTTTAGCAAAAAGGAGTTAATCTACTGAAGAATCACCTAGAACATAAGCTTTAGCTCAAAATATCAAAATCATACTACTTGTAACAACATTTTAGAGATAGGTTATTTGCATGCAAAGTTAAGTGCAACAATTATCAAGGAGAAAGTTATATAACTCACCTTGGATATGAAGAAACAACTCCAACAGCAAGGAAGCCCCAAAGAAGAGAGAGAGAAAACCCTAGCTTGATCACATCCATTTCCAAGATAGAATCACCTCAAAGATAAAAAAAAACCTAGGTCAAAGGAGCAAAAGGAAGAGGGAAAAACACTAGGCTAAAAAGACAAGTAAGAGAGGAGATCTTCAACTCAACTCAGGCACTATCATGGAGAACCATGACTTAGGCCAAGAAGAGAGAAGTTCCTCAAGCTCAACTCAATAAAATGGATTCAGCCAAGAAGAGAAAAGGAGAAATATAGGGTTGCAAGAAAACAAAGATCAAGAGGGGGTAGATCACTTACCATGATCAAGGAACACCAAACAATCGCCAAAGAAAGGCTTGCTCTAAACCTTATATCAACGTGCAAAGGAGTTCAACCACCTTCTCTAAGGTCCAAATTCTTACTTCACCACCAAGAACACAAGGGGGGCGAAGTTCAAGGAGAAGAGAGAAAGAATAGGGTGCAAAGGGATCGTTTGCATGAATAGGACGGGGTTTATATATCCAAGGGTTAGAGAGAGAAGGGAGGTTAGGTGTCATGCAAACATGTGCCACTACTCCACCATATATATACCATGTAAGCAATAAGCTCAAGCATGAAAAATGGATGATAAAACCAAGGAAAGCCAATTACCAACCTGGTCTAGGAAAACTCATTGGTCGAAGGGATCTCAACGGCCAAACAAGGTCCAAAAAGCTTATCTGTCAAAGAGAATCAAAAGGTCATCGATCACATGGAGCCACCCTAGGGTTTCTTGGCTCATCAACTTCCAAGACCACTAGGAACACCTCAAACATCATCTAAATAGATGACATGGTCGAAACGAACAAGGGAAACCATTAGTCAAGACTCAAGGTCATAATCAAACTAGGGCATCAAACAAACCCAAAACATCAACACATGATGCCACCTCATCAAACTAAGGTGCAAAAAAGCGTCCTAAATCACCACTTTCTTCAACATGAGTCCAAAACATGTGAGGCACATCAAGAATTTGACAAATTGCAATATAAATCCCAAACATGGGTAAATTTCAATTAGGTCCAAAATAAGCATATAAAGCATATCTAGATCAAACATCATCCAAATTGGACCAAACTAGAAACATAATCATTTCACCTATTATCAAAGAACATCACATGATTAGATTAAGTTTTTAAGCATCTTATTACATTAATAAAGAAAGATCTGCAAAAAAAAAGGTCAAGGGCCTTATAGTTGTCCCAGATCCTTGGTATGAAAATATTATTGGAGTGTTTGTTTCATTGTTGAAATCCCATTGGCATCACTACTAGTGATAAGGATATCATCAACATAGATAGTAAGAATGATGGTTCCATCTAGAGAATAATTAGTAAAGAGGATGTGATCATTGAACGGTCCAGTAAAACCTAGTCTAGCTAGAACTCCATTGAGATTTGTAAACTAGGCTTGCAGTGATTACATGAGAACATACAAAGAGTGTTTGAGATGACATTCTCTTTGTGAAGACTCCCCCTAAATATAAAAACTTGGATGTTGTTGTATATACACATCCTCCTCCAAATCAGCGTAATGGAATGCATTTCTAGGGTTAAGATTGAACAGAGGCCAGTCCATGTGAGTGACAAGGGAGATTATAATCTGAATAGAAGCAATGTGAGTGACTAGTAAGAAAGTTCCAAATAAATCTACACCATATTCTCAGGTGAATGCTTTGACAGCAAGTCGAGCTTTGAGCCATTCCACTAATCCATTTGAATTAAATTTTGTAGGAAAGACCCCATATACAACTGACGATATTTTCTCCAATGATAGAGGAAAAAGATCTCAAGTACCATTCTCACACAACATTGTCATTTACTCAAGCATCATAGTTTTCTGACTAGAATGTTGAAGGGTCTCACGATATTTTTTTAGAATATGGATAGGATCGAGTTGCAAAAAAATAGATCTAGTAGTATGAAAAAGCTTAGATCATCAATGGGTATGAGATATTATATATGGAGAGTGCATGAGTGTATAACTTTTTGGAGAGGGACAGGGCATGATAGATCCTCAGACATCAACAATGGTGCCATGTCATATTTTAGTGTAGAAGGAATAATAAGATGATGGGTGGTTGGTTCAGGATACACTATGTTAGAAAGATCAAGCTCAACAAACTGACTTTGAGGTTAAGGTTGAGGCGGAGTGGATGGTAATGTAGAATCAAAGATCATATTTGATTCATGAAACATTAAATTGATGGAGACATACATATGATGTTTGCTTAGATGATAACAATGATAATCCTTCTTGAAGGTAGAATATCCAAGGAAAACTATTTTTATAGTGCTAGCATCAAGTTTATCTACTTTTGGGTCAAAGTATGCACAAAATAGTGCACATGAAAACCCGCAAAGGAAGGTGAAAAGCTATTTGAGAAAGAAATTGATAGAAAAATGTGTCTTGTTCCATAGAAGAGATGACAATTGTAAATGGATAAGATATCAGGAAGTGAGTACAGTCTCATACCAATAGGAATTAAGTAATTTTTCTTGAAAAATAAGAGCATGAGAGATATCGCATAAAAGACAACTTCTATATTTTGCAACCCCATCTTGTTGTGGGTGTGAGCCTAGTAAATTTAATGGATGGTTTCGATTTTAGAACAAAAAAAGAAACCTAATCTAAAGCATATTCTAAAGAAATTTATGTTCATAAGGTTTTTAATGGATTTATCAAATTGTGTGGACATCATTTTATGAAAACTCTAGAAAACCCAAATAATCTTGTCATGGTATTTCAACAAATCTAGCAAGTCATGCAAGAGAAATCATCAACAAAGGTAATGCTATAACAAAATCAATAAAAAAACTTTTGGTTTGCAAAGGACCAAAAATGTCAAAAGTGAATAACATAAAAATTTTCTTAGAACATAGACTAGTTTTTCTGGAAAAGAACTACTCGAACTCCTATGATGCTTCCCAAACTCACACTAGTTGCATGGAAGAACTTTTTAAACTAGATAAAGAAGGTTCCAATTGATTCAACTTTTTAGAAGAGGGATGACTATAGTGTTCATGAAGTTGGAGAAGTATTCTCACAAGAAGGGTAGAAGAAAGAACACCATAGTGGAAAAGTTTCCACCTTCCAAGATGATTCTACAAAATGGAGCATAGGCTAGATTAAGTCATTAAGAAATTTGGTTGTGATAAGATTACCACTTTCTTTGTTTTGATCCACAAAAGTGTTGGTGTGTATTCCCAGAAAGACAATAATATGATGATTTTAATAACATATCTTGTAAATTAGTTGATTAAAAGTAAAGGCAATCTTCTGATTTATTCTATTTTATCCAGATATTAGATAATGTTAAAACATAATGAATGTCTAAAGAATGATACTACTCAATGACTTATGTCTTCGGGTCAAGGACCTAAACAATTAGACAATATGAATGTCAAGAGTAGATACATTCTTTCTATGTCCCTATCTGTTGTTATTGTGGAAGTTGATAGGCAACAATAATACATAAGGCTAGAATGTGTGTTGGTGGGTGATTGAATCTCATTAGTCATGATATATGATATTGAACAAAACACATAGATACTTATCAAAGAATAGTGTATCAGACAGACCCACCTTAAGAGTGATACATGGAAACCATGATTAGTAGTCAGAATCACTTCTTATAGTGATGGTGGTGATTGTGGTTCTTAGACGTGAAGGTCACTACACTCATAACATGATGTTTGTTGTACTTAGACATCATTCATTGTGACCTTGAATAGGGGTTGCCATAAAGGTGGTTCTTAGGTGCATCATCACACATGGGGATGACTGTGAGTGATGTAGATAGGATTTGTCCCTCCTAGATGAGTTTAATATCCAGGCCACTTGATAAGAGAGATTGAGAAAAGCATGTGCATGTACATGTGAATCAATAAATGATATTGAGTTCACATATATCTCAAACAGTCTATTCTAGTTCAAGGAACATGGATTGAATGTTGAGAGGATTACAGTTCCATGTCTTGATTTCAATCTAGATATCAGTGATAGAGGAACTGTACAATCACTGTAACACCAATCACAGATTGTCAGTTGAACTTGTTCTACAATTTTCCAAATACTTGGGTAGAATGATGTCTTAATAGACACCAATCATTGCTTGTGATGTCATAAATTAGTTATGGACACTCATTGCCAACGTAACATGGAACCTAAAGGGTCACACACATAAGATACAATTAGAATAGGATCTTATTCATGAATGTAGTTTAAAGCCTATTACTAAAGAGTTAGGTATTCAATTGAAATGACAATGAATAAAATTTGATTGACTGGACTATGAACCAATTGGTTCAAGTGTTGAACCAATCGATTCAAAGTGTTAGGTCAATTGAACCAAGATTGGCAATCAGAATGATAAGATGACCAGTTCAACATGTGAACTAATTGGCTTAGGTTTGTGAACCGACCAGTTCAAGTTGTATACAGACCAGTTGGTTGATCAATTCAATTGGATCAAGGATTAGTATTGACATCATGTTTTTCATTAATTGAATATTAATTACCAATTCAATTGTGATTGGGAAACATAATTAAACGATCGATTCAAGGGTTGAATCGATCAGCTAACATGCCAGTTCATTGTTGAACCAGCCATTTCGTTACTTGTAGGTCACCAAAATTCATAAAATTCCATCCCCTTTGATTCCCAGTCAGACTATAAATCTTGACCCTAACCCTCCTATAAATAGAGGGGTAGTCAAGGATTTCTAGAAACATAACAATAATCTTTGACAATTTTTGTCTTCTCTTCTTGTGGTAACCGAGAGAAGCCGAGAAAGTTCTACCCATCAAAGGGAGGCATATCAAGGGAGAGGCAATTGGGAGAGCAAGTCAGTGCTAGAAAACTAACTAGAAGGGACAATTTCTTCTCTGTTCATCGAAAATTATAGGAGCTCTAAATAGTTCATGTCGACTGCTATAGAGGAGAGAAGGTTGTTGCCTATTGCTAGGTGGAAGAGGTCAAATCTTGTCCATGGTGATCAAGAAGGAGGCCATTGTTGATGTTGTCTAGGTGCAACTTGAAGAAAAAACACACACTATTGCAAGAGGATCGTTTCTGGACTTGCTCCAAGAATAGGTATAACCTTGTAAACAATCCTTCCCATTACATAGTTTTTTACATGGTCTACTGTTAAAGATGGGAATATGGCAGTTAAACTTTTGTTTCTTCTACCTTATATGACTCCATATTTCCCCATAGTGGTACCAGAGTTTCATAAATTTACCATGCCTTGGGATTTAATCATGATGATTGAATTTTTATTTTTATCATTTATTTATTGCATAGCAATGTGAATACTTAAAATTTTTAATGTGCATGTCCAATTATATATCATGTAAGATCCCAACTAATTGATACATATGCAATTTACATGTGCCTCCCTAAAAGTTGGTTTTGATGGTGGATGTGTGGCAAAGTTATGGCCAATAACCCTAGTTATATGTTCTTGGTAGGTTGTGGTTTTGTATTCCTATTTTATCTTGGTTTGCATACTGAGCCTCTATCTTCTCTTCCATATGTAAAAGTATTAGTTCTCTCCTTCCTATGCTCCCCTTGAATGTAACTTGAGGTTTCTCTATTACAATGTAACATGTTAAGATAGTTTTAATTCTTGTTATGACAAAGAAGACATTTAGTACCAGGAAAACCACCCATTTCAGAAGGCAGGCCAATCGACTGGAGGACCGAGGAGGACAGATGATAGGAGGAGCTAAGCCGATTGGTTAGTGACCCAACTGAATGACTGGAGGTGTCCTACTGTCATTTATATTGGAGGCTAGATGATCACTCTGACCGACCAACCAACCAACCAACCAACCAACCAACCAGGAGGCAAGTCAATTGGTTCAAGTGTTGGACCGATCAACTTGAATTGGATCAAGCAAAGATCTTCATCAACAATGGGTTGCTACATGTGATGTAGATCTTAGGAGGTAGTAATTCCTTGTACCTCCAGGGAATTACCATAGTATGGACATAACCATCACTTATGTTTTAGTTGCATGTTTTCATTTGTGGGATATAGTGTGTATATTATATGTACTATAAATATGTGATGATTGGATATGTATATGTATTTATAAAATCTCTCAATTAAACATATTAAGTCTTAAATGCTTTCTATAAGCAACACACATGAAAATTTTGACCATCTATGCGTGGGCATGCCAAGTGTGGTGTGTTGTCCATCTTGTGGAAGTGGATGGTAGTTATGTGGGCCTGCAAACATGGTGCATTACTATCATGTTGGCTTTTGGGTCAGACTCAACTAAGTGATCTTAATGATATTAAGCACTTGGAAGCATGCACATCACTATAGAACAGAGTTTTGCATATCATCCATCCAAGTATTACATATGATGCAATGGGCAAGTGTTTCCTATTTTAATGATTGATGATGGACGATGGCATTGGATGGGTAATAGCTCAATTGTTTTGAATCTTGGCTCACTACAAGGTTGTACTCTACAATCTTCCAAATTCAAATGTAAGGTCTATAAATTTGAACAAAATAGTGGGAGTGATAATTAATTAAAGTCCTAATTAGACATTGTCAAATTTTATTCAAATCAAATAAAAAATGTTTTTGACAAATTTCAAATTTCTCTTGTACAATCAAATGACAACCAATAACACGTTTTACTTGTGATCAATCCTTGAGAAGGAAAAGTAAAATGGGAATATGTTCCATGACTGGTTGAGGACATTGAGAATTGTTCTCACACAGGAGTGTAAGCTCTATGTCTTGGAGATACCAAAGCCAGATGAACATGCTCCTGATGTACGTAAGGTTGAAAGAGATGCTTACAAGAAGTATTATGAAGATGTCATTGATGTCAAGTGCCTAATGTTGTCTCCATGAACTATGAGTTGCAGAGACAACATGAGAACATGGATTTTATTGAGATGGTAACACATATTAATAACATGTACCAAGATATGGCAAAACGGGGGAGATGTGATTTCTCCAAGGCGCTATTCAAATGTAACATTTCAGAAGGAGATCCAATAGGTTCTCTTGTGGTTAAGATTATTGGGTATGTGGAGAACCTTGCTACATTGAGATTTCCCTTGGGTTAAGAGTTGGCCACTAATGTGATTTTACCGTCACCACCAGAGTCATGCAGTCAATTTGTCACGAACTACAACATGAATGACTTTTACAAGTTGTTGATAGAGTTACTTGGCATGTTGAGAACAACTGAGGCACAAATGAAGAAAGACAAACCCAAGCTGTGATGACGATCAGTAGATCAAAGGGGAAGTCCAAGGTCAAAGGCAAAGATAAGAAGAGTTCTAAAGGTGGCTAGAAACCCAAGTCTTCTACACTCAAAGCAAAGGGAGGGGTAAGCAAGGGAGGCAATTCTCACCATTGTCACCAGGCTAGACACTGGAAGAGGAATTTCTCTTTGTACCTAGAGGAACTAAAGAAGAAGATGGAGAGGATAGAGATCTCCACTTCAGGTATATATGTTATTGAGATAAATTTGAATACTTATTCATCTTGGGTACTAGCATCTGGATGTAGATCTCACATATGTTTGAATATGCAGGATTTGAAAAGAAGTAATCCTTTAGAAAAGTACAAGGTCAAACTGTGTTTCACAAGTGAATCAAGAGTTGTTGCCACTATAGTTAGAACCTATAATTTATCTCTACCCATAGGTCTTGTAATAGAGTTAATGAATTGTTATTTTAAATATGTCAGTAATAGAAACATTTTACTTTCAGCATCTTGTATGGACAAAGATGAATATGCAAATCATATAAAGAATAGTTAATCTTTGATTTCAAAAGAATTAGATCGTTTATGGTAGTACCCCAATGTCTTATGGTCTTTGTTTGTTGGTTCTAAAGATAAATGTTTATAAAATAAATAACAAAATACTAAAACTTGATATCTCAAACAATGAATACCTATGGCATTGTCATCTAGAGCACATAAATAAGAAATAAATTTCTAGGATCCATAATGATGATTCTTTATACTCTTTTAGTTATTGAAACAATAGAAACGTACTTATCTTAACTATTGGTAAATATAAAAAACACCTTTCAGTAGATGTAGTGGGAGAGTGAGTATTATATTAGGGCTTGTACATATTAATATATGTAGACCTTTTAGAATAAATGTTGGAGGTAGTTATTAGTACCTCATTATATTTACTGATGATATCAGTAAATATAGTAATTTGTATTTAGTGAAATACAAATATGAATCTCTTTAAACGTTCAAGAAGATCATTAATGAAGTATGTAACCACCTTGGTGAAAGTATTAAGACACTTTGATATGATTGATGATGAAATATTTTACACCAAGGGTTTGAGGACCTTCTGAAGAGATCGTGATAGTGTATCACAATGAACTCCACCTGAAATATAATGATGTATTAGAAAAAAGGAATCACACACTATCAATTCACGGTGTTATTATCAATAAATCTAGCTAATCTTACAAGTCTTGTTGGGCACATGCTTTACAGTAAAGCAATGTACCATCTAAAATGGTTCAAAAGGCACCATATGAGATATGGCATGGGAGGTGTCCCAATATGTATATTATAAGGATTAGGATTGAAAACTTGTGTAAGAAAATAGTTTCTTGAAAATATTTATCCACAAATCACATACATATTAGTTTGTTGAATACTACTTTTATACCAATCCAACAACAAAAGTGTTTGTTACTGGGATGGTTGAATTCCTCAAGAGGAATCTAAATTCTAAAGGAATCCATGGGAGTAAAGTAGAACTTGAAAAGTTCAAGACCAATAAATAATTGAACCTAAAGAGGTACAATAGGAATAATGTGAATCACAAATTGTTGTGGAATCTTAAGTTCTTTATGAAACATAAAACCTCAGAGTTCTAGTAGAACGCACAATGATATTGAAAGATAATGATTTCATATTAGGTATATATGCGCAATAGGAATAGGGTGCAATTGGGTTTTCAAGAAGAAGACCGACATGGATGATAATATACAAGCCTAAAAGAGCATATTGGTTGCAAAGGGTTCAAAACAAGTTCAAGGTCTTGAACATGATGAAATCTTTTCACCAGTTGTTATCCATCAGGATCATGCTTACTATTGTAGCTTATTACCATTACGAGATTTGGCATATGGATGTTGAAACTACATTCCTTAATAGCAGTATTGTATAGGAAGTGTATGTAACACAACCTGAAGGTTTTATAAATTTAGTTATTGCAAATAATGTTTATAAGCTACAAAAGTCAATCTATAGATTGAAGCAAGAATCTCAGAGCTTGAATCTTTGATTGGACAAGAAAATCAAAGAATTTGACTTTATTCAAAATAAAGATGAAATCTATGATTATAAAATATTTAGTGGAGCATATTTATATTCCACATAATGATGGGGTATAACATTCTTATACTTTTAAGTATTAAAACCTGGCTAGGAAAGTATTTTCTCTCTGAAGGGTTTAGGAAAAGCATCATGTGTAATAAGAATCGAGACTATATATATAGATCTAGAAAGCTTCTTGACCTAAGCAAGAGCACATATGTTGGCAAGATGTTGAAGGGGTTTTGCACGAATGACTCGATGAAGGAAAATATGTCCATGTTTCATGGGACTAGTCTCTGAAGATCCAAGTGTTCCTATTCTTGAATGGGAATACATGAGTAAGATGACATATGCATTCACATTTGGATCCATCATGTATGCTATATATTGTACTCATCCCATTATCTTGTATATATCAGACATGATGAGATGATATCACCCAAATTACGATGAAGGTCATTGGAATGCATCCACAAGTACTTGAGAAGCACTAAGGTTCAATTCCTAGATTATGATAATAAGGAAGAGTCGGGTGTATATGGCTACACTGATGCCAGCTTCCAAAATGAGAAACAATAGTAATGCTCGCTATCTAAATTTGTGTTTGACCATCAAACGTCGAATGTTGGCTATAAAAGTTTTGAGTAAGAGACAGCTATTTAATTCGACAATAGAAGTCGAGTATCTTAGTTTAACGAACACAACAAAGGATATTCTATGGATCAAGTGTTCAATAAAAGGTCTCTAGAGGTGGGTGAATAGAGCTAAAAAACACTTAAACCAAATTGATTAGACCTTCAAATTACTTCAACAAGTAGGATTGTAAATATGGAATTTGATGTTCAACTAAACATATATAGCAAGCATAAGAGAGATTGAAAGAGATCAAGAACAAGCTATTAAGAGTGGTTACAAACTCCAAACTAAGAGAATTTACATACACTACCTAGAGAGGTCAATTCCTAGGATTTTACAACCATTGCATACTTATATTCTATTACAATACATACAATAAGACCTTCCTATTATAGGGCAAGGAAATCTAGCCTTCCTTTTAAGGACTAAAATGATCCAATAAACCTTACAAGGTCCTATCTATCCATTGAGGTAGAATCTTCACCTCTACAAGGGCTTACCCACTCTTGCATGAGTTGGACACCTTTGCCAAGAAACTCCCCTCTTGCACTGAGTCTTCCTTCTTGAAGGAATTACCTATTCTCCTCAAGGATCTTCTTCCCTAACCTTCTCCTTCACTTTGTAGAAGCTTTCACCAACTTTTCTCTTGAGAAAGTGGTTGGGAAAGGGAAGATTTGAGAGCTTTATGAGAGTATAATGGAGTAGATCTCTCACACATAGCCTATACCTCTCATAAGGACATTTTGATTAGTAAGCAAGAGAAAAAAATAAGCTCTATGTGGATAAAATCACTCAACTATATATAGGAGCAAGGTAGGCAAACTTGGATTGAAGTCCAATGGACCTTATTAATAGTTGGTGGTGTCCACTAGCCACTAGAAGCACTTGGAAATGAAATATAGTCATTTGGGGTGTTGCAACAGATCTATTTTTTATGTTTGTAACACTCCAATGGCTAGAATCACTTTTTGTGCACACTCAGTATAGTGTAGTCAGTCAAGTTTCAATAAAGCAAACTTGGCCAATAGAACTATTCAACAAAGCAAATTTGAAGTGGTGGTCGAGTTTATCCTAGATGAAACCCATTCGACGGGTTAAATTTGATTTGGTCAGTGTAGGGTGTCGGTCGCGTTTGTACTGAGGAAACTTGGTCGGCCCTAGCATTTCTCAAAATCCATCAAGGGTGTCAGTCGAGTTTATCAAGGATGAAAATTGGCCAATATAACTCCCTCTAATGAATGAAAATATCATTAAAGTGATTAAACATTTGATTTAAGTGCTGCTAGTTTTTTCTCAATTTTATTACACGTTATAACATCCATACAAATTATTAAAAAAATGTCTTAAGGGTCCTATGGTGTTTTCCACAAAAGTGCATTTGCATTGACTTTGGATTGTATTTGATCAAGCTAGGTCATGATTTAATTGATCCTTTTCATGTACCTAATACCTAAAATCAATCTCAAATAGAGATATTAGATACATATGTTTGGAATGGTTAAGTCACCATCAAATTATGGACAATGTAGAACTGTTAGGTCAACATCCTCCCTCTTTTTGAAGATGACAAGCCATTCCTTAACATTATGAAAATGACTTAGAATTTAAACTTTTACCTTGTGAATTGTAGATGGATACATGAATGAGAAATAGTAGTTTCTCCACCTCAATTCATGCTTACCTATGTATGTATGGTTAGTTTCTCCAAAAAGAAACCGTAGTACATATATACAGTTGATTCCTTTTACAAGTCACATGATATTTTAGAGAATTAACTAGAAAAGGAACACAAATCAATATTTATTGAGCTCACTTCTCCCACTTTCTCATATCAAAAGGGCAGGGGGTAGAAGAGATAAAAAAACATAGGTCTTATACATAGGCACAACTGATATAAGCAACCACATTAAGCAAGCACCTACCAATAAACTAGAGAGACCTAACATACGAGATTCATTATCAAAATATGGAATCACATACCCAAAACTCATGAGATATAATGAAGCATAGATTTAAGGTACATATAATTAGATTACAACAAAAGATATGTCCAGTCTAGATAAAAACTACAAAATAACAAAAAAAATGAGATACAAAATAGTAAGCCTCAGATACAATTCCCAAATGTTCAGTACATGAAATTCTAAAAAAAGATATAAATATGAGCACCCTATAGACTAAGAACTAAACATCTAGGCCATCTATGTCAGGGTCTTCATTGTCATCTAAATGGTAGTCCACATCTCCATCATATGGTGCATCAAGGGCAGCAGGGGTATCATCATCTCCATCATCTAAGCCATCATCACTAGACTCATCATCATCATCATCTTATTGACCATCATTCTTAGTGTCATCCTTCGTATCTTCATCTTCCATCTCCTCATCCTCAGCAAGTCCAAAAGAGTGAGTAGATGTCCACTTGGCATGTTGCTCCTCCCAAGACATACCACATGTATATAGTGCATTTTCTAGCCCAAATTTGGGTGTAGAAACCCCATCACAACTAGCAAGCAAGTAGAAGTAGGTCCGGGTGAAGATCTAGAAATTGAGTGGCACTCAGTTGATAGGACTTAGCAGGGATAGGTCCATCATCAGAGGTAGGGGGTACAACACAAGCAGTAGGATGGAGGTCTAGGTAAAACTGATTGTATGCATAGGAAGCATAGTCAACAGTTGGGCAGGGTTGATAGGTGGGGTAAGGATGGGTGTAGGATAAGTTCATGTTGGACATTATCTAAACTAAATCATGATGGATGTTCTCCTATACCTATTTGTTGTATGCATGTTCTTTCATCATGTAGCCCATAAGGGTTTCATTAGACACCGAGAATGATGCACGATCAGGTTTAGTAGGAGGTGGAGGAGGCTAGATGGAGGTTGAAGCACCAGGGGTAGAGGTGGAGGTTTGAAAGTATTTCTTCACGGTTGTGTCACTGATATAAACTCCTTTTTATCTGACCTTGTAACCAAGATCTTTGAAAAGGGATTTACCAATATGATCTTGAAGCACACCACAGATCATCTCAGATAGGGTGGGTGGGAGTCTCTAGTGTTCTTCTCAATGTCAAAGAAACTCATGTGGTGAAGAATATATCTTGGCCATTTGACATAGGTATTCTTCATAAGACAATACATGATCACATATGACTTTTCTACAATATCTATTTGATTCTTTTTTAGATGGATGTTATAGTTAACAAGGAGAGAAACCAAGTGTGTCTTGATATCCAGAGAACAAGACGGAAGGATGGCTTTCTTCCTATATGGAACCTCACGCTTCTTAAGGGGTTTTTGGATATCGAAAAGAGATAACTCAGGGTCAAAACTCTTATATAAGGCTTTAGGGTAAAGGAGGTCTCAATAGGTAGGATAGGGAGTCATCCAACTAGGCAAATAGAGAGATAGAAAATTATTCAAAGATTGCTCAGAGATTTGAAATCATATCCCGCCAATCATGGCTGTCAAAACCACTTGGGTGTTGGGAGGAGGCACTAAGGTGGTGTAGTTCCAAGTTAGATATGAGTAGAAGTCATGCATCGCCTTCTTGCTCAGGAGGCAATTGTTATAAGTCTAACATTCATAGAAAAGAGCATCAAGCTTTTGGTTATTGACGAGTTGCTTAACCTCTTTGAGAAGCTCATTTTTAGGAATCAAGAGAGGCTGAAATGGATAAGGGTTCCTAGGCGACATCTCCTTATACCTATTTACTAGTTTATTGGATAAAAAGGTGGTACCATCATAAGAGAGATGCCTAATGGTTGTGGAAGAAAAAGATACACCTTGAGGACTTGTCCTTTTTTGCCTAATGGATGCCATGGAGAGAAGATCAACTGAATATGGTGCCAAATAAGGAAGAGAACAAAAGTAGAAGGCCGCTCAAGCAATGTTAGAGGTAGGGGAAGGTCAAACGGGGGATGGAAAGGGCAAGGAAAGGGGATATGAAGACCTAGGGTTCAAGGACGAACTGAACGGGAAAGGAATCAGTTAAGTTTTCTCTAGTTGAGAGGGAGAAAATCAGTCGACAATATATATATATATATGTGGAAATCTTGATGGACATTGTTGTGTGTTTGGTCCTTGGGTCTTGTCAGTCGAGTTTTCCCAGAGCAAACTCGCCCGACAAGAAAGTCTTCCCAAATGATAAGAAATTTAATTCTATGCCACTTGAGTGTTATATAAATTTATTTTTATATCCTATCATATATTTTGAACAAATTAAGGCACATTTCAGTCATCATTGGCTACTATTTTGCAGAAAAAGAGTCTTTTTCAAAAAGTAGCCAAAAACAAGCAAAACAAGACATAAAAATTAGGTATTTTTAACTCTAGCAAGCAATAGCTGAGCAAACTATGGGCAAGAACATATAGGTAAGATAACATCTAGCTAGAAGACATATCATTATCATCAAGAGAAATGATAAGAAATTTTTTCTAATAAAAGTAAATTGCTCTCTAGCTAGAGGTTTGGTGAAAATGTTTGCAAGGTGGTTTTTTGTGTCCATATGCGGGATATAAATATCCTTCTGGGAAATGTGGTCATGAAGGAAGTGATGGAAGACCTCTATATGTTTGCATCTACTATGCAATATAGGATTGTAAGAAAGATTAGTTGCACTAGTATTATCACAAAAGATAGGAGAAGCATCAAAATGAATGTTAAAGTATTAGAGCATTTGCTTCAATTAGGACTTGGGCACAACAACTCCTAGCTACAATGTACTCAGCCTTGATAGTTGAAAGATCCAATGTGCTTTGTTTCTTAGAGAACCAAGAAACTAAGCATGATCCAAGGAGGAATCAAGTACCACTTGTACACTTTCTATCAATTAAACACCCTGCATAATCTGCATCACTCTAAGAAGTAAGAGTAAAGTCGCTTGACTTTGGGATACCATAATCCAAAATTTTGCATTTTAACTAGGTACCTTAGAATCATATTAACTTCTATAAGATGGAATTTTCTAGGGCTCGATTGAAATCTAGCACACAAGCCAACACTAAACATGATATAAGGTCCAGAGGCAGTTAAATATAGAAAGCTACCAATTATACCTCCATAGAGATTCTCATCTACCTTCTCACCTTCCTCATCTCTATCATGTTTGGTGGTGTTTGACATGGGGGTGTCCATTGTCTTGGTGTTCTCCATCCCAAAGTGCTTCAAGAGTTCACTTGTATACTTGCCTTGGTTTATGTAGTTTCCTTACTTTAGTTGCTTGATTTGAAATCCAAGGATGAAAGTAAGATCCCCAATCATACTCATCTCAAACTCACTCTATATAAGAGAACTAAACTCCTTGCAAAGGTCAAGATTAGTTCTGCCAAAAATGATTACATCAACATATATTTGAATGATCAAAAAGTTGCTAGAATTGTGTTTAAGAAAAAGGGTAGAATCAACTATGTCGATGACATAGCCATTGTATAGCAAAAAGTTCTTTAATTTCTCATACCAAGCTCTAGGGGCTTGTTTGAGTCTACAGAGAGCCTTTAGAAATAAGTAAACATGGTTAGAAAGCTTCTCATATTCAAAGTCGGGAGGTTGAGCCACATAGACTTCCTCCTCTATTCTACCATTTAGAAACAAACATTTAACATCCATTTGGTATAACAAGAAATTATTATAGCTAGAAAAGGCAAGTAACATTCTAGTATATTTAATTCTATCAACAGGAGCATAAGTTCCATCAAAGTCAATACCTTCATGTTGATTGTATCCTTGAGAAACTGACCTTGCTTTATTCCTTACCACTTTGCCTCTTTCATCTAGCTTGTTGTGATATACCCAATTGGTGATAGTGATCTTCCTATCATTTGGTCTTGGCCTAGGGTCCACAATTTTTTATTTTCAAACTGCTCTAGCTCCTTTTCCATAGATAGGATCCATTCATCATCCTTGACAACTTCTTTCACATTCTTGGGCCAAGTTGTGAGATGAAGGCATTGTCGACTTGTTCTTTGTTGAAGGCAGCCCGCTTCTTCACCCTTTCAAAAGGATTTTCGATTATGAGCTCTTTAGGATGATCTTTAGAAAATCAGAGGGTGGATCCTTCTTTTCTTCTTCTTTCTCTTCTTCATCTACTACCACCTCTTTTCCTTTGTCGTTGATGTTGAGCTCTTTTAATCTAGGAATCGCCTCATCTACAGCATCATCATTTACAATATTCTTTGAAATAGAGGGGTTAGTTTCAACAAATTTAACATTGATAGATTCTTATACTTTAGACAGTTCAATGATAAATACTCTATAAGATTTTTTGGTAGTGCTATAGTCAAGAAATAAAGCCTTGTAAAATTTCATATCAAACTTGTTGGGAGAATCATTTGTGTTTCAAACAAAACAAGGTAGTAGAAAACATGAAATAAATTAGTAGAGGGTTTTCTACCACACCATAACTCATAGGGGGTTTTCTTTAAAAGAAGGATGAGTGAAAACCCAATTTTGCACAAAGCATGAAGTGCAACGGCTTTGGCTGAGAACTTCTTTAGAGTATCATACTCTAGAAGCATGGTCCTAGCCATTTCCTATAAAGATCTATTCTTTTTCTCGAAAACCATTTTTTGTTGAGGTGTACGAGGGGAATAAAAGTTGTGCATGTACTGGAATCATAAAAAAAAATTTAAACATATCATTTTCAAATTCTCCCCCATGGTAAATATGGATAGAGACAATCTGGAAAGAAGCTCCATTTTCAACCCATTTGTAAAAAGTAGAGAAAATATCGAGAGTATCACTTTCTAAAACTAGGAAGAAGGTCCAAGTAAAGCAAGAAAAGTCATCTACAATGATGAGGCAATACTTGCTACCACAAAGTGATTGAGTTATCATTGGTCCAAATAGATCAATGTGAACAAGTTTAAGAACTCTCTTGGTACTAAAGACTACTTTGGATTTAAAGGCGAATTTTGTTTGCTTTTCCTATGTATAAGATTAGCATTCCTCATCCTTCTCAAAGTTCAATTTAGGAAGTCCTTTGACCAATTCCTTTTTGTTCAATTTCTTCAACTAATGCATATTTACATGACCAAGCCTACAATGCCACAAAGATATATCTATTTTATCAACAACTAGGCATTTACCAAGAATAAGCTTAAGATAATATAGAACAATAACATAAAGATTTCCATTTATAGTTCCCTTATATATAACATTGTAGGAGAGGGAATCTATAAGTAGCCATTCAAGTGAGGTAAATAAAATGAGATAACCATTATCACATAATTAGCTAACACTAATTAAATTGTGATCTAGTCCATGTTGGATCCTAGGATGGGTGATTAACTCTAGAGGGGGGTGAATAGAGTTGAATGCACTTAAACAAAATTCATTAGACCTTCAATATATTTCATAAGATAAGCTTTCTAAATAGGGTATTTGAGTGCAACTAAAACATACATAGAGGGGAGAGAGATATTGAACAAGTACCAAGTGACAAGCTATGTAGAGTGGTTCCATACTCCAAACTAGGAGTATGTTGGTCCACTAGATAGAGAGATCAACATCTAGGATTTCTAAGTGTGTATTCCTCTATACATTCACTTATAAGAGTTACAACACATGACCCACCGAAGGACTTACCTATACAATATAAAGAGTCTTCAACCTTACCAAGGACTTGCCCACTTTGCAAAAATTCTTCGGCCTTCTCCAAGGACTTACCCACTCTTGCACAAGCCTTCAGCCTTCTAGGAATTACCCACTTTTCTTGGATCTTCAACCTTTGACTTCACCTTCACTCGGAGAAGATTTCACCAAGGACTTGCCCACTTGAGCAAGGAGTCTTCTTCCTTCACCAAGGGCTTACCTACTCTTGCTCCAAGTCTTTGGCCTTGATTCTCTTCACCAAGGGATGCCTTCCCTTATCCTTCTTCACCTCTCCTAGCCAAGAGAGAGAGCCTTCATCTTCATGGCTTAAATGAGATATTGGAGGTGGAGGGAGTGAGAGCCTCACCAGATATACATGTATGACTAGATCTTTTACAAATATCCTACTCACTCTAATGGATGTCGCAAGTGATTAAGCTTAGAGAAAGAGGAGGTTGTAGGATGCACTCAACTATATACTAGGAACCTCATATAAAGTTTTGCATTGAATCTTCAACCTTGAAATGAAACTCAAGGGGTCCTATTTATAGTTGGGGATGTCTCTTAGCCATTGGGAACACTTAAGGATGAATTCTAACCATTTTTTGGCTTGAAATGGATATATTTTCATTATTGCAACTCCACAAATTGCTAGAAATACGTTTTTGTACAGTGTCATCGGTCGAGTTTCTATAAAGGTAACTCGATCGAATGCACTATGAGACAAAGATAATTTGACCAATCGGCTGAGTTTGTCTTGGAATGAACTCGATCGATATATTACATTAGATTTGTTTCATGTAGTGGACGGTCGAGTTCTGAGTATAGGAAACTCAACCAATCAATGAAAATTTTAAAATCCATCAAGGATCAGTCAAGATTGTAACTCGACCGATAAAGTACATGTAATGAATTTTGGAAAATGTCATTAAAGTACTTAAATATTTGATTTAAGTGCTCCTAATTTTCTATAAGATTAATTACAAGTCGTAGAATCATTACAAGTGATTTACGACATGATTCTAATGGATTTACATCATATTCCAAAAATGTTCACTTGTATTGACTTTGACTTGTATTTTCTCCAAGTTAGGACGCACAAGTTAGGGCATTTGGAGTGTGTATATACCTAATTTGAAATCACTCAAGTAGATACATTAGACACAAATAATTGGAATGGTTTAGTCATCATAAAAACAAGGGTTTGGTCAATTTAGACCTAGAGTCAACATTGACCATGAGTCAGCATTTTCCCCCTTCTTGAAGATGACAAACCATTCCATAAATTTATTGAAAGCATTTAAATAAAGTCATACCTTTGGAGAAATCTAGGGGTTTCAATAGAATTGAGTTCATATGCTCCCCCTCAATAGATGCTAGTAGAGTTCTCATACTCCCCCTCAATTTATTCTATTTCTCCTGCATGGTTAACTTTCATAACATTTATAGAATACTATGTCTTCTACTCATATATGTTATGGACATATATGTATTCTGCATTTTACCTTCTCCCCTTTACATATACATGCTTCTCCCTCTTCATGTGAGACATACTTCCTCCCCTTGTTTTACAGAAGAAGACATGATTTCTCCCCCTTTGTCATTTCAAAATGGTGGAGGTATGAAGAGATAAGAAACACAACTTTTTAAAAGAAAGGAGATAACAAATTATAAGGAGAGTAGAAGAGAAAAACTAGGGACTTGTCCAAGCATAGAACAAAAGCAAGTTAAAGCATGCACTTGAACAACCCATAATACATTCTAGCAAAGATCAATACAAGATAAAATGCTACAAAAATATAATGAATTACAATTTTGACCATCAAGATGACAGAATCCTCCCAAAAAGTGTCAAGGCTCAAGTAATGAGTCTTTCTCAGAAGGTCATTTCTGCATTAAAAAATAGTAGTCTTGCGTCAAAATCTGACATTGGAGCAAAATTTACAAAAATTTCAAGGATGCTCCAATTTCTACATACAATGTAGATCTATATCTCCTGCATCACAATGCTATGTAAGCAACTCATGATAGTAGATATTCAATTCAAGGAACAAGGTTGAGCAAGTAGGAAATAAGGTACAAGCATAGCATATAGAAGAATACCACTTGATGAACAGGAACTAGAACTACATGTAGGTAGGCTACTGATAACACCCAAATTTACGCATTTATGCTAAGCATTTATTTATGGCTTTGTGTCACTATAGCCTTAATATGCCCAAAATAACCCATGTTTCTTATCTTTTAGTAATTTATGTCTTTTCTTAGATAAAGTTGCTCAACTAGCCAATTTTGGGACTTACAGGCACCAAACTTGAAAAGACATCTATTCTCCATGATTTCTCTCCAACACACGATTTTTGTAGCAGCTAGACTCCCATCTGTCATGACCGCGGTGAACTAAGCATCACACTATGTGCACCAGCTTAGGAGACGGTGGTCCCGCTAACCCACTAGCAGGCCTAAGAACCTTTTGATATCTTGGACCCTATTTTTGATGGCCAATACTTTATTAGGATGCATCCTCACAATAAAAAAGGCTCATCGACGCGGCCCCCTCGACCACCAGTAATAGACCCCCCCAGGGGGTGGGTTCATTCCATGATGTCGTGACTGCAGCCAAGAAGAAGTAACATCGACCGTGACTGAGGTACATCTTCCTGGACTACGTCCACGACCAAGAAGAAGTAACCTCGACCACGACCGAGGTACATCCTCCTGGACCACAAACGTAGTATCCACATCTTCCTCGGCCATGACCACGACCTCGACCTCGACCGTGACCTCGACCTCGACTGTGACCGCAATCTCAACCATGACTGTGACCATGATCTCGACCGCGGCTGCAAAGTTAAGTCAGTGTAGACCTCGATCGCGACACTAAGTCGGTGATCTGCCCCTATAAATACACATCCCCCATGACCTGGAGAGGGGTTCCGACCTGGGGAGCTTTTCCACCTTGTCGTTCCGACCTGGTGAGGTCCCCAGGGCCCCGTGAGAGAGTTTGGAGGGCTGAGAAGGTTGAAGTGCTCATTCTATGCCCCTCTCTTCAGTGTGCTTCCATTTCCCACCATCTTCCACCTCGAGTCTTAGATCTCCAAAGGCGGAAGCTAAGGAGATAGAAGACTGAGTATCCATCTTCTTAGAGAGAAGGAGAATGTCCACATCATCATCTTCCACCCCCATCCACCAACCAAGCTGTTGTTCGGGGTGGATCTAGAGAGAAAGGAGGCCGAGGAGTCCAGAAGATCAAGTAGGATGACCCGAAAGACGAGATCTAGCCTATACGGAGGCTAGGGAGCGAGAGCCACCTCTGCTCTATGGGCTAAATCTCTTCTTCTTCTCCTTTCTTCTACTGTTCTCTTTTGTTTTGGTACAAATGATGTTCTTCCATATTTATTTGGTGCCAACTATGCTTGTCCATGGCTAGTTGAGCTCCTTCTTGGCTATGTAGCCCGGTTTCGGCATGTTTATGAACTTTTACCTCAAGCAAGTAGTTTTATTTCAGATCTAGTATGTTTACTGTTGTATATTATCTTTACGGTTATGATTGCTAGTTTGGTTAATCTCTTTCTCGCCTGAAATTTGATTTCTACCTATATCGAGAGATTCATCGTAGAAATAGATAAGAGAAGGTAGTTTGGATCGGAATCTGAAAGGAGGACGGTTTAAGGTCGACCATTCCTAACATCCCAGAATATTCTAGACCTAAGAGGGTATCTAGAATATTCTAGGATGTTAGTTTCTCATCCTCGAGAGAGGTTTCATATCATCAATGGGTTTTAGTCACATTATGCAAGAGTGAGTGGGATGACCCCACAGGAACAGATACCATGGTACATGCTATGTTTGGATGTAGGTTGCTTGCTCGGGTGTTCGAGGGTTGTCTATGCCTGAGAATGGGTGCATAGACTGTCCAACTTGTGGTTACATAGCCAGGAACTTCTTCTCTCTAATTAGTAGAATCCTACGGACTCTATTTTATTTTCTTTTCTTTGTTTTGTTTTAATTCGTAACAACCCGCTAGACCAGTTCTAGCTCCATACTTTTATCAACTATTGTCTTGGATTATCTGACTCAAGAACAAAATCTCAAGCATCCTAAATGTCACCATGTCCATGTGTTCGACCGCGTATATCTACTTTGACTCCGTAATAAAGTTGTGGGGGTCCTTGAAGGTTTAGGGTTATAAATTTAAAAGTTTGATTCCTTCTGAGTCCGCCTCCCCTTCCAGACACGTGATTCGAGGCCAATCAACTACTAGTATATGTTATCACAAGTTAGGACTACTAGTAGGATCTAGACAATAGAAAAACATGCACAAAATCAAGAGCAAGCTATGAGTATATATAGAGATATCCAAACAAAGAGATATGCAATTTCAGAAGAAGGAAAGGATATAACTCTGTAGCAAATATGCATCATTACCAAAATATTATTACCATTAAGAACCTCAAGGTTGTATCCAAACAAGATATACAACTATATAGATGTAGAAAGTTTGGACACAACGGAATGGAAGCACTTTAATAAACAACCAATATATCCAAAGAGATCATCATCAAAACTTGCAAAACAACTCAAAGTATGTAATTGCAACATATAGGGATACCACTAGTGGAATACCAAACTATAGAAATTAGAAAGATAGAGTTGTATGCAAGATAGGCAATTTAAAACATGGCAATAAGCATATAATAATACCAAGAGAGTGCCAAAGAATAAGGCTATTGGTTGAGAAAATCTAGTTGAGAGGGAAATTCTCATTCAATAAGCCAACTATGTATTTTGTGCATATTGTTATTAGTCGAGTTACTGACAGGACAAACTCAACTGACAATAGTTTTTTACCACACCCATTGGTGTTGGTCGATTTATTTTCTATCAGGACAAACTTGACCAATCAATCTATTGTCAAAAAGTGTAATATATATATATATATATATATATATATATATATATATATATATATATATATGTAAGTATGTATATGTGTGTGTACATGTGTGTGAAAAACATATCTAGAGGCAAGAAAAAAATATATGCCATATCAAAACATGTGTAAGAAAGTTAGTAATGCACTATGAAAGCATTAGAAGTAGTTTCTAAGAAAGAAAGTGATGAAAATCACAACATAGAAATTTTGACTCAAAAACCACATGCATAGTGCACACTAACTAGGAAAAACACAATATTTTTATATATGGGAAAAAATAAAATTACCTATGTGCTTACCATTGATTTTCCACTTGTTTCCACCCCATACACATCTCATCTTTCTTCTTTTTCATGTGGATTGAGAAGACAGTTTGCAAATCCATAGCTCATGTCAGTCCTTTATCAAGTACCTACCAGAAGAAACATGACATGGTCTCCAATCATGTTTTTGGGTCCAGAGGGGTTAGATTAGCAACCCAAGTCGTATTTCTCATGGGTTCTTTCCTTAAAGGACAAAAATTAGAATAATGGACAGAATAATTGCAATATTTGCATCTGCCCATAGCCTTCGAACTAGAGGATTCTCCATGAAAGATTGGAGGTCATTTTACCTTTGTTGTTCCTTTAGCTACTATCATATCCTAAACTATTTCTACCAATTTGTTTAGTAGTATGGTGTAGGATAGCATTAAGATTCTTTTTACCAACTGAAAATCTTTGTAAAGAATATCTCAAATTATGAATATCATGCATAAGAGAAGCAATAATAGATGACAAATGATTTGTATTATTTCTAGCATGCAAAAGATCATTTTCTAGGAAAAGAGATTTGGTCATATAAGAATCTCTTTCAGTATGAAGAGTAGCAACATTATTCTCTCTATAAGTCAAACTAGAGCAAGATTCAAGCATGTTGATTTCGACAAGCAAGGAAGCATGTTCAAGATCATCTATTTCTACCTGCAAATTATCAACAATTCTAGAAATATTTTTCTTTTTCTTTTTATAAGACTCAAGAGAGGAACGAGTAGCATTAACGATAGCAATTAAAGGTTCTTTTACCTCGTTTGGGTCTTTAATTGTTGAAGCCATAAGAGCAAAATGGCATTCTCCTTCATCACTAGAGTTTAAGCTAGATCCTCCACTTGATTGTTCACTTGAGTAATAGGAGTCACTTGAGCTTGAGTTGGAGGAGTCCCTTGAGCTTTTGTGTCATTTTTATTTCTTCTTATACTTATATTCTATTATCTTGTGATGATGGGTCTTTTTTACTTGTAGACAATCTCTCTTGAAGTGACCCTTTTTTTCACACTCGAGGCACCGGATGGGGGAGGAAGACTTCCCTTTGTAAGGTCCACCCTTAGAGTACATGTCATCTTCTTCAACATGAGAGGATGGAGAGGATTGACCCACAATAGCTTGAATTTGAGCCTTCATTTCTTCATTCTCTTTAGCTCTTTCTCCTCTTATTTTTCAACTTCTTCTCTCTTGTCAAGTGTGACTTCATGGGCTTGTAGATTTCCAATGAGCTCTTTAATAGGAATATCACCAAGAGATTTTACTTCTTCAATGGAAGTCACCTTGGATTCCCATCTCTTGTAGAGAGATTTAAGGATATTTGAGTTGATCTCTCCTCTACTCATAGGATGACCCAAAACAGCAAGACCATTCACAATGGTGTTGAGCCTTGAGCACATGTTGTTTATCTTCTCCTACTTTCCCATCTTGAAGTTCTCAAGATTCCCCTTGAGCATGTAGAGTTTATTTTCCTTAACTTGGGTTGTCCCTTCATAAGTGATGCATATCTTTATCCATACATCATAGTTCGTATCACAAGAAGATATCTGGTTGAACTCGATGGGGTCATGGTGGAATAGAGGATGTTGATTGCTCTTGCATTCAAGGTGTCTTTCTTCATGGTATCTTCATCCCATTTTTTCATCCTTTTATCCAGTAGCTTGTATGGATAGTCCATCATTTGACATAGCTCAAGACCTTTTCCTTGGATGTGGAATTGAAGCCTTCTCTTCTAAGAGAGGAAATTTCTCCCATCAAAGATTGGAAGGTTGAAGAAATATCTCCCATCTTGGTAATCACACCTATTCTCCTACTTGTAGAAGTATGCATGGAGAAGACTCGCTCAGATACCAATGTTTGGATCCTAGGATGGGTGATTTGATCTAGAGGGGGGTGAATAGAGCTGAATGCACTTAAACAAACTTCATTAGACATTCAAGATATTTCATAAGATAAGGTTGGTAAATAGGAAATTTGAATGCAACTAAAACATACATAACAAGGGAGACAGAGATTGAACTAGGGGTGAGCATTGGTCCAGAATCAGACCAGACCAGATCGAGGACCAACTTTGTAAGCATTTATGGACCGTATACTAGACCGTTTTGAGGTAGGACAGGGGACTGAGCGATTTTGAGGTAGGATCGGACCAAACTATTTGGACCGTAATTAGCCTTTTTACACTTTTCACAACTTATTTAATTGTTAAAATCAGATAATATTAGTTACTTCTAACAATTATATAACACTAATAGAAAACATTTACACTACTAATGCTTATATGTGTACTTTCTTTGTACTTGTTATTTATTTTATATAAAATTCGGTCTGCAGTCCGGTCTAGGTCAGACCATTTTTGCATTGGACCGAACCAAAGACCGAATTTACATTGCAGACCGCAGACCGGACCAAACTCATTATGGACCAGACTAGACCGAACCGAACTGACTGGTCTAGTCTAGTTTTGCGGTCTAGGCCATCATTTTCACACCCCTATATTGAACAAACACCAAGTGACAAGGTATGTAGAGTGGTTCCATACTCCAAACTAAGATTATGTCAGTCCACTACCTAGAGAGGTCAACCTCTAGGATTTCTAAGTGTGTCTTCCTCTATATATTTACTTATAAGAGTTACAACACATAACCCACCAAAGGATGTACCTATCGAATACAAAAATTATTCTACCTTACCAAGGACTTACCCACTTTGCAATGAGTCTTCGGCCTTCTCCAAGGACATACCTACTCTTATACAAGTCTTTAGTCTTCTAGGAATTACCCACTCTTCTTGGATCTTTGGCCTTTGACTTCACCTTCACTCGGAGAAGCTTCCACCAAGGACTTACCCACTTGAGCAAGGAGTATCATGCCTTCACAAAGGTCTTACCACTCTTACTCTTAAGTCTTTAGCCTTGAACCTTCACCAAGGGATGCCTTCCCTTATTCTTCTTTGCCTCTCTTAGACAAGAGAGAGCCTTAATATTCATAGTTGAAATGAGAGATTGGAGGCGGACGAAGTGAGAGCCTCATGAGATATACATGTAGGACTAGCTCTCTTACAAATCTCCTACTCACTCTAATGGATGTAGCAAGTGATTAAGCTTAGAGAGATGGAGGAGGCTATAGGATGCACTCAACTATAGATAGGAACCTCATATAGAGTTTTGCATTGAATTCTCAAACTTGGAATGAAGCCCAAGGGGTCCTATTTATAGTTGGGGATGCCTCTTAGAGTTTGGGAACACTTAAGGATGAATTCTAGCCATTTTGTGGCTTTCAATGGATATATTTTTTATTATTGCAACTCCACAATAGCTAGAAACACTTTTCTACACTTTTCTGTACAGTGTGATCGGTCTAGTTTCTATAAAGGTAACTCGACCAAATGCACTATGCGATAAAGCTAATTTGACCAATCAGTCGAGTTTGTCCTAGCAGTAACTTGACCGATAAATTAAATTAGTTTTGTTCCAATGCAATGGTCGATTGATTTCTAAGTATAGGAAACTCAATCGATCAGAAACATTTTCAAAATCCATAAAGGATCGGTCGAGATTGTAACTCGACCGATAAAGTTCTTGTAATGAATTTTGGAAAATGTCATTAAAGTGCTTAAATATTCGATTTAAGTGCTTCTGAGTTTTTCTAAGATTAACTACAAGTCATACAATCATTACAAGTGATTTACAACATGATTCTAATGGATTTACATCATATTCTAAAAATGTGCACTTGTATTGACTTTGACTTGTCTTATCTCCAAGTTAGGATGCGTAAGTTAGGGTATTTGGAGTGTGTAATACCTAATCTTAAATTTCTCTAGTTGATACATTAGACACAAATAATTGGAATGGTTTAGTCATAATCAAAACAAGGGTTTGGTCAATTTAGACCTAGAGCCAACGGGCCCTCCATAAAAAATGCATTCTAGATTTCATAGTGAATCACCTACATCACCCTAACCTATGACTTTACCTTTGTTGTTGTCACCAAAGGTTACTGATCTACCTTTCTTCCTTGTGAAATTGTTGAAGGTCTACTTCTTTTCAGATCCTTCACATTCAAACATATGTGTGATTCACATCCGGTATCGAGTACCCATGATGAAGATGTAGTGAAGTTAATCTCAATAATGTATACCCTAGAAGTAGAGATCTTTATCCTTTTCTTCATCTTCCTGGGTTCCCTTATCCTTCTCCTTACTTTGAGTGTAGAAGATAGGGACTTTAGCTTAGCCATAAAACACTTTTTGGCTTTTCCTTTGTCCTTAGACTCAACTCTACAGATCACCATCACAGATTTGTCCTTCTTCATTTTTGCTTCGACATTTATCAAGATGTCAAGCAACTCTGAGAGCAGTCTAGCCATGTTGCTCAAGTGATAACACTAAATGAACTGGCTATATGATTTAGGCAATGATTGCAAAATCATATCCTTGGCCAACTCTTGACCCAAAGGAAATCTCAGTTTCTCAAGATGCTCCATATGCCTAATCATATTAAGCACATGGGGCCCTACTGGATCTCCATCTGTCAGTTTGCACTCAAATAACACCTTAGAGACATTATACCTTCCATGCTTATCATGTTGTTTATGCAACTCATAGTTCATACAACCCATCATAAGGTTCTTGATGTTCACAACATCGTTGGCATGCTTCAAATAAGCATCCATGTCAGTCTTAGGCAAATTTGGAGTGGATACTGGCTCTGGTGTTTCAGGATCATGCAGAAAACTTCTCAATATCCTAAACTACTTATGGAAATAAATCTCATTTAATTTGTCCAAATGTGATGATTTTTTGCCATTTCATTATACAAGAGATAAAATTTTGATTTTCTCAAAAACTCTTTTAATTTGATTTGATTTGAAAATTTTGACGACTATAATTAGGTCTATAATTATTATTGCTCCCACTATTTTATTCAAATTGATAGCCCTTAATATCAATTCAGAATATAAAAGGTTACAATATTCTAGTGGGCCAGATCCAAGATGATTCAACTGTGGCCCAATCAACACCGCAAACACAGTCAACCATCAAGGTAGACAACTCATGCAAATTGCATCATATGCAATTCTAGATAGATGATATCCCCAACCCCTTTCCATAATCATATGCATGTCAATATTCAGATTCAGTCAGAGTTGTTGGAGTGTACTCCGTAGCCATTAGAGGACCAAGTTTGATTGGCCAATATTTAGATTCAGTCAGAGTTGTTGAGCGATATAGTGGTGGCACAATTGACCAATTCAGAACTCAATAGGATAAAGGGCTTGTTGAAGAAGCCACGGACCCGTCTCTCAGTGGGAATAGATGGAGGGATCAGGTTTGAGAACCGTATTTGGGTTCCTGAAGATTCACTATTAAAGGAATGTATCTTGCAAGAGGCTCATGGTTCTAAGTATACAGTACACCCAGGCACTACAAAGATGTTTAAGGATCTACATAGATACTTCTGGTGGCCAGGAATGAAGAGAGACATTGCAGTGTATGTGGCCATCTGTCTTATGTGCCAGATGGTGAAGGTTGAACACCAACGACCCAAAGGACTTTTACAATCGATAGAGATTCCAGAGTGGAAATGGGAGCAGATCACCATGGATTTCATGGTGGGTCTACCCTGGACCAAGAGAGGTCATATTGCGATATGGGTTGTGGTGGATCACCTTACCAAGTCAGCACACTTCCTTGCCATGAAGACCACTTCCAAGGTGTCAGACCTAGCTGAGATCTATATTAGAGAGATAGTATATTTGCATGGCATACCCGATTACATCATCTATGATAGGGACCCAAAGTTCACTTCTAAGTTGTGGAAATAGGTACAAGAAGAACTTTGTAACAACCTCGCCTCCCGGTAACCCCCAATTAAGGGAGACCCGAAGGTCAGAGCCGTTATTCAATTAACAGGATCAAAGGTTCGACAAATAATCAATAATAATTATGAAATTCTACTAACTAACTGGAATTTGGTATAAAATTAAAACTTTACTTACCTTTGAAAACTTTGGAAATCTATCTATCCAGAGCTTGAATTATTCTAACTAATCCTCCTTGCACTTTATTTATTATTTCCACAATGTGTCACTTTACTGTTTGTTCTTTCAAATTTTGTTCCTAAAACGCCGACAACCAAAACGTCGGTCAGTATATCAAAATATACTGGTATGTGGGAACAACTAAAAATCTTACAAATATGGCTAACAATTTAATAATCACAATCAAATTATTTAACAAGCCAATTTACACTTTTCAGTATGACATTCTCCACCGCTTTTGCCCTAACCCTGGCATACCCACCTTAGGGTTCCCTTTTCTAATGACTTAAGGCCACCTTCTCAATCCCGAGCTTGGTGTCTGGGGGTCACCACTCATGGTGCCCACTATTCATGCAATATCATAGGCCACCTTCTTGGTGCCTGGGGTCACCACTCAAGGTGTCCATTGGTCTACCCATCTGGGCCTGACCTTTGGCATCATCCATCAGGGTGGCATGTAGGTGCGAGAATCCATACTTCTATTTTTAATGTGATAATCATAGTGACTTTATGATTTGCAAGTATGAACGTCCAACAGATAATTTGCATTCAATGCGATTAACCATCCGGAAAATCATCGAGAAACTAAGGTGGTTATTCATAATTAACCACATACTTGATTTGATGATTCGAATAGAAACATCCATGCAAATAAGAATCCAAGAAAGCAAGCATTTTCAACAAGATCCTGAAATAGTCATGTAATTCCTTTTATTACTCATGTCATTAAGATCTATTAAATCTAGCTCGTTTCCTAGGGTTTCTATTCCACTTTTAGGGTTTCCTTGGAAATTAGGATTTCACTTCATCTTTCATTATTCTAAACCCTAATTTTATACCATTACTCATAAACCCCAAACATCTCATCTATGCTACAATATTAAGGTTATCTTAACAACATATAACCTTTTTAGATTTGAGGTGCCATTAACCATTAATTAAGTTCATTAAGCCTCTATTATATTAAAGCTACTATTTTTATCCTTTTAATTCCTGACAAGATCATTATACACATTTATCATCAATTCAAAGTTCATTATGGTCCAAATCACATACGAACTCGATTTGTCATTAATTCCATCTTTTATTCATCAGAAAACCCTAATTACTACATTTAGGACATTTATCCACAAATTAGGAACTTAATGCTCGAAATAGCTTAGATTCAGCATATTCCAACTTTAATCATTAAATTAATCAATTAAAGCCATTAATAGTCAAATTAATCAACATTAGGGTTTCAAGGCTCATTAAAGTATATTCATGCATATGAAACTTTAAATTAACTAATTATACACAAGGTTCACCCTTTTTGTTCCTAATGTTCCTTTTTATCTTTAATAGGATTATACCAACTTTAATCATCAATTAAACCCTACTAATCACATTAATCATTCTCAATTAGGGTTTCTTTAATCATTATTATGTTAAAGTTGATAAATTATATTACTTTTCAAATTTCAAGAGGAATTGGCTTATAAACATATTTTATTTAGATTCCTCTCGATTTTTTGAGCAAAATTCATATATTACTTGTTATCATCGGAGCTACCCATATTTATCTATGAATTTTTCATTAAAACCCTTTCTTGGCCAATAGGGAAGTGCCACGTCATCAACCCATGCAACCTTGCTTTTGGGAAAACATAACGAAAGGACGCTATTGCCCTTGGTTAAGTGGTCGGTGATGTACACCACGGAGGGGCAGCAACGTCATTTGCACTTGCTTCATCTCCTTCCTCGCGAAGCAGCACGTTGTGCACCGACCAGGCCGACCTGCGGCATTTCGGGAGTCCGCCCTGCCTTCCTGGGGCTCGAGGGCGGCTTCGGATCACTCCTTTAGCTTCGCATCCCACCTCCGCGCTTGGGGCACCCCCAAACTACGATCTTACTTGCTGTGTTGGGTCACACAGACCTGCAACCCAAGGCTAACATTGCAGGCGTGTGGCTACCGTTGCGCCCTGGTTAGGGCAGTGTCGTGATGGCAAAGCCTCTTCTGGAGTCGTGGGGCATCGTTCTTCCACCTCAGACCCTTCGTAGCTTCTCATAGCTCCCTGGTCATGTCGTTCTTCTAGGTTAGGGTTTATAGGCGGAAACGAAGAAGAAGAAGAAGAAGTAAAAGAAAGGGATGGATGTGTGGGACTTTCCTGGACTCAAACTGGAGGGTCTACCCTTTATATAAGGGGGTATCCACGCCCCAGATTGCTTGCCCACAAAGAAAACAAGGCTTCTCCAACTTGGAAACCTATTCCTTCATGAAGAAGAAATCTTCTCTCTCCTCTCTATTCCTTTTGATTTTTCCTTTTTCTCCCAAATATATTAGAATACGAAAATTCCTTCCCTTATTCTTTTTAGTCTTTGCTTTTAAGCCATTGATCACGAAATCATAATTTCCTTTGGTAGAAAATACCACTTTTTAACAATATTACATTATTCTTTTATTTTTGCTTTATTGGTATTTTCTCTTTCCTCTTTATTGGGGCTCCTTGGACCCCAAGAAACTCAAAGAATTCGAAATTACTTTTTAAGGAATATTCATTATCCTTAAATGCATCAATATGCATTATTCTTCATTATCATGTGTATTAAAATATATCTTTTTGAGGTTTTCTCTTTATTTCTCTTTTATTTTCCTCATTGGTATTCCTTTTATCATGAGGAATCCTTGGAATATGAAATTCCACCAAGGATGACTTAATTATACATCTTTCCACATATTTTCCACATTTTATCAATACTTTCAATTTCTTTCTTAATAAAGAAATACTTATTTGATCTTTTCTTTTATTATTGCCTTTTCTTTGCAATCTTAGATTCCTTGGAACCCAAGGAACCTAAAGGTACGAAATCCATCCTTGTATTACATTCTTTTGCCTTCTAGAGGTTTCCATATCTTTCTTTTCTCGAATTGTTAATTAATTGAATTTCCTTGTTATTGGGCCCAATAGCAATAAAGCCCACAAATCAAACAACAAGGCTATTTTAAATGAAATTCATTTATTCACAACAAATCATATCATTATTTGTCCAAATATGTTTAATATTCGAAATTACATTTCTCACCAAAGGAACCCAAAATTGGGGTTGTAACATCATTCCCCTCTTATGAGAATTTTGCCCTCAAAATTCCATAAAGCAAGAAAACAAACAGGATAAGTCTTCTTATGTCCATCAGGGATCCCATGTGGCTTCACCCTTTCCATGGTGTTTCCCAATAACCTTCATTAACTCATTTTCTTCCATCTGAGTTATTTCTTACCTTGGTATATCATACCCTCATAGGTGACTCAGGACTTTTCAGCCTTTCAAAAGTTGCATAGGTTCAAGGCACAACACCTGGCTTGGGTACCTCACATAGTGCTCTAGATCGGAAACATGCAATACATCATTTTATCCTGAGGGGTAAGGTTAAACACAACCATCTTCACCAATCCATCCATATATCGGGGACTCAGCTTTCTTAGTTGTAGCTTAGAGGGGTCGGATTTTCACATCACATATTCTCTCACAGTGAACTGCATGTCAGTCTGCTTTGCATCATCTTGTGACTCATGTCACCACTGGGCTCTCTCTCAGACATTGCATGATCAAAGCGACTTCATCTGCACACACATGTGGTTCTTTTCTGACCTTCACGAGGCCTCTTTCACCAACATCATCATAATGAACTGGTGACCGACACAACCTCCCTATAGAACTTCTTGCATCCCAATAAAGGCTATGGTGGGTAACATCACATCTTAAGAACTGTCTCTTTGTATCACCCTGAACAAGCACACATGCTCTCATCAGACCCTCTAGTCTGGATCATACTAACCATTAGTTAGGGGTGATAAACCATACTATCATCGAGTTATTCATGTATATACTTCCACCTCATGGAAGTGAACCTTTAGGTCATATGTAAGAACTTTTGAACTTGTATCATGGTGTGGTTGAATCATCTTTCTCTCTTAAGTAGTTCAACTGAATCTGTCCCTTGACAGTACTCCTTCCTTTCTCATGTCATCTAGGTAGGGAGATCTACCATAACCCATATTACCTCTTGATCTTTCTTGTTCAGGCAAGACTTACCACAATACCCATAGTGGTGAACTCCCATTCCCTCTCGGGGACTCTTTATCCTCTATGTCAAAGCACTGGGTTACTTGGTGTTTGTCCTTCACCTCCTGGCTTGCATGGCCACATGCTACATGTAACTTTGTTTCAGCATTCAGAATGCTACCATCACTTACTATCTTTGTAGTATCAAGGTATATCATGACCTCCTGTATTGTTATGATTCCTCAAATTTGATACCTCGGAAACCCTAAACCACTCTCAAAAGGGTTTTATTACCCTCCTATCCAAAGAAGTGTATCTGAGGTTCTATCACCATCCTTTTACTACATCAAGGACTAAACTGGCTACCCCAAACATCCATTAACTTGTTCAACATATCTTATTACATCCTAGTGTTAGCCAAAACACATCTTCTTTCCAAACTTAGGGTTAGCCAAACAACCTCAACTTCTTCTAGCTTCCAGCTGAACTAGGCAGCTATATCTCAACCTGAGCATTCATTACCACTTCTTATCCTTAGGTGTTGAGTAACAAACACCTCCCTTTAATATATTTATCATCTCATCTCAAACTCTAAGTTCATCCTCAGGGTGATCAAACTAAACCTTGGTTAACTTGTAAATTCCACATAGTTCATGCTAAAAACATCCTTATAAGATGACTACCTTATTTCTCTTGGTGTTTGTAATCCATGTATTATTCTTTCCACAAAGGTATGTTATCCTCTCTCTCCACATACTTTGTAGCAACGTTCCAACTTACATCATCTTTATCCTTGGTATAAGGCATGCGTACTGTCCTATCTCTCACTCCCATAACAAGAAGAAATAAGCATTTGGCGGCCGTCCAAATACAGAGTTCTTCCCATTCCAGGAGTAGAGATGGTACATCCCACTTTTCCAGTACACCTTCAAATCTAAGTTGAAACGTGCAACTAATGTCTCCACATCACAACCATCATGATATCAAAAATTACTTCCATGGAAAACTGGTCTCTAACCCACTGGGGTTTACATACAATCCTTGGTCGTCTCCTCTGGGTCTATAGGGTGCCGACACTTTTGGGGTCATCCCTCTTCCCTCAGGCATCAGAGAGTGCCCTACTCATCTGCCCTTTGGATCCCATGAGTTCATGAAGGTGATCAATCTCCTAACCCATGGTCTTCAGACAATGATAGCTGCTACCTCCCGACCCTATGGTCATGTGGAACTTTGGGGAATTAGGCAACTCCTTCTTCCATCGGTCCTATCCCTACCTGACCCTAGGATAAACTCATGGTTCTATTATAGTACATGTTCAAGTTAGAACCTTACCCAATCCTTCATCATCTCTCCCTGCATTCATGATTGACTTTCATCCCTTCATAGGGGTCATGGCATCCTGCCTACCTTGGTCAGGCCCCATATCAGTTACCTCCATGGTAACATATCCACATGTACTTTAGAGATGGCTATGTATGGGTCTACAGGTTCATTCACATGCCATGTACTTTTCACTTAGCTTTCTCAAGATCCCATGAAACCTCTTTAGGTTACTCCAAAACCAACAAAACTGGTATGCACCCAACCAAAGGGTCCCTCTCCCAGGATGGGAGGAGACTACACCTCTTGACAACAAGGTCACAACCGTCCTTAGGGTTTACCTTCACATGAGCATGCCTAACCTAGCAGCTACTAAAGCACAAGCAAACCACCTATTAAATCATACTAGGGCATACTTGTTCTCTTTCCTCAACATTAGATCAACTTAGGCATGAAGGGTTCATCAAACATACCCTTAACTTAAGGGGTTTCCTTTACCTCTACACATGAGGAGTACCATGCTCAAAACTATAGAGACTCAAATCTCATCATGAGCATCGGATACACTGCTTCCCCTCTTAGGCCTAGGAACCCTAGGCTCTCCTTTGGATATCCAACTGCATGCTCAAACTCTTAACCACAAATCAAGCATGTCCAAGGTATGTCATGCACTCCCTGTCATCTTTCTACTTGAGCAACACATCAGGGTCGAGTCCTCTTCCAAGACAACCAACTAGGTATAAAACCTCACAACAGGTTACTTAAACCTCCTCAGGGTCTAAGGCACTCTTTATCTCATCCAACAGGTAGTTACTTATACCATAGGTACCAGAAGCATCATCCTCTCTCCAGGGTTCGGTTCCTCTAAAGGCCACTAAGATATCATCAGCCTCCAGGGATCAAGCATAAGGCAACCACTATCATCCACTTAGGTCGCATAATCCTCAACTCTCCAATATTCCTCCTATCTCGGGGTTTTAGGCTTCCAACCTCCTCATTGGGGTCCTGCTTCCTCTCTCTAGAGCTAATTCCTCCTCCAACCATACTTACTAGAGGTCCCTTCTCCATGAAGGCTCATGCTCACAAGCATACCCCTATGTGGTTGAAGCCTATGCTCAACTCATGTTTGGATCAAGATTATCCATATATCTTTATGCTTATTTCATAAGCCATCCATCATGCCCTTCTGGCCAGGGTTTCAACCTACTACCGTTCCACTGACGTACTCTGGGGGCATGCTATCCCCTACTTGCATAAGCCATAGGGTTTCTATAGGTCCTTCACTAACTTCATCCATGAAGGAGCTACCCTTTGCTCTAACACGCACGACCCTTTCCCGGGTTGCCAAAGGTGCTAGGTCATCCAACCTCTCATGGCTCGTATGGCAATCCAAAGGTATATCTATCCAAACACCCATTCTACCATGACATATAACTCATCATGTCATCTTTCTCTAACCTTCACTTAGGGTTAGGGTTAACATCATCCTCAAAGGATATGCTAGGTCTCTACCTTCAATGGAGGTCTCTACCTCCAAGACTAACTCTCTCCACTCATCCTCCTGACAAGGAGGTGTATCCTCAGGTCTCTCCTGAGGGCAATGACAACTCATGTCATACGACCTAAGCATGTATCTATTCTTTAGTTTGCGCTTAATCTATTAAGCTTATGTCCATGACATCTTATTTACATGCTTTTCATTAATTTGGTGGAGGATTCCTTAGACCTTATTAACTTTACCCATACCTCAAGAGGGCGAGGAGAAGAGAGAAAACCCTAATCCTTAAGGTCCTTAATAGAATTTGAGTTGAGAAGGGACGAACAAGATGAGAGAGTCCTAAAGGTATCTTACTTTGATTCATACCCTAAGACTTTGGCCAGGAAGTCACACGGATCCAGGAGTCCTCGTATTCTGACTAGCGGTGCGGAGGAAAATATTGCCAGCCCCCGGTCGTGATCCTTTTCTAGACACCTCTATCTTTCGGATAATCCTCTAATAACTCCATTGGGTTCTACAGAATTTTTAAAATTTAATAATTATTAAAGATTAATTGAGGAACCTATGCTCTGATACCAATTGTAACAACCGTGCCTCCCGGTAACCCCCAATTAAGGGAGACCCGAAGGTCAGAGCCGTTATTCAATTAACAGGATCAAAGGTTCGACAAATAATCAATAATAATTATGAAATTCTACTAACTAACTGGAATTTGGTATAAAATTAAAACTTTACTTACCTTTGAAAACTTTGTAAATCTATCTATCCAGAGCTTGAATTATTCTAACTAATCCTCCTTGCACTTTATTTCTTATTTCCACAATCTGTCACTTTACTGTTTGTTCTTTCAAATTTTGTTCCTAAAACGCCGACAACCAAAACGTCGGTCAGTATATCGAAATATACTAGTATGTGGAAACAACTAAAAATCTTACAAATATGGCTAACAATTTAATAATCACAATCAAATTATTTAACAAGACAATTTACACTTTTCAGTATGACATTCTCCACCGCTTTTGCCCTAACCCTGGCATACCCACCTTAGGGTGCCCTTTGCTAATGACTTAAGGCCACCTTCTCAATCCCGAGCTTGGTGCCTGGGGGTCACCACTCATGGTGCCCACTAGTCATGCAATATCATAGGCCACCTTCTTGGTGTCTGGGGTCACCACTCAAGGTGTCCATTGGTCTACCCATGTGGGCCTGACCTTTGGCATCATCCATCAGGGTGGCATGTAGGTGCGAGAATCCATACTTCTATTTTTAATGTGATAATCATAGTGACTTTATGATTTGCCAGTATGAACATGCAACAGATAATTTGCATTCAATGCGATTAACCATCCGGAAAATCATCGAGAAACTAAGCGCGTTGTGCGCCGACTAGGCCGACCTGCGGCATTTCGGGAGTCCGCCCTGCCTTCCTGGGGCTCGAGGGCTGCTTCCGATCACTCCTTTAGCTTCTCCTCCCACCTCCGCACTTGGGGCACCCCCAAACTACGATCTTACTGGCTGTGTTGGGCCACACAGACCTGCAACCCAAGGCTAACATTGCAACCGTGCGGCTACCGTTGTGCCCTGGTTAGGGCAGTGTCGTGATGGAAAAGCCTCTTCCGGAGTCGTGGGGCATCGTTCTTCCACCTCAGACCCTTCGTAGCTTCTCATAGCTCCCTGGTCACGTCGTTCTTCTAGGTTAGGGTTTATAGGCGGAAATTAAGAAGAAGTAAAAGAAACGGATGGATGTGTGGGACTTTCCTGGACTCGAACTGGAGGGTCTACCCTTTATATAAGGGGGTATCCACGCCCCAGATTGCTTGCCCACAAAGAAAACAAGGCTTCTCCAACTTGGAAACCTATTCCTTCATGAAGAAGAAATCTTCTCTCTCCTCTCTATTCCTTTTTATTTTTCCTTTTTCTCCCAAATATATTGGAATACAAAAATTCCTTCCCTTATTCTTTTTAGTCTTTGCTTTTAAACCATCGATCATGAAATCATGATTTCCTTTGGTAGAAAATACCACTTTTTAACAATATTACATTATTCTTTTATTTTTGCTTTATTGGTATTTTCTCTTTCCTCTTTATTGGGTCTCCTTAGACCCCAAGAAACTCAAAGAATTCGAAATTACTTTTTAAGGAATATTCATTATCCTTAAATGCATCAATATTCATTATTCTTCATTATCATGTGTATTAAAATATTTCTTTTTGAGGTTTTCTCTTTATTTCTCTTTTATTTTACTCATTGGTATTCCTTTTATCATGAGGAATCCTTGGAATATGAAATTCCACCAAGGATGACTTAATTATACATCTTTCCACATATTTTCCACATTTTATCAATACTTTCAATTTCTTTCTTAATAAAGAAATACTTATTTGATCTTTTCTTTTATTGTTGCCTTTTCTTTGCAATCTTGGATTCCTTGGCACCCAAGGAACCTAAAGGTACGAAATCCATCCTTGGATTACATTCTTTTGCCTTCTAGAGGTTTCCATATCTTTCTTTTCTCGAATTCTTAATTAATTGAATTTCCTTGGTATTGGGCCCAATAGCCAATAAAGCCCACAAATCAAACAACAAGGCTATTTTAAACGAAATTCATTTATTCACAACAAATTATATCATTATTTGTCCAAATATGTTTAATATGAGAAATTACATTTCTCACCAAAGGAACCCAAAATTGGGGTTGTAACAAACTTGGTACAAGGTTGAAGTTTAGTACCGCTTATCACCCCCAGACGAATGGTTAGTCAGACAGGACGATTCAGACATTAGAGGATGTGTTGAGAGCTTGTGTGCTCGATTGGGGTGGATCATGGGGTACTTATCTTTAGCCGGGTTTGCCTACAACAATAGCTACCAAGCCAGTATCAAGATGCCTCCATATGAAGCTCTTTATGGGAGACTGTTTCGGTCACAATTTCACTGGGATGATGTCGGTGAGAGGACCTTGTTGAGGTCAGATGAGCTCCAAGCGTAAGCAGATAAAGTCACTTTGATCAAGTAGAGGCTGAAGATTGCCCAGGATCGACAGAAGTCATTTGTTGATGTGAAAGCTGACTGACGTGCAGTTCACTATGGGAGAGCATGTATTCTTGAAAATCTGACAACTCTGAGCTATAGCCAAGAACAGAGGGAAACTAAGTCCCCGATATGTGGGTCTGTTTGAGGTGTTAGAATGGATTTGTGAAGCTGCATATTGATTAGTGTTACCCCCTTAATATAGTATGATGTATGATGTATTCCATGTGTCCAATCTGAAGTGATATGTGTAAGATCTGAGCCATGTGCTGAGCATTGAGCCTATTGAGATTCAAGGGAAGTTGACATATCCTGAGTCACCTTTGCGGATTCTAGATACCAAGGTGAAAGAACTCAGATGTAAGAATATAGAGATGGTAAAGGTTCTTTGGAAGAACCATGGAGAGGATGAGGCCATGGGAGCTAAAGACGGACATGGAAAAAGCATATCCTAACTTGTTTGTTTGATTGCTGAATTTTAAGGGCAAAATTCTAATGAGGGGAGGATGTTATAACCTCAATTTTCCTAATTCAGAATTGAAATGTAATTTCTTCTTTTAAAGATATATGAACATGTAATTGTTTGATTTTCTTTGAATGTATGGATTTCGTTAATAAATAGCCTTGCATGTGTGATTTCGTAGGCCTTACTGGCTATTAGGCCCAATAACAAGAAAAAGGAAAAAAGAAATTCAGTTAATAAAAGAATAATTAAGAAAAGGAGGAAAGAAAGAGGTATAAGGCTCTATAAGGCTAGGAGGTAGCTTCCAAAGGTGTATTTTGTATCTTTGGGATTTCTTGGGTTCCAAGGAGCCCAATTTGCAAACATAACAAGAAAGGAGAGAGAAAATACCAATTAAATTAGTTTTTTTGAAAGAAAACTTGCCTATGAAGGTAATTCCCTTTTCCTTTATAATTTGGGACTCAATTTTGGTACACAAGTAGATAATGTCAATCCAAAGTTTCCTTCAAAATTTGGTTGAAAAAGGATGCACAGTATACGAGATATGGATTTTTTGAAGTTATTCTACAGTCGAAAGGAATATGTGTCACGATTTAATTTGGGATTAAAATCCTGAATTTCAGTTTTTAGGTGTGCACTCACGACCATTGGATTAGTGATCCAAGGCTTGGGTTGAGTCCCAGTCTCATGAGGACTGGGAACACAGGAGCCCAAGCTGTGAGAGTTTTGATCAGGATTTGATCACGATCAAGGAAACGAGCAGAGACGAGGACAAGTCCATCATTTTCGGGAGTCTATTTCGAGGATGTCTAACCCAACTTGTGGGTAGTTTCATCGACGAACGAGAGAATCCCCAAACTCCAGGAGTCGAGGACCGACCCAATATATAGGGGGGGATACTCTATGGTTACAGCACATCTACAAACCTTTCTCGTGTGTTCAGAGCGCGGTGACGAGTGATTTCATGTGGTTAATTCAATAGTTTGCCCTGTTCTTCCTCCTCGAAGACCAGCAACCCTCGCCAGAGAATCGGCGGATCATTGGCGATGAAGAAGTAGGGCAAGCCAGCAATTGAAGATACCCTTGAGTCCGCGAGGAATAGCCGAAGTTGTTGGGCCTTTTGGTTTGCGTGTAGGTGGTCGGGAGCTCGAGGTCAATGAGGGAGTTGACTCACAGAGCTCTGCTGGCTGGCGCAGAAGGTTGAAGATGATGCCAGGTGTTTTTACCAAATTTCCCACCCGCTCCTTTAGTCCAGGTAAGGGCATTCTCATCCTTTGTGTCTTTTAATCACGAGTGAGATGCGCACGGCGGGTCGTCTGATCCCGTGTGGTCCAGCGGACCACTGATCGAGCAACTGAGATTTTATGCCGATTTCCTAATATAGTTCCTCTCTGCTAGAAAATTCAAGAAAATACCTTTTTTTGCAAAAATCATAGAAACTAATAGGAAGGTCGGATGAAGAAACTTTATGCATGAAAATTGATAAAAAAAAATACGAGGAATATGTTAAAATTATTATTAGCATCTGATTTCATTTCTAATTACAAAAGTACCTTAAGATGATCATATAATGCATTACACTTAGGTTAAAAACCCTAATAAGGATTAGTGATCAGATTTAATATTCTTGATGGGTTAATTTGAGTGTTAATAACATGTTGGGAGATAAAGTGAGTTTTGAATCTAATATTAGATAAAATTGGCTTATTTTAGGGTTTTAGTCCATGAATATATGATAATGCATATAGAAACCCTAATCTAGGGTAAAAAGGGTGATTAACTTGAATAATCCAAAATTCTTTGGGATAAGGTTATTATCAGTTGATCCTAAGCCTCATGTGAGGAATATAATAAGTTAATTAGGGTTTGTGTGTAGTTTTGTTATTTTAGGGTTTATAGTGTCAATAATGAAGATGAACCCTAATGAAACCCTAAAAGGAAGTAGGAAACCCTAGGAAGCAGGTTCTAATGAATAGATCCTGATAAATTGAATAGTGAACATATTATATGATTGTTTTAGGATCCTTTCTTGTGTGAACTACTTTCTTGCTTGGGTACTTCCTTGATTGGACAATTGTTAGCTTGTTGGTTCGACTGAACAGGAATGTGGTTACTTATGAATAATCACTTTTAGTTTCACAACATTTCCCAGATGTTTCTCGATTGATTGCAACCTAAATTGTTGAATGTTCAATTATGTAATCCTAAAAATTCATATGTGTATCACAATTAATTATGCATGTGCTTCTCGAACCTACATGCCACCCTAATGTATGTTGCAAGACCAAGCCCTGGAGGGAAGCTCTGATTTGGTCAAGCCCCAGAGGGAAGACCATTGGGCACCTCGAGAGGTGACCCCATTCACCAAGCTCAGGATGGAGAAGATGGCCTTATGTCCCTTGCAAGGATAAAACCCTAAGAGATGGTACTCCAGGGTTTAGGGAAAAAGCAGTTGAGAAGTCACATAGAAAGTGTAATTTGGATTGTTAATAAATTATTTGTGATAATTAGGTTGTTAGAAACTATTTATGAAATTGTGATTGTCCCGAACATACCAGTATAGAAATATACTAAATGACATTTTATTTGTCGATGTTTTAGATACAATTTTGAAAATGGACAAATAGTAGATCAAAATATTGTGAAGATACAATTATCATGTGCAAGGAGGAATAGTTAGTTAGACGTTTGTATGGATAGAAGTCTAGATCCGAATTTTACAAGGTATGCAAAAAGATTTATTTTATTCCAGCTTTTTAGTTTAGTAATAGTAGAATTTGATAATTATTTTTTATTAAATGTCAAACCATGGATCCTGAAATATTGGGATAACATCTCTGACATTTTGGTCTCCCTTGATTAGGGGTTACCGGGAGGCGGGGTCGTTATACAAACAATGTCTTACCACCTCTATGGTAGTCCACACAGACTTCCTAGAACTCCTGTCGTCCTGTTAGACTGGATAGGAAGGAGTTGTCCCTCCCACTTGTGTACTAGTCACCATCTTGTTCTCCCACCATAACAAGTCTCAATTGTTCTCTCCCTTATCTATCCCTCCCTAGTTGGGTAGGACCTACCTAGGCTCTCGTGTTTACCACAACTAGAGAGGACAAAAGTTGTCTGAGGAACAAATTCTCAGTTGTCTGTGTTGTGTTTCAGGAAGCCCCCGGTACCCCTATATTTATATTAGAGGCCAGGGTTAAGGTTCTGGATTGATATCTAATGCGGGATTAATGTGCGGGAGTAGAAAGGACCAGAAGAACTCAAATTTTTCTCAACAATTCTAGAAACTACGTAACATATGATAGTCAAAACGACCATTTGGATGAGCTAGATGGTCATCTCACATGCGAGACAGTTGTCTCACACTATGAGACAGACGTTTTGTAGTTTCCAGTTGTGTACGAATTTGGCAAATCAATTCCCATCAATGTTAGACATTGGTTTCCTTATGCAACAAGAAGCTCAAGAGAAACGAATAGGGACACAACTAGAACCTTCCCCGACCAAACTAAAACACCTCACCAATGTGCGATAGTAGTATCGGTTCACCCAGACGATCATCTAGTAAGCTGAGTCGTGCCCGTTTGGTTGGGTTAGTTTGACACTTAGACAAATTCAAATCTAACCGGCTCAACACCCAGATGCCCGTCTCAACTCTTGAGATGGTCGTTTGTCACTTCCAGACGACCGTCTCAACACTTGAGATGGGCATTTGGCAGTGTTGTCAGCCTGTTTGTTGCCTGAATCAAATGCCAAAATACTTTAGCACTTAATTCAAATGTCATTCGAGATATGAACTCCTCTTCTAGGTCAAGACCTATGTGTGTGACCCTATAGGTCCCATATTACATTGGCAGTGGGTGTCCATAACAACTTATGACATCACAAGCAAAGAGTGGTGCCTAGTTACACATCATTTCTACCCAAGTAAATGGAAAAGTTGGTGAACAACTTCAACCTACAATCTGTGTATGGTGTTGCAGTGATTGTATAGTTCCTTTGTCACTGATGTCTAGACTGAACTAGAGGCATGGATTAGTCTCCTTCATTATTATTCAATCATTTTCTCGAACCAAGAGTAGACTATTTGAGATATATGTAAGCTCAATATGATATATTGACTCACATGCACATGGCCATGCTTTTCTTAGTCTCGCTAATCAAGAGGCCTAGGATATCACACTCCAGTTGGAGAGACAAATCCCATGTCTATCACTCATAGTCAATCCCCATGTGTCAAATCTACCCAATCATCACTGTTACAACAACCCATGTTTTAGGACTGTGTTTGATGATGTCAAAGTGTACCCAATGACATGTGTTGAGTGCAGTGATTTCAGGTCTAAGAACCACAACCACCACCATCACTGTGAGAGATGACTATGACTTCCATGATGATGTCTTCCATGTGTCAGTCTCATGGTAGGTCTGTTTGATACACTATTTTCTAACATGTATCTCTGTACTTGGTTTGATATTGCCATATCATGACTAATGAGATTCACTCATCAACCAACTCACACTTTGATCTTATGTGTCATTGTTGTCTATCAAACTTCCACAATGACAATAGATCAAGGACATAATGAGAATATGTATATATACTCTTAACATCCATATGATCTCATCTGCAAGGTTAGTAACTTGATTACATATGTCATTGAGTAATATAATTCTCTAGACACATAACTAAATTAAACAAAATAAATTGAAAGCATGCCTTTTTTTAATAATCAAATCATTTTACATGATATGCCATTACAATCATCACATTATTGGCTCACTGGGCATACATAACCAACATCTTAGTGATATGATTCAGTATATATATATATGACATGTTTTGAGGATGGATGTAGTCACACCTCAGTAGGAGTGCGACTACGGTCATAACTCAATTTTATGATATGATATGTTTTGAGGATGGTTGCGGTTATACCTCGGTAGGAGTTCCCCTGCTGTCATAACTCAGTTTCACTAGTGTTGTGTCTATATACCATGGCACACTAAGTTGTTTTGTAGTTGTACTTTATATGTCATTGTGGCAGACTCAAACTGACTAAGGGGTGGGAGATCATAGGAGTCTGACTCCTCCTAGATCTTGTATGGATCTGATATTGACTTAGCAGTTGTCAATTGGATCATGAGTGGTATACCTCACCTCCTCCAGGCATAATAAAATATGTAACACAATCATGTAGTGTATTGCTTAGGGTGAAACACGACTCACATTGGATGACCCTTTGCCTTATCTCCTGTACTAATCAATTGATATATACTGTAGTAAGAGAAATTAATTGTTATACATGTTCTTTCTATTCCTTCTTAAGTATAAGATGTTCTACTATTCAGTTATAGATGACTAAACTTCTTAAACAATGTTAATTTCTTTACTCATATCATTTAGCTGAATCTGCTCAACCTATAATATGTTACTTTCCTTCTTATATTATTTGTATTAATAATAGTTGTTGTAGAGAGTTATATCTCTAGCTGGGACGTTGGTCTCACCCTGTGGGTTTCCACATCTTTTAGGTGATCGTGCACAATGAGGTAGAAATCATGTGGTTGAGTTTGAGCAGCATGAAGAGCAATAGATGTTGAAGGTTGGATATGCTTGTAGTGTTTTGTAGTAGAGCCCTAAGTGTCATTCCTGTACTCTCAGGTCCTTGGGGGTGTTTTTTAGATGTTGTATATCAACACAAGTTTTAGCAGTAGGCCATGGTTGTACATATATGGTTTGTATATATGTGAACATGTTATCATAGGTAACAGGTTGTGGCCAGTTGGCCAAGTGAACAGTGATATGTAATACAGGTAGTTTCATGTGGACCAAGATGTAATATGTTTCTGCTTTTGTGGTAATCTAGAATCTTTTGTAAGTTACCATGTTTTATAGTTATCCTAGATGTTTAGTATTAGTTCTGTGCTTTGTTTTGAGTTATCTCACTTTGGTGTGCTGATGGGTGTCACAATACTATGGATATGCAACAGACCATTGAGTGGTATATAAAAATAGAAGGAAAACCATTTGTCTATACATATACTAGAGGCAACGAACCAACTAATAGTAAAAACAAAAATGAAAATTGTTGCGTATATACATAAATAGTTAATTGGAATATACCATACATATACTATAATATATATTTATTAGTGTCAATGCACATTGCCACTGTGTTCTTTGCAATTTGCAATCTAGAAAATTAAGGAGACTATTAAACTATGCAATAGACATGAAAAGTCCTACATGCTGGCCCTCTCATGACATGTTGATCTTGCACAGCGGTTGTGTTTCTAGGAATTCCTATGCTACTAGTGTTAGTTGGTTTTAGCTTCATTGTCTAGCTGCTAATGGACAACACAACATCACATTTGTACTACTATACCATGGTTAATGGCTACCTCAAGTATTGTTTGAATCCTAGCTGATTGAGTTGTATGTTTATTATAATTTTCAGTCACATCTCTTATTTGAATGAAGTTCACCTACTATTTTATTGAAAAAGATGTGACATTTTAGACATACACATATACCCTTTACCCTATGTCAACCCGTCGGTTACACGGGTATGGGTTTGGTATGGGTATGAATTTTGATTATGCAGGTATATACTTGTATCCATAACTCAATTCATTATAAGGGTACAATTATGGATATGACCATACTTGTATCATATTCAACCCGTTTACAGCCTTATCTAGATCCCTTTGATGCAACAAGTGGTATCAAAGACACAATCTTCTCCAACAAGATCTCCCATGATATGAGAAGATGGGTGACAATCTCATAGTTTCTCTCAACTTGGAGGGTGGATTCTCCATGAGGCCTCCAATCTTCAACGACACAAACTTCCTCTATTAGAAGCGAAGGATGCAGTTCTAATTGCAAGGGATGAGCTATGACATTTGAAAAGTAGTCACACATCCTTACAAGGAGTCGATTGGAGATGTGGCCACTTGGGATGAAGCTACATTGAAGTAGCCAAAACTGAATGGAAAGGCTATCAACATCCTTTATGAAACCCTCACTCCTATCAAGTTTGTATGGATGTCTACTTGGGACAAAACCCATGAGATGTGGAACAAATTTGCATCACCTATGAAGGGATCAAGCAAGTCAAGGAGTCAAAGGTATACATTCTCAAAGGACTTCTTGATAACTTGAAGATGGGCAAGAATGAGAGTGTCTAAAATGTACTCAAGGCTAAACACCAACATCAATGGACTTACTTTCTTGGGCCAACCCATGGATCAACGAACCATCAACTCTAAGATCCTTAGGTCTCTTCCTAAGAGGTGACAATCCAAGGTGACCTCCTTTAAAGAAACAAGAAGCCTTGGTGATATAGCTACTGAAGAGCTCACTAGGAACCTTCAAGCTTATGAGCCAAGACTTACAAGCAAGAATAAGAAGAAAAGCTTGAAGTGAAAGAATCAAAGAAGATGAAGAAAAATGCCTTCAAAGCTCAATGGAGGTAATTGTTCTTCAACAATAACTTGCATTGCATGATACTCCCTCTTAAAGTGAGGATGAAGCCCCTAGTGATCATGAAGCTAACTACTCTAAGGGGAATCACTTCAAAGGAAAACCCTCCTCCTCCTCTACTAAAAGATGCTATGAGTGTGGACAAAAGGGACACTACAAGAATGACTGACCCAAACGATGAAGTCCTACCACAAGAGAAGCTACAAGAAGAAGGAGGACTAAAAGAAGGATGGCAAGTAGAGGAAGGACAAGAAAAAAAGAAGAAGCAAGGATGTAGTCCCTATGGCATGAGAGGAGTCTTGTTCAAGTGATTCCAACTCCAATGAGGGAGAATTCCACCTTGCTCTCATGGCCTCAACTAGTGAAGATATTGATGAGGTAAGTGAGGTAATTTTAAATTAACTGTCTAAAGAAACCCTTATTGATATGCTTAATGCTTCCTGCTCTTTTTATTGTAAGTACAAATCTAAGAAGAAGAGGTTAGGGAAAATGATTGATGACTTGTATGCTAGAATTGATTTTCTTAAACAGAATGAGAAGGTTCATCTTGGTAGTATTGATTCCTTGCAAGGTCAATTTCTTGAGCTTGAGTTGCAATACAATGTTGTTGAGGTAGAGAATGGGATTTATCTTAAGAACATGAATAGTCTTAAAGATGAGAACTGAACTTGCCTTGATGAACTTGTGTTAATTAGAACTGGAAATAATAAACTTGTTCCCAAGTTCAATGATCATAGACATGCATGTAATAATATTAAGGATGAAAATAGAATCTACTTGATGATCTTACTTTGATTAGAACTGGAAATGCTATATTGCTTGCTAAAACTAATGATCTTTCTTCTAGATCTTTATTTCCAAGTAAAGATATATCAATTATAACTCTTGACAGGGATTCTTATCATACTAAAGCCCTCGGTCTAGAGGTTGACCTTCTTCATGCTCAAGATTATGTAGCTAGTATTTCTTCTACTCTCATTACTCTTAGTGATGATAATCATAGGCTTAGAGCTTCCTTGCCAAATTTCCTCAAAGGGAAACAGTCCCTCAATGAAGTTCTAGATCACTCTACCAAACAAAGTGGTAAAAGTGGTTTGGGATATGAGGGAGATCCCAAAAGCAAGGTCAAGGGTAAGAAACAGAGCAAGGGATGAACTATGTGGTTCTAATGGCACAAGTGTTGCGGCCATCGTAGTTGGAACCTATGAGTTAACTCTACCAAATGGGCTTGTGATAGAGTTAGAGAAATGCTATTATGTACCTGCCATTAATAGGAGCATCATATCTATATCTTGTTTGGACAAGAAAGGATTCAAATTTTTTATAAAAAATGGAAGATGTTCTTTTAGTAAAAATGGGATCTTTTATGGAAGTGCCCCAATGTCTTATGGTTTATACTTGATATAATTAGAGACACGTGTATATAACATGAACACCAAAAGGCCAAAACTCAATGACTCAAACAAAACATACATTTGGCATTGTTGTCTAGGGCACATAAATGAGAATTGCATATCTAGACTCCATAAAGATGGTTATCTGGACTCTTTTGATTTCGAATCATTAGAGACATGTGAATCTTGTTTGTTGGACAAGATGGCTAAGACCCCTTTCAGTGGTAACACTAAGATGGCTATTGATTTATTAGGCTCATACATATTGATGTATGTGGACCTTTTAGAGCAACTGCTAGAGGTGGGTATCAGTACCTCATTACCTTCAATGATGACTTTAGTAGGTATGGCTATGTTTAGTTGATGAAACATAAGTCAAAAGCTCTTGAAAAGTTCAAGGAGTTTATGAATGAACTACATAACCAACTTGGTAGAAGTATTAAGGCACTTCATTCTGATCGAGGTGGAGAATACTTTAAATCAAGAGTTTGAGGACCTTCTTCGATCACATGGGATTGTATCACAGTGGACTCTTCCTAGAACACATCAGCATAATGGTGTATTATAAAGAAGGAATCACACATTACTAGATATGGTATGATCAATGATGAGTTTAGCTTAGCCTCCCACAACCTTCTGGGGGCTTGCTCTATAAACTGTCATGTTTACACTAAACTGAGTACCATCTAAGTTAGTTCAAAAGACACCATATGAGATATGGAATGGGAAGCATCCCAATATGTCTTTTATAAGGATTTGGGGTTGTGAAGCTTATGACAAGAAAATGTTTCCTAGATAAGCTTGGTCTATGATTCGATAAATGTTATTTTGTTGGATATCCTACAGAAACAAGAAGATATTACTTTTATTCCCAATCTGAGAACAAAGTGTTTGTTGCCTGGGATGCTACATTCCTTGAGGTGGACTACATTTCCAAAGGAATAAGTGGGAGAAAAGTTGAACTTGAAGAGGTTCGAGACCAACAAGGAAACATTGAACCAATAGATGAACTACAGGAACAAAGAGGTTCACAATATGTTGTGGAATATCAAATTCCTCAAGTAACACAGGAACCTCGAAGATATAATAGGACACACCTTGAACCTGAGATATATGGATATCTTGTGACTCAAGAAGGTATTGAATTGGTCATAGATGATGAGCCAATTACCTATAAAGATGCTATCGAGGGACTAGAGTTTGAGAAATGGCTTGAGACCATGAGATCTGAGATGGAATAAATGTATACCAACAAAGTATGGACTTTGATGGATCCACTTAAAGGGGTAAAACCCATAGGGTGCAAGTGGGTATTCAATAAGAAGACTAACATGGATGGAAAGGAAACCTATAAGGGAAGATTGGTTGCAAAGGGTTTAGACAAGTTCAAGGTGTTGACTATGACGAAACCTTTTCTCCAGTGGCCATGGTAAAATCCATGAGGATCATACTTGATATTGCAGCTTATCGTGACTATGAGATTTAGAAAATGGATGTTAAAATCACATTTCTTAATGGGAATCTTGTGGAGGATGTTCATATGACACAACCTGAGGGTTTATAGATCCAAAGTTTGCTAATAGAGTTTGTAAGATACAAAGGTCAATCTATGGATAGAAGCAATCATCTCAAAGCTAGAATCTTCATTTTTATGAGACAATCAGAGGGTTTGGCTTTGTTTAAAATGAAGATGAACCTTGTGTGTACAAGAAGGTTAGTGGGAGCATAGTTACATTTCTCATATTATATGTAGATTACATACTATTGATGGGGAATGACATCCCACTTTACAAAAGGTAAAGGTATGGCTTGGAAATACGTTCTCTATGAAAGACTTGGGAGAAGCATCCTACATCTTGGGGATAAATATCTATAGAGATAGATCCAGAAAACTTCTCAGACTAAGTAAGAGCACATACATTGACAAAGTGTTGAAGCGGTTCAGCATGGAGAACTCAAAGAGAGGAAACATGTCTGCGCACCATGGTGTCCCCATCTTTAGAGCTCAATATCCCAGTTCTTGTGAAGAAAGGGAACGCATGAGTGAGATTCCATATGCATCTGCAATTGGATCAATCATGTATGCAACATTGTCTACCTATCCATACGTCTTGTATGCCTTGATCATGATGAGAAGATATCAATCAGATCCAGATGATGCTCATTGGATAGCCGTGAATAACATCCTTAAGTACTTGTGAAGTACTAAGTATTAGTTCTTGGTCTATGGCGGAGAGGAAGAGTTGGTGGTAATAGGTTACACTGATGCAAGCTTCCAGACTGATCAAGATGATTACAAATCGCAATCAGTTCATGTCTTGCCTAAACAATGGAGATGTAAGATGAAAGATTTTCAAGAAAGAGACAATTGTCGATTCTACAAAAGAGGTCGAGTGTATTGCTACATCAAGTGTAGCAAAGGAGGCTGTATGGATCAATAAGTTCATCACAGAACTTGGGGTCATTCCTAGCATCAATGAGGCAATTGAGCTATGTTGTGACAGCAACGGAGCTATTGCACCAGCTAAGGAACCCAGATCGCATCGGCACTCAAAGCATATACAAAGGCGGTATCATCCCGTATGAGAAATCGTATATCACGGAGATGTTAAGATTTGTAAAGTTCTAACTGAGAGCATTGTTGTTGATCCCTTGATAAAGGCACTTTCATAGTAGATACAAAATCGTCATGTTAGATCAATTGGAATAAGATTCATGGGTGATTGGCTCTAAGTGCAAGTGGGAGTATGTTGGTTATGTATGCCCAGAGAGCCAATCATGTGGTGATTGTAATGGCATATCATGTAAAATGATTTGATTATTAATAAAAGGCAAGATTCCAATTTATTCTGTTTAATTTAGTTATGAGATAACGGTGTAACATTATAAATGTCTAGAGAATTATATTATTCAATAGCGTGTGTAATCAAGTTACTAACCTTGTAGATGAGATCATATCAATGTTAAGAGTACATATATATATTCTCATTATGTCCCTGATCGGTTGTCATTGTGGAAGGTTGATAGAAAATAATGACTCATAAGATCATATTGTGAGTTGGTTGATGACTAAATCTCATTAGTCATGATATGGAAATATCAAACCAAGCACACAGATACATGTTAGATAAAAATGTATCAGACATACCCACCGTGAGACTGACACATGGAAGCCATCATCATGGAAGTCATAGTCAGCTCTCACATTGATGGTGGTGGTTGTGGTTCTTAGACCTAAAATCACTGCACTCAACACATGTCGTTGGGTACACTTTGACATCATCAAACGTAGTCCTAAAACATGGGTTGTTATAATGGTGATGATTGGGTGGCTTTGACACATGGGGATCGAATGTGAGTGATAGACATGTAATTTGTCCCTCCTACAAGAGTGTGATGTCCAAGGCCTCTTGATTAGTGAGACTGAGAAAAGCATGGCCATGTGCATGTGAGTCAATATATAATATTGAGCTTACATATATCTCAGACAGTCTGATCTTGGTTCAAGAAAAGGATTGAATAATAATGAGGGTGACTACTCCATTCCTCTAGTTCAATCTAGACATCAGTGGCAAAGGAACTATACAAACACGACAACACCATACACAGATTGTAGGTTGAAGTTGTTGACCAACTTTTCCATTTACTTGGGTAGAAATAATGTGTGACTAGGGACCACTATTTGCTTGTGATGTCATTAGTTATTATGGACCCTCGCTGCCAACGTAATATGGGACCTATAGGGTCACACATATAGGTCTTGACCTAGAAGAGGAATTCATATCTCGAATGACAGTTGAATTAAGTGCTAAAGTGTTTAGGCATTTGATTCATGCAACAAACAGGCTAACAACACTGCCAAATACCCATCTCAAGTGTTGAGACGAATGTCTCAAGAGGTTGAGACGTGTGTCTGGGTGTCGGTTCGATTAGAGTTGAATTTGGATAAGTGTCAAATTGACCCAGCCGAACGGGCACGACTCATCTCACCAGATGACTATCTGGGTGAACTGAGATGATCGTCTCGCATGGGTGAGGTGTTTTAGTTCAGTTGGGGAAGGTTCTTGTTGTTTTCCTATTTGTTTCCCTTGAGAAATACTTGTTACAAAAGGAAATCAATGTCTAACATTGATGGGAATTGATTTGCCAAATTCGTACACAACTAGAAACTACAAAACGGTCATCTCAGAGTGAGAGACAGCCGCCTCGCATGTGATACGACCGTCTGGCTTAGCCAAACGGCCATTTCGACTGTCGTAGGTTGTGCAATTTCCAAAATTGCTGAGAAAATTTGAGTTCTTCCAATCCTTTCCACTCTCGCATATTAATCCTACATTGGATAGAAATCGAGAACCTTGACCCTATCCTCTATTATAAATAGAGGGGTACTGGGGGTTTCCCAGAACACAACACAGACAATTGAGAATTAGTTCCTCTGACAACTGTTGTCCTCTCTGGTTGTGATAGCGACGAGAGCCCAGGAAAGTCCTACCCGACTAGGTAGGGATAGCCAAGGGAGATAACAACTGAGAGTTGTTGTGGTGGGAGAGCAAGCTGGTGATTAGTACACCAACAGGAGGGACAACTCCTTCCTGTCCAGTCCAGCATGACGATAGGAGTTCTAGGTGATCTGTGTGGACTATCATAGAGGTGGGAAGCCATTGTTTGTTGCTTGGAGTACAACGTCAACCAGTAGTCTGTGACAAGAGGAGTTGATGAAGAAGACAACATTCGTGGATATAGTCTTTGGTGTAGACCAAGGAGGTGTAGTAGTCAGACATGTCCCAGTGCAACTAGGATTCAAAATTGCACATCTACAATGATGAGGATTATCGCTGGACTTGCTCCAGGACCAAGTATGTCCATGAACCATCCTTCCTACATTATAGTTATTGACGTGATCTACTGATTATGGGGCATATTAGGGCTGGAAAAACTTGACCTGACCCGACCCGACCCAACCCGACCTGACTAAAGTGGGTTCGGGTCTTGATTTTTTTGACCTAACTTCAAACGACCCGAACCCAAAAAACCCAAAATTATTTACGGGTCGGGTCTGAGTTTGCAATTCTCAACCTGCAAAACCTGATCGACCTGAAATTATGCCTTCATATATGTATATATATATATATATATATATTTCATATTTTAGCCATATAAAAGTTAAACACATTCAAACATAAAAATAATATAATTTATACAAGTCTTTTCTTGTAAAACACTAATTAACCAACAAATTTTGTAGCAATTTTGGGTCTAACGGGTTTTTATTTTAGGGTTTTTCGGGTTTGTATTTTCATATTTTCCAGGTTTGTATTTTCGAGTTTTTTGGGTTTGCATATAACATGGTATTTTTGGGTCCACCATGTCCATCGGTTGAACTCGCAAATACAGTTCGAGGAAGTATGACCCGAAATTATTTTTAGGTCGGGTTCCGATCGAGTGAATTTGATTTGACCCCAATTGACCCGAAATAGGACCCACTCAACCCGGACCCAATTGCCACCCCTAGGGCATATGGTCGATAAAATTTTAAATTCTGTTTCCTACTATGTACTATATTTCCCAACATGAGATACGGCCGTGATTGTTCTCCTACCAAGGTATGACCGCAACCAATCATGTGAAATCCATATACTCAACAGTATACGATTCTGAGCTTCCACTAATGGAGAATACATTTCACCATCCAGCAAGTACTGACATTGTAGATGGAACGATTAGAATTTCACTTGATCAATTAAGATAATTCGTTATATCAAGTTACAATATACAAACCCCATAATTCCTGCACCTCATCATTATCTCATTATGTCTTATAAAGGTTCACAATTATTACCTTGGGTCATATCAGACACACCACAACATGCATTAGCTATGACATTTATTCAACCTACAACATGTAAGTTATACAAGTAGGGAAGAGAAAGAATACTCCATTTTATGCTAGATACATCACACAAGGTAAGAATCAAATCATGTTTCATAATTAAGGTTAGGGTTTATTTATATGTATCCAATTAGGTTTTATAGAGCAGCAAATATCAAAACATCCAATTCACCATCTTTTCCCATATTCTTGGAACATATTTTTTTGTCATTCACCACCACTATCAAGTTAATCATACGAACCAAGCACATGTCCAAACACCTCATAGGTCAAACAAAACTCAAGGCTACTCACCTTATGCGACTGAAGGGCACACAAACCATCAAGGGTGAAGACAAGCAAAAAGCCTTACCATCATAGAGAAACATCACATGTCTTTGACCAAAGAGAAATACTTAGGTCGAAGAGAACTAGGTCAAATACATCATCAAGAACCAAAGGTGACTTCTCCACCTCAGAGACTAAATAGATTCTCAATGTATCAGGGTCGAAGGAGAATTGAATCCTAAGATCAAAGAACATCATGTTGGGTTTTAGGGGAGGCAGAGAAGGCAGTGAAAATAAAACTTTTCCCCCCAAACCCAGAAAAAGGAAACGCGTCAACGTCTATACAATAGGAAAGGATGGTTTGTGGAATCATACCTTGTCCCGAGGCTTGTTCGGCGACAATACCTCGTGCCTTGCGCAGTCTTCACCTCTGGTCTCGGACGGTGTCTGTGCAGCTCCTGGTCGCACTGGGACTGATGACTCCTGGTCTCACCGGGACTGTCAGGATTGACAGTTGTCCTCCTGAGCGGTAGAAACCTCCCGGCAAAGAAGTAGTCCACATGGACCACCTTGAACTCCAATCTCCTTGTCCCACAAGGAATTGGAAGGAGTCGCACCCTCCTATCAGCGTACTAGTCACCAACACACTCTCCTACCACCAGTCGCAACTGCAGTTGTCTTTCCCTTGTTGTGCCTCCCTTATCGGGTAGCACTTGCTCGGGCTCTCTCTCAGTTACCAAAACCAGAGAGAACGACAACTTTGCAGAGCAACTGGTTTGCACTGAGTTGTACTTTGAGAAGCCCCCAATATCCCTACATATATAGGAGGGTCATGGGACAGGGTTCTCCATCCTGGGAAATGCGGGACTAAAAGCAGGAGTAGAAGGGTTCGAGATTTTCCACAAAACAACCAACTCGCAACCTGAATCGATCGTTTCATTTCCGAAACGGTCGGTTGGTGACCTGAGCCGGTTGGTTGACACCTCAACCGATCGGTTGGGACACCTCAACCGGTCGGTTCATTTCTGAACTGGTCGGTTTGTGTTCCTGGTCAGTTCCTGATTGACTTTCCATCTTTTGTTTCTAATTGGTATCAAATACCATTCCTTGTTCCAATCATATTGGGCAAGTGAAACGAAAAGAAATTTCTCACCAATCCTACTTTCCCAACTTGCTCGGTTGCATCAGTTGAATCGATCGTTTCAACTCTTGAATCAATCGTTTCACCCTGACTATGAGCCGATCGACTCAACACTTGAGCCGACCGGTTCACCAAGCTCAGCCGATCGGTTCATCTCATGAGCCGATCGGTTGGGAGTGCAGATTGTGCAGAATCAGTCAATTGTGGTTTCAATCAATCTGATGCTCTAATCAATCAGTCCAACACCTTGAACATTATGATACTGAGCTATCAATTGCTTGAGTGTTTAATTGAACTACTAAACTCCTTTAGTAATCAATCTAAACATTGTGTGTGGACAAAACTCCTCTTCCAGGTTAAATCCTATGTGTGTGACCCTGCAGGTCCATTTCACGCTGGCAGTGAAAGTCCATAACACTTATGACTTCACAAGCAAAGAGCGGTGCCTAGTCACACATCAGTGCTACCCAAGTGAAAGTAGAAAGTTGGAGAACAACTTTCAATCCTACAATCTGTGAATGGTGTTACAGCAAATGTATAATTCCTTTGTCACTGATATCCCGAATGAACTCGAGGCATGGAACAGTCATCCTGTCAATGTTCATTCACTTTCTTGATCTCAGAGCAGATTGGAAGAGATATGTATGACATCAATATCACATACTGATTCACACATGCGTGTGCACACCTATTTCAATCCTACTCATCAAGTGGCCTTAGATATCAAACTCCCTCAGGAGGGACAAATCCCATATCTATCACTCACCCCTCAAAAGACCCATGTGTTAAAGCCACCCAATCATCACCTTTATAACAACCCATGTTTCAGGACTGCGTTTGATGATGTCAAAGTGTGCCCAACGACATGTGTTGAGTGTAGTGATTTCAGGTCAAAGAATCACACTCACCACCATCACTGTGAGTACTGACTGTGACTACCATGTCATGGTTCCATGTGTCAAACTCACGGTGGGTCTGTCTGGTACACTTATTCTCTAACAAGTACCTATGTGTTTGGTTTGATATCTCTATATCATGACTAATGAGATTCTGTCATCAACCAACACCACAATCTAGTCTTGTGTGTCATTGTTGTTTATCTACCTTCCACAATGACATACGACTAGGGACATAACAAGAATGTACAAACTCTTAGCATCCGTATGATCTCATCGTTCAGGTCCTCAACCTGAAGGCATACATCATTGAGTATTGTCATTCTCTAAACATTCAATCTGTTCTATCACTATCTCATATGATTGAACCAGAAAGAATTGGACGCTTGCCTTTGATGTTTCTCAAATCAATCGTAATGTATCCCACCAATCATCCCATGATTGGCTCTCAGGGCATACATACCAACAGACTCCCACTTGCACTGCGAGCCAATCACCCTTGAATCATATTCATAGTGATCTTCAAACATGTCCCACATGTTACTGTGCTCTTGTGCCAACATAGTGAGTTATGGCAACACCTTGCCAAAGTCAATATAAATTGCATGTCTCTCATCTCTTCATTGTACGTCACACGTATGAGATGGAGTTACCGTAATATGTGATCTAGTGTTCCATTTGCTAACCTTTAGCCACACTGCATGATCAAGGATTCCATACTTGTCATCAATGACCGGAATATCTATAAGTTCATCTCATGAACTTCCAGATCCATATAGTATCCACTGCTGTTCTCTAACACACGGATACTCGGCATTTCCTTTTAAATGGCTTTATTGGAACACTTCAGATTATCAACAAACTTTCACTTTATATATATCATATATATATATATATATATATATATATATATATATATATATATATTGCGATTAATTTTCTGTCCTTTTGGAAGTTCGCATCAATGTAACTCTTTACATTGAACTCTTCCTTATCTCCATAGAACTAGTACTTCTCAAGTACTTATCAAGTTCTCATGGTATTCCAGTAACCCTTACTGGAAGTAGACAGACATCCACTCGTCATGTCCCACATACGAGTTATCAGGATGAGCACATCATATTGTCATGTCCTACATACAAGATGATGAATACATTTTATTCTTGCAATGTCCATACATGCAAGATAATGGGATGATTACATACATGATATATCCATATCTATTCTTAGTGTTCTCATTCTTCATAAGAATTGGACACTTGGCCTTGGGATACTAACTCCATGTAACATGGACAAGTTTTCTCCCACTGAATCTGTGCATACTGAACCCTTCAGTACATATTGCCAATGTATGCTTTCTCTTTTTAGGTCAATAGGTTTTCAAGAACTATCTCTATAGATCTCTATTCCTATCTCATAGGAAACATCTCTATCTTCCTTAAAGATAATTTCCACTTTGGATTTCCATTCTAGAACATTTCCATTTCACATCAACATGTGGAATGTGAACACACTCCCACTAAATCACAGATCCCTTCTTTATCTTTGACATATCAGTCAAACCCTTTGACTATATCATCAAAGTAAAGATCCAATTCTGAGTTTCTTGTACTCAATCAATTACATTGATCAGTCCATTGCAACTTATAAACTTCATTTGCATTAGTGGATTCGTAAACCTTATAGGTTGTGTCACATACACATCCTTGTTTTATTCCTCATAGGAATGTGGTTTTAGTATCCATATGCCAAATGTCTTAGTCATTAAGTTGCAATCAACAAGAATCATCCTTCTCAAAATGTTATCCATGTGTCTTAACACTTAAGACTCATTTGCACTTATGGATTTTATTCCAATGGGTGCTACCATCAAGGTCATACCTTATGGTTCACATGGAAGTCATTTAGGATGTAATGGTCATAAACCATAACTAAAAAATAGGTTCCTCATATTCATCTAGATAGTTGACTCATAACATGAACAACTCATCATATAGATAATTGAGGTGTATCTATCAAGGATATAAGAACTCACAACTCCTTGTGATTCTCAATGTCCTTTATTAGTGTGGGGCATTCTTTTATTAAGAAGAATTCAGTTATTTGATAATCATTCTCTAACTCCTTAGAGTATGATTCCTTCTTGATTTAGACATCACCATGCCTTAATCATGAGTTCACTATGATACACTATCATAATCACTCAAAAGGATCTCAAACATTTGGTCCAAGTATTTCATTCATTGATCTCATCAAGAATTAACACTTTACCAAATTCATACTTCATCTATGATAATCTTGAATACTTCAAGATATTCATATTGGTATATCTCTAAACACCATTTGAAGTATCAGCATTTGTTCCAATAGGTATGTAAATACATCACATGTATTATACCTAATAGGACGATCATTCTCCCACTACCATTAGTGAAGATTGATTAATCATGTCCAAGATATTCGTGTCTCTTACTGGTTCTCTAACCAAAAGAGTCTAGATTTATCCATCACATGGAAACTAGAAATGAATTTCTCATGATTGATGCTAATTTGATTGTTTGAGTTATCTATAACTTTTAGGTATCATTTTACCTTATGCATATCAAATACCACAAGATAAACAAGGCATTGCCACAAAGATCATATCTTTAAAAGATTGAAACTTCAACTTTATTGATTGTCATCATTGTCATACAATATGCAAAAATAAAGTGTTTCTATCTATTGGAAAATATGAAATAGCAGTTCATAGCAGTATTACATGCCTTTTAGGCTGAAAATAAACTAAAGTAATCCTATCTATGGTGGCAACACTTGCCCCATTTATTGAGTGCTTTACACTTTACATCTTGGTATCATATACCTCAAAAAGTGTTACAAGTTTACTTTCATGACACCTTTAAGTGGAGACGTCTGTTGCCACCTTCTTCTTTTGTTCTTCCAGATACAGAGGACAATTCCTTTTCCAATGTCCCGGCTTTTGACAAAGGTGGCAATTGCCTTTCTTGGTCACGTCTACCTTGGCCTTGAGATCTGAAGACGACTTGGCTCCTGGCTAGCATCAGAACCTTTCTTAGCTTTGCCCTTGCCCTTACGCTTGGACTTGCCTTTCTTGCTCATGATCACCATCACAGACTTAGGCTTGTCCTTCTTCATCTGTATCTCGACTGTCCTCAACATGCCCAACAACTTTGAAAGTGGCCTATCAAAGTTGTTCATGTTGTAGTTCATCACAAACTGACTGTAGGATTCTGGCAAAGATTGCAGTATCACGTCAATAACCAACTCTTGGCTCAGTGGAAATCCCAGTCTTTGTAGGTTCTCCACATACCCAATCATCTTGAGTGTGTGAGGACCAACTGGATCTCCTTCTGTCATGACACACTTGAACAGTGCCCTTGAGACATTATATCTCTCTTGCCGTGCTTGATCTTCATACATGTTTCTAAGATGCTGAATCATCTCAATAACACCCATGTTCTCATGTTGTCTCTGCAGCTCGTGGTTCATAGAGAACAACATCAAGCACTTTGCATCAATGTCATCATCAGAATGCTTCTTGTAAGCATCCCTTTCTACCTTTGGTGCATTAGGAGCAGGTTCCTATGGAATTGGAGTATCCAGGACATAGAGCTTACGCTCTTGAGTGAGAACAATTCTCAATGTCCTATACCAGTCATGGAAGTTTGTCCCATTTAGCTTGTCCTTTTCAAGGACCGATCGCAAAGAAAAGTGATTGTTGTTCATTGCCATGTGCACTACAAAAGGAAAATATGCAATTTTAGTCCAAAAACTCATGTTTGACTTATTTTATTGATTTGAAAAGTTGACGATATAATTAGGCCTTTAATTAATTATCGCTCCCACTATTTTACTTCAAATTGATAGCCCTCACCATTAATTCAGAAGATTGTAGCGTACAACCTTCTAGTGGGCAAGATCCTAAAATCCTCTAAGTCATGGACCAGCTAGGGTTGTCACCCACAACTTAGATCTCTCAGGTAGGAAACTCTTGCCAATTGCATCACATGCAACTCTTGATAAGATGTCATATGCAACTCTTTTCCATGACCATCTCCATGCCTCAAGGTACTAGATCCCATCTAGATCACCTTGTTAAGTCCGACCCAAAGCAAACACGATGAATATGCACCCTGCTAGGGCAAACCCATACATTCATCCTTCACGCTTCCACGAGATAGACGATGCACCACGCTAGGGCGTGCCCACACTTGGTCAATCAAGTTTTTCACATGTGTCGCATTTGGAAGGCATATAAAACTTAATATTTAATGAGGGATTTGGATTTTATATACATATACATATCCAATCACCACAATATATAGTATGTATCATATACATGCTATATCCCACAGAAAACATGCAAAATGGTAAAAGCGATGATTATGGCCATCCTAATGTGATTCCTCGAGCCAAGAGGAATCACGGTCATCTAGGTATACATCACATGCAACCTATACAAGATGAACTCTGTGCTTTGCCTTTCGAGTAGATCAACTCATCACATGAGTGGCCTGCTCGATCTGGTCGGTCGTCTGGGTGCCACCAGCTGATCGGTTGGCTCCTCCAACTGATCAGTTTGCCTGGTCGTCGTGCATCTCATCATGGCCGCCACCCGCTCATCTCGCTCCTCGAACCGGTCATCAACCGATCGGCTCACTCCTTGAATCGGTCGTCTCAAACGTCAACCGATCGGTTCATGCCATGAACCGATCGTCTCATCTGTTGTCAGGATGTCCTCATTCTTTGACATAACAGGAAATAAAATTCTATCATATTTTACATTGTAAAAAGAGAAACCCTGAGTTACATTCGGGGGGAGCAAAGTTAGGAAAGAAATCTCGAATTATTTCAAGTTACATCAGGAATAGGAGAAGGAAGATCGGTGCGCAGACCGAGATTTAAGCAACCACATACAACCATACACAGATAGGGTTTATTGGCCATAACCACACTATACATCCACCACAAAACTCGTTTAAGGGCGACGCGTATTGAGTGCATTAATAATACATATCATATATGTAAATTGGGATTTGTGGATTTAGGATTTGACATGCATAAAGTCAATTTTATTCGCATCGTATGCAATAAATAAAGACGTCAAACCAAAATTGATCATATCGATATTCCTAAAATATAGAGAAGTTGACGTGGCTCTGATACCACTGTTGGGTTTTAGGGGAGGCAGAGAAGCCAGCAGAAACAAAAAAAATTCTCTCCAAACCCAGAACAAGGAAACGCGTCAACGTCTATACAATAGGAAAGGATGGTTTGTGGAATCATACCTTGTCCCGAGGCTTGCTCAGCGACAATACCTCGCGCCTTGCACGGTCTTCACCTCCGGTCTTGGATGGTGTCTGTGCAGCTCCTGGTCGCACTGGGACTGACGACTCCTGGTGTAATATCCCTCTTTTCATGAGTAATTTAAAACCTTTAATGTAATTTTTCCTGAATAATTTTTTTTATTTAGGGCCTAAATGCAAATAGTCCAATAAAGTACTAATTCTAGGATTACAATGCAAAGAGAGAAAAGAGAAGGACTCAAAATAAGTTTTCCCTTTTTTAATGTGTTGTAAATAATTGTGTAATCATGGTAATATGTTTTTCCTTTTTCTTTTTATTAAATAAGTCAAATAGTAATGAAAGACAAAGAGAAAGAGAAAGAAGCAAGAAATTTGAAATTCAAATCACTTAGGCAATAAGTATGCTTTTCCTTTTTATATAGATTTCAAGATAAATCCTTTAATGTTCATTTCTCTCTCTCCTCTTCTTGGTTTTTCCAAAAAGGAATCATAATATGTCTCTTATTAAATAATTTCGAAAACATGAGAAAATGATACTCTTTTAGCATCATTGAATCACTTTCCCTTTTATTTTATGAATACATAGGAGGGAAGTGATTTTGCCTCTTGTTTTCTCCCTCCTTCAAATAAAGTATTCCATAAGGCAAGAAAGAGGTGTGGAATGACTTTTAAAGAGTCAATAATGTTTATCTCGTAATTTGGAGCAAGAACTCACAATGGAAACCTTTATATAAATTATTTAATTAGTCTGTGCATTTAAATTAAGACAGAGTGACAAAAATAGAAATCATAGACTAAATGTTCAAGAAACGTAAATCTAATTGGCTAGGAATATTACAGACCCTTTAATTTGCCTATGGTAACTCATTTGGCCCATGTTTGACACTCCAAATCGATTTTGAAAGATTTGAGTATAGTTTGACCAAGTTTTAATCCGGTTTCATTAATTGCATTGATTTTCCCTAATGTTCCACATTTCAATTTATGTCACATGTTACTTCTTTTTTTCTCCTTTCAAGAGCGCAATCTGACGGTCCCCATTGAACCAGTCGATGATCTAACGGCTTGGACATCATCCTCTTTGTGCGCATCATCCGTAAGTCAGAGACGTTTCACAGACTCCTCCTTCCCCAGTTCTTTTCTCCACCATCAATGCACCTTATCATGAAATATCTTCACCAGTGAATTCGCCCTCCTTCCCTGAGTTCAACGATGGTTTACTCATCCTCTCCCTTGCCCTATACAAGAAACGCCCAATATGGGCTATGACGGCCTCTCCACCACCTACTCGCAGCCACCATGGTAGTACTTCTTCCTTGTACCTAACCTTCACAATACCATCGAAATCCTTTCCTTTTCATCTCTCTACCATAAATCGATCCTAGAGAAAGCCCTAGAACCCACCCTACCCAGTTTTCACTATCGCCGACTTTTTCCATGTTCCCAGCATAATCGCAGACCTTCGGGCAATTGGGTGCCCAGTTAGGATCGCCGCTACCCCTTCAACATCTCTACAGCATTTGTTTTCCGTGAAAGACCCCTGAGTGTTGAGTCCTATAGACCGGATCTCTATCCGTGCCGACGCTCACCGCTAGGCCACCTCCAGTGCAACTCCGGCCTTGGTAACACCTCCATTATAATCTATGTGCCTCAAGGGTTCAATTTTGATCTTTGTTCCGATCTGCTATGCGGTTTTCTCTTAGTTGCTAAGCCAACTTTCCCCTTCTCTGCCCTCTAATTTTTCCGGTGACCTACTGGGTCACGAGGGTCCTCTTTCCCTCTTGGGTGCTTCCTTGGCTTAGCCAAGTCATGGGGGATGACTGGATGGACTTCGCTTCTCACGGACGAACGGTTTCCTCACATTTCGATCACCGAGTAACACTTGCAGGTAGAAAGCTCCTTGCCTTGGAGCAGAGAAGAAACTAGGTGGCAGGATGACTCTACTGCCCCTGGACGAGTAGCCGAACGATCGGTCCCCAAAGGGGCATTCTCGAGATTTTCATCGCCTTTTGTTGCTTCAAGATTGAGAAGTGATGCCATCTTGGCGAGTTGCGATTGGGCCACGAGGACAGGACTCAGGCCCAGTACCCACGTGGCTTTTTCTCGATTTATGATTGGTCCATTCTTTGGAAATTCATATTAAATAGCCTAATTATCAGAATAATCCGCAAAAATGGGTTTTGGAAAGGATTTTTGATGAGGAATCCGATTTTGTGATTTTTATCTACTGATTTTGTTGTTTTCACATCTCAATAATTACATTACACATATTAGTGTTTTATTTGAATAAAAAAGGATAATCATGTTAATTTCAGGTGATTAAGAGGATCCATTTAGTCAAACCAAGTTTGACTTAGGTGGTTTAGTTCAAGGTAAGTGGTCCATGCAATTGAACATATAATTATCTTGTTTTGAATTATTATGTATGTATGAATATCAATAAATGCCATGTTTAGGTTATTTACTGTTTCTAATTGTTAAGGTCAGTAAGATTAATATATTTTGAGTTGCTTATGATGTATGATATTACCTTCATGAACCATAATGATAATTGCTACCAATAAAGTTTAAAGTAGAGATAAGAGCATTAAGAGAAAGAGAATGATAAAAATGAAACGTATATAAGTTCCTCATAAGAGAAGAGGCACTTCGGTGCATAAGAGAAGAGGCACCTCGGTGCAACCTAAGAGGCACTTTCATGCATAAGAGAAGAGGCACATTTGTGCAAACCCGAGGACACTTATATAGGTTAAGATAAACAAAATTGATCTAAAAGAAAATGCATGTCTTTTAAATGTTCAAATGTATGTTTATTTCAGTTTCAACTTTTATGAATGATATAATGTGTTCAATCCACTTACCGTTGGTTTTATTGCATGGCTGGGGGTGAGATGCCCACAGGTAAGGAGCGAGATTAGGAAGAAGAAGCTTTTGATAATACAAGGACTATCTCAAGGAATCTTTAAGAAGAAAGGACCTAGTGGGGTGCCATTTACCAAGGCGATCCAAACCTTAGATCTCATGTACAATGTGCATAGTTTTGTTATTAAAATAGATTAGAATTCATAGATGAAGTTGATGTAGTTTCCTTTTGACAAACACAATGTATGAATTTGATTTTATTCTATGTCAAGTGTTCTATTTATTCAAATTGCAAAAAGGTTATCATTCATGTGACACCCCCTTGAGTAAAGAGCTTCCGCTCGGTGATATTTATATGTTGTGAAAAGTGGGGTGTTACAATATGGTATCAGAGCAATTTGGTAAATGGCCACTAAGAAAACATGATTCTCATAGTCACCTCAGAGTGAAGGTGTAAAATTAGGATTTAGTAATAGATTCCCAAGAAAATATGTCACGCCCTAGAATGACTAGAAGAGGAATAGAAGTGATAATGATAGATGGTTATCTAGTGTCCACCTAAACCCAGCTAATGATATAACCTCTCCACTCTCATTGGTTATGGCCACCCAACTGAGACTTAACGAGGAATGTCATGAGCATAAGACCTATCTTGCATTTCTCCTTTCTTACTGGTGTATGTGGTATGGGACATGTGCATTAGTAGGCGAGGGAGAGGTAGCATAGTAAGATCCCACATCTCTGGATATGTGCCTGATCACCACATATCTAGGAATGTAGGAGTTACCTAAATGACCTAAGATTCGATAGACATCTGCACCTAGTGATGGGTAGTCACGACAAGGTTGAGTCAAATGCCTCAAATATGATTATGAGTTGGTTTAATAAAGCCTAAGTATCAATTGAGAGTAAGACCAAAGTAATAGTCAATTCATGTCACATGAATATTTTATGAAATCTAGATGTCATACATGTAAAAAAAAATTAATGCAAAATATTGAACATAATTGAACCTTGAAAAGTAAATTGTCAATGAATGAAAAGCTTAGGTAAACCTAAGGTGGGTAGTACCCTAGAAAATTTTGAGGACAAATTTTATTAAGGTGGGTAGAAATGTAACATCCCTCTTTTCATGAGTAATTTAAAACCTTTAATGTAATTTTTCCTGAATATTTTTTTGTATTTAGGTCCTGAATGCAAATAGTCCAATAAAGTACTAATTCTAGGATTACAATGCAAAGAGAGATAAGAGAAGGACTCAAAATAAGTTTTCCCTTTTTTTAATGTGTTGTAAATAATTGTGTAATAATGGTAATATGTTTTCCCTTTTTTTTATTACAAAGTCAAAAAGTAATGAAAGACAAAGAGAAAGAGAAAGAATCAAGAAATTTGAAATTCAAATCACTTAGGCAATAAGTATGCTTTTCCTTTTTATATAGATTTCAAGATAAATCCTTTAATGTTCATTTCTCTCTCCTCTTCTTGGTTTTTCCAAATAGGAATCATAATATGTCTCTTATTCAATAATTTCGAAAATATGAGAAAAGGATACTCTTTTAGCATCATTGAATCACTTTCCCTTTTATTTTATGAATACATAGGAGGGAAGTGATTTTGCCTCTTATTTTCTCCCTCCTTCAAATAAAGTATTCCATAAGGCAAGAAATAGGTGTGGAATGACTTTTAAAGAGTCAATAATGTTTATCTCGTAATTTGGAGCAAGAACTCACAATGAAAACCTTTATATAAATTATTTAATTAGTTTGTGCATTTAAATTAAGAAAGAGTGACAAAAATAGAAATCATAGACTAAATGTTCAAGAAACGTAAATCTAATTGGCTAGGAATATTACAGACCCTTTAATTTTCCTATGGTTCAAAATTGAACTCATTTGGCCCATGTTTGACACTCCAAATCGATTTTGAAAGATTTGAGTATAGTTTGACCAAGTTTTAATCTGGTTTCATTAATTGCATTGATTTTCCCTAATGTTCCACATTTCAATTTATGTCACAGGTTACTTCTTTTTTTCTCCTTTCAAGCGCGCAATCTGACGGTCCCCATTGAACCAGTCGATGATCTAACGGCTTGGACATCATCCTCTTTGTGCGCATCATCCGCAAGTCAGAGACGTTTCACAGACTCCTCCTTCCACAGTTCTTTTCTCCACCATCAATGCACCTTATCATGAAATATCTTCACCAGTGAATTTGCCCTCCTTCCCCGAGTTCAACGGTGGTTTACTCATCCTCTCCCTTGCCCTATACAAGAAACGCCCAATATGGGCTATGACGGCCTCTCCACCACCTACTCGCAGCCACCATGGTAGTACTTCTTCCTTGTACCTAACCTTCCCAATACCATCGAAATCATTTCCTTTTCATCTCTCTACCATCAATCGATCCTAGAGAAAGCCCTAGAACCCCACCCTACCCAGTTTTCACTATCGCCGACTTTTTGCATGTTCCCAGCATAATCACAGACCTTCGGGCAATTGGGTGCCCAGTTAGGATCGTCGCTACCCCTTCAACATCTCTACAACATTTGTTTTCCGTGAAAGACCCCTGAGTGTTGAGTCCTATAGACCGGATCTCTATCTGTGTCGGCGCTCACCGCTAGGCCACCTCCATTGCAACTCCGGCCTTGGTAACACCTCCAGTATAATCTCTGTGCCTCAAGGATTCGATTTTGATCTTTGTTGCAATCTTCTATGCGGTTTTCTCTTAGTTGCTAAGCCAACTTTCCCCTTCTCTGCCCTCTAATTTTTCCGGCGACCTACTGGGTCACGAGGGTCCTCTTTCCCTCCTGGGTGCTTCCTTGGCTTCGCCAAGTCATGGGGGACGACTGGATGGACTTCGCTTCTCACGGACGACCGGTTTCCTCACATTTCAATCACCGAGTAACACCTACAGGTAGAAAGCTCCTTGCCATTGAGCAGAGAAGAAACTAGGTGGCAGGGTGACTCTACTTCCCCTGGACGAGTAGCCGAACGATCGGTCCCCAAAGGGGCATTCTCGAGATTTTCATCGCCTTTTGTTGCTTCAAGATTGAGAAGTGATGCCATCTTGGCGAGTTGTGATTGGGCCACGAGGACAGGACTCAGGCCCAGTACCCACGTGGCTTTTTCTCAATTTATGATTGGTCCATTCTTTGGAAATTCATATTAAATAGCCTAATTATCAGAAAAATCCGCAAAAATGGGTTTTGGAAAGGATTTTCGATGAGGAATCCGATTTTGTGAATTTTATTGACTGATTTTGCTGTTTTCACATCTCAATAATTACATGACACATATTAGGGTTTTATTTGAATAAAAAAGGATAATCATGTTAATTTCAGGTGATTAAGAGGATCCATTTAGTCAAACCAAGTTTGACTTAGGTGGTTTAGTTCAAGGTAAGTGGTCCATGCAATTGAACATATAATTATCTTGTTTTGAATTATTATGTATGTATGAATATCAATGAATGCCATGTTTAGGTTATTTACTGTTTCTAATTGTTAAGGTCAGTAAGATTAATATATTTGAGTTTCTTATGATGTATGATATTACCTTCATGAACCATAATGATAATTGCTACCAATAAAGTTTAAAGTAGAGATAAGAGCATTAAGAGAAAGAGAATGATTAAAATGAAACTTATATAAGTTCCTCATAAGAGAAGAGGCACTTCGGTGCATAAGAGAAGAGGCACCTCGGTGCAACCTAAGAGGCACTTTTGTGCATAAGAGAAGAGGCACATTTTTGCAAACCCGAGGACACTTATATAGGTTAAGATAAACAAAATTGATCTAAAAGAAAATGCATGTCTTTTAAATGTTCAAATGTATGTTTATTTCAGTTTCAACTTTTATGAATGATATAATGTGTTCAATCCACTTACCGTTGGTTTTATTGCATGGCTGGGGGTGAGATGCCCACAGGTAAGGAGTGAGATTAGGAAGAAGAATCTTTTGATAATACAAGGACTATCTCAAGGAATCTTTAAGAAGAAAGGACCTAGTGGGGTGCCATTTACCAAGGCGATCCAAACCTTAGATCTCATGTACAATGTGCATAGTTTTGTTATTAAAATAGATTAGAATTCATAGATGAATTTGATGTAGTTTCCTTTTGACAAACACAATGTATGAATTTGATTTTATTCTATGTCAAGTGTTCTATTTATTCAAATTGCAAAAAGGTTATCATTCATGTGACACCCCCTTGAGTAAAGAGCTTCCGCTCGGTGATATTTATATGTTGTGAAAAGTGGGGTGTTACAATATGGTATCAAAGAAATTTGGTAAATGGCCACTAAGAAAACATGATTCTCATAGTCACCTCAGAGTGAAGGTGTAAAATTAGGATTTAGTAATAGATTCCCAAGAAAATATGTCACGCCCTAGAATGACTAGAAGAGGAATAGAAGCGATAATGATAGATGGTTATCTAGTGTCCACCTAAACCCAGCTAATGATATAACCTCTCCACTCTCATCGGTTATGGCCACCCAACTGAGACTTAACGAGGAATGTCATGAGCATAAGACATATCTTGCATTTCTCCTTTCTTACTGGTGTATGTGGTATGGGACATGTGCATTAGTAGGCGAGGGAGAGGTAGCATAGTAAGATCCCAAATCTATGGGTATGTGCCTGATCACCACATATCTAGGAATGTAGGAGTTACCTAAATGACCTAATATTAGATAGACATCTGCACCTAGTGATGGGTAGTCACGACAAGGTTGACTCAAATGCCTCAAATATGATTATGAGTTGGTTTAATAAAGCCTAAGTATCAATTGAGAGTAAGACCAAAGTAATAGTCAATTCATGTCACATGAATATTTTATGAAATCTAGATGTCATACATGTAAAAAACAATTAATGCAAAATATTGAACATAATTGAACCTTGAAAAGTAAATTGTCAATGAATGAAAAGCTTAGGTAAACCTAAGGTGGGTAGTACCCTAGAAAATTTTGAGGACAAAATTTTATTAAGGTGGGTAGAAATGTAACATCCCACTTTTCATGAGTAATTTAAAACCTTTAATGTAATTTTTCCTGAATATTTTTTTGTATTTAGGGCCTGAATGCAAATAGTCCAATAAAGTACTAATTCTAGGATTACAATGCAAAGAGAGATAAGAGAAGGACTCAAAATAACTTTTCCCTTTTTTTTAATGTGTTGTAAATAATTGTGTAATAATGGTAATATGTTTTCCCTTTTTCTTTTTATTAAAAAGTCAAAAAGTAATGAAAGACAAAGAGAAAGAGAAAGAAGCAAGAAATTTGAAATTCAAATCACTTAGGCAATAAGTATGCTTTTCCTTTTTATATAGATTTCAAGATAAATCCTTTAATGTTCATTTCTCTCTCTCCTCTTCTTGGTTTTTCCAAAAAGGAATCATAATATGTCTCTTATTCAATAATTTCGAAAATATGAGAAAAGGATACTCTTTTAGCATCATTGAATCACTTTCCCTTTTATTTTATGAATACATAGGAGGGAAGTGATTTTGCCTCTTGTTTTCTCCCTCCTTCAAATAAAGTATTCCATAAGGCAAGAAATAGGTTTGGAATGACTTTTAAAGAGTCAATAATGTTTATCTCATAATTTGGAGCAAGAACTCACAATGGAAACCTTTATATAAATTATTTAATTAGTTTGTGCATTTAAATTAAGAAAGAGTGACAAAAATAGAAATCATAGACTAAATGTTCAAGAAACATAAATCTAATTGTCTAGGAATATTACAGACCCTTTAATTTGCCTATGGTTCAAATTTGAACTCATTTGGCCCATGTTTGACACCCCAAATCGATTTTGAAAGATTTGAGTATAGTTTGACCAAGTTTTAATCCGGTTTCATTAATTGCATTGATTTTCCCTAATGTTCCACATTTCAATTTATGTCACGCGTTACTTATTTTTTTCTCCTTTCAAGCGTGCAATCTGACGGTCCCCATTGAACCAGTCGATGATCTAACGGCTTAAACATCATCCTCTTCGTGCGCATCATCCGCAAGTCAGAGACGTTTCACAGACTCCTCCTTCCCCAGTTCTTTTCTCCACCATCAATGCACCTTATCGTGAAATATCTTCACCAGTGAATTCTCCCTCCTTCCCCGAGTTCAACGGTGGTTTACTCATCCTCTCCCTTGCCCTATACAAGAAACGCCCAATATGGGCTACGGCAACCTCTCCACCACCTACTCGCAGCCACCATGGTAGTACTTCTTCCTTGTACCTAACCTTCCCAATACCATCGAAATCCTTTCCTTTTCGTCTATCTACCATCAATCGATCCTACAGAAAGCCCTAGAACCCCACCCTACCCAGTTTTCACTGCCGCCAACTTTTTCCATGTTCCCAGCATAATCGCAGACCTTCAGGCAATTGGGTGCCCAGTTAGGATCGCCGCTACCCCTTCAACATCTCTGCAGTATTTGTTTTCTGTGAAAGACCCCTGAGTGTTGAGTCCTATAGACCGGATCTCTATCCGTGCCGGCGCTCACTGCTAGGCCACCTCCAGTGCTCCTCCGACCTTGGTAACACCTCCAGTATAATCTCTGCGCCTCAAGGGTTTGATTTTGATATTTGTTGCCATCTGCTATGTGGTTTTCTCTTAGTTGCTAAGCCAACTTTCCCCTTCTCTGCCCTCTAATTTTTCCGGCGACCTACTGGGTCACGAGGGTCCTCTTTCCCTCCTGGGTGCTTCCTTGGCTTCGCCAAGTCATGGGGGACGACTGGATGGACTTCGCTTCTCACGGACAACCGGTTTCCTCACATTTCGATCACCGAGTAACACCTGCAGGTAGAAAGCTCATTGCCATGGAGCAGAGAAGAAACTAGGTGGCAGGATGACTCTACTGCCCCTGGACGAGTAGTCGAACGATCGGTCCCCAAAGGGGTATTCTCGAGATTTTCATCGCCTTTTGTTGCTTCAAGATTGAGAAGTGATGCCATCTTGGCGAGTTGCGATTGGGCCATGAGGACAGGACTCAAGCCCAGTACCCACGTGGCTTTTTCTCGATTTATGATTGGTCCATTCTTTTGAAATTCATATTAAATAGCCTAATTATCAGAAAAATCCGCAAAATAGGTTTTGGAAAGGATTTTTGATGAGGAATCCGATTTTGTGATTTTTATCGACTGATTTTGCTGTTTTCACATCTCAATAATTACATGACACATATTAGGGTTTTATTTGAATAAAAAAGGATAATCATGTTAATTTCAGGTGATTAAGAGGATCCATTTAGTCAAACCAAGTTTGACTTAGGTGGTTTAGTTCAAGGTAAGTGGTCCATGCAATTGAACATATAATTATCTTGTTTTGAATTATTATGTATGTATGAATTTCAATGAATGCCATGTTTAGGTTATTGACTATTTCTAATTGTTAAGGTTAGTAAGATTAATATATTTTGAGTTGCTTATGATGTATGATATTACCTTCATGAACCATACTGATAATTGCTACCAATAAAGTTTAAAGTAGAGATAAGAGCATTAAGAGAAAGAGAATGATAAAAATGAAACTTATATAAGTTCCTCATAAGAGAAGAGGCACTTCAGTGCATAAGAGAAGAGGCACCTCGGTGCAACCTAAGAGGCACTTCCGTGCATAAGAGAAGAGGCACATTTGTGCAAACCCGAGGACACTTATATAGGTTAAGATAAACAAAATTGATCTAAAAGAAAATGCATGTCTTTTAAATGTTCAAATGTATGTTTATTTCAGTTTCAAGTTTTATGAATGATATAATATGTTCAATCCACTTACCGTTGGTTTTATTGCATGGCTGGGGGTGAGATGCCCACAGGTAAGGAGTGAGATTAGGAAGAAGAAGCTTTTGATAATACAAGGACTATCTCAAGGAATCTTTAAGAAGAAAGGACCTAGTGGGGTGCCATTTACCAAGGCGATCCAAACCTTAAATCTCATGTACAATGTGCATAGTTTTGTTATTAAAATAGATTAGAATTCATAGATGAAGTTGATGTAGTTTCCTTTTGACAAACACAATGTATGAATTTGACTTTATTCTATGTCAAGTGTTCTATTTATTCAAATTACAAAAAGGTTATCATTCATGCGACACCCCCTTGAGTAAAGAGCTTCCGCTCGGTGATATTTATATGTTGTGAAAAGTGGGGTGTTACACCTGGTCTCACCGGGACTGTCAGGATTGACAGTTGTCCTCCTGAGCGGCAGAAACCTCCCGCCTCTGAAGTAGTCCACACAGACCACCTGGAACTCCAATCTCCTTGTCCCACAAGGAATTGGAAGGAGTCGCACCCTCCTGTCAGCGTACTAGTCGCCAATACACTCTCCTGCCACCAGTCACAACTACAGTTTTCTTTCCCTTACTGTGCCTCTCTTATCGGGTAGCACCTGCTCGGGCTCTCTCTCGGTTACCAAAACTAGAGAGAACGACAACTTTGCAGAGCAACTGGTTTGCACTGAGTTGTACTTTGAGAAGCCCCCAATACCCCTATATATAGGAGGATCATGGGACAGGGTTCTCCATCCTAGGCAATGCGGGACTAAAAGCAGGAGTAGAAGGGTTCGAGATTTTCCACAAAACAACCAACTCGCAACCTGAATCGGTCGTTTCATTTCCGAAACAGTCGGTTGGTGACCTGAGCCGGTCAGTTGACACCTCAACCGATCGGTTGGGACACCTCAACCGGTCGGTTCATTTCTGAACCGGTCGGTTTGTGGTCCTGGTCAGTTCTTGATTGAATTTCCATCTTTTGTTTCTAATTGGTATCAAATATCAATCCTTGTTCCAATCAAATTGGGCAAGTGAAACGAAAAAAAAATTCTCACCAATCCTACTTTCCCAACTTGCTCGGTTGCATCAGTTGAATCGATCGTTTCAACTCTTGAAGCAATCATTTCACCCTGATTATGAGCCGATCGAATCAACACTTGAGCCGACCGGTTCGCCAAGCTTAGCCAATCGGTTCATATCATCAGCCGATCAGTTGGGAGTGCAGATTGTGCAGAATCAGTCAATTGCGGTTTCAATCAATCTGATACTCTAATCAATCAGTCAAACACCTTGAACATTATGATACCGAGCTATTAATTGATTGAGTGTTTAATTGAACTACTAAACTCCTTTAGTAATCAATCTAAACATTGTTTGTGGACAAAACTCCTCTTTCAGGTTAAATCCTATGTGTGTGACCCTACAGGTCCATTTCACATTGGCAGTGAAAGTCCATAACACTTATGACTTCACAAGCAAAGAGCGGTGCCTAGTCACACATCAATGCTACCCAAGTGAAAGTAGAAAGTTGGAGAACAACTTTCAATCCTACAATCCGTGAATGGTGTTATAGAGAATGTATAATTCCTTTGTCACTGATATCCCGAATGAACTCGAGGCATGGAACAATCATCCTGTCAACGTTCATTCACTTTCTTGATCTCAGAGCAGATTGGAAGAGATATGTATGACATCAATATCACATACTAATTCACACATGCGTGCGCACGCCTATTTCAATCCTACTCATCAAGTGGCCTTGGATATCAAACTCCCTCAGGAGGGACAAATCTCATATCTATCACTCACCCCTCAAAAGCCCCATGTGTCAAAGCCACCCAATCATCACCTTTATAACAACCCATGTTTCAGGACTACGTTTGATGATGTCAAAGTGTGCCCAACGACATGTGTTGAGTGTAGTGATTTCAGGTCAAAGAATCACACTCACCACCATCACTGTGAGTACTGACTGTGACTACCATGTCATGGTTCCATGTGTCAAACTCACGGTGGGTCTGTCCGGTACACTTGTTCTCTAACAAGTACCTATGTGTTTGGTTTGATATCTCTATATCATGACTAATGAGATTATGTCATAAACCAACACCACAATCTAGTCTTGTATGTCATTGCTGTCTATCTACCTTCCACAATGACATCCGACTAGGGACATAACAAGAATGTACAAACTCTTAGCATCCGTATGATCTCATCGTTTAGGTCCTCAACCTGAAGGCATACATCATTGAGTATTGTCATTCTCTAGACATTCAATTTGTTCTATCACTATCTCATATGACTGAACCAGAAAGAATTGGAATCTTGCCTTTGATGTTTATCAAATCAATCTTAATGTATCCCACCAATCATCCCATGATTGGCTCTCAGGGCATACATACCAACACATCACACCTACACTCACTGATCAAAGGTCAATGGTAGATCAAGCGACCAAACCAAGAAAGCCATCTCAACTATCAACAAACATCACCAAGCCTTCGACCACTTGGAACATAGTATGAAGGACATCTTAGAGAGAAAATCACTATCAAAGCATGATCAAAATAGGTGGTTATCATCTTGAAAACTGAAACTTCAAGAAAAGAAGTTCATTAAGGAAAGCATGTCCAAAATCCAAGAATCAAACATCACATACGGTCAACATGAAAACCATGAGATGATAGATGAAAACCAAAGATTCAAGCACATATAAGCAGAAACAAACTCCATGTCATGCAATATAACTGAACCTAAAACCAAGACAACAAGACCAAGGTCAAGTTGCATGTAAAACCATCAACATCTCCATCACTTAGATTTTGGCTATGTGAATTAGGGTTTAGGTAAAGAAACAAGTACATGCAAGATTATTATAGAACACAACACTAAACTAGATATCACTATAAACAGCATGCAATCACATTTAGGAATAAGTTGCTTGTAGGATTAATGTGTGAAAATATTAGGGAAAAGAGTTATATAACCCTCCTTAGAGGATGGTGCAACCCCCAAGAATCTCCAAAGGCAAGAGAGAACCTAGCTTTGATCTCCTCCACGACCAAGCAAGTCACCACCAAAACTTCTAGGATAAAATAAAAAAAGGGAGAGAAAGGGAGAAGTGTTCCTCCACTCAAACACTACCTTGGAAAATCAGGGATTCGGACCAAGAGAGAGGAATACATCTGCCCCAACACAAGCACTACCACAGAAGCTCCATGGATTCGGACCAAGAGAGAGGAAAACCTCTACCCCAACACAAGCACTACCACAGAAGCTCCATGGATTTGGCCAAGAAAAGAAGAAAGGGGTAGGGTTTTACAAAGAAACGAAACCAAGAGGTTTGACCACTTACCAAGGATCAAAGGTCACCAACAAAGCAACAGGAGATGATGCTCCAACTCAAGATCAGCATAACCAAGATGATCGACCACCATAATTGCAAGGATGAGCTCATCTTCACCACCAAGCTATAAGGCCGAACTCCAAGCAAGGAGAGAAAGAGAAGATGCAAAAGGATCATATGTTTGCAAAAGATAGGGTACATATACCTAAAGGTAGAGAGAGGTGGAAGGGGATTAGGTGTCATGCACATAAGTGTCACTTGTCCACCAAAGAACAACCATGCATGCAAGATAGGTTGTGAAAAATAAGAAAATACAACGACCTTAATTGTTCCTAGATGACCATTGGTCAAAGGATGACATGACCACAAAGGCTCATGGTCGAAGAGAAACCAGTCAACCAAACACATATGAAACCCTAGGTCATTTTTGACCCAAAAGGGAGTTCCAACCTTGTTTGACCAAAGGGAACTCCTCCATACACACCAACCACATTCAACCATAGAGAACACACCAAGAAACATCAAGGATGGTCACTGAAAGCCCAAGATCATCGTCGATCAACACAAGGTCAACACCAACCTAGGGCATCCAAGCAAACTCTAGAAACAACACTCAAGAAGTCACCACTTCTCTCCTTATCAAACCAAAGCATAACACGGCACCCCAAAGAACCATTTTATCTCTCGTGATTCCATATCACAACATGCACATCCAACATGTGACAAATTGCAATATAACCCCTCAACATGGGTAAATTGCACCTTGGTCCAAAACAAGCATAACTAGCTCAAACATCAACCAAACAGGACCAAACTGAAAACATAACCATGTCACATGTTATAAAAGCATATCAAGATATTATATTAAGGTTCAAGCATCTTATTAAGCAAGGTAAGAACAATTAAGCACTAAGGTAGGTTAGGGGTTTTACAACAATAAATCCCTAACAAGGATTGTTCTCCCGAAATCCTACACAAAAACAGACGGGTACTTCCTACGCATCTCTTCCTCAAGATGACATGTAACCTCCTCTACACCAAAATGATGCCACAAAGCCTTAGTCAACACAATATCCTTCTTCTTCAACTTCTTGATCCTTCTATCCAAGATCAACACAGGACCCTCCACATAAAACACGACCTCATCCAACTCAACCTCCACAGACTACAAAACTTGCTCAGTGTTTGCGAGACACTTCCTCAACATCAAAACATGGAACATTTGATGTAAAATATGCAACTCAGGTGGCAACTCCAACCTGTAAGCCACATTCTCAACACGTGACACCACAGGGTAAGGTCCCATATACATGGGAGCCAACTTACCCTTCTTCCCAAACCTTAACATGCCTTTCCAAGGAGAGACTTTCAGATATACCTTGTCTCCCACTTGGAACTCCAAAGGCCTACCACTATTATCAAGATAAGACCTCTTCCTATCCTAGGTTTCTCTCAATTGGTCCTCCAAGGTCTGTATAGTCCTCTCATGTTGTCCATCTGTCTGTGGGTGAAATGATGTGTTGAACCTCAACTACGTCCCCATTGTTGCATGAAAATGCTCCCAAAAGTGACTAGTGAATTGAGGACCTCTATTTGACACGATGGTAGCTGGGATACCATGCAAACACACTATATCATCCATATAAACATGTGCTCACTTCTTAGTTTTATGTGTTGACTTCACATGAAGGAAACACATTGACTTAGTCATACTATCAATGATCAACCAAATGGAATCATGACCTATGGATGACTTAGGAAGTCCAACCACAGAGTCTATAATGATATGATCCCATTTTCATTGTGGTATAGGCAATGGTTATGAAGTCCCTACATGTTTCTAATGCTCTGTCTTAACCTGCTGCGAACACACTATGCACTTAGCAACAAACTTAACTATATCTGGCTTCAATCCAAGCCACTGATAAAGGTCCTTCAAGTTGTGGTACATCTTGGTGCTACCTGGGTGCATAGTGTACATTGAAGAGTGAGCCTCTTCCAGGTAAAACTTCCTTAGGTTATCAACATTAGGTACCACTACTCTACTGTGGTAACATATTCTCCCATCGTCTGACTCATGGAAGCCATCACACTTCTCACTATCAAACTCTCCTCGAATATGTTATATCACAGTATCATTATATTTTGCATCTCTGATATGTTGCCTCAACATAGGCTTCACCTGTAACGGTGCCAATAGTCATGCTAACTACGACACCTCCAAATTCACATTCATTTGATGCAAGGAGACCAACATGCCTCTATTATGGCATACAAAAGATCATAATTGCACCTTATATACAGATGGTGATGAAGAAGACTTCCTACTCAAAGCATCTTCCACCACATTCGCCATCCCTAGATGGTAGTCTATGGTGCAATCATAGTCTATGATCAGCTCCATCATGTGTCTTTGTCTCATGTTCAACTCCTATTTCAAGAAGATGTACTATAAGTTTTTGTGTTCGGTGAAGATCTAAAACTTCTCACCATAAAGGTAGTGCCTCCATATCTTCAAAGCATAGACCACAACTGCAAGCTCCAAATCATGCGTAAGGTAGATTTCCTCGTGTTTATTAAGTTGTCACGAAACAAAAGAAATCATGCTCTTATCTTTCACCAACACGCAACCCAAACCATTCTTTGACACATCATAAAAGACTATATAACCCTTACCTTTACTCTGGAAACAGTAGAACTAGTGCATTGGTCAGCTTCTCCTTCAAAATATAGAAATAACGTTGACGCTTGTCATCCCAGACAAATGGCACACCTTTTCTTGTCAGCTTCATTAGGGGTAACACCACTGCACTGAAGTTCTTTATGAACTTCCTATAATAGCTGGCTAAGCCAAGGAAACTATGAACCTCTGTCGGCGTCTTTGATTTCTCCCACTCCAATATAGATTGAACCTTCTTGGGATTCAATCCTACACCTTCAGTAGATATCACATGTCCCATAAAGGACACTCCCTTCAGCCAAAACTCACATTTATTGATCTTAATGTACAAATTATGATGTCTCAATTAGGTCAACGCTTGTTGTAGATGTTGCGCATGACGTTGGCTATCTAGGGAGTAGATCATGATGTTTTTGATGAACACCACCACAAATTGGTCAATGTAAGGTCTGAACACTTTGTTCATCAGGTCCATGAATGTTTTCGGTGTGTTGGTTAGCCCAAATAGCATAACCACAAACTCATAGTGACCATACCTAGCCCTAAAAGTTGACTTGGGTATGTCATCCACATTGATCCACAAATGATGATATCCTGACCTCAGGTCTAACTTTGAGAACACTACAGAATCCCTCAAACGATCAAATAGACCATCTATCTATGGAAAAGGATACTTGTTCTTGATCATCACCTTGTTCAATTGTAGGCAGTCAATGCAAAACATCATGGATCCATCATCCTTCACAAATGACACCTGAACACCCCAAGGGGACATGCTCGATCTAATAAAGCCCTTCTCAAGCAACTCCTGCAACTGCTTCTTCAACACTTGCATCTAAATGGGTGCCATCATGTATGGTGTATGCTCTATCAGCTATGTACTGAGGACCAAATTGATCTCAAAATCAATATCCCTAGGAGGGGGAACACCTGGGAACTCATCGGCAAACACATATTCAAACTCACGAACAACTCACACTTCCTGGATACTAGGACTCCTTGCCTTGGAATCCACCACATGCACCAAAATGCTTCACAACCCTGCCTCATCAGCCTCTCTATTATAATAGTTGAAACCAAAAATGTCAGGGAATCTTCCTATCTCCTTGGAAGATACATGAAACATTGTCATCATGAAACATTGGCACCTTGGCACTACAGTCCAAGACCACCGAATACTTCTTGAAGGTATCCATTCCAAGGTTCACATCGAATCCATGCATGTAAAGTGGCATAAAATCCACTTGAATTTTACACCCTAAGAAATAAAGAACGTGGGATGGACACAGCTCCAGCAACTCGATGGAACTAGCCAAAGGGGTTTCTAAGAGAAGACTATCACATCTACTACTAACATGCAAAGCACAGTTAGCAATCACTTCTTTAGTGATAGAAGAGTGTATCACACACGGGTCAACCAAAACAGATATAAAGCAGGAAGAATACAAATCAGAATGAAATAACTCCCTCTGACCTATCACGACCCTCAGGTTGATTACTCCTATGGCTGACTCATGGCATAGAATCGAGTCATTTCATGTTGTCACCCCGTCCTCTACTGGATTATCTAGACAAACCAGCTTGCACCGCCTGACCACATCCTCAACCTCCACCACAATTAATGTAAGGAGTGGGATCTAAAGGGGATCCACTCCCTATTTAAATTTGAAGAATAGAACCACCAACCCAAACACACCCAAAATATATGTTAGAGTGGGTGTAAAATTTTCAAATCCTATTAATAGTATTCAAAACAACCAAAGTGTAGCAGTAGAATAAAATAATGACTACATTTAGTTTCTCATAAGGTTACAAAATAACATCATAAACTCCCACAAAGGGTTTACATAAAAGGTACAATATAAGGATCTAGTAGAGGGAAATCTAAACCATAACAACTTTGTCTCCAAGCTTAACTCCTTAAGCTAAGTCCAATACTACACACCACGTCCTCCATATCCTTCACCTAGGGTTGGAAGAATAACCCAGCAAGAAGAGAAAAATAGGAGACATCAGCAAAGGCTGGTATGTGCATACTAAATAGAAAATATATGGAATAAAGGACAACAAATGTAATGGCTTCCCATAGAAAAGCAAGGAACCACCCAAATGGGTATCAAGAGAAAATAATTGCCAACATATAATAACAAAAGAATACTTTCCATTAATAAAAAATGAGGTTGTGCCACACTAGCACATATCATGAAATTAGGGCACATAACCCATAATCATCAACCTACATGCATATGAGATAAGCATAGCCCTAGAACAATATAACAACAAAGTTGGCCAAGTCTCACAAACTTGAAAACTGATAGAGAATGGCATACTGCCAAACTCCCAATATATATAAAAATGGGCCAAACCTCACAAATTTGAAACCCATGTATGGGGCCACCTCCATCCCAAAAATAACAGGAGCATACTGGCCCGAGCAGGAAATACAAATCTTCCCAAAAACTAATGCAATTACACTACTCTAGTGCTACTGAATCACGTAGCATGTTAAATGTAGAGTCCAGTAGAAAGTATAGTCATATTATATAAATTAGTCACCACAAAAGTGATCAACATATACATCCACCTCACAAGTGGGCAAAAGACATCACATGTTATCATATAGAGTTCCAACAAGAACAAAGCATAAGAAAGACAAAAAGAATGCCCAAACATGATAATATTATCACAAGATCAGTAACAAATAAAAGGTACATCACATGAAGCATATTTTCCAAAAAAACAAGATATGGTGTAGGTTAATGTCCATAGGACCAAGAGAAAGATACTTTAGGTGAATTGCTCAAAAGGAATAATAGGGGATGCAAACATACATCAAGAGAGAAGAATTAGAAATTTCTCAATATAGAAATAATGTGGGATTCAATCATACCTCACTTTAGAATCTATACAAGTCCAAGTTAGATCTAGATCCAAGTCTAGGTCTCCAAAGCACCTATTAATCATGTATGTGAAAATAGGGTTAGAATTACATTGATTGTTCAAACCCTAAAAATCAATTTTTTCATATTAGGGAACTAGGTTATTAAAACCATGTCATATTTTAGGTTATCCTTTTATGAGTTCAAAACATATTTTATCATATTTTTTTGACTTATAGATTATTAGTTCAAATTTTGCAAGTTATTACTTATTTAGATTAATCGATTAAAATCACATATTTTAAATATTAGATTTAGAATACAAAGCCAACACCATAAGATATCTCTTATTTCTCTAAATCCGACAACTATTTATTTCTAATTTTTGGATAAGTGGATAATTAGTTATGAATTTTTAAAGCTCGACCACTCAGAAAAATCCAAAAAGCCAAGTAAGCAGTCAAATTGTGAGAGAGGAGAGGAAAGAGAGGGGTACCCACACTGAGTTGGCCCAATAACGGGTGGCCAACTCAGACGGCCCCACAACAGGCTAACGAGCCGCTCAGTGAGGAAAAAGAAAACAAAATGGGTGAAATGATCGTTCTACCCCTAATGAGAAAAAGTAGTGAAAGAAGAAAATTGGATGGTAGAAGCAAGAAAGTGCATGGGGCTTTCTTCCCCCTCATACACATTGCCATGGTAGGCAACCCGCAAGCAACAACTTGTGATGGATTTGGGCATAATCAGAAACATTGACGATTTGAGAAAATAAGAATGGAGGAAGATAGAGGAAGGTGCCACGGACTTGAAGGTGCAAGTAATTTGAGCCGAGATGATGAGAAGAAGAGGAACAACCCACCACAAGGTCGAACCTAAACCAAGGCTCCCGATGAGCACACATGTGAGCAACAATAAAATTAAGCAAAGAGAAGAGTCGGGTAGGATGGTACAAGAGTTTTGGGGGTGATATTTATAGGTAGGGTTGTAGGTTAGAGTTTAATGGCAAAGGAGCTTCAAGAAGCTTGAAACCAAGATTGGGCATTTTCCCAACTCACAATGAAATGCCAAAAATAGGGCTTGGTTTGTGTGGAATCAAAATAGGAAACAAGTAGAGAAATAATTTCGAGCAAAGATAAAGTATAGAGCGAGAAATCGCAAAAATACCAAGCACCACACCAGCAGCCTATTTCCCCTTTAAGCTCGAGCTTGAAGACAAATGTGAGCCGTTTGATCTTACATCAAATTTTTCTCATTGTGTGCGAGATTAAATATGGTGTGTGACATTATTTTTCACTTCGAGTATGAATCTGAATAAAGTGTAAAACTCAATTATTAAATGATTTCTCTCTTTTCATTTGAGGGTGTAAACAAATTCCAAATTTAATGAAATTTGACACCCAACCTACTTTTGATATGAGGAATAGGAATATACAATTAGATTTACCTTTTGATAACTTTTGATATGTTAAATAAATCAATTACTATTTTCTCTTTCCTCATGCATTAATGACTTTAAGATTCTCCAAATTTGATGAAACTTAACCCACAAGTCATATTTAATGTGTTGGATAAGAATTTGCCATTGATTTTACATATCAGAGAGGTTTGTACATTTATTTAATATTTTGAAGGTTCTACATACTTTCTCTCTCCTGATTTCATCTTTTAATCAAACATCTTCCAAATTGGATGAAAATTCACCCAAAGGCTATTTTTAATGTGTCAATTATGAATTCAAGATTATTTTCCTCTTTTGAATTCATTTATTATTTTATTTACTATTTGGATAGAAACTCATATTTCCTTTCCAAATTGAACTAAATTAATTATTATTATTATGTAAATAATGTGAAACTTGACTCCCAAGGCAATTGGGACCCAAGGAACACAATTCTTAACTTAGATTTCACTTTTGAGATTTTTTTCATGAGTTATGACACAATAAATAATTTAGTCTATTATTATCACATTATTTCTTTATTATCAATGTTTCTCCATATCTTAATATTATCACCAATTGAGTTATGTGTGATTACTTGCACGGAATTTTATATAATTCATTATTATCTCATGTGACATATTTTATGTGGCTATTATTGACCCAAGATTAATGTGAGAACATTAGGTTACATTAGGGTGATTTATACATGCATTAGATCATTAGTTTATATTAAACATCTTTTAGGTCTAAAACATTAACCTTGTTTGGCCAAGTCCAAAAGGTCAAAGTTCTAGGGTAGGGTTTAAGATCTAGTATGTTATATTTAAACTATCATTGATGAGACCCCTGTTGACTATGTCTCAGCTGTTGCGTCACCTCTTCATCCTTCACAGGACATGCCCATCTCATATGTCCTACTTGTCCATACTTGTGGCAAGTCCTGGTCTCGTATTGTAGCCTAGACGGCCTTGTCACAGACACTGACATCATACTATGAGCTCCTACTGATGAAAAGGTACGACCTCTTACCTTACTCAGTGACAACTGAGTCTAAACTATTGACCTATTTTGTGACTAAAGTGCTAAAAACTTAGTCTTCTTGAAGCATCAAAACAACTATCCATGATATTATGCTGGTCTCTTCTAAGCATTAGCCTCTTGCTTCTCCACAACTAATCACTCTATCCTCCTTATTGATTCCACAAATGTGGAAAACCATTCCATGTTCTCTAGAGCTGACCCTGGTGTAGTCAACTAGGAGCTCAAACCCTTCTCAAAACATTTGATTCTCTCCTTATTTGATGCAGCCATATGCAAGCATAACCTCAGAAGCTCCATGAACTTTGCCTCGTACTCATTGATCATCATAGATTCCTATCAAATCTTATCAAACTGAGATATCTTCTCATCTAGATAGGTCTCTGAGAAGTATTGGCTCATTAACTCCTACCGAAACTCCTCCCAATTGATCACAACACCAGGCCTCTTCTCCTCCTCGATGGCCCACCAATGGCCAGCACTGCCCTTCAATAGGTACACTGTGTGTTTCATCTTATCTTCTTCAAGATATTTAGGATCTTGAAGGCCTTCTCCAACTCTATCAACCACATGTTATCATACGTTGGATCCACCGTACCAACATAATTCAACACCCCCACGTGCCTCAACCTCTCAAAGGTCTTCCTAGAACTCGGGGATTCCTCATTGGGGACTACTGTGCTAGCTTGGGGTACGGGCATCCTATCCACCATATGCAACATTGTAGCCATGAATTGTCCAAACATGGACTGGAAAATGGGATTGGACATAGTTGTTGGGTTAAACCAAGGATCCTCAAGCAATCCATCAACCCTTGCATGTCTCCTAGCACCCCCCCTAGTGCAGCAACACTGCTCTCAATGTGTTCTTTGAGTTCTCCAGACATATATTTTATTCTCTTCTTCTTCTACATAAGTTGAAGTTACCATTAAATATATTAGAGAACACTAGAACAGACATAAACCCTAGTCTTATGTCCATGTAGACTCAGCAAACCTAAAGCTTGTATACCAACAAACTATGATGTCCATCATCACACTAAAGTGAGATAACTAAAAAAAGAACAGAACTAATACTAAACATCCAAGATTACTGTAACGACCCCACCCCTCGGCAACCACCAATTAAGGAAGGCCAAGAAGCTAGAGTCGTTATCCCAAAATAGGATCATATTATTTTGCAAATAATAAAAAATAATTAATAAATTCTACCACAACTAAGCTTAAAATAGGATAAAATTTTTCTTTTCACATACTTTTCAAAAGTAGGATTTTATAACTTTACCCACCGAAAGAACTAACTATAATCCTCTAAACATTATTTTGCTTTGTTCTTTTTCAATGTCATCTTTTATGGAACATTCGCTTTCCATAAACGTAACTGCATATTTCCCTAAAGTGTCGACAAGCAAAACGTCAGTCAGTATAATGAATTATACAGGTATGTAAGGGAAACCAAAAGTTTGCATCTAGTTGTAAATACATATTGAACAAATTATTGTTTAATAGATCAAACTTTACATTTTAAACATAACTACTCAATACTAACATATCCAAGCCTCTGTGATGTCCCTACAGTGGACATGGATACTACCTTTCTCATATGGTAGATCCCAAATATCCCCATTTGATCCTACCCTAAAGGTAGACCAAGACATAGAGTTGTATAGTCATATGATCCTCCCCAAAGGTAGACCAAACTTCAACTCATGATGATCTTTTGAACCTACCCCAAGGTAGATCAATACCTAGATCATCAATTTCACACCAATACTCAAAGCCACAGAGGAAGACTAGGATATGAGCTAGTCATGCATATATTTATGGTGAAATCCATAGTCACTATGTAGTTGCAAGAATTAAAGTTCATCCAAGCAGTTAATTTCAAGCAACCGATAAAACCTCAGAAATCACTATGAAACTAGAGTGAGTATCCATAAGTGTAACCACATACCTGTTTGGAAGTCTCAAAACCAAACAAGATAGCTAATCCAAACAAGAAGTCCAATCAACCAAGCCAAGCAATAAATCAAGCAAACCTTGATCCTAAAAAAGCATGTATAACACCTAATGGTTACAATCTCATCCAAACATCTTTTATTGACTTGGGATTCCATTCTAAGGTTTCTAAGTATTATTAGGGTTTCCTTAGGGTTTCTTGGTTCTATTTTCCAATTCTTATCCTTTTAGGTCAACAAACCCTAAAAGCACTTTTCTACTCATAAAACCCCTAATTACTCAAATTATCCAAATCAAGGGTTTTATTCTCAATTTAGTTTAAGAACATCATATCTCTGTCTTACTAATTTATCTTCATAATTAAATCCAATAAAACTCACAATTATTAAAATTAGGGTTTTTAGGCTACTTCAAGCATCGGGCTTGCAACAACCACCTATACTTCGACGGAAGATGGAACCCTAATTATGCAAGTTATGCAAAAAGATTATTCATCTATATATAATCCCTCCTTTTTATATCAACAATTTAATATTTAACTCAAAATACTCAGGGAACATCATTAAATCTATTTATCATCAAAACTTAGGGTTTTAAATTACTTAAATCCATTATACACTTTTCGAATTACAAGTAGATTCAGACCTTAATTAAATTTTTAATGGATTCTATGGATTTTTCTAATCACAAACCATATATAACACATATTCATTAGATAATCCTATAAAAAGATATGATTTTCCTAAATAAATCATTGTTAAACCAGTCAGGGCTTGCCACCTAAGAAAAGAGCCACAGACCCCGCCTATTAGCTTGGCTAGCCCAGCCTATTATCTCTCGTCAAGTCGGTGGCCCGGTTCACGGCTATCTAAGTGAGAAACAAAGGGGAAAAGACCATAATGCCTTACCTATTCTAAAGTCGATCGAGGGATAAGAAGGTAATTCACTCCTCTATCATCTTCCTCCTCTCACGCGAGTGTCAAACTGCGGGTGGTCAACTAGCTTGTTGACTCTAGGATTCTTGCTCCCTCTCTCATTGATGAAGGTGTCGTTACCTCTGAGGACCCTGGAAAATTGGACAAGGGCTTCAATTGCTCATCCAACACTCTAAAGCGATGGGTTGACGACTGAGAAACTCCCGCGAGGATCAAGTATGGTCAGGGGTGAAGGTCAAGGCAAAACAAGCAATTGATCGTACTGACGAGTTCACTTTCTGTAGCCGAACGCTTTGGCTCAGATTGTGCCTTCACAGAGGGGGGTATGCCCCCTATTTATACTCAAGGTTCGGGCATGAAATCTAGAAATTTGGGGAAATCTCCGATAGACCCCCAATCCCAGTAGAACTTGAGATGTCCTTGCTCAGCTCGATCTCCCAAAGCCAATGGGAAAGTTCCCATGCTTGCACATCCACTGAACGAGGAGAAATTTTATTGGGAAACAACCTGGTCTTGTTCCCTATCATCACATGAGACTATAGGTGGAGGATGACCGCATGTCATTAGACCCCAGATCCACATCATGTGTGCATCGATTAAAGGGATTAATCAAATTCTAATTGGATTAGATAATTGTGACATCTATTGATATCCCTCTCACATTAGGAAACTTTCCAAATTTCATAACACCTAAACCACATCTCATTTTAATCCCAAATTTTAAGGGAATCTCTTTGATGACCTTATTTACTTGTGTGCCATGTTTGGAGTCAAAATTAAAAAACAAAGAGGATTTTCTTCATATGCAAGTTATTTACTCAAAAGGCATATTTTATTCATATTTTCTTTATCTTTCTCTTTTGTTTTCTTTATTTGGATTTCTTTTCTTATTCGAAACCATGTGGGTTAGAAACCTAATCAATTAAGGTCATTCATACCATTTTTTAGATAGTTCTACATAATTCTCTCCATTGTCTTTATTTCTTTTTCCTTTTATTTATAATGAGATTTCTTTTATCTTTTCTTCCCTTTTTATCACATTGGACTCACTAAATCCGTAGGATCCATGAAAACATACATTCAAGGGAAATATTGCAAAAGAAATCCACTGATTGAATATAAATCATACAATTTCCAAGCATATACATTTTATTGGGAAAATTGCATTTCAAACCATAAAACCAAAAATCAAGGTTATAACATCCTCTCCCCATTATATGAATTTTCCCCCCAAAAATTAGTCAATCAAACAAACAATTCTGGGTAGGCCTTTTCCATGTTCATCTTTGTCTCCCATGTGGCTTCATCCTCTCCATGGTGCTTCCAAAGAACCTTTACCATTTCAATCTTTTTACTCCTGAGGTCTTTCACCTTGGTATCTAGTACCCTTACAAGTGACTCAAGGTAAGTTACCCTCCCTTGGAGTTTAATAGGTTCAATGCTCATCACATGGCTCGATTCCTTCACATAGCGCTTAAGATTATACACATGGAATACATCATGCATCACACTATACTGAGGGGATAAGGCCAAACAATAAGAAGCTTCACCAATCTGTTCTAAAATCTCAAACGGACCCACGTATTGGGGACTCAACTTTTCTCTATTCTTAGCTATATCTCAGAAGGGATGGATTTTCAAAAACATGTGTTCACCAACTGTGAAATATAAGTCAGTCCACTTTGCATCATGTCGTTGATGGGCCCTCTTTATCCTTTGCTTGATCAAAGCAACTTTGTCAGCATACAACCATATTTCCTCTAACCTCAATAGGGTCCTTTCACTGACATCATCCTAGTGAAGTAATGATCGCCACGACCTCCTATAGAGAGCTTCATACGGAGGCATCCCGATATTAGCCCGGTAGCTGTTATTGTAAGCAAACTCACCTAGGGACAGGTACTACTCCCATGATCCACCCCAATCGAACACACATGCTCTCAACAAATCCTCTAATGTCTAGATTGTTCTCTTGGACTATCCATCAGTCTGGAGGTGATATGTCGTGCTAAACTTTAATCTAGTGTTGAGTTATTCTTGTACTTGCTTCCACAACTTAGAAGTGAACTTTGGGTCACGATTAGAAATAATCAAACTCAGAACATCATGCAGTCATACTATCTCTCTGAGATAAATCTTAGCTAGATCTATTACTTTGGAAGTGTTTTTTAAGGCAAGGAATTGTGCCGACTTGGTAAGGTGATTTACCACAACCCATATTGCATCATGACCTCTCTTGGTCTTGGTGACACCCACCACAAAGTCCATGGTGATTATCTCCCATGTCCACTCAGGAATTTCAATCGACTGTAGCAATCCACCGAGTCACTGGTGTTTAGCCTTCACCATCTGGCATGTGAGACAATTGGCCACATATTATGATATATCTCTCTTCATTCTAGGCCACTAATAGTACCACTTCAAATCCTTAAACATCTTGGTAGTGCCAGGGTGTACCGTGTATTTAGAATCATGAGCTTCTTACAAGATAGGACTCTTTAAGGACAAATCTTTAGGAACCCAGATACAACTCTTGTAGTGGATTCCACCATCTACTTCCACTAAGATATGTGTGTGAGGTCTCTCTAATAAATCTTTCATCATATCAAGCTCTAGGTTGGCTAACTGGGCAGATACCAATTCAGTCAATATATTTGGTTTTATCTGGATGTTAGCCACACAGATCCGGTCCTCTAATAGCTGTGGAGTCCACCTAATAAACTCTTCTAGTCCTCTCCACCAGCTAGATAAGACAGTTGCACACCTGAGCTATTTCTGACTAAGTGCATTTGCTGCTACATTATCTACTCAGGGTGATAGGCGATGATGAAATAATAATCAATCATATACTCCATCCATCCTCTTTGTCTCATGTTTAGGTCCTTCTGAGTCAGGAGGTACTTCAAGCTCTTGCATCCATTATTTTGGTCACCATATTCAAATATTATACCTATAGAATTCAAATTCCACTTGATAATTGTATCCTCATTTGAAATATAAAGTAGGTGATTACCTTGATCACCTTGTCTTCCAAACCATTTATCACTATTTTCTCTTAAGGGTGTGGTAATTCTTCCAAATCTCAATTATCATAAAACATTTCAAGTTAATTATTTATTCCTCACATTACTTCTATCCCTATTATGGCATGCATTTGTCTCGTCTCTCACACCCATAACAAGATGAAATAAGCATTTGGTTGTAGTCCAGATACAAAGCTCATCCTGTTCCAAGAGTAGAGACGGTGCATCACACATCACCATGTTATTTTCAAATCTAGGTTGAATCATTCTCCACATGACTCCAAACCATGAATACACCATTCCCTCAATTCCACGTATACACATATAGGAAGACTTTCCTCATAACCTTTGAGTCTTATCATAACTCCTATTTACAAGCCTCAGTCATTTCCTCAAGGTCTCTAGGGTAGTGGTACCTTTGGGATGATCTTACCCTTATGCATCTAGGGCGTGCCTCTCACATTTACCCCTCGGGTCCCATGAACTCATGAAGGTGGCCAACCTCCTGACCCATGGGCCTTGGGCAAACATAGTTGTTACCTCCCCACCCTATGGTCTCGTGCATTTAGGGAATTATCAACTACTACTCTCGTAGATCTCATCCGGACTTGACCTTAGGATTGAGTTAGGATTCTATCATAACTTTATTTTATTTCATTCACATATTTTGCTTGTGGTTGCTTTGATGATCCAAGCACATTGTATCCTTTAGAACTCTCACCCAAATTTCCTTCATCTCTCTAGACACTCATAGTTTTTCCTTATGGCCCTTCATGGGAAATGTGGCGACCTACCCATACGGGCCTGGTCACTTCCATAGTGACTTTTCTTCATGTCCCTTAGAGATGATCATACTTGGTTCTAAAGAATTGTATTCAATCTATATGCTTTTGTGCTTTGCACACTTAATCTCTCAAGTTCCTTTAAGTGACCCTTAATGTTACCTTAGTTCTTGGGCTAATTTTCGAACTCACTCTTTTAAGAAGGGTCCCTTCTAGGAAAATATAAAACTAATACTCGACAACACTAAGGTTCACAAAAGCATACTTGAACCAAAATGTATATCATGTGCAAGCATGATTTTTATTATTTCATCCATGCATTTTATTATTTGGTGGAACATACCTTAATCCTTATTGCTCATAACCCTAGAACTCAAGAGGAGGTGGAGAGAGAAAAAAACTTTAAGCACTTAAAGTTTTTTCATTGAAAGAGGGTAAAGAAGGGATGAAAGTAGATAAGAAATCTTAGAGGCGTCTTATTTTGAGTCAAATCCTCATATTTTGGCCAGGAAGTCACACAGATTTCGAGAGTCCTCATAAATCGGCTAACGGGGAAGACGAAAATCTTGCCAGCCCCCAGATCGTGATCCTTTTCTAGATACCTCCATCTTTGGAAAAATCTCTAGTAACTCCCTTGGGCTCTAAAGAATTTGTAAAATTTAATAATTATTAGAGATTATATGGAAAACCATGCTCTGATACCAAATGTAATGAACCCACCCCTCGGCAACCACCAATTAAAGAAGGCCAAGAAGCTAGACTCGTTATCCCAAAACATGATCATATAGTTTTGCAAATAATAAAAAATAATTAATAAACTCTACCACAACTAAGCTTAAAATAAGATAAAAAAATTCTTTTCACATACCTTTCAAAAGTAGGATTTCAGAACTTTACCCATGGAAAGAACTAACTATAATACTCTGAACATTATTTTGCTTTGTTCTTTTTCAATGTCACCTTTTATGGAACATTCACTTTTCATAAACGTAAGTGCATATTTCCCTAAAGCGTCGAAAAACAAAATGTCAGTCAGTATAACAAATTATATAGGTATGTGGGGGAAACCAAAAGTTTGCATCTAGTTGTAATAACATATTGCAACCAAATTATTGTTTAACAGATCAAACTTTATATTTTAAATATAACTACTCAATCCTGACATATCCAATCCTCTATGTTATCCATGCACTGGACATGGATACTATCCTTGTCATATGGTAGATCCCAAATAGCCCCATTTGATCCTATCCTAAAGGTAGACCAAGACATAGAGTTGTATAGTCGTATGATCCTACCCAAAGGTAGACCAAACTTCAACTCATGATAATATGTTAAACCTACCCCGAGGTAGATCAATACCTAGATCATCAATTTCACACCAATACTCAAAGCTACATAGGAGGACTAGGATCTGAGCTAGTCATGCATATATTTATGGTGATAGCCATAGTCACTTTGTAGTTGCAAGAATTAAGGTTCATCCAAGCAGTTAATTTCAAGCAATCGGTAAAACCTCAGAAATCAGTATGAAACTAGAGAGATTATCCATAAGTGTAACCACATACCTAATTTGGAAGTCTCAGAACCAAACAAGATAGCTAATCCAAACAAGAAGTTCAATCAACCAAGCCAAGAAATAAATCAAGCAAACATTGATCCTAAAAAGCATATATAACACCTAATGGTTACAATCTCATCCAAACATCTTTTGTTGACTTGGGATTCCATTCTAAGGTTTCTAAGTCTTATTAGGGCTTCCTTAGGGTTTCTTGGTTCTATTTTCCAATTCTTACCCTTTTAGGTCAACAAACCTTAAAAGCACTTTTCTACTCATAAAAACCCTAATTACTCAAATTATCCAAATCAAGGGACTTTATTCTCAATTTAGTTTAATAACATCATATCTCTATCTTACTAATGGATTTTCATAATTAAAACCATTAAAACTCACAATTATCAAAATTAGGGTTTTTAAGTCCATTAATGCACTTTTACATTCATGGAACCCTAATTAAGCAAATTATGCACAAAGATTATTCATCTAGATATAATCCTCCTTTTTACATCAATGGGTTAATATTTAACTCAAAATACTTAGGGAACATCATTAGATCTATTTATCATTAAAACTTAGGGTTTTAAATTACATAAATCCATTAAATATGGCATATTCATACACTTTTCGAATTACAAGTAGATTCATGCCTCAATTATATTTTTAATGGATTCTATGGATTTTTATGATGAAAAACCATATATAGAACATCTTCATCGGATAATCCTATAAAAAGATATGATTTTCTGAAATAAATTATTTTTAAACCAATCAGGACCTGCCACCTAAGCAAAGAGCCTCGGGCCCCGCCTATTAGCTTGCATGGGCCAGCCTATTAGCACTCGCCAAGTCGACTGCCTGGTCTGTGACTGTCTAAGTGAGAAACAAAGTGGAAAAGACCATAAGTCCTTACATGTTCAGAAGGCAGTCGAGGGGTAAGAAGGTAATTCACTCCTCTGTCATCTTCCTCCTCTCACGCGAGCTTCAAACTGGGGGTGGTCAACTAGCATGTTGACTCTGGGATTCTTTCTCCATCTGTCATCGGTGAAGGTGTTGTTTCCTCTGACGGACCCTGGAAAATTGGACAAGGGCTTCAATTGCTCATCCAATGCTCTAGAGCGATGGGTCGACAACCGAGCAACTCCGATGAGGAGCAGGTCTGGTCAGGGGTGAAGGTCAAGGCAAAATGAGCAATTGATTGTACTAGAGAGTTTGCTTGCTCTAACCAAACACTTTGGGTCAGATTGTGCCTTCTCAGAGGGGGTATGTCCCCTATTTATACTCGAGGGTCGGGCACAAAATCTAGAGATTTGGGGAAATCTCTGGTAAACCCCCAATCCCAGTAGAACTTGGGATGTTCTTGCTTGGCTCGATCTCCCAAAGCCAATGGGAAAGTTCCCATGCTTGCACATCCACTGAGTGAGGAGCAATTTGATCAGGAAACAACTTGGTCTTGTTCCCTATTACCACACATGACTGGAGGCGAAGGATGACTGCATGTCGTTGGATCTCAGATCCAATGATCCACATCACGTGTACATCAGATTAAATGGATTAATCAAATTGTAATTGGATTAGATAATCGTGACATTTTTTGACTTCCCTCTCACTTTAAGAAACTTTCAAAAATTCATAACTCCTAAACCACACCTCCTTTTAATCCCAAATTTTAAGGGAATCTCTTAGATAACCTTATTTACTTGTGTGTCAAGTTTTGGAGTCAAAACTTGAAAATAAAAGAGGCTTTTCTTTTCTTCATATGCAAGTTATTTACTCAAAAGGCATATTTTATTCATATTTAATTTATCTTTCTCTTCTATTTTCTTTATTTGGATTTCTTTTCTTATTAGAAACCAAGTGGATTCGAAACCTAATCAATTAAGGTCATTCATAACACTTTCTAGAGAATTCTACATTATTCTCACCATTATCTTTATTTCGTTTTCCTTTTATTTATTGTGAGATTTATTTTATCTTTTCTTCCCTATTTATCACATTGGACTCACTAAATCAGTATGATCCACAAAAACATACATTCAAGGGAAATATTGCAAAAGAAAAGCATTTATTGAGCATAAATCATACAATTTCCATGTGTATACATTTTATTGGGAAATTTGCATTTCAAACCATACAAGCAAAAATTGAGGTCATAACAATTACCATAAAATAGGGAAAATTAAAATTGATTCCATATTACCACAAAAGCATAAACATATTACATCTGGGACCACATGAAGCTACATGTATTACATATCATGCCACAATTTGATTCATATCACTGTTTACTTGGCCAACCAACAACAATTTGTTACCTATGATTACATATTCATGTATATACAAACTATATATGTACAACCATGGCCTACTACCCAAACTCATGTTGATGTACAACGTATAAAAAAAACACGGACATGAGAGTACAGGGATGACGCATAGGACTCTACTACAAAACACTACCCTTCCAGCTGCTCATCCTCTACTGCATGATCTCTACCTCGTTGTGCACGACCACATAAAAGATGGGGAAACACACAGGATGAGACCAACATCCTAGAGAGATATATAACTCTCTGATGCAACTATTATTAACACAGATAAGCTAAGCAGGAAAATAACAGATTATCAGGTTGGGTAGATTCAACTAAACGATATGAGTAAAGCAATTAACACTGTTTAAGCAGTTCAGGCATCTATAACTGAATAGTAGAACATCTTATACTTTAAGAAGGAATATGAAGGACTTGTATAATAGTTGATTTCTCTTACCACATTATAAATCAACTAATTAGTATAAGAGATAAGGTAATGGGTCATCCAATGTGAGATGTGTTTCACCCTAAGAAATACACTACATGGATGTTTCGTCCTTTATTATTCCCTAAGGAGATGAGTTATACCACTCATGATCCAATTGACCACTGCTAAGTCAAAATCAATACCATATAAGATCTAGGAGGAGTCAGACTCCTATGATCTCCCACACCCTCGGTCAGTCTGAGTGCGCCACAATGACGTATAAAGTCCAACTGCAAAACAACCTAGTCTGCCATGGTATATAGGGATAACACTAGTGAAATTGAGTTACGACCATAGCCACACTCCTATAGAGGTATGACCGCAGTCATCCTTAAACTATATCATATCATAAAATTGAGTTACGAAAGCAGTCACACCCCTACTAAGGTATGACCGTAGCTATCCTAAAAACATGTCATATATATTGAATCACATCACCAGGGTATGGAATCGACCTTTCTCCTTCCAGGGTATGACCGCAGCCAATCCTATGAAATGCATATACTGAATAGTATATGACTCCGATCTTCCACTAAGGAGAACATGTTTCACCATCCAGCAAGTATTGACACTGTAGATGGATCTATCGAACATGGAAACTACATGATTAGGGTTTCACTTGACTAATTAAGCCAATTGGGTATATTTTAGCATCAATCAAGTTATAATGTACAAACCCTAAATAGATTATACAAAGATAAGGGTATGTTTCAACTCCAGAAGATATAAAACATATGGGTAAGAACTTATCACCTCATCTCTTGATATCACTGCCATACAAGGAAATCAACATTATCACATCACTCGGGGATATCAATCCCTCATCCTATCACTAGATTATGTCACCTCACACTAGGCATTGAGCCTCTTCCCGGTCAAAAGACCCAAACCACATAATTCTTGCACCTCATCATTATCTCATTATGCCTCATAAAGCTCACAATCATTACCTTGGGTCATATCAGATACACCGTGGCATGCAATTGTTTTGACATTTATTCAACCTACAACATGTAAGTTATACAAGTAGGAGTGAGAAAGAATACTTCATTGAATGTTAGATACGTCACACAAGGTAAGCATCATATCATGTGCTCTTAATTAGGGCTAGGTTTTCTTTATATGTATCCAATTAGGGTTTCTAGAGCAGCAAATATCAAAACATCCAATTCACCATCTTTTCCCATATTCTTGGAACGTCTTTCATTGTCATTCACCACCACTATGAAGTCATTCATACCAACCAAGCACATGTCCAAACACCTCATCGGTCGAAGAGAACTCAAAGTTACTCACCTTATGCAACTAAAGGGGACACAAGCCATCAAAGTCGAAGGCAAGCACAAATCCATACGATCACATAGAAACATCACATGCCTTTGACCAAAGAGAAATACTTAGGTTGAAGAGAACTAGGTCAAAGACATCATCAACAACCAAAGGTGACTTCTCCACCTCAAAGACCGAAGAGATTCTTAATGTATCAAGATCAAAGGAGAATTAGATCATGCGACCAAATAACATCACACCCACACTCATCGAACGAAGGTCAATGGTAGATCAAGTGACCAAACCAAGAAAAGACATATCAACGACCAAGAAACATCACCAAGACTTCGATCACTTGGAACAAAGTATGAAGGACATCTTATAGAGAAAACCACTATCAAATCATGATCAAAATAGGTGGTTATCATCTTGAAAACTAAAACTAAAGTTCATTACGGAAAACATGTCCAAAACCCTAAAATCAAACATCACACATGATCAACATGAAAACCATGAGATGATAAATGAAAACCAAAGATTCAAGCACATGTAAATAGAAACAAACTCCATAACATGCAAGATAACCGAACCTAAAACCAATACAACAAGATCAAGGTCAATTTGCATGCAAAACCATCAACATCTCCATCACTTAGATTTTGGTGATGTGAATTGGGGTTTAGGTAAAGGAACAAATACATGCAAGATCATTATAGGAACACAACCCTAAAGCAGATATCATTATCCACAGCATGCAGTCACATTTTGGAATAAGTTGTATGTAGGATTAAAGTACAATAATAGTAGGGAAAAGAGTTATATAACCCGCCTTAGATAATGGTGCAACCCCCTCCAAGCAAGAAGATCCAAAGGAAAGAGAGAACCTAGCTTTAATTTCCTTCACGACCAAGCTAGTCACCACCTCAAAAGGAAAGAAAACCCTACACTAAAGGTCAAGAAGGAGAACCAAAACTTCTATGCTGAAAGAACATATAGGGAGAGAAAGGGATAGTAGAGCTCCTCCGTCAGCTTGAAAACTACCTTGGAAAACCAAGGATTAAGCCCAACAGAGAGGAGTACCTCCACCCCAACACAAGCACTACCATGGAAGCTCCATGGATTCAGCCAAGAGAAGAAGAAATGGGTAGGATTTTACAAAGAAAAAAAATCAAGAGGTTTGACCACTTACCAAGGATCGAAGGTCACCAACAAAGAAATAAGAGATGATGCTCCAACTCAAGATCACCATAACCAAGATGATCGGCCACCAAAACTGCAAGCATGAGCTCATCTTCACCACCAAGTTCCAAGGCCAAACTACAATCAAGGAAAGAAAGAAAAGATGCAAAAGGATCATATGCTTGCAAAATATAGAGTACATATACCCAAAGGTAGAGAGAGGTGAAAGGGGGTTATGTGTCATGCACATATGTGCCACTTCTCCACCAAAGAGCAACCATGCATGCAAGATAGGTCATGAAAAATAAGAAAAGCCAGTTGTAACATCCCTGACCTGGGTTATGTACTAACCCTAGGTGTTTTGCCTAATTAAGTTGATTAGATGTTTGTTATTATACTTTGAAAAGTAATTAAGTCTTTTGAGGAACTTATATTTCAATTTCAGTCCTTTTTTGAATAATGTTAAAACATTGTTTTGTTACTTTTGGACTAAAGTGCAAAATTACCCAAGTAGAAGGGTTAACTTGCAAATTGCACATGATAAGATGTTCCTATGATGTTGAGACATCATAAGAATGAATATGATGTAGTGGTATGGTTTCTACAAGCTTGGGAACCAAGATAAAGCTTGTAGAGAAATCCTTGTGCATTAAAACCTAGTTTTGGTGTAATGTGCAAATTACCCAAAACCTAGGGTTCAATATGAAAAATACCACTTATAAAGGGTCTCTCATGTTTCTTGGCATCCCTTAGAGCAAATAAAATGAGAAGGGCGCCTCATTTGAATTATCTTGGAGGAGAGAGAATCTTGACATTAAAATAATCAAGATTTAAGCACAAATGGCTCTTTAATATAACTTAATGCAAAAAGAAATATATTAATTAAAGAGCCCTTCAACCAAAAGTTGAAGGATGTGTTTGCAATAGTTCTATACGAGCTTGTGCCATGCTTGGGCACAAAAATATTTTGGTTGAGTTGAATCCATTCACATTAATTTAATATAAAACAATATCCAATAAAAGGATGGATATTAATATACATCTCTTTAAGGTGCTTAGTTCCTTTTCCATTATTTCTTGGATAATGGAGAAAGTTTTGCAAGGAAATAGAGGGTGGCTTCGTGGCCAAGTAATGGAGGAAGCTTTGTTGGATATTAGTTGGAATTAAGGAGATAACTCTCTTTTTTCTATTTCCTTAAAAACCCATATACATATCTCTTATGTATACCTTTTGCAATACACATCAGAATCGTTCCCTTAGTTCTTTCTCTTTTCACCTTGCTTTTGCCAACCAAAGGAGATATCTGGAGCAGAGGAAGGATGACCAAACCCGTTCGTAAGTCTAGATCATCATCTGCCTCGGATCCATGGTGGAAAACCCTAAAATAAGGCTTGATTAATGGTCTTCTTCACACGATTTCCAATTCTAGCCATCTTGTTCATCCAAAATTTGAAGGACGGACCTTGGAAAACTACTGGAACTCCATCCACCATTAAAGATGTGGAGCTTGGAGCTTTGGATCAGTTCTAGAGGTGAGTTTTATAACTCTAACTCCTAAGCATTACTATTGCACTCTTTTCTATAATAATCGTTGGTTACTTTTCTTCCTTTGATACTCTTGTGAGTTCTTGCTATATTTCGTGAAGAACAGAAATAGTTCTTGGTAGAACAGAGGAAGACGAAGGTGACATCATCCTAGATAAATATCCAAATAGTAACTTTACCAAACGGTTTTCTTTTGTTGCTCAAACGGTTTCCCAAACTGTTCGGGAGCAAACGGTTTCAAACCGTTTGAATGCAAACAGTTTCACTAAACCGCATAGAAGCAAACGGTCCAAGACCGTTTGGTGGCTTTGACCAAACGTTGACCATTTGGAGACTTGTTTATAATAATGTAGGTCAATTCTCCATCAATAATTATTAATTAACTTCAATTGGTTCACTAATTGAAGGTCCAATAATCACCAAAACCCTAATCGGGTTAAGTGCTGATTTGATAATTGAACGACATGGTTAGTGATGATGTGATGGGAAAACGGTCTCAAGTCCATTTGGAGGTCATCCAAATGATCCCAAGACCGTTTGGGGGTCACCCAAGACCGTTTGGAGGTCTAGGGTTGACTATGGTTAAGTGATTGAATATCTAATGATGCTATGTTGAAGAGCAATCAAATGTTGATATGATGATCAATCCAATGAACCAAACCCTAAATGGTTGACTTGGAATTTTGATGATGACTTGGGAAAATGGTCTCAAGACCGTTTGGAGGTCATCCAAATGACCTCAAGACTATTTGGGGTCAGGTCATGCCCAATTTGGATGGTAATCCAATAGTTTCAAGTAATTGGTTCAACGATAATCAACATTGAAGGATCAACGTTCCCAAACCTTAATTCAATTGACTCAAACCCTAATTGATGATTAATTGAGGGACAATTGAGGGTCAAATCAGTTGAGGTTTGACCTAATTAACTTAATTGAAGTGTGGTGACAAGTCCAATTCATGAGTGATAACATGGTTACAATCATTGAAGGAATCAATCTTGGAAACCCTAACTTAATTGAAGTGGTTGAGACCCTTTTTGGTCCTTGCGGTTTTGAGGGGGTTTGGACCAAACAGTCTCAAGACCGTTTGGGACCAAACGATCCCAAACCGTTTAGGTTCATGCAGTTTCAAAAGTCAACCTTGGGCAAACGGTCTTCACCACCTATTTCACCAAACGGTTTCAGAGGTTGTGCAAAACTGCATGGAGGTCTAAATGGTCTTAGACCGTTTGGATGTTTGTAGTCAAGATCATTTGGGGTCCTTGTAGCCAGGATCGTTTGGTGAATAATTATCCAAAACCGCATGGATACTTAAAGTGGTTAAAGGTTAAATTGGTTAATTGTTTAATACAAGATGTAATCAAAGATGATTATGGTACTTGTATCTTAATGGGATAGTGTGATTAATATCTAATAAGTAGTTAAGCCTTAATGATCATAATGGTAATGACATAACCAATGATGTCAATTATCTTTCATGATTGAGTTGACTTGACCTAATCAAGGCTAAAGTAATATTATCCTATAGAGGATGAGAGAGAAAAGACTTCTTATATGAATGTTAATTAAGTAATGGACTACTAAAATGAATGAATGTATAATTAGGGAATGACTCATGAAAATGAGATCATGAAACCCTATTTATGATGATTAATGAAACATAACCCTAATTGAGGGTATTAATGGAAGTAATTCTAATGCATGATGATGGTAAGAACTTAAATTCATTATGATGACTTAATAAACCTTAATCCAAGGTACTTTGATGATCACTCCTACTTGGGGTGAATAGTAAACCCTAACCTAGGGTGATGTGATGTGAATAGTAAACCCTAACCCCTAATAAGAGCATAGTGATGCATCCCTTGAATAGTGATGTTATCATTGTTTGCATTGTGCTGATATGAAATTGATGTATCTGTTATCATCTGTACTAATCATGCAGGTTTTATGAGATATTGGACATAGCCAGGTGAGAGCTATGATACTTTGTTTAATGAAAGTACTTTATAAGTTTTGTAAGTAATGATATGCTATGTTGCCTAGCAAAAATTTAACAAAAGAGACTGACATGTTGTATGAGCCAAGTGAAATACATGCATTGCTACTATTATGTTTACACTGTCAAATAACCTGATGGCATTGTGTGACATGTTAAGGTGGTAACAAGTGATTTGATGATCTAAGGGTTTGTACACCCATATTCTTGAATCATAATGATGAATTGATAAGGGATTGAGATCCCAATGTTTATAAAGCTGTGAAATGAATTGATAAAATAGTACTCTTTCTTTATGGCATCTATTATAATGGTTTATGCTTGAAAACATGTTTGATGCTAAAAGAATGTTGTAATGTACTTAAATAATCAAGTGAAATGATATCATGTACAACCCTGACCATAGATCCATCATCGTCAGAAGTTGGATGATGGTGAAATGGGTTTTCCTAAGGGAACTCCTGGAGAGCATACTTTTGAGTATGTGGGGGTTATGGACGTGAATATCCTTACGTCCTAATGAAGGAATTGATGCGAGATAAACATTAAATCCCCCAATCCTTCATTATATGTATATGTCGGGATGATGTATCACTAATCTCCCGATGATGATGTTAATGTCGCATCGATGTGAGATAAAACAAAAATCCCTCGATGGCGAAGAGAGTACAACATGCCACTGTAACTATAATAGTGAAGTTGCCAGAATACCCTGGAAAGCTATTTTAGCATAGACACAAGATGTCCTGCATGTTGTTCCTCACACTGACTAAGGATGATGAGGTCATAGAAATCTGACTCTTCTGATGACCTATGTATGGTACCGATTTCGATTTTGCAATGGTCGATTGGAGTATGAGCGGTATACCTCATCTCCTCAGGGCATAAGTATGTTTGTAAAATGTAATCAGCCGTGTAGCATATTTGCTTAGGGTTGAACTACGAGAATCATTGCTTGATGATACATTGTTTAATATGTCCTAATTGGTTAATTAATATACATGTTCTTCATGTTCCTTATTAAATGAATGACTTGCTTCTTAATCAAGTTATAACTGAAATGATTGCATAGAGAATACTGCTCTGCATATCTTGTTCAATAATTTATATGTTGTTAAATATTTATAATTCTACTGCTCAGTATTATTCTATTGTTTGCAATAACAATGCTTCTGGTGGAGAGTTATATCTCTCTCTGGGACAATTTTCAATTGTCTCACCCCCGTGAGATTCAACTTTTTAGGTAGATGCCGAGGAAGAAGAAACCCATCAGTGGGTGAGCAGCAACAGCAGCAACAACAACAACAACAAGGACAGCAGTGATCCACAGGTGGAGACACTGCCTGTTAGATTTTGTACATAGAGAGTCCTATGTCTCGTCTCTGTACTCTCAGGTCCTAGGAGTCAGTAGATGGTTTAATGTAGATCTAAGATTTTTGGCTTAATGCCTTGAGATTTTTGTATACTGCTCATGTACAGTTTAATAGGGCAGTAAATGTTTATGACTCTCGAGATGAGATGATACAGAGATGAACTGATGTATTAGATTGTAAATAACTTACTTTGGTTCTTTATGAAAGAGTTTTATAGTTTTTGGATCTCAGTGCAAAAAGTTTTAATTTTTAGTGATTTTCAGTATTTCTGCTGCTAATTAATCGCCTCCGCATTAGTTAATCTTGTTTTCGCGAGACGGTCATCACAATTTAGTGGTATCAGAGCTCTAGGTTCGCTGAGTCTACAGAGACATAGGACTAACGTTGTTGAGTCTGTTCTAGTGTCTTCCAGTCTATCTGATAGTGTCTTCTGCTCATATAGGAGGAGAAGAGAAAACTAAAGATGTCTGGATCACACGAGGAACATGTTGTAGAGAGTAGTGTTGCTGCAGCCGGAGGAGGTGCAAGAGACCAAAGAAGGGAGGAACTTATACCGAAACCACCCCAGTTCAATCAAGTTGACATGGGGAACCCAGCCTTCCAAGCCATGTTTGGGCAGTTTATGACTGCCATGACTCACATGACTGATAGGATGCCCATACCTGCACCTAGGGCAAGAAGGACAAGGAGTCGGCAAGACGTTTGAATGACTTCACCGAGTTGGAGCCATGGAATATGCTGGGACAGTTGACCCAGCAGATGCTGACATGTGGCTAATAGAGTTAGAGAAGGCCTTTAGAATCCTAAACATCCCAAAAGATGAGAAGGTTAGACATGTTGTGTACCTTCTTAAGGGGAGTGTTGGTCACTGGTGGACAATAGAGCAAGGGAAAAGGCCAGGTGTGGAGATTGAATGGGAAGTGTTTCGACGAGAATTTGTCAACATATACTTTCCTAAGACATTCCTGGATGATAAAATCTCTCAGTTTGAGAGATTAAGGCAAGGACCGATGAACATTAGCGAGTACGAGGCTAAGTTCATGGAGCTGTTACGATTTTATCCGCATATGGCAACCACAGATGAAGAGAGGATTCGGCATTTTGGGAAGGGGTTAAATGATGAGTTGACCACCCCTATGTCTGCTCTAGAGAATAGGGAAAGATTTGTTACCTTTGTGGAGTCTGTCAGGAGGATAGAGAGGTCTGTGACGGAGAAGTGATAGACCAAGAACAAGAAGATGTATCCCCAATTCCAAGGATCCTCATCCAAAGGTTTCAAGAAACCGAGGTTTTCCGTGCCTACACCACCACCTAGATTCAGTACCCAGACGCAGTGGACGTCAAATAGGGGTAGAGGACGAAGTTTACCACCAAAAGGAGCTTGTAGCTCTGCATATGTGTCAGTCACAGGACCATCCAGACCACAGTAAGGGATCCGGAGTTGTTATATCTTTGGAAAGGTGGGACATCTGATGAAGGATTATAGAGCTACATAGGCAAGTGTGATTCAATCTCAAAGGCAGACTCAGCAAGGTTCTCAAAGGAGACAGTTTCTAGGTGGCGCTAGAGGATGTGGACAAGCGTCCCAAGCTGGATCATCGGCACCCAGTCATCGAGCACCAAATCAACCATAGGCGACAGCGAGATTCTATGCAATGAATCCACCTGATGCAGTGATCAACCCTCAGGTTGTGACAAGTCAGATGAAATTGTTTTATTCTGATATGTCTACATATTGCATCTTATCTATTTTAATTGATCCAGGTGCTACACACTCCTTTATCACTCGAAGAGTGATTCTTGACTGCAATATGACAATTAGTCATAGGGCAGAGAGTTTGAAGTTAGAAACTCCTTTGATGGGATCTGTTGTGTTGCGGGAGGTGTGTTCTCCCTGCATTCTTTCCTTTTCTGAACATTGCATTCAAGTAAATCTTATACCGCTTGAGATGCATGGGTTTGATATAATCCTTGGGATGGATACCTTAGAAAGGTATAAGGTTGTCTTGGATTGTGAGTCCAAGCAAGTTGTGTTCACATATGATAGTGACACATGGATCTTTCAAGGAGATAGAAAGATTCTTCCGACCTATCTTGTGTCAGCTATGGTTGCTGAAAAGTTGATGAGGCAAGTATGTTATGCATGCTTGGCCCATGTGGTAGATACCACCATGGAGAGTTCTAACCCTATTGAAGTTCCTGTAGTCATAGAATTTGAAGATGTGTTTCCTGAAGAACTTCCAGGTGTACCTCCGCCCCGAGAGATTGATTTTGAGATTAATCTAATCTTGGGCACACAACTAATAGCACAAAAATTGTATATGATGGTGCTTGCTGAGATGGCAGAACTCAAGAAACAGCTATAAGAGTTGCTTGACAAGGGTTTCATCCGACTGAGTACTTCACCTTGGGGTGCTCCGGTCCTCTTTGTTAAAAAGAAGGATGGATCGACGTGGTTATGCATTGATTATAGACAATTAAATAAAGTAACCATAAAGAATAAGTATCATTTGTCGAGGATTGATGATCTCTTTGACCAGTTGCGTGGTGCAACTATCTTCTCAAAGATAGATCTGAGGTCGGGATATCATCAGTTGCGTATTAAGGAGGGTGACATACCTAAGTCTGCCTTTAGGACAAGGTATGGTCACTATGAGTTCACAGTTATGTCGTTTGGACTAACTAATGCACCAACTGCATTTATGGAACTCATGAATAGAATCTTTAGACCTTTTCTTAATCAGTGTGTAGTTGTCTTTATTGATGACATCCTGATCTACAGTAGAGATGCTCAGCAGCATGAACATCATCTTCGTCAGGCTCTAACTTTGCTAAGAGAGCATGAGTTATATGCTAAGTATAGCAAGTGTGAGTTCTGGTTACCTGAAGTTTCTTTTCTTGGACACGTAGTATCTGCTTCAGGTATTTGCGTTGACCCTAAGAAGGTAGAATCTATCTTGCAGTGGGAGCAGCCGAAAACACCGACGGAGATCCGCAGTTTTCTAGGGTTGGCAGGCTATTACCGGAGGTTCATTAAGAACTTCAGTTCTATAGCCTTACCTTTGACCAAGTTGAGCAGGAAAGATGTTCCTTTATCCTGGAGTGATAAGTGTCAGCAATCATTCCAATTGTTGAAGGAAAGGTTGACAAGTGCACATGTGCTGGTGTTACCTAAACAAGGGAAAGGGTATATAGTTTTCTGTGATGCCTCTAAGAATGGACTAGGATGTGTGTTGATGCAGGATAAACAAGTGATTTCTTTTGCTTCTCGAAAGCTTAATAAACATGAGGAGAATTATCCGACACACGATCTAGAACTAGCTGTTGTAGTCCATGCCTTGAAGATCTGGAGACATTATCTCTATGGAGAGACATTCCAAATTTTCACAGACCATAAGAACCTAAAGTATATCTTCTCTCAGCATGAGCTTAACATGAGGCAACACCGCTGGATGGAGTTAATCAAGGACTACGATTGTATAATTGATTATCATCTAGGGAAGGCCAATGTAGTTGTTGATGCTTTGAGTAGGAAATCAGCAACACCAACCTTAGATAGAGCACAGTTGAATTCTTTGGTATGCTCTAGGAGGGATATGCTTATCTCTTTAAGGAAAGACAATGTACATTTAAAAGTATCATTGTTATCTGGGTTGTCAGCTGAGATGCATATAAAACCTACTCTGAGACGGCAGATTAAGGAATCACAGCAAGTTGATGTTGTAGTTCAGCAGATTAGATCAGAGTATGATAGTGAAAAACGAGATGGTTTCCATGATTTGGATGATCAGGTAGTTTGTTATCATGGTAGGATGATAGTACCAGATGTTTATAATTTGAGGAAGTTAGTCCTAGAAGAAGCTCATTCTTCAATGTATGATATGCATCCAGGAAGCACCAAGATGTATCATAACTTGAAAGATATGTATTGGTGGCCTGGTTTGAAGAAGGATGTTGCTGAGTTTGTTATGAGGTGTCTTGTATGTCAGCAAGTTAAAGCTGAACACCAGATGCTCGCAGGAACAATGCAACCTTTACCCATACCATAATGGAAGTGGGATCATGTGACCATGGATTTTGTGGTTGGTTTACCCAGAACAGCCAAAGGTCATGATTCCATTTGGGTAATAGTTGATAGGTTGACAAAGATATCACATTTCTTACCTGTCAAAACAACCTATTCTGCTGAGAAGCTGGCACAATTGTATGTAGATGAGATAGTGTGGCTGCATGGGGTCCCAGTTACCATTGTTTCTGACAGAAGTCCACAGTTTACGAGTCATTTTTGGGAGCGACTTCATAAAGCCTTAGGCACACAGTTAAGGTTTAGTACAGCCTTTCATCCTTAGACTGATGGACAATCAGAAAGGACTATACAAACCTTGGAGGACTTGCTCAGGGCATGTGTTCTCCATTTTACAGGAAGTTGGGATCTACATCTAAGTTTGATAGAATTTGCCTACAACAATAGCTATCAACACAGCATTGACATGGCACCTTATGAAGCCTTGTATGGTAGATGTTGTAGATCTCCCCTATGTTGGTATGAAACCGGTGAATATGAACTTTTGGGTCCTGATCTTGTGTAGCAGACCACTGAGAAGATTAAAATAATACAACAACAGTTAAAGACTGCACAGGATGGGCAGAAATCTTATGCTGATAAGCATCGTAGACCTTTAGAATTCCAAGTTGGAGACATAGTGTACCTCAAGGTCTCACCCTGGAAGGGAGTTCTTATATTTGGAAGGAAAGGAAAGTTAGCTCCTAGATTTATGGGCCTTATCCAATCATTGAACGGATTTGAAAGGTAGCTTATCAGCTAGAGTTACCACTAGAGTTACAAAAGTTACACCCAGTATTCCACATTTCCATGCGTAGGAAATGTCATCCTAACACAGAATCAGTTCTGCAGCCTATGGAAGTAGAGTCAAATGATGATATATCTTATATAGAAGGACATGTGTTGATTCTTGACAGAAGGATCAAGAAGTTGAAAAAGAAAGGCATTAGTCTTGTAAAAGTCCTCTGGAATCACCGTGGAGTTGAAGAAGCTACATGGGAACTAGAGGAAGAGATGAGGAGGAAATATCCTACTCTTTTCTCTTAAAATGTTTTGTTTATGATTTCGGGGACGAAATCCATATAAGGGGTGGATAATTTGTAACATCCATGACCTGGGTTATGTACTAACCCTAGGTTTTTTGCCTAATTAAGTTGATTAGATGCTTGTTATTATACTTTGAAAAGTAATTAAGGCTTTTGAGGAACTTATATTTCAATTTCAGTCCTTTTTGAATAATGTTGAAACATTGTTTTGTTACTTTTGGACTAAAGTGCAAAATTACCCAAGTAGAAGGGTTAACATGAAAATTACACATGATAAGATGTTCCTCTGATTTTTAGACATCATAAGAATGAATATGATGTAGTGGTATGGTTTCTACAATCTTGGGCACCAAGATAAAGCTTGTAGAGCAATCCTTGTGCATTAAAACCTAGTTTTGGTGTAATGTGCAAATTACCCAAAACCTAGGGTTCAATATGCAAAATACCACTTCTAGAGGGTCTATCATGTTTCTTGGCATCCAGTAGAGCAAAGAAAATGAGAAGGGCGCCTCATTTGAATTATCTTGGAGGAGAGAGAATCTTGACATTAAAATAATCAAGATTTAAGCACAAATGGCTCTTTAATATAACTTAATGCAAAAAGAAATATATTAATTAAAGAGCCCTTCAACCAAAAGTTGAAGGATGTGTTTGCAATAGTGATAGACGAGCTTGTGCCATTCTTGGGCACAAAAAGATTTTGGTTGAGTTGAAGCCATTCACATTAATTTAATATAAAACAATATCCAATAAAAGGATGGATATTAATATACATCTCTTTAAGGTGCTTAGTTCCTTTTCCATTATTTCTGGGATAATGGAGAAAGTTTTGCAAGGAAATAGAGGGTGGCTTCGTGTCCAAGGAATGGAGGAAGCTTTGGTGGAGATTAGTTGGAATTAAGGAGATAACTCTCTTTTTTCTATTTCCTTAAAAACCCATATACATATCTCTTATGTATATCTTTTGCAATACACATGAGAATCGTTCCCTTAGTTATTTCTCTTTTCACCTTGCTTTTTCCAACCAAAGGAGAGATCTAGAGCAAAGGAAGGATGACCAAACCTGTTGGTAAGTTTGGATCATCATCTACCTCGGATCCATGGTGGAAAACCCTAAAACAAGGCTTGATTAATTGTTTTCATCACATGAAATCCAATTCTAGCCATCTTGTTCATCAAAAAGTTGAAGGACAGACGTTGGACAACTACTGGAACTCCATCCACCATTAAAGTTGTGGAGCTTGGAGCTTTGGATCAGTTCTATAGGTTGGTTTTATAACTCTAACTCTTAAGCATTAGTATTGCACTCTTTTCTATAAGAATCGTTGGTTACTTTTCTTCCTTTGATACTCTTGTGAGTTCTTGCTATAACTTTTGTGAAGAACAACAACAGTTCTTGGTAGAACATAGGAAGATGAAGGTGACATCATCCTAAATAAATATCCAAAAAGTTACTTTACCAAACGGTTTGCTTTTGTTGCTCAAACGGTTTCCCAAACCGTTTGGGAGCAAACGGTTTCAAACCGTTTGAATGCAAACGGTTTCACTAAACCGCATAGAAGCAAACGGTCCAAGACCATTTGGTGGCTTTGACCAAGCGTTGACTATTTGGAGACCTGTTGAGAATAATTTAGGTTAATTATCCATCAATAATTATTAATTAACTTCAATTGGTTCACTAATTGAAGGTCCAATAATCACCAAAACCCTAATCGGGTTAAGTGCTGATTTGATAATTGAATGACATGGTTAGTGATGATGTGATGGGAAAACGGTCTCAAGACCGTTTGGTGGTCATCCAAATGATCCCAAGACCGTTTGGGGGTCACCCAAGACCGTTTGGAGGTCTAGGGTTGACTATGGTTAGGTGATTGAAGATCTAATGATGCTATGTTGAAGAGCAATCAAATGTTGATATGATGATCAATCCAATGAACCAAACCCTAAATGGTTGACTTGGAATTTTGATGTTGACTTGGGAAAACGGTCTCAAGACTGTTTGGAGGTCATCCAAACGACCTCAAGACCGTTTGGGGTCAGGTCATGCCCAATTTGGATGGTAATCCAATAGTTTCAAGTAATTGGTTCAACAATAATCAACATTGAAGGATCAACGTTCCCAAACCCGAATTCAATTGATTCAAACCCTAATTGATGATTAATTGAGGGTCAGTTGAGGGTTTAGTCAGTTGAGGGTTGACCTAATTAACTTAATTGGAGTGTGGTGATCAGTCCAATTGATGAGTGATAACATGATTACAATCATTGAAGGAATCAATCTTGGAAACCCTAACTTAATTGAAGCGGTTGAAACCCTTTTTGGTCCTTGTGGTTTTTTGGGGGTTTGCACCAAATGGTCTCAAGACCGTTTGGGACCAAACGATCCCAAACCGTTTAGGTTCATGCAGTTTCAAAAGTCAACCTTGGGCAAACGGTCTTCACCACCTATTTCACCAAACGGTTTCAGAGGTTGTGCAAAACCGCATGGAGGTCTAAACCGTCCTAGACCGTTTGGATGTTTGTGGTCAAGATCATTTGGGGTCCTTGTAGCCAGGATCGTTTGGTGAATAATTATCCAAAACTGCATGGATACTTAAAGTGGTTAAAGATTAAATTGGTTAATTGTTTAATACAAGATGTAATCAAAGATTATTATGGTACTTGTATCTTAATGGAATAATGTGATTAATATCCAATAAGTAGTTAAGCCTTAATGATCATAATGGTAATGACATAACCTATGATGTCAATCCTCTTTCATGATTGAGTTGACTTAACCTAATCAAGGCTGAAGTAATATTATCCTATAGAGGATGAGAGAGAAAAGACTTCTTATATGAATGTTAATTAAGTAATGGACTACTAAAATGAATGAATGTCTAATTAGGTAATGATTCATGAAAATGAGATCATGAAACCCTAATTATGATTATTAATGAAACATAACCCTAACTGAGGGTATTAATGGAAGTAATTCTAATGCATGATGATGGTAAGAACTTAAATTCATTATGATGACTTAATAAACCTTAATCCAAGGTACTTTGATGATCACTCCTACTTGGGGTGAATAGTAAACCCTAACCTAGGGTGATGTGATGTGAATAGTAAACCCTAACCCCTAATAAGAGCATAGTGATGCATCCCTTGAATAGTGATGTTATCATTGTTTGCATTGTGCTGATATGAAATTGATGTATCTGTTATCATCTGTACTAATCATGCAGGTTTTATGAGATATTGGACATAGCCAGGTGAGAGCTATGATACTTTGTTTAATGAAAGTACTTTATAAGTTTTGTAAGTAATGATATGCTATGTTTCCTAGCAAAAAGGTAAAAAAAGAGACTGACAGGCTGTATGAGCCAAGTGAAATACCTGCTTTGCTACTATTATGTTTACACTATCAAATAACCTGATGGCATTGTGTTACCTGTTAAGGTGGTAACAAGTGATTTGATGATCTAAGGGTTTGTACACCCATATTCTTGAATCATAATGATGAATTGATAAGGGATTGAGATCCCGATGTTTATAAAGTTGTGAAATGAACTTGATAAAATAGTACTCTTTCTTTATGGCATCTATTATAATGGTTTATGCTTAAAAACATGTTTGATGCTAAAAGAATGTTGTAATGTACTTAAATAATCAAGTGAAATGATATCATGTACAGCCCTGACCATAGATCCATCATCGTCAGAAGTTGGATGATGGTGAAATAGGTTTTTCCTAAGGGAACTCCTGGAGAGCATACTTTTGAGTATGTGGGGGTTATGGACGCGAATATCCTTACGTCCAAATGAAGGAATTGATGCGAGATAAACATTAAATCCCTCAATCCTTCATTATATGTATAAGCCAGGATGATGTATCACTAATCTCCCGATGATTATGTTAATGCCGCATCGATGTGAGATAAACTAGAAATCCCTCGATGGTGAAGAGAGTACGGCATGCCACTGTAACTCTAATAGCAAAGTTGCCAGAATACCCTGGAAAGCTATTTTAGCAGAGACACAAGATGTCTTGCATGTTGTTCCTCACACTGACTGAGGATGATGAGGTCATAGAAATCCGGCTCTTCTGATGACCTATGTATGGTACCGATTTCGATTTCACAATGGTCGGTTGGAGTATGAGCGGTATACCTCATCTCCTCAGGGCATAAGTATGTTTGTAAAATGTAATCAGTCGTGTAGCATATTTGCTTAGGGTTTAACTATGAGAATCATTGCTTGATGATACATTGTTTAATATGTCCTAGTTGGATAATTAATATACATGTTCTTCATGTTCCTTATTAAATGAATGACTTGCTGCTTAATCAAGTTATAACTGAAATGATTGCATAGAGAATAATGCTCTGCATATCTTGTTCAATAATTTATCTGTTGTTAAATATTTATAATTCTACTGCTCAGTATTATTCTATTGTTTGCAATAACAATGCTTCTGGCAGAGAGTTATATCTCTCGTTGGGACAATTTTCAAAAGTCTCACCCCCGTGGGATTCAACCTTTTAGGTAGATGCCGAGGAAGAAGAAACCCATCAGTGGCTGAGCAGCAACAGCAGCAGCAGTAGCAGCAACAACAAGGACAGTAGTGATCTACAGGTGGAGACACTGTCTGTTAGGTTCTGTACATAGAGAGTCCTATGTGTCGTCTCTGTACTCTCAGGTCCTAGGAGTCAGTAGATGGTTTAATGTAGATCTGAGATTTTTGGCTTAATGCCTCGAGATTTTTTTATACTACTCATGTACAGTTTAATAGGGCATTCAATGTTTATGACTCTCGAGATGAGATGATACAGAGATGAACTGATGTATCAGATTGTAAATAACTTACTTTGGTTCTTTATGAAAGAGTTTTACAGTTGTGGATCTTAGTGCAAAAAGTTTTAATTTTTAGTAATTTTCAGTATTTCCATTGCTAATTAATCTCCTCTGTATTAGTTAATCTTGTTTTCGCGAGACGGTCATCACACCAGCGACCTCACTTGTCCCTAGATGACCATCAATTGAAGGAAGTGATCGGCCTAAATTGTGTGTCTGGAAAGGAGGTGGAATCAGAAGGAATCAAACTTTAAATTTATAACCTAAAACCTTCAAGAACCCCCACAACTTTATTACGGGGTCAAAGTAGATATACGGGGTTGAACACAGGGATATGGGGACGTTTAGGATGCTTAAGATCTCACTCTTAAGTCAGATAAGCCAATTTGATAGTTGGTACAAACTAGAACTAGTCTAGCAAAATGTCACAAAATAAAACAAAACAAAGAAAACAAAATAAAACAAAATAGAGTTTGTTGGATTCTACTGATCAAAGAGAAGGAGTTCCTGGCTATGTAACCACACGTTGGGTAGTTATTCACCCGTTCTCAGGCATAGACAACCCTCAAACACCCCAGCAAGCAACCTACATCCAAACATAGTACGCACTGTGGTATCTGTTCCTCTGGGGTCATTCCACTCGCTTTTATGTAGCATGACTAAAACCCATCAATGATATGAAACCTCTCTCAAGGATGACAAATCAACATCCTAGAACATTCTAGATACCCTCTCAGGTCAAGAATATTCTGAGATGTCAGGAACAGATGTGATCCATGCAGAACCAGGTAGTGGGCTCAGCCCGGGTCTACAGTTCTACACGAATCACCTTGAACCATCCTCCTTTCATATTCTGGTCCAAACAATCTTCTCTTAACTATTCCTACAATGAATCTCTCGATATGGGTATAAATAGAAGTTCAAGCAAGAAAGAGATCAACCAAATCAGCAATCATAACTAGAAAGAGGATATAGAACATAAAACATACTAGATCTAAAATGAAACTACTTACTTAAGGTAAAAGAACATAAACATGTCCAAAATGGGCTACATAGCCAAGAAGGATCTCAACTAGCCATGGACAAGCATAGTTGGCATCGAACAAAGATAGAAGAACATAATTTGTACAAAAACAAAGAAGAACAGTAGAAGAAATGAGAAGAAGAAGATATTTAGCCCGTAGAGGAGAAGTGTCTCTCACTCCTTGGCCTCTGTATAGGCCATATCTCATCCTTTAGGTCGTCCTCCTTGATCTTCTGAACTCCTTGGCCTCCTTTCATCTAGATCTGCCCCGAACAGCAGCTTGGTGAGTGGATGGAGGTAGAAATGATAGTTGATGGTAGGAAATGGGAAAAAATGGGTGGATGATGGTGGAGGATGGAAGCACACTGAAGAGACAGGTGTAGGGTGAGAACTTCGGCCTTCTTGGACCTCTGGACCCTCCCATGGGGCTCTTGGAACCTCCAAATGTTGGAACCCCTCTTCAGGTGGATAGGGGTGGGTATTTATAGGTGAAATGGTTGAGGTGTTGATCCAGGTCACGGTCCTACTCGCCATGGCAGTGGCGGGAGGCCACAGCCATGGTGATGACTGCATTCGCGGTGCTCCCTTGCCACGGACTGCAGTCATGGTTCTTACCACGGTCGCAACTTTACCTTGCTACGGCTGTGATGACTAGCCATGGTCGTAGTGATGACCACGGTTGCGGTGCCTACCACTGTCGTAGTGCATTAATGCCATGGCCATGTTGGCTGCCACGGCCGTGGTGCTGCATCATTGCCACGGCCTTGGTGATGTTGTTCGAGGTAGAATTGTAGGTCGCGGTCACATCACCTACCACGGTCACGGCTTGACCTCGCCACACCGTGGTGCTGGATAGGGCCATGGTGATTGTAATGACCCTGACCTGGGTTATGAGGTAACCCTATTTGTTTTGGCTAATAAAGTTTCTTAGAACTTTAATATAATCCTATAACATGCTTTTTTATCATATGACACACTTATGTTTCAAGTTTGGTCCCGATTGAATGTTGTTTGAGCAATTTTCCTTTGTTTTGGACCAAAGTGTAATTTACCCAAATTGTGGGGCTATAATGCAAAATGTCACATGTTGAAAATGCCTCATGAGTTTTATCATCATTATAGATAGAATGATTCAAGGTGGTGGCTTGTGGAAAGCCTAAATTCCAAGTTTGGACTTGTTTGAACAATGTCGGTGCATTGTGAACCAATTTTGGTACAAATTGTAATTTACCCAAAATGTGGGGTTAATATGCAAATTACAACCTCTAGAGTGTTCCTACTTCCTCTATGAATCATTTAGAGGAAATATAATGAATGATACACCATGTTTGAATTAATTATGAATGATGGTAATCTTGGTGATGAAATGACCAAGAAAAAGGGTTGAATATGGAAGCTTAACTTGAGTTGTATCAAGTTGAAAAGCTTATATATGAGTGCCTATCGGACAAGGAGCCATAGGACAAGCCTCATATCGTTTTGTGAACTCTTTTCAAAGGCCATATCATTCAAAGCACCTCAAGGAGGTGAGGTGTGACGGCCAACAAGTTTCCTTAGAAAAAATGTATTAGCTTGACTTAAAATAGTGATTAAACCTAGATAACTTATCCAAATGGATAAGTAATGGATGAATTTGCATCTCTAGATGATACTCAACATTTTTTCAAGACAATATAAATGTTGATGCATGCATGTACACCTGTCACCCATGCATGACACGTGGTACCTACTAGCTCAAAATGTTGCCACCTCATTTTTTGCCTTTCTTCATGATCAGCAATTATATATACCCCTAGTTCACCCCTTTATGCAATTTTGCGACCCTTACCACCCTCCTACCCTAAGGTATCGTGCATATAGCTCCCATATCGTGAAGGGATGATGTGGCATCGTGCATGGGCCTTGGGGTATCTCCCATGACAAGACCATATCGCCCAAGTAGGTGATATTGGCCATATATGGTGATATCGGCCATAGAGTGAAGTTTTGACTCCAAGTGAGAGTCATATCGTTCTAGTGAGTGCCATATCGTTCAATAGGGGTGTCATATCGTGCAAGGACACTATTGTATCGTGCAAAGGTGTTAAGGAGCAAGAAGGAGCTCATACTTAACCCTAAGGTGAGGATAAGATCATCTTCAAACTTGGATTGAAGCATGAATTTAGGGTTTTGATCTTCCTTTCTTTTCTTCTTCACCAATTGCTTATCCATGGTGATTCTTTGCATATATAGGAGTTGTGAAGTCCATATTCAACCTTAGGAACGTGGATCTTTTGATCTTGGAGCTTTGAAGTCATTCTTAAGGCGGGTTATATAACTTGAACTCAACCATGTTATTATTCTTCACCTGAATTGCTATAATTAGTGGAATACTTTTAATTCCAAAATTTTGTGAAATAGTTGATGAGATTATGAGTTATAGTAGTTTCTTAGACCTGTTGACATGAACTATAACAGTTATAACTAAGGTCTAGAGCTTGATGATGGTGGTATCACTTTATAAAAGTGATATCGGGTGCAAGCACACAAGAAAGTACCTTTAACTCGATATGATGATGCACCTACTTCACTTGAACGATATGGATATGAATGAATACATTGTTACACGATATGGGGGGTGTAGTATACACCTCTCACACGATAGGGAGTCAAGTATAGACTCCATGCACGATACAAGGTCAATTGTATACTTGTAAGTTGACAAGAAATCCTAATTTGTGTAACCCGATATAAGTGAAGTATAACAAGTGCTATTACACGACATGGTTGCATGAGATAGTTGCACGACATGGTTGCATGATAGGGTTGCACGATACACAACCCTAGATGATATGGTAACCCTAATTCATCATGGCTAACCCTAGATGGTGACTAGCCTGATAGGGTGATTGAATGTACTTCCAGCCTGACATGGTGATGGTTTGAAACCTCATAAGTATCATGGGCGACACATACATACACCTTGTGCCCGATATGAGGTCAAGAAGATACCTCATGCCTGATATGGAGACAAGTACAAATCCTAACCTGATATGGTGAGTGTTCATACACCTCCAACCCAAGACACCTTGTAAAGGTGAGAGTAAGACACTCTTAGGAGTAATGAGTGTAACACCACGTAATGGTATGACTGATACCTTGATAGGTGAAACACCTAAAGTGGTTGATAATGGTTAATCCTATATCAACAATGCCTCAACCTGAGATGAGTCCATATCAATTGATGATGGTTGGACAATTCAAATGTATGACTCATGATCAATACACTACAGAATAAATGTGATGGGCTAGTGCATAAAGTATTAGGATGGGGAATACCCTAATACAAGATAAGTTGAGGAACTTAAGTAAGTTGAAAGTAATGAGGGAAGCGATACACCAAGGCATGTAGGTTTTTACACCTTGATGCACCTTAAATATAATAGACTTGGATGAGTAACACATGATGTGTGCCATTTCAATTGTTACATTGAGATGGAACGCACTTTGATAACTGTAGGCTATCATACCTTGAGAAAGGGTTAAGCCAAGTTAATAAAGTATGATGTCATCATACCCTGATAAGGATGAGAGAGGAACTCATACCTTGTGTTGATGATTCATTTAATCATAAATGATGATAATAAATAAGTATGATTGAATACTTATGATATCAATGTATGCTCCTAGATGTGTGGAGTAATGAATTGGGGTTTGGATTGATAATATGAATTTGAAACCATATTCGGCTATAAAGGGAAACCCTAACCCTAATAGTTGTTGCCTAGTGAGAGGTGACAAGATGTTTAATGGGCCTTGTGAGCCATGTGAATAGTTGTTGCCTAGTGAAAGGTGAAAATATGATTAATGGGCCTGGTGAGCCATGTGAATAATGGTTGCCTAATGAGAGGTTACAAGATGCTTATAAAAGTCTAATGTAAGGAATGGTAATGTGCAAAATAAACTAAGGGAAATGGAAACCAGTAACTTCATAATAATAATAAATGGTTATAATAATAATGAAATCTTGATCATACATGCTTTATGCTTATAGTCAAATAAGGGCTATAGTGTTTTGAATATGCTTAAAGGAGATAAGAGGAACACTTGTAGTACGTAAAGAATGTGAATTGATATGATGGCTTGCCCCAGGATATAATGCCTACTAAAAGGATGTGATAACCAATGATGAATTTAAGGGATTGGTATCCCATAACGAATGTGTAATCAGGAGTGGTTAGAGTCCACTTCCTGGCTATGTAATCGGGATCGGTTAAAGTCCAATACCTGGCAGAGGCGTCAAGCCTGTAATCAGGATTGGTTACAGGCCAATACTTGGAAGAGGTGTAAAGCCTGTAATCAGGAGTGGTTAGAGTCCACTGCCTGGCTGTGTAATCTAGATTGGTAGATCCAATACCAGGCTATTCACAGGATTGGTAATAACCCCAATACATGGTTGTTAATCACTGGATTGGTAAAGTCCAATACCAGGCTGTTCACAGGATTGGTAATAACCCCAATATGTGGTTGTTAATCATTAGATTGGTAGAGTCCAATACCAGGATGTTCACAGGATTGGTAATAACCCAATTCTTGGCAGAGGCATGAAGCCTATAATCACAAGATTGGGAATAACCCAATACCTGGCAGAGGCATGAAGCCTATAATCACGGGATTGGTAATAACCCAATACCTAGCTGAGGAATGAAGCCTATAATCACGGGATTGGTAATAACCCAATACCTAGCAGAGGCGTGGAGCCTATAATCATAAGATTGGTAATAACCCAATACCTGGCAGAGGCATGAAGCCTATAATCACAAGATTGGTAATAACCCAATACCTAGAAGAGGCATGAAGCCTATAATCACAGGATTGGTAATAACCCAATACCTGGCAGAGGAAAGAAACCTATAATCACAGGATTGGTAATAACCCAATACCTGGAAGAGGCATGAAGCCTATAATCACAGGATTGGTAATAACCCAATACCTGGCAGAGGCATGGAGCCTATAATCATAGGATTGGTAATAACCCAAAACCTGGCAGAGGCGTGGAGCCTATAATCACAGGATTGGTAATAAACCAATACCCAGCAGAGGCGTGGAGCCTATAATCACAGGATTAGTAATAACCCAATACCTGGAAGAGGCATGAAGCCTATAATAACACAGGATTGGTTTAATCCCAATACCTGGAATAATTGCACAGGATTGGTAATAACCCAATGCCTGGAATAATGTCACAGGATTGGTAATAACCCAATGCCTGGAATGGTTGCTCAGGATTGGCATTATCCAATGCCTGGACAGAATATGATGATGTATACTCACATGACTGGTATAATTTGATATCTAGTTAGCATATTGGCTGAGGCCAATAGATAGAAATGAGAATGATTCATGGATGACATACCATGATAATGAGCATCACAAGATAAGCTTGAGATAGTATGATGAGTAAATGATATACATGTTCTTCATATTCCTTATAAAGTGAATAGATGATTTATTGCTCTATCATAGATAGTGGCAATGCTTTAAAAGATGAGAATGTTCTAAATTGCTTATCATCTACTCAGTTTAATATTATTTAACTGTGATAATAACATTGTTGGTGGAGAGTTATATCTCTCGCTGGGGCAATTTTCAAATGTATCACCCCCGTGGGATCCAACATTTTTAGGTGGACAAGTACGGAGGAGGTTGAGAATATCTTGTAGAGGAAGAACATCAGCAGCAGCAGGGACAGCAGTGACAACTCAGGTTGAGTGTACTGTCTGTCATGTTTTGTAGATAGAAGTCCTATGTGTCGTCTATGTACTCTCAGGTCCTTGGAGTTGGTTTGTTATGGTTTCATGAACGATCGGAGGTTTTGTCTTGGAAGCCTCGAGGTTTTTATGTTGCTTCATTATATGTTTTAAGAAAGCGACTGTTATATGATATCCTCGAGAAGAGATGGTACAATGTATGTACAATGTGAACAATGATGCATATAAAGTTTTGGTTCTGCCTTAAAGAGTTTTTCTAGAAATGGATCTCTTTGCAAAATGGTTTTAATTTTTAGTGATTTTTGTTATTCTGCTGTTTATGTTTATTCCGCTTAATTAGTAACGATTTGTTCGTCAGTTTGGTGACTGTTGTTTCAAGTTTGGTATCAGAGATTAAGGTTCGCTGAGTCTACAAAGACATAGGACTAAGGTGTTGAGTCTGTGTTAGTGTCCTCCAGTACGCCCTATAGTGACTTCTTCTTATGCAGAAGAAAGGGTGAAGTTTAAAAATGACTGGAGAACACGAGGAACATGTTGCTGAGAGCAATGTTGTTGCACCAAGAGAGGGTGCAAGGGATCAGGCAAGAGAAGCACGAGTGCCTGAGAATTTCCATCATGACCCGATCAGGATAGAGAATCCTATGTTTATGCTCTTGTTGGACATGTTAGGACAACTGTGATGCATATAGTAGACTAGATACTAGCATTACAACCTAGGTTACCAGTCCTCAATGTAGAAACTTTGGGTTCTGAAAGGGTTCCTGAATGACATAGTCATGTTGGAACAATAGAAAATGTGGGAAGGATTAGCATATGGCAAGAAAATAGACTCTTCCATAAGTATATACAGATAGTATATCTGCGATGGTAATGCCCAAGATGGGGCAATAAGTTGAGAAATAAGGAAAGGTCTCTACAATTCTAGAGACATGTGCCTAGTTGTTCTAAAAAGACAAAGTTGTTGGTGCCACCAGTGTAATAAATGCCTAGTGTACCAGGGCAGTAGCCACTAAGTAAAGGCAAGGGTCCTAACTTTCCACCTGTAAGAACCCATGGCTTAGTCTCTACATCGGTAATGAGACCGATAAGACTATGGTAAGAGGATAAGACATGGACATGTTAAGCATACTAAACCCTTTTATTCAAAAAAAAGGGAGTAAATGACCCAAAAACCGAGGTAGACTCAGCAGGGCTTATGAAATTTATAACCTAATAGTATAAAAAGGCAAAAGAAACAACATGAAACAGCTAGACTCTATGTTTGAGTCAACCAAAAGTAGTGGATGACTGTGAGGGATGGCAGTTAGATAGAGCTTTCTCATTTTGATATGTTTTCTCTAAATTTTATCTGATAATCATAAGAAGGTAGTTGTTGTTGAGCTTCCTGTAATTAGTCCTATAAGGACATGAGGAAGAGATAAGAAGGATAAGAACCTATATTCGGTCCAATATTCTCTTGTATGTTTTGGAATTTCTCTCTTCATGTAGAAAAGGAAGATATGTAAAAGAAACACCCAGAGAAAATCTGAGATACTAAGTAGTAAATTTAAAGAGATTTCAAAAGTATGAAACATAATATAAAACAAATGCATACTACCTAATTTCAGTTCTTGAATACCCTGTCCAGGTATTCATCTATTGAATGCAAGGTAAGTATGGAACTCTTAGATTGTTATCTTTCTGATTACTCTGATCAAGCAGTCATTCTGAGACAATCTAAAAGGCATAATGAAGTTAAATATGTGGCATGGATATTTCTACCACATCCTAATTGATATATGGAGAAATCTGAGTTAATCATAGATCAACTGATAAACAAAAGAAGATGTTTAGTATAATGTATACCCTGGTCCTCAGACCTAGAGGTAATAGTTACTGATGAGAAGTAACAATGCTCAGTAATGGACTGAGGGTTTGAATACCCAGATCTAGTAATCATGATGATGATGTGATGTGTTTATGGCACATATAATGGGTACCAAGGTAAAGAATCCTAGTATCTAAGAACTTTCAATGATATGAGAAAATGGGAACATGACTCATGATAAGAAGTAATGTTTGGTTACCTGGAGGGGCCAACTTTGAATTTGGTCCAGTTACATACTGTAGTATGGATACCATTTGTTAGGGGTTTATTCCCCACATAAACATTACAACATCAAAGATGTTATGTGGAGACTTGATGATATGATGAATGAATGATATATGTCTCCTTTTATCTGAGATTTCGGGGACGAAATCCTTGTTAGGGTTTATAACTTGTAATGATCCTGACCTGGGTTATGAGGTACCCCTATTTGTTTTGGCTAATAAAGTTTACTATAACTTTAATATAATCCTATAATGTGCTTTGTTATCATGTGACACACTTATGTTTCAAGTTTGGTCCTGATTGAATGTTGTTTGAGCAATTTTCCTTTGTTTTGGACCAAAGTGTAATTTACCCATATTGAGGGGCTATGATGCAAAATGTCACATTTTGAACATGCCTCGTGAGTTTTAGCATCATTATATAGAGAATTATGCAAGATGGTGACTTTTGGAAAGCCTAAATTCCAAGTTTGGACTTGTTTCAACAATGTTGGTGCATTGTGCACCAATTTTGGTACAAATTGTAATTTACCCAAAATGTGGGGTTAATATGAAAATTACCACCACTAGAGTGTTCCTACTTCCTCTATTAATCATTTAGAGGAGATATAATGAATGAGACACCATATTTGAATCAATTATGAATGATGGTAATCTTGGTGATGAAATGACCAAGAAAAAGGGTTGAATATGAAAGCTTTACTTGAGTTGTATCAAGTTGAAAAGCTTATATATGAGTGTCTATCGGACAAGGAGCCATAGGACAAGCCTCATATCGTTTTGTGAACTCTTGTAAAAGGCCATATCGTTCAAAGCACCTCTAGGAGGTGAAGTGTGACGGCCAACAAGTTTCCTTAGAAAAAGTGTATCGGCTTGACTTAAAATAGTGATTAAACCTAGATAACTTATCCAAATTGATAAGTAATGGATGAATTTGCATCTCTAGATGATCCTAAACCTTTTTGCAAGACAATATAAATGTTTATTAATGCATGTACACGTGTCACCCATGCATTAAACGTGGCACCTACTAGCTCAAAATGTTGACACCTCATTTTTTGCCTTTCTTCATGATCAGCAATTATATATACCCCTAGTTTCACCCCTTGGTGCAATTTTGCGACCCTTAACACCCTCCTACCCTACGGTATAGTGCATAGAGATCCCATATCGTGAAGGGATGATGTGGCATCGTGCATGGGCCTTGGGGTATCTCCCATGGCAAGACCATATCGCCCAAGTAGGTGATATTGGCCATATAGGGTGATATCAGCCATAGAGTGACGTTTTGACTCCAAGTGAGTGTCATCTCGTCCAAGTGAGTGCCATATCGTTCAAGAGGGGTGTAATATCGTGCAAGAACACTATTGTATCTTGAAAAGGTGTTAAGGAGCAAGAAGGAGCTCATACTTAACCCTAAGGTGAGGATAAGATCATCTTCAACCTTGGATTGAAGCATGAATTTAGGGTTTTGATCTTCCTTTCTTTTCTTCTTCACCAATTGCTTATCCATGGTGATTCATTGCATATATAGGAGTTTTGAAGTCCATGTTCAACCTTAGGAACGTGGAGCTTTGGAGCTTGGAGATTTGAATTCGTTCTTAAGGCGGGTTATATAACTTGAACTCAACCATGTTATTATTCTTCACCTGAATTGCTATAATTAGTGGAATACTTTTAATTCCGAAATTTCCTGAAATAGTTGATGAGATTATGAGTTCTAGTAGTTGCTTAGACCTGTTGACATGAACTATAACAGTTATAACTAAGGTCTAGAGCTTGATGATGGTGGTATCACTTTATAAAAGTGATATTGGGTGCAACCACACAAGAAAGTACCTTTAACTCGATATGATGAAGCACCTACTTCACTTGAACGATATGGATATGAATGAATACATTGTTTCACGATATGGGGGGTGTAGTATACACCTCTTGCACGATAGGGAGTCAAGTATAGACTCCATGCACGATACAAGGTCAATTGTATACTTGTAAGTTGACAAGAAACCCTAATTTGGGTAACCTGATATAAGTGAAGTATAACAAGTGCTATTGCACGACATGGTTGCATGACATGGTTGCATGACATAGTTGCACGACATTTTTGCACGACATGGTTGCACGACATGGTTGCATGATAGGGTTGCACGATACACAACCCTAGATGATATGGTAACCCTAATTCGTCATGGCTAACCCTAGATGGTGACTAGCCCGATAGGGTGATTGAATGTACTTCCAGCCCGACATGGTGATGGTTTGAAACCTCATAAGTATCATGGGCGACACATACATACACCTTGTGCCCGATATGAGGTCAAGAAGATACCTCATGCCTGATATGGAGACATGTACAAATCCTAACCCGATATGGTGAGTGTTCATACACCTCCAACCCAAGACACCTTGTAAAGGTGAGAGTAAGACACTCTTAGGAGTAATGAGTGTAACACCGAGTAATGGTATGACTGATACCTTGATAGGTGAAACACCTAAAGTGGTTGATAATGGTTAATCCTATATCAACAATGCCTCAACCTGAGATGAGTCCATATCAATTGATGATGGTTGGACAATTCAAATGTATGACTCATGATCAATACACTACAGAATAAATGTGATGGGCTAGTACATAAAGTATTAGGATGGGGAATACCCTAATATAAGATAAGTTGAGGAACTTAAGTAAGTTAAAAGTAATGAGGGAAGTGATACACCAAGGCATGGTAATTATCACATCCAACACTTTAAGGTTGTTACACCTTGATGCACCTTAAATATAATATACTTGGATGAGTAACACATGATGTGTGTCATGTCAATTGTTACATTAAGATGGAATGCACTTTGATAACTGTAGGCTATCATACCTTGAGAAATGGTTAAGCCAAGTTAATAAAGTATGATGTAATCTTACCCTGATAAGGATGAGAGAGGAACTCATACCTTGTGTTGATGATTCATTTAATGATAAATGATGATAATAAATAAGTATGATTGAATACTTATGATGTTAATGTATGCTCCTAGATGTGTGGAGCAATGAATTAGGGTTTGGATTGATAATATGAATTTGAAACCCTATTCGGCTATAAAGGGAAACCCTAACCCTAATAGTTGTTGCCTAGTGAGAGGTGACAAGATGTTTAATGGGACTTGTGAGCCATGTGAATAGTTGTTGCCCAGTGAAAGGTGAGAAGATGATTAATGGGCCTCGTGAGCCAAGTGAATAATTGTTGCCTAATGAGCGGTGACAAGATGCTTATAAAAGTCTAATGTAAGGAATGGTAATGTGCAAAATAAACTAAGGGAAATGGAAACCAGTAACTTCATAATATTAATAAATGGTTATAATAATAATGAAATCTTGATCATACATGTTTTATGCGTATAGTCAAATAAGGCCTATATTGCTTTGAATATGCTTAAAGGAGATAAGAGGAACACTTGTAGTACGTAAAGAATGTGAATTGATATGATGGCTTTCCCCAGGATATAATTCCTAGTAAAAGGATGTGATAACCAATGATGAATTTAAGGGATTGATATCCCATAACGAATGTGTAATCAGGAGTGGTTAGAGTCCACTGCCTGGCTATGTAATCAGGATTGGTTAAAGTCGAATACTTGGCAGAGGCATAAAGCCTGTAATCAGGATTGGTTACGGACCAATACCTGGCAGAGGCGTAAAGCCTGTAATCAGGAGTTGTTAGAGTCCACTGCCTGGCTGTGTAATCTGGATTGGTAGAGTCCAATACCAGGCTATTCATAGGATTGGTAATAACCCCCATACCTGGCTGTTAATCACTGGATTGGTAAAGTCCAATACCAGGCTGTTCACAGGATTGGTAATAACCCCAATACGTGGTTGTTAATCATTAGATTGGTAGAGTCCAATACCAGGCTATTCACAGGATTGGTAATAACCCAATTCTTGGCAGAGGCATGAAGCCTATAATCACAAGATTGGGAATAACCCAATACCTGGCAGAGGCATGAAGCCTATAATCACAGGATTGGTAATAACCCAATACCTGGCAGAGGCATGAAGCCTATAATCATAGGATTGGTAATAACCCAATACCTGGCAGAGGTGTGGATCCTGTAATCACATGATTGGTAATAACCCAATACCTGGCAGAGGCATGAAGCCTATAATCACAGATTGGTAATAACCCAATACCTGGCAGAGGCATGAAGCCTATAATCACAGGATTGGTAATAACCCAATACCTGGCAGAGGCATGAAGCCTATAATCACAGGATTGGTAATAACCCAATACCTGGCAGAGGCATGAAGCCTATAATCACAGGATTGATAATAACCCAATACCTGGCAGAGGCGTGGAGCCTATAATCACAGGATTGGTAATAACCCAATACCTGGCAGAGGCGTGGAGCCTATAATCACAGGATTGGTAATAACCCAATACCTGGCAGAGGCGTGGAGCCTATAATCACAGGATTGGTAATAACCCAATACCTGGCATAGGCATGAAGCCTATAATAACACAGGATTGGTTTAATCCCAATACCTGGAATAATTGCACAGGATTGGTAATAACCCAATGCCTGGAATAATGTCACGGGATTGGTAATAACCCAATGCCTAGAATGGTTGCACAGGATTGGCATTGTTCAATGCCTAGACAGAATATGATGATGTATACTCACATGACTGGTACAATTTGATATCTGGTTAGCATATTGGCTGAGGCCAATAGATAGAAATGAGAATGATTCATGGATGACATACCATGATAATGAGCATCACATGATAATATTGAGATAGTATGATGAGTAAATGATATACATGTTCTTCATATTCCTTATAAAGTGAGTAGATGATTTACTGTTCTATCATAGATAGTGGCAATGCTTTAAAAGATGAGAAAGTTCTAAACTGCTTATCCTCTGCTCAGTTTAATATTATTTAACTGTGATAATAACATTGTTGGCGGAGAGTTATATCTCTTGCTGGGGCAATTTTCAATTGTCTCACCCCTGTGGGATCCAACATTTTTAGGTGGACAAGTACGGAGGAGGTTGAGAACATCTTGCAGAGGAAGAATATCAGTAGCAGCAGGGACAACAATGACAACTCAGGTTGAGTGTACTGTCTGTCATGTTTTGTAGATAGAAGTCCTATGTGTCGTCTTTGTACACTCAGGTCCTTGGAGTTGGTTTGTTATGGTTTCATGAACGATATGAGGTTTTGTCTTAGAAGTCTCGAGGTTTTTATGTTGCTTCATTATATGCTTTGAGAAAGCGACTGTTATATGATATCCTCGAGAAGAGATGGTACAATGTATGTACTATGTGAACAATGATGTATATAAAGTTTTGGTTCTGCCTTAAAGAGTTTTTCTAGAAATGGATCTCTTTGCAAAATGGTTTTAATTTTAGTGATTTTTGTTATTCCGCTATTTATGTTTATTCCGCTTAATTAGTAATGATTTGTTTGTCAGTTTGGCGACTGTCGTTACAAGTTTGGTATCAGAGCCTAAGGTTCGCTGAGTCTACAGAGACATAGGACTAAGGTGTTGAGTCTGTGTTAGTGTCATCCAGTACGCCCTATAGTGACTTCTTCTTATGCAGAAGAAAGGGTGGAGTTTAAAAATGACTGGAGAACACGAGGAACATGTTGCTGAGAGCAATGTTGTTGCACCAAGAGAGGGTGCAAGGTATCAGGTAAGAGAAGAACCAGTGCCTGAGAATTTCCATCATGACCCGATCAGGATAGAGAATCCTATGTTTATGCTCTTGTTGGACATGTTAGGACAACAGTGATGCATATAGTAGACTAGATACTAGCATTACAACCTAGGTTACCAGTCCTCAATGTAGAAACTTTGGGTTCTGAAAGGGTTCCTGAATGACATAGTCATGTTGGAACATTGGAAAATGTTGGAAGGATTAGCATATGGCAAGAAAATAGACTCTGCCATAAGTATAGACAGATAGTATATTTGTGACGGTAATGCCCAATATGGGGAAATAAGTTGAGAAATAACGAAAGGTCTCTACAATTCTAGAGACATGTGCCTAGTTTTCCTAAAAATACAAAGTTTTTGGTGCCACTGGTGTAATAAATGCCTAGTGTACCAGGGCAGTAGCCACTAAGTAAAGGCAAGGGTCCTAACTTTCCACCTGTAAGAACCCATGGCTTAGTCTCTACATCGGAAATGAGACCGATAAGACTATGGTATGAGGATAAAACCTGGACATGTTAAGCATACTAAACCCTTTTATTCAAAAAAAAGGAGTAAATGACCCAAAAACCGAGGTAGACTCTGCAGGGCTTATGAAAGTTATAACCTAATAGTATAAAAAGGCAAAAGAAACAACATGAAATAGCTAGACTCTATGTTTGAGTCAACCAAAAGTAGTGGATGACTGTGAGGGATGGAAGTCAGATAGAGCTTTCTCATTCTGATATGTTTTCTCTAGATTTTATCTGATAATCATAAGAAGGTAGTTGTTTTTGAGCTTCCTATAATTAGTCCTATAAGGACATGAGGAAGAGATAAGAAGGATAAGAACCTATATTCGGTCCAATATTCTCTTGTATGTTTTGGAATTTCTCTCTTCATGTAGAAAAGGAAGAGATGTAAAAGAAACACCCAGAGAAAATCTGAGATACTAAGTAGTAAATTTAAAGAGATATTAAAAGTATGAAACATAATATAAAACAAATGCATACTACCTAATTTCAGTTCTTGAATACCCTGGCTAGGTATTCATCTATTTAATGCAAGGTAAGTATGGAACTCTTAGATTGTTATCTTTCTGATTACTCTGATCAAGCAGTCATTCTGAGACAATCTAAAGAGCATAATGAAGTCAAATATGTGGCATGGATATTTCTACCACATCCTAATTGATATATGGAGAAATCTGAGTTAATCATAGATCAACTGATAAACAAAAGAAGATGTTTAGTATAATGTATACCCTGGTCCTCAGACCTAGAGGTAATAGTTACTGATGAGAAGTAACAATGCTCAGTAATGGGATGAGGGTTTGAATACCCAGATCTAGTAATCATGATGATGATGTGATGTGTTTATGGCACATATAATGGGTACCAAGGTAAAGAATCCTAGTATCTAAGAACTTTCAATGATATGAGAAAATGGGAACATGACTCATGATAAGAAGTAATGTTTGGTTACCTAGAGGGGACAACTCTAAAATTTGTCCAGTTACATACTGTAGTATGGATACCATTTGTTAGGGGTTTATGCCCCACATAAACATGACAACATCAAAGATGTTATGTGGAGACTTGATGATATGATGAATGAATGATATTTGTCTCCTTTTATCTGAGATTTCGGGGACAAACTCCTTGTTAGGGGTTTATAGCTTGTAATGACCCTGACCTGGGTTATGAGGTAACCCTATTTGTTTTGGATAATAAAGTTTATTAGAACTTTAATATAATTCTCTAAGGTGCTTTGTTATCATGTGACACACTTATGTTTCAAGTTTGGTCCCGATTGAATGTTGTTTGAGCAATTTTCCTTTGTTTTGGACCAAAGTGTAATTTACCCAAATTGAGGGGCTATAATGCAAAATGTCACATGTTTAACATGCCTCATGAGTTTTAGAATCATTATAGAGAGAATTATGCAAGGTGGTGGATTGTGGAAAGCCTAAATTCCAAGTTTGGACTTGTTTGAACAATGATGGTGCATTGTGCACCAATTTTGGTAGAAATTGTAATTTACCCAAATGTGGGGTTAATATGCAAATTTCCACCTCTAGAGTGTTCCTACTTCCTCTATGAATCATTTATAGGATATATAATAAATCATACACCATATTTGAATCAATTATGAATGATGGTAATCTTGGTGATGAAATGACCAAGGAAAAGGGTTGAATATGAAAGCTTAACTTGAGTTGTATCAAGTTGAAAAGCTTATATATGAGTGTCTATCGACCAAGGAGCCATAGGACAAGCCTCATATCATTTTGTGAACTCTTGGCAAAGGCCATATCGTTCAAAGAACCTCAAGGAGGTGAGGTGTGACGGCCAACAAGTTTCCATAGAAAAAGTGTATCGGCTTGACTTAAAATAGTGATTAAACCTAGATAACTTATCCAAATGGATACGTAATGGACGAATTTGCATCTCTAGATGGTCCTAAACCTTTTTGCAAGACAAGATAAATGTTGATACATTCATGTACACGTGTCACCCATGCATGAAATGTGGCACCTACTAGCTCAAAATGTTAACACCTCATTTTTTGCCTTTCTTCATGATCAACAATTATATATACCCCTAGTTTCACCCCTTGGTGCAATTTTGCGATCCTTACCACCCTCCTACCCTAAGGTATAGTGCATAGAGCTCACATATCATGAAGGGATGCTGTGGTATCGTGCATGGGCCTTGGGGTATCGCCCATGGCAAGACCATATCGCCCAAGTAGGTGATATTGGCCATATAGGGTGATATCAGCCATAGAGTGAAGTTTTGACTCCAAGTGAGTGTCATATCGTCCACGTGAGTGCCATATCATTCAAGAGGGGTGGAATATCGTGCAAGGACACTAGTGTATCGTGAAAAGGTGTTAAGGAGCAAGAAGGAGCTCATACTTAACCCTAAGGTGAGGATAAGATCATCTTCAACCTTGGATTGAAGCATGAATTTAGGGTTTTGATCTTCCTTTCTTTTCTTCTTCACCAATTGCTTATCCATTGTGATTCTTTGCATATAGAGGAGTTGTGAAGTCCATCTTCAACCTTAGGAACGTGGAGCTTTGGAGCTTGGAGCTTTGAAGTCGTTCTTAAGGCGGGCTATATAACTTGAATTCAACCATGTTATTATTCTTCACCTGAATTTCTATAATTAGTGGAATACTTTTCATTCCGAAATTTCCTGAAATAGTTGACATGATTATGAGTTCTAGTAGTTGCTTAGACCTGTTTACATGAACTATAACAGTTATAACTAAGGTCTAGAGCTTTATGATGGTGGTATCACTTTATAAAAGTGATATCGGGTGCAAGCACACAAGAAAGTACCTTTAACTCGATATGATGATGCACCTACTTCACTTGAATGATATGGATATGAATGAATACATTTTTGCATGATATGGGGGGTGTAGTATACACCTCTTTCACGATAGGGAGTCAAGTATAGACTCCATGCACGATACAAGGTCGATTGTATACTTGTAAGTTGACAAGAAACCCTAATTTCGGTAACCCGATATAAGTGAAGTATAACAAGTGCTATTGCACGACATGGTTGCACGACATGGTTGTATGACATGGTTGCACGACATGGTTTCATGACATGGTTGCACGATAGGGTTGCACGATACACAACCCTATATGATATGGTAACCCTAATTCGTCATGGCTAACCCTAGATGGTGACTAGCCTGATAGGGTGATTGAATGCACTTCCAGCCCGACATGGTGATGGTTTGAAACCTCATAAGTATCATGGGTGACACATACATACACCTTGTGCCCGATATGAGGTCAAGAATATACCTCATGCCTGATATGGAGATAAGTACAAATCCTAACCTGATATGGTGAGTGTTCATACACCTCCAACCCAAGACACCTTGTAAAGGTGAGAGTAAGACACTCTTAGGAGTAATGAGTGTAACACCAAGTAATGGTATGACTGATACCTTGATAGGTGAAACACCTAAAGTGGTTGATAATGGTTAATCGTATATCAACTATGCCTCGACCTGAGATGAGTCCATATCAATTGATGATGGTTGGACAATTCAAATGTATGACTCATGATCAATACACTACAGAATAAATGTGATGGGCTAGTGCATAAAGTATTAGGATGGAGAATACCCTAATACAAGATAAGTTGAGGAACTTAAGTAAGTTAAAAGTAATGAGGGAAGTGATACACCAAGGCATGATAATTATCACATCCAACACTTTAAGGTTGTTACACCTTGATGCACCTTAAATCTAATATACTTGGATGAGTAACACATGATGTGTGTCATGTCAATTGTTACATTGAGATGGAATGCACTTTGATAACTGTAGGCTATCATACCTTGAGAAAGGGTTAAGCCAAGTTAATAAAGTATGATGTAATCATACCCTGATAAGGATGAGAGAGGAACTCATACCTTGTGTTGATGATTCATTTAATGATAAATGATGAAAATAAATAAGTATGCTTGAATACTTATGATATTAATGTATGCTCCTAGATGTGTGGAGCAATGAATTAAGGTTTGGATTGATAATATGAATTTGAAACCCTATTCGGCTATAAAGGGAAACCCTAACCCTAATAGTTGTTGCCTAGTGAGAGGTGACAAGATGTTTAATGGGCCTTGTGAGCCATGTGAATAGTTGTTGCCTAGTGAAAGGTGAAAATATGATTAATGGGCCTGGTGAGCCATGTGAATAATGGTTGCCTAATGAGAGGTGACAAGATGCTTATAAAATTCTAATGTAAGGAATGGTAATGTCCAAAATAAACTAAGGGAAATGGAAACCAGTAACTTCATAATAATAATAAATGGTTATAATAATAATGAAATATTAATCATACATGCTTTATGCTTATAGTCAAATAAGGGCTATAGTGTTTTGAATATGCTTAAAGGTGATAAGAGGAACACTTGTAGTACGTAAAGAATGTGAATTGATATGATGGCTTGCCCCAGGATATAATGCCTAGTAAAAGGATGTGATAACCAATGATGAATTTAAGGGATTGATATCCCATAACGAATGTGTAATCAGGAGTGGTTAGAGTCCACTGCCTGGCTGTGTAATCAGGATTGGTTAAAGTCCAATACCTGGCAGAGGCGTAAAGCCTGTAATCAAGATTGGTTACGGACCAATACCTGGCAGAGGCGTAAAGCCTGTAATTAGGAGTGGTTAGAGTCCACTGCCTGGCTGTGTAATCTGGATTGGTAGAGTCCAATACCAGGTTATTCACAGGATTGGTAATAACCCCAGTACCTGGCTGTTAATCACTAGATTGATAAAGTCCAATACCAGGCCGCTCACAGGATTGGTAATATACCCAATACCTGATTGTTAATCACTAGATTGGTAGAGTCCAATACCAGGCTGTTCACGGGATTGGTAATAACCCAATACCTGGCAGAGGCATGAAGCCTATAATCACAGGATTGGTAATAACCCAATATTGATAATAACCCAATACCTGGCAGAGGCGTGAAGCCTATAATCACAGGATTGGTAATAACCCAATAACTGACAGAGGCGTGGAGCCTATAATCATAGGATTGGTAATAACCCAATACCTAGCAGAGGCATGAAGCCTATAATCACAGTATTGGTAATAACCCAATACCTGGCAGAGGCATGAAGCCTATAATCACAAGATTGGTAATAACCAAATACCTGGCAGAGGCATGAAGCCTATAATCATAGGATTGGTAATAACCCAATACCGGGAAGAGGCATGAAGCCTATAATCACATGAATGGTAATAACCCAATACCTGGCAGAGGCGAGGAGCCTATAATCACAGGATTGGTAATAACCCAATACCTGGCAGAGGCGTGGAGCCTATAATCACGGGATTGGTAATAACCCAATACCTGGCAGAGGCATGAAGCCTATAATAACACATGATTGGTTTAATCCCAATACCTGGAATAATTGTACAAGATTGGTAATAACCCAATGCCTGGAATAATGTCACAAGATTGGTAATATCCCAATGCATGGAATGGTTGCATAGGATTGGCATTGTCCAATGCGTGGATAGAATATGATGATGTATACTCACATGATTGGTACAATTTGATATATGGTTAGCATATTGGCTGAGGCCAATAGATAGAAATGAGAATGATTCATGGATGACATACCATGATAATGAGCATCACAGGATAAGCTTGAGATAGTATGATGAGTAAATGATATACATGTTCTTCATATTCCTTATAAAGTGAATAGATGATTTACTGCTCTATCATAGATAGTGGCAATGCTTTAAAAGATGAGAATGTTCTAAACTACTTATCCTCTGCTCAGTTTAATATTATTTAACTGTGATAATAACATTGTTTGCGGAGAGTTATATCTCTCGCTGGGGCAATTTTCAATTGTCTCACCCCCGTGGGATCCAAGATTTTTAGGTGGACAAGCACGGAGGAGGTTGAGAACATCTTGCAGAGGAAGAACTTCAGCAGCAGCAGGGACAGCAGTGACAACTCAGGTTGAGTGTACTGTCTGTCATGTTTTGTAGATAGAAGTCATATGTGTCGTCTATGTACTCTCAGGTCCTTAGAGTTGGTTTGTTTTGGTTTCATGAACGATCTGAGGTTTTGTCTTGGAAGCCTCGAGGTTTTTATGTTGCTTCGTTATATGTTTTGACAAAGTGATTGTTATATGATATCCTCGAGAAGAGATGGTACAATGTATGTACAATGTGAACAATGATGTATATAAAGTTTTGGTTCTACCTTAAAGAGTTTTTCTAGAAAAGGATCTCTTTGCAAAATGGTTTTAATTTTTAGTGATTTTTGTTATTCCGTTGTTTATGTTTATTCCGCTTAATTAGTAATGATTTGTTTGTCAGTTCGGTGACTGTCGTTACACTGATGCACCTTGGTCGCGTCAGGTGTCACGGTCTCGACGGATGGAAGCCTAGCTACTGCAAAAACTATGTATCAGGGAGAAATCTTTGGAGAATAGATGTCTTTTCCAGGTTCGGTGCCTGCAAGTCCCAAAATTGGGTAGTTGAGCAACTTTATCTATGAAAATATATAAATTACCAAAAGATAAGAATCTAGGGTTATTTTGGGCATATTAAGGCTATCATGACAAAAAATCATATATAAATGCATAGCAAAAACACATGAATTTGAGTGTTATCAACCACCCCAAGCTTAAACCTTTGCTTGTCCTCAAGCAAGACTGTACTCAAAGAACAAAAAGATAACATCCAAATTAAGCATGGTGATAAATGCTATGGTTAATAAAATAGTTTAAAACATCACTTCTCCTGACCCATGTCATTTCAGAGTAAACCCCCACCAATCAAGCTTAGTCCTACTAAAGTATGATCAAAGAGCATCCATGCGAGATTAAGTGAATTCTCTACAACTTGTCGATACTCATAAGGGTTTGAATCTTAATTATGTGTGATAAAAGCATTGTCACATAGGTGATCATGCGGGTGATGAGCAGTGAGCCATCATCATGTATTCATGTAGACCAATCGGGAACAACGGGCCTCCCGCTTATTCAGGTCCTAAAAGGGAACAAAAGCAAAAAGGCTATAATGACTTCTGAGGATCCCGATCTGCGTCAGGTTGGTCCTTGTAACGAGCAACAATCCCTGTAGTCTGAGCCAATTGGCCGAAAGTAGTGAGACAAACTCCTCGTATTGTGCTCAAACTAATCCTACTACTGGGATGATCTCATAGGTCTCCTAGAGTTCCTAGTGACTCTCTAATGAGACTTAGGGTGGCACTACCAGGCACGACATACCCGAATTCATGAGCACCGTCATACACTAGCTGGGCATCATCCTCAACTCTCCTAAAAGAGAAAACAACACTCATTTATTCGCACTCAGGCTTTTATTCTCTGCAATCTATTTTGTAGGCTTAGGTAAGAACTATTTTTATATTTTGGGGATTTTGTGGTCGGCCTAGCCTATTTTGCATATTTATATTTTTTTTCATCTTTTTGACTCAATCTAGGTTAAGAGAGCGCGCAGCCCATCGAGGAAAACACTTCAACCTAATTATAGCTCAAAACTCATCATTATTCGCTTGATACCTGTGTGAAAGTAATGATCCAAGGATCCTTATAGTAGAGGCAAGTTGTGAATAATGCGGTTAGATGTTTTGATCACACTCTAGCTTCTTTCCAACGGTCCTATATCCTAGATTTGTCAATCACAACATAGATCAAGGGAACAATGTTTTAATCTATGAAAAAGGCACATAACCTCATACTTATTACCATACTTAAGGAAAGAGTCAATGATCAAGTCAAGAAAAAGATCAAGAAGTTTAAGATGAAAAATGTGCATTCATGCATAAAGATAAGAATTTAATTCTAAGATTTGTGTTGCATAGACTTAATTGCAAAGCTACAAGTTATGAAAGTGATTTACACCTTAATGCAGTAAGTAAACATGCATGCGTGAAGAATGAAGAGGTAGAAGGGTGAATAGCCCTACCACCCCAAGCTTAAGACTTTGCTCGTCCTCGAGCAAGACCTAAGCTTAGGATAGTGGGGTGGGAATGCATGGAAGTTAGGGTGGGAAATCTTATTAAAGTCCTAAAATGATGCATGTATGCAAGGAAATATTTAAGCAGCTAAAACAAGAGGTTATTTTAACAAAATAAAAAGAAAAGAAAGGAGTAAGAGAAGGCTGCCCCACGATACCGACACTGGGATCCCAAATCCTAAGTTTTAGGACCAGTGTCACCCATGTCTCGCCGATGGGTTCCGCCACATAATAGGAGTAGAATATGTAGATATGTGGGCCCTTCTGAGTCTGAAGGAGAGGAATAAAATTCAGAGATTCAGTGAAGTCATCTCTGTGCTGGAACTAATTTGAATTGTGCTGAGATGAATTCTTCGGCAAATCATCTTCAAGGTACCTTCCAAGATATGAATTTGAGTAGGAAGGCCCTAGGATGTCGACACAAGATGAGACATAGGGAAAAGCTGAAAGTTCTCTAGAGGACCCCTCACTTCTCTATCCACCTCTAAACATGATGTTGGATGCTCAGATTAGTCTTCATTAGTCAGCCAATCATTTTTTGAGCAAGAAGTGTCCTCGGGTGAATTTAATTGTGGTTCTACCACCCCAAGCTTGTCACACTCTATGGGTTCTGGGGTATCTTCATGCTCAACAGCCATTTTGTGATGGATTGTCCATCATATGCCTTCAATGTCCACCAAGCCTTGTAAAGGGATGGTGGCAAATGACGGCTCATACTGCTCCAACTCATCTTCGTCAGTATACTCACTGCTCCAATTTGAATAGTTGTCATCATCCTCCTCCTCAAACAAGTTATTCCAGACCATAGTAGGTGTGTGGGTGGTGGCTAAGTGACAAGTCTTAATGTAAGAGTTATCACCTTGGTCTAGATCAATTTCTGATTCAAGTTCTTCAAACTAACCTCTGTTGTGAAGTTGTCTGACGTTCCTAGTGAGGATAGGAGTCATCATCATCATCATCATGTAACCATTCATGTGTGCTACTAGTATCTTCTATTGGTTGATCAGCTGAATTATCTGGATAAAATGAAGAGTTCCCCCAAGTTGGCGGGTCTTCACAGAAAAATCCCAGTAAACCCAGTTGATGGTTTGAATAGGATGGTAGGATAAGCTCCACTTCAGGCCCAATGGAATGATTTTGATGATTGTAATCTTCGTGATCTTGTGATGGCATTTGTAACTGAATTGTAACCAAATTGATGATCTCTTGGAGCCTCCTGCCTTTTTTAACATCTTTATCATGAAGCTATTGTACTTGAGAAGCAATGCTTTCGAGACCCATCAATTCTACCATATACATCTGATGGGAATATGATGTATCAAGTTGATGTTTCTGGATCAATCCTTGTTCAACAGTTTGAAGCATACCTCTACTACAGTCTACAATCTCCGTTTCTATTTGGATTTGATGCTCCTACTTTTCTAATAGTTGTTGGAGTCACTCGACATTTTCTTGGAGATGAGGAGTTAAGGAGGAGGTCAGTGCATTGACACTTTCTCTAGCTAGCTTCACTGCTCGGATCAACTATTGATCCCACGTCAACGCAGAAGTCGTGGGCTGATTTGTCATCTCCTTTATTGGGACTTCAACATATGATGACAGTGGAGGCGAGTATAACTCGACTAGTTGTAGAGCATGACCTTCAATTATTTGCCAGCAGTCGGAACTGTATAAAAACTCGGGAGGACAGGTGAACAAGATAACTTGTCTTGTAGACGCAAGATCCATGGTTGAAAAGGTGTATAAGAAAAAGAAAAGAAAAAGCTATTCAGTATATATGAACAAGTCTGTGTAAAATAAAAGAAGAACTATGCATATATATACAGGCTTATGGATGACAGAATAAAATCTTTAGGCATGCAAACATGGAAAACCATGTCCCCAATAACGGCATCAAAAAGTTGATCAGCCTAAGTCATGCGTCCAGATAGGAGGAGGATTCAGAAGGAATCAAACTTTAAATTTATAGCCCGAAACCTTCAAGAACCCCTACAACTTTATTATGGGGTAAAAGTAGATATACAGGGTCAGACACATGGACTTGGGGACATTTAAGATGCTTAAGATCTCACTCTTAAGTCAGATAAGCCAATCCAATAATTGGTACGAATTAGAACTAGTCTAGCAAAATGTCACGAAATAAAACAAAACAAAGACAACAAAACAAAACAAAACAAAGTCCGTAGGATTGTACTCATCAAAGAGAAGGAGTTCCTGGCTATGTAAATACAAGTTGGGCAGTCTATGCACCCATTCTCAGGGGTAGGCAACCCTCGAACACCCCAGCAAGCAACCTACATCCAAACATAGTACGCACGGTGGTATATGTTCCTATGGGGTCATCCCACTCTCTTTCGCGTAGCGTGACTAAAACACATCGATGATATGAAACCTCTATCAAGGATGACAAACCAACATCCTACAATATTCTAGATACCCTCTCAGGTCTAAAACATTATGAGATGTCAGGAACATATGTGATCCACACAAAACCAGGTAGTGGGCTCAACACGGGTCTATGATTCTGCATTGATAACCTTAAATTGTCCTCCTTTCGGATTCCAATCCAAACCATCTTCTCTTGTCTATTCCTACAATGAATCTCTCAATATAAGAAGAAATAGCAGTTCAAGTAAGAAAGAGATCAACCAAACTAGCAATCATAACCAGAAAGAGGAGATAGAACATAAAATGTACTAGATCTGAAATGAAACTACTTACTTAAGGTAAAAGTATATAAACATGCCCAAAACGGGCTACATAGCCAAGAAGGAGCTCAACTAGTCATGGAAAAGCATAGTTGGCACCGAACAAAGATGGGAGAACATCATTTGTATAGAAACAAAGAAGAACAATAGAAGAAAGGAGGAGAAGAAGAGATTTAGCCCATAGAGGAGAAGTGGCTCTCACTCCTTGGCCTTTGTATAGGCCGGATCTCATCTTTTGGGTCATCCTCCTTGATCTTCTGGACTCCTTGGCCTCCTTTCTCTCTAGATTCGCCCCAAACAGCAAGTTGGTGAGTGGATGGAGGTGGAAAATGATAGTGGATGGTAGGAAATGGGTGAAAATGGGTGGATGATGGTGGAAAATGGTAGAGGATGGAAGCACACTGAAGAGACGAGCATAGGGTGAGCACTTTTGCCTTCTCAGACCTCTAGTGTGGCATCCAACTTACAAAACACAAGATTAACTAAGCGGAAGTGAATCATTTGCAGTGGATTACTGAAAATCACTAAAAATTAAAACTTTTTGCAAAGAGATCCAAACATAGGAAACTCTTCCATTAAGAACCAAAGTATAATATTTACATCCTGATTCAAAAGTACATAACTTGTACCCTCTCTTCTCAAGGATTCACAACATCAGCTGACTCAAGACATAATATATAGACAACATATAACTTCAAGGCATCAAGCCAAAATCTCAGATCGATTCATTAAAACACTAACTATAAACTCCGAGGACCTGAGAGTACAGAGATGACACATAGGACTACTATCTCGACAAAACTTGGCAGCCAGTGCCTCCACCTGAGTCATCACTGTTGTCCCTGATATTGTTGTTGCTTTTCTCTTGCTATTGGGCTCCTGCTTCTTCTGCTACGATTACCTAAAAACATTGGATCCCACGGGGGTGAGACAATTGTAAATTGTCCCAGCGGAAGATATAACCCTCCGCCAAAACATTGTTATAGCAGTTTATTATAATTAAAACTGAGCAGAAGTTCTTATATAATAACAGCAATATTAATCATTGAATGAACAGAGTAAAGTAATTTCCTTTCCTAAGGAGAGCATTGTATCTACTCATGGTAGATTCATATTTCACATATCTACTTGCATTGAATGTAAAGAGATATGAATAACATTTATCAACTAGTGTTGCATAAAGGAAGTATAACATCAGCCAATGAATTTCCGTATTCAATCCTTAAGCAAACATGCTAGATGGTTGATTACATTTTACAATCACACTTATGCCCTGAGGAGATGAGGTATACCGCTCATACTCCAACTGAACATTGTGAAGTCGAAATATGTACCATACAAGGTCAAAGGTAGAGCTGGCTACCAAGACCTCCCATATCTCGATCAGCGTGAGATTAAATGCAGGACATCTTGTGTCTCTGCTATATAGCTTTCCAGGGTATACTGGCAACTTCTCTATTAGAGTTACATTGGCGTGTTGTACTCTCTTCGCGATCGTGAGATCTCATGTTTATCTCCATCGATCCGACATTAACATTATTGGGATATGTGTACTGTATATGTCCCAATCATCGGTGGATTCATGATACATCCATCCCGGTACAAGTAATGAAGGATTGAGAGGTTTCTTGTTTACCTTTCATCAATTCCCTCATTAGGATGTCAGGATACAGTCACCCATTGCCCCCACATATTCAAAATATGCATTTCGGGTTTTGCCGTGGAGCACCTGTTTCACCATCACCTATTGCTGATGATGATGGATCTATGGTCAGGGCTCTACATGATGTGATTTCACTTGATTAATTAAGTACATTATCATATTCTTTTAGCATCATTCAAGTTCTCAAACATAACTTATTCAGACAAATGCCATTAAGAAATAAGTATTATTTTCATCAATCACTTGTCAGTCTTTATAAGACATTGGGATCTCAGTCCCTCATTTCATTTCTTTGAAAGTTCACTTCCCTCAGCAGCAGCATTATCATACTTATCAACTTTGGGTATTCATACCCTCAATTCATCACTATCACTGTTACCATTTGTTAGGTAACTATTACCTTCGGGTCCTCAGACCGAGGTATGCAAAATACTTGTTACACAAGTATCTCATATGGCTCTCAAATCCTATTAAATGTTTTGCCACCTTTCACTAGGCAACAACTTACTCATGGAACTCATAAGGTTCATGCACATTTTGTTACTTTTACTAAGCAACAACAACATTAAGCACATAAGGCCATACAACATGTTTATTATATGAAAGTCATAGCTCATATCTAGCTATGTTCATCATCTCATGATGTCTACATGATTAATAGACATGATAATAGTCATGTAAGTCATTTGTCACATCATATGAAACATTAGTAACACCACCATCCTTTATCAGGATTAGGGTTATCTATCAATTAGGGTTTTTCATTCCCTTTACCCAAAATTAGGGTTAGGGTTTCCCATCATGCTTTAATTAGGGTTTCATGCTCACATTATTAGTTCAACCCTAATGTATTGCTCCACACCTCTGGGATTATTTAAAGATATCATAAGTATTTTCTTATGATCACTATTCTCATCATATATCATTCATGATCATCAATTCAAGGCATGAGTTCATTTCTCATCCTTGTCATGGTATGATTACATCATACTCATTGATTAGCTTACCCCATTCTCAAGGTATATTGGTCAACATTAATCAAAGTACATTGAGTTCATTACATATTTATTGTAACAAATGCATAACACACATTTCATGTGTTTCTTAACCAAGAGTATTGAATTAGAGGTTCACCAAGGAAAGTCTACAATGAAATGCAGAATGTGATATCTATCATATCTGAATGTATCACTTCTTTTCATTTCCATCTTCTTAAGTTAATCAACTAACTTTGTATTAAGGTATTTCCTTCTTAATACTTTATCCACTAACTTATTACTTTCATCATATGGTGCATGGGTCACACATTAGAATTGTCCAATTATCTTTAATGATATGGAATTATCCAACTGATAGACATTGTTGATATAAGATAAACCATTATCAACTATTTTAGGTATTTCAACTCTTAGGATGTTATCCACATCATTATTTAGTATAACATACACCATTCCTAAAAGTTTCATGTCCTTATCATTGTAAGGTGTATAGGCTATTACTCATGTATATAAATGGTTGTACAAGGATCTAGGCATCATCTTGTCTCTTAGATCCTTATTCATTAAAATCACCACCTTATCATTCACATGGTTCATCAATCCTATCCTTCATGTCTATAACATATTCATCTTATTTAATTATTTTAGCCACACATCCCATTGGTGTACTGGCTATTAAACCATCTCTAGGGTTTCATATATCATCACATGACATCACCCTGAATTGAGTCTTACACCATATCATAATATCAGGGTTCCACATAAAATCACTTAAAACTAGGGTTTCATATTCAATAAACCATAATTAGACTTATTGTTCATCTCAATTGGGGTTTCTCATGACATCACCCCCAATTAGGGTTTCTCATGTCATCACCCTCCATTAGGGTTTATTATTCCATAACCCACAATTAGGGTTTACTATTCACATCACATCACCCTAGATTAGGATTTACTATTCACCCCAAGTAGGAGTGATCATCAAAGTACCCTGAATTAGGGTTTATCATACCATCACTATGAATTAAGATTATACCATCATCATGTAGTAAGATTACTTCCATTAATATCCTTAGTTAGGGTTATGATTCATTAACCCTCATAATTAGGGTTTCATGATCTCACTATGAAGGATCATACCCTAATTAAACATTCATTCATATAGGAAGTCTATTACTTGATTATCAATCATGTAGGAAATCTTATCTCTCTCATCCTATATAGGATGATGTTTGCTCAACCTTGATTAGGATAAGTCAACTCAACCTTGAAGAAGAATTGACATCATGGGTTATGTCATTGTCACCATGATCATTAGGGCTTAGCTACTTGAAGGGTACTAATCACCTTGTCTCGTTAAAGGTACCATTATTATAAACACCATCGATTTACATCATGTAATTGACCACTTAAACCATTGACATTTATTCACTTTAAGTGTTCATACAATTTGATTAATTACTTTCCAAATGATCTTGGTCACTTAGACCTCAAATGGTCTTGACCAATCATACCTCAAATGGTCTTGGTTGAATACTCAAAACCGTTTAGTAAAGTAGGTGGTGAAGACCGTTTGCCAAAGTTGACTTTTTGAAAGTGCATGCACCTAAACGGTTTGGGATCATTTGGTCCCAAACGGTCTTGAGACCGTTTGGTCCAAACCCCCTCAAAACCGCAAGGACCAAAAAGGGTCTCAACCACTCCAATTAAATTAGGGTTTCCAATGTTGAATCCTTCAACCATTAAATTCATGTAAGAAATCATCAATTGGACCTATCACCGTACTTCAATTAAGTTAAATAGGTCAAACTTCAACTGATTTGACCCTCAATTGATCATCAATTAGGGTTTGAATCAATTGGTCTAGGGTTTGGAATCGTTGATCCTTCAACATTAATCAATGTGAGATTGGTTACTTTGAAACCATTGAGCCTTCATCCAAATTGGGAATGACCTGACCCCAAACGGTCTTGAGATCATTTGGATGACCTCCAAACGGTCTTGAGACCGTTTGCCCATGTCAACATCAGAATCCAAGTCAATCAATCAAGGTTTGGATCATTGGATTGATCACCAAATCAGCATTTGATTGCACTTCAACTTAGTACCTTTAGATCTTCAAACACCTAACCATACTTGTCCCTAGACCTCCAAACGGTCTTGAGTGACCACCAAACGGTCTTGAGACCGTTTGGGTGACCTCCAAATGGTCTTGAGACCGTTTGCCCATCATATAATCAAAATACATGACATCCAGTTAGGGTTTGGGTCATTGGATTGATTAACAAATCATCACTCAATTGTATTTCAATTTGGTATCTTTGGACCTTCAAACACTTGGCCATACTTAACCCTAGACCTCCAAACAGTCTTGGGTGACCCCCAAACGGTATTGAGACCGTTTGGGTGATTCCCAAATGGTTTTGAAACCATTTGGGTCAATCAACCCAAAACATCAACTTATTCAATTGCAAAATCAACACTTAGCCGATTAGGGTTAATACCATATGTTTGGATCTTCAAACACTTAACCATATCCAACCCTAGACCTCCAAACGGTCTTGGGTGACCCCCAAACGGTCTTGAGACCATTTGGGTGATCCCCAAATGGTTTTGAAACCGTTTGGGTCAATCAACCCAAGTTTCAAACTTAATCACTTATGAAATCAGCACTCAACCCAATTAGGGTTTAGGTGATTGATGGACCTTCAACTCATGAACCAATTGGAGTTAATCAATAATAATCGATGGTTCTTTAACCTAGATCATTATGAACAAATCCTCAAATGGTCAACCCTGGTCAACATCACCAAACGGTCTTAAACCGTTTGCTTCTATGCGGTTTAGTGAAACCGTTTCATTCCAAACGGTTTGTGAAACTGTTTGGACATTTCATTCAAACTGTTTGGTCTAGATATTTGGGGAGGTGTGTGCTTATGATTATTTCATCATCATCAAGCTCTACACCCACGAAACCTGCTGTGATTTCCATGGAGATTGCATCAATCAACCAAATCAATATTTGTAAATAGAGAAATGATCATTATTTGATGGGGAATTGAATGCAATAACAAAGTTAGGGTTTCAAGTTATAAAAACCGCCTCCAATTGAGCTAAAAAGCTCCAATATCACGCCAAAAATTGTGGATGAAGCTTTTGAAACTCCCCTTAGGCTCGTCCTCAAGCTTTTGGTTGAAAAGTTTGGCTAGGGTTGAAGAGGAGATCGAATTAAGAAGAAATCTGTAATTTATTTTCGATTTCCACCATGGAATCAAGGAGAACGAAGGTCAAAGACTTACCAACAGGTTTGGGGTCGTTCTCTTCTTGCTCCCAAGCTCCCAAGGTCGTTTTCCAAGCAAGGGGTGGAAGTAAATCCGAAATTCTCTTTCATTCTATGGATAAATGAGCTTATATGTGAATTTTATTAAAATATTCAATTAGGAGAGAGAAAGTAGGAATTATCCCTTCAATTCCCTTGCCACTTGACCCCTCTCCTTCATTAGATATGAGGGTATCCTCTTGGCCTCTTATTCTATTCAATTATCCACATTTTAAAGAAAAGCAAAATAAGCACCTTAACCCTTTTTATATTAATATCCATGACTTAGTGGATATTTCTTTTCCTTATAATAAGGTGAGTGGAAATTCCACCTCCTTGAGATATTTCGTGGCTCTTGAAAAGAAAAAAGACGAACACACATATCTGAACTCAACCATTTTAATTTTGGTTGAAAGCCCTTTAATCAATACATTCATTTTTCCCCTAAATTGAATTAGGGTTTCAATTAGGATTAAATATTGATTATTTTAATATCAAGATTCTCTCTCCTCCAACTTAATTCAAATGAGGCGCCCCTCTCATTTTATTTGCTCTACATGATGCCAATAAACATTAGGGACCTTATTGAATTGGTAATTTTCATATTGAACCTTAGGTTTTGGGTAAATTGCACTTTACACTAAAACTAGGTTTTCATATACAAACATTGTCCAACAAGCTTTATCTTGGTGTCCAAGCTTGTAGAAACCATAATACTACATCATATTCACTATTATGATGTCTCAACACCATAGGAACATATTATTATGTAACATTTGCAAGTTAGCCCCTTAACTTGGGTAATTTGCACTTTAGTCCAAAATAAGCAAACATTGCTTCAACATTGTTCAAACAGGACCAAAATTGAAACATAAGTTCCTCATAAGGCCTAATTACTTTTCACAAGATAAGATTTAAATTATAATCATCTTTCTTAATCAAAACATCTAGGGTTAAAGCATGACCCAGGTTAGGGATGTTACATCCGGACCCTCCCACGGGGCTCTGGGAACCTCTAAATGTCGGAACCCCTCTTCAGGTGAAGATGGGTGGGTATTTATAGGAAAAATGGTCGAGGTACTGATCCAGGTCATGGTCCTGCTCACCACGGTCATGGTGATGACCGCGGTCGCAGTGTTCCCTTGCCACGGACCACGGTCATGGTGCCTACCATGGTCACGGCTTGACCTCGCCACGGTCGTGGTGAGGACCGCGGTCGCGGTGCATCAATGCCACGGTCGTGTTGGCTGCCATGGCTGTGGTGGAACGTCATTGCCACAATTGTGGTGACTAACCATGGTCGTGGTGATGCAAGTCGATGCAAAATTGTAGGTCGCGGTCGCGGCTTGACCTCGCCACAGCCGTGGTGATGCACCTTGGTCGCGTCAGGTGTCGTGGTCACTGCGGATGGAAGCCTAGCTACTACACAAACTATGTATCGGGGAGAAATCTTTGGAGAATAGATTTATTTTCTAGGTTTGGTGCTTGTAAGTCCCAAAATTGTCTAGTTGAGCAACTTTATCTATGAAAAGATATAAATTACCAAAAGATAAGAATCATGGGTTATTTTGGGCATATTAAGGCTATCACGACACAAAACCATATATAAATGCATAGCATAAAAGCATGAATTTGGGTGTTATCAGGAAGACATGGCCAATAAGGCTCATTGTCAAAGAGAAACCAGTTGATCAAACACATATGTAACCCTAGGTCATTTTCAACCCAAAAGGGAGTTCCAACCCTCTTCGACCGATGGGAACTCCTACATACACACCAACCACCTTCAACTATAGAGAACACACCAAGAAACATCAAGGATGGTCTCTAAAAGACCAAGATCATCTTCGGTCAACAAAAGGGCAACACCAACATAGGGCATCCAAGCAAACCCTGGAAAAAACACTCAAGAAGTCACCACTTTTCTCCTTATCAAACCAAGGCATAACAAGGTGCCCCAAAGAAACATATTCTCTCTCATGATACCCTAACACAAGAGGCACATCCAACATATGACAAATTGTAAGATAACCCCTCAACATGGGTAAATTACAACTTGGTCCAAAATAAGCATAACTAGCTCAAACATCAACCAAACAGGACCAAACTGAAAACATAACCATGTCACATATTATAAAAGCATCTCAAGATATTATATTTAGGTTCAGGAATCTTATTAAATAAAGTAAGCATAATTAGGAACTAAGCTAGGTTAGGGGTCTTACAAGTATATTATAATTAATCATGTAACTGTATAATGTATACATGTAATACTATGTAATATATATGTACGGGTATACAGGTATAATGGATATGATTATATAAATAGCCATAATTGTACCCGGTAGATGGCAGGTACAAGGGTATACGGTTATATGGTTATTGAAACATATACCCATGATGGGTTCGAAGGGTATGGGTTAGAGGGTATGCGGGTATATCCTTGACCATTTATAGACCTAGCTCTAGAGGGGAGTGAATAGAGCTAAAAATCACTTAAACTAAATTGATTAGACATTCAAATCACTTCAAGAAGTAGGATTGCAAATATGGAATTTGATGTGAGACTAAACATACATAGCAAGGATAAGAGAGATTTGAAGAGATCAAGAACAAGCTATATAGACTGGTTCCAAACTCCAAACTAGGAGAATGTACATATATTTCCAAGAGAGGTCAAGCTCTAAGATTGTACAACAATTGCATACTTATATTTCATTATAAGACATACAATAAGACCTTCCTTTTGCAGGGCAAGGATAAAAGGAGCCAAAAAACCTTACAAGGTCCTACCCATCCTTTGAGGTAGAGTTGTAACATACTGAAATGTATATACTAAGTCTATCTTGAACTATAATTCATCACTTTTCCAAAATTGAATGTATCCCTTTAATCCAAGTCTGATTCAATTATTCTAACAAATTCTTTGATACAAATCAGTCTTCATTTGATATTCTTGTCTTTAATTGAATTCTTTGTCCTCACATGATAATGTTTACAAATGAATCCCTCAATTAGTCGTGTGAGTCACTTTGGCATCATTTACAACAATTTGGCATCCTTGTTCTCAAATAATTTGGTTTGGACTAATATTTTAAGATAAACCTATGCTTCTAACTAATGGGTTTGGAATCACTACAAAACATTAAGGACCGAGAAATATCCATTTTGCATACATGTTGGGAATAATTAGAATTATCCACATCATGACTATAACTATACAAATTCATATTTCTAGTGTGTATATTTAGTAATGATTAAATGCATGGTCAATTTCTCAAAACACTTGGGATTTCGATTTGGAAGTCATGAAAGATTTTGGAAGATAATAGACTTTTTATCATAAACAAAGGATACACCATCCCGATTGGCATCTCTCCTCCTCACCAAGAAACGGCGATGAAGTTGTTTCTCATCTTCGAAACCCATTGATGCCATTAACCCAATTGTTTGTTTTTCCCCGACTGAACACGAATGTGTGTTGCTTGAAAGGAAACAGCCGCACGATGTCTTCCATTTTCTCTGCCTCCTCCTTCTCCTCCCTTCCTATGGAGACACATCCCGCTATCACACAGACAACGAGGTGTCATGCAAAAACGTGCGGAAAACACCATAAACAACCTCTTACCAAAAACACAGGTTAATTAAAACCGATTTCGGAAAGCAGATAAACTAAGAAACTATTACATTCAGATCCTCTTCCTGCAAGAAAATAGGTTATATAAATATTTATAAGTCTTGGTACGTGTTCACATTTTAGAAGATCAGTTGTCTTGTCATCACATGAGTTCATCACCTGTTTATATATACATAATAGCCCACATCTGGCCAGCAGCAGGGTATACAAAGCTTCATCAACTATATATCGTAAAACAATGTCAAAACACCTCCAAGGACCAGAGAGTACAGGGATGACTCTAAGACTCTCCTACAAAACAACCAAAAGATCAGCATATCCATCTCTTGCCTTCTACTGCTCCTCTTGCTGCTCGGCCCCAACCCCGCGACTACCACCACGTCTAGCACGAACACCTAAAAAGGGTGTAAACCAACGGGGTGAGACACACAGTCCCAGCAAGAAACATAACTCCCCGCCGAAACCATAAAACCTTAAGGTTAAAGCAGATAACAGCAAATAACTGAATAGGTGTAATAAGAGCAGCATACTAAGCAAAGCTATTCATACCATCAATCTTACCAAGATGTACGGAAGGCATATAACCAAGTATTGCTTTATGGAACATGATTGACAAGATAAGATTTATAAGGTCTTACCACATAACATAAGGGACGTATAAGTAATTGCAATGTATAACAAGATCAACTACACAGGCAAGGCCTCAACCAATGTTCCGTATTTTGGCTTAAGCAATAAATATTATTCGGCTGGATTACGTATTATTATGCCATGAGGAAGTGAGATGTACCGCTCAAATCCAACCTTCGGTTGTGAAACCCAAGCCAGTGCCATACAAGGTCAATGGAAGAGCCAGACTCCATGACCTCCCACCTCGTGGTCAGTGCACGAGTGCAACACAAGCAGGACTGCAGTCTCATGCTTAAGTGGCCTCAGCCACAGGGTCAGGCTACCCTCTACCTAGCCCGCCTTTGTACAGGTATCGGCGCTAGTGAAACTTGAGCCACGGGTATGGTCATCGTGCTCTGAGCCATGAACGCATTCATGCTCCCATATCAGACATCCTGAGCCATGGGCATGTTCACCATGCTCTTAACATATCGAGCTACGGGCCTGAAACTGCACTCTAGAGTCTACAACCGAAGTTGCACTCTTACCTCCTCATTTTTTACTAGGAGGAACCACACATATTCAATAATATGCTCTTCCAGGTTAACCCACAGGAGAACCTATTTCACCATCACCAGCTCCTAATGATGATGGATCTATGGCCAGGGCAACTACATGAGAGATTCATTTGTAATTAGTTAATGTATTTTAAGTAGATTGTTGGGGCAAACAAGTGGTATCACAAATATAACATTAAGACACATTATTGTTACCACCAACACAATAACGCGGGATCTCCATCCCTCATCACAAGAAATCACTACCTCATAAGGCATTCTCATCACTGGGGATAACAATCCCAGATCTCATTACCAAAGGATAACACCTCAACTTAGGCACATTAGCCAACTCAGGTCCTCAGACCAAAACACATAAGACTAGTGATGCAGGTTATCTCATCATCAAGAGTGACCATTCAAAGCAGTGTTATTCAAACATATATACCTCATAACTCTTTACCTGGATATGCATCCTCATGAAACACCTGCATGGTTAGTATACACAATCATAGAGATAACTAAAACCATCAGAATGATCGTATTGTCAATATAGGGCAACATTGATGATTATATGATTTATCATTCATGCCTCAAACCTGTGACCATAGGCATGGGTCACATCATCATGTGAAGCAGCTCATATACTTCCAAACTTGTCATTTACTCATCAATATATATATATATATATATATATATATATATATATGATTTCAAGATGATCATAAACCCATGTAATATCATGTCATTAGAGTTCAGATATGTCATGTTTACATAGGTGCGTTCTACTATATCAACCACCTTACTATTATCAAACATGTCAAAGGTTCACAAACCATAAACCATAATTCTTAACAACAAAGATGCGATCGCATGATAAAACTATCATATGGATTTCTAGGTGGAACAAGACCCTCACTAGAAGTACCCACTACCCTCACAAGAAGTGTGATGGGCAAGGCACCCTCACTAGAAGTGCCCACTACCCTCACAAGAAGTGTGACGGGTAGGGTAGCTTTCCTCATATCGCCCAAGCCTTCTAGCCACATATCGCCCAAGCTAAAGAAAGGATGTCGGGCTACCACCTCAAGGTGTATCGTGCATCCAAAAACCAAGGCATATCGTGCACAAAGCATGACGTGCAGCTAGATCTATGGGGCATGTCGTGCATCCAAGGGTATCGTGCACCCATGTGTGTCGTGTGTCCAAAGGTGTTGGGCATCCAAGGGTATCGTGTTAGGGTTACCATATGTCACTATGTCGGGCACCAAGCCACTACCTTAGCTAGGTGTATCGGGCAGGGCACTCACCAAGGTATAACGCCCAACACACAAAGGTATCGAACAACAACCAAACTCCATCTAGGCATAACGGCCAAGGGTACAACTCAAACGGGCAGCAAAGGAAAGCCTATCGTCCAACCAAGCTAGCCTCATCCTATCAGCCAACACACAAGGCAAAGACCAAAGTATATCGCCCAACACAACCTCAACATATCATCTAGAACTCTAGCCCAAGAAAGGTATCGGGTAGCACCCCCAAGCCATATCGTGTAAGATACAAGATCATCATCAACCTCAAGCATAAGGGCACCAAACCCTAGATTGATTAAGAAGATCGGCTCACCTCTCAACAACCAAGAGAGAGGGGTTTTGCACAACCTCTATCACAACTCAAGAAACCACAAGGACCAACCTTAACATGGGTTTACATCTATCAAAAATCTCACCTCCCAAATCTATGGTGAGAGGAGGGTGTTGCTCAAGCAACTAGAACACCAACTCACCTCTCAACTTAAACGAGAGAGGGGTATTTCTCATATTACTAGGGCTCAAGCTCACTCCTCTAGACCAAGGAGGGAAAGGAGTGTTGCTCAACAAGGAAACCCTAAAACATGTTTCGGCCAACTAGGTACAACTAAACAAGAAGCTTATCTAGCAACATACATAGTTGATTATGATCACAAGAAAACATACAAGAATGTAGAAGAAGGTAATATAGTTAGAGTTGGGAGTTATGTAACCCGCCTTAAGCAAGCTCCAAGCTCCAAGCACCTATCTACACCTTCGACCACCTCAAGAGGAAGAAGAAGAAGACTCCAAGATAAGGATCGGCCACCAAGCTTGCAAAAAAAGAGGTGTCATGCAACTAAGGGAGAGGGGAACTAAGGAACTAAAGGGATCCTTAGCAAGAGAAAAGGAATACATATATAGGAGAGGATGGAGGAGAAACTAAGGTAAGACAAGGCAAGGTGTCGCCCACCTAGGGACACTTGTCCATGGGCAATGCCACCACTCTAACTTGCCCTAAACACATGTCCAAGGCCATTGCCACATGCAAGCATCAAGCACCAAGTGTCCACTAGTGGTGACACAAACGAGGTCAAAGAGGTCAAAGGGGGTCCATGGGCGACACACCTTAACTCCATTCTTTACACAACTCCCTGGGCGACATACTCAGGCTGACACAACCATGGTTGACACACCTATGGTCGACACAAGGTCTAAAAAGGCAAAGGCAAGGTTCAAGCAAGGCATCTCAAGGTCCAACAAGGCTCATCTAAGCCCAAAGCAACTCAAGTAACGAGCCCAACCCTTCCTCTCAACACTAGTGGAAGTAAAGAGAGAGAAGAATATTTCTCAAGGTGACATCTTGCCCATAAACCCTAATCTTGGGTTATTTGCAAGTAGCACCTCCAGCACAAACAAACCTTAATCACCACTAAAGGTTATTAGCGAGAAACTAAACACGAGGGTTAAGCAAAGCAAACAGGATAAACCCTAAACGGAGGTCAGGGTCCTTACACTTCCCCTCCTCCTCATCAGTGGGAATGCCACCCTCAAACCCTAGTCTCCCCCTGGCCGTATATAACTCTTTGACGCCACCAGTGATGAGAAAGACAATCCCAAGCCTGATCTACAACTCTATGACTTTGGCAGAAGGAAGTTGGTCCTGATCAAACTACCACCTCAGTTACCCTAGTCGCAGAGCCACCGCAGTCGGCAAACTCCTTGCAAATTCATAACACTGCGCCCAGCCCGACCTGCAACACAATCAGATCCTGATGCCGGTAGCCTGTGTTGGATCTCTCCGCCACCATCACTCCATGAAAGCCGCCCAAGATCTTCCAGTCTCCGCCCTTTTCTCCTTCAGCCACCACAGTGCCCACTCTCGCTCACAACCGCACGATGTAGCCATTGCCTCCTCCTTCATCTTGATACCAACCTGCAGTCTGCAACTCAGACCTAGGCACCTTTGCCCCGACCCCAAGCGGCCTGCAGCCACCACGGCGCCTTGCTAGCAAATGGACTGCTGATGGCCGTCGATCTGCTACAACAACGATTGACTCCTTTAAAGATCTACAGCATTGTCAACATGGTGCATGATCACGACATCCATATGCAACTGAACCTGCAACTCGCCCCCTCAATTACAGATCACTGTCACCCTTCCTCCAACACCTCCCCATCAAACTCTTGTGCACTGGCTAGCAGCCGCAAGCACCTTACCGCCAGCCTGTGCCGTTTGCAGCCGATCGCCAGGCACCTCTAAGCCCCACCGATCTGGGAATTGGAGATTTAGATCTCCACGTCATTTGACAAGCACTCGCCAGCAATCCTTTGATGCCACCTGCAAAACTAGAACAACCAGACCTACAGTGTAACTTCTCAGCATATTAAGAATTCTGAATTAGACACCCTCCATCAACCCCTCACACAACTGCAACCTCTGTCTCTGTTCTATCTCCAACTAGTGCATCTACTTCGTGTAGATTGTGGGAGATAGAACAATGTCCTCCATCATTACCTTGTGATCTGTCGACCATAGACATCAAGATGCCCTCGACCCTGCTACTAAGGGAGGCTATCACCAAGGATGGGATGCATACTAGTCTCTACCATCACTGTCTAGTAAACTAAGAACTAATCTATGGAAAACCTTGAAGCTGCATGAACTGTATGTAAGTTGCTTACTTTGTTTGTAGTTTAGTTTGTTTACAAATAACAAATGAAACGAGGACAAGAGGGAGAGAGGTCAAATTATGATATGGTAACTCACAAGTAAATAATAAAATATCTAGCAATCAGGTTTAGTAAAGTCATATATAGGTACACCATGTTGCATGTGTACTAGGAATTAGAGAATACACATTCAGTAAGTATGCCTTATGTATACCTAGTATACTAGTTAATAGTAATAGTTACATAGATGCAATTTCTATAATAATGATATTATGTCTAAATTGTCATATTCTTTGTTGGAAGCATAAACCCTAGAAGTGGATAGCAAGTTTGCTTTAAACGATCTATGATCCACTTATATTCCACTTGGCATAATCTTATCTAGAAAGGAAATCTTAATTGGGAAAATAGTAATATTTACATATAAGTTAGACCTCAGTGGGACCACATATCATGAACTCATAATAATGAATACTCCGCCGACAAGGAGTGGCTCAAGTGGTCAAACATGGTGTCCCCTAACAAAGGGACCCGGGTTCTAATCCCAGTTGTCGCCTTGATTTACCACCACACCGGGTGTTCGGCCTCCGCCACGGGCATGGGAGAGGGGGGAGAAATCTTTCTCTCTTAATCCCATAATAATGAATACTCCATAAGGACTAGAGATGAACAAATAACCATGATGGAACTTATTTGAAGAAGTGTAATAGAAAGAGAATGTAGAACATGAGATCAAAGTCTAAAATATGAATTTTGATAAATAAATATGTAATTTTGAGTATTACCTACACACCTAATCTTATAGTCTCTAACTAAATATTGATATGCATATTTGAACATGGTTCTACCTTAAAAAGGACATATATACTTATAGCTAGATGTCCACTTAATAATATGATAAACCTTGTGAAAGAATAGAATAGGGTTATTAATTATACAATGTGGTGGTTATCTATAGTATAAGGAAAATGAACCAATAAATTGATTATATACTAAACTTAACTAGAAATCCTAGAAATAAAAATAATAGAAGAATCGTGAAATAGTTACAACCCTAAAGGGGAAATAAAAACCATAAATAGAAAAAGATTGAAGAACATTGATTCCCAGCCAAATGGTAACCAAATTGTATCCTACTTTGTAGATGTTCTCTCTTGATCCAACTTGTGATTATACAATCCTTGGATCCCTAAATAGTTGAGGTACTAGATCTTCTATTTCATTGTTGAACTATTTTCCCTCTTGATGGACACACATATATCTTGATTTGTGATGAATTCCATATAGATTTGAAACCTTTATTTATACTTGAAAGTTCACCACTCTCATTTTACAATTGATGAAATATTTTTGATAATATTTGGCACTAGACTTGATCTATTGGAGTTTTGACTCCCTGTGGACTTTGGTCCCTTGGGCTTTGGCCCTATAGAGCTTTGGCTCACTTGAGTGGGCTAAGTACCTCACAACCCTACATAGTGGATAGGGATTAGTTGTCCCCCAGTTAACTGGAATAGCTAATAAGGCACTAGTGTCGATATATCCTAGAGTGTGAGAACACAAGACACTTAGCCTTAGAAAAGATATGATAGAAAGGTGTCAAAACTTATCAAATAGAATATCTTGAAAATTATATACTTTGTGAATAGCTTGGATAAATTGTGCATGCTTGAATTATTGAATCTTGCTTAATGATATTCTTGTGAAAGATTTGTTGTCTTGAAGTTGATATTAGAATTTCTTTTAGTTAACTTTTAGTCCACCAAATAGTCCTTTCTTAACTTTTATTATACGTCTAGATTCTAATTCGCACATAGTTCAATTATTGGATTTAGTACCAGCTTTGTTGACCCCTTTATTTCCCTTCAATGGGGTCCATGTGTGGTTTCGTTCCCTCTAGGAACTCATGGACAGGTGTTAGATGGAAGATCTTGAAGAGACGTGCATGGATAGTCCTCCGTTGAAGACTATATAGGAATATATTTTATTTCTTAAACTTGTAATCATATTTATAAATGTTCACAACTTTTATGTACAAGCATGAATGTAATAAAGATTGTTTATATTTTTTGTATTATTTTGTAAACATTTAATCGTAAAGATCAAGTCTTTACAAGAGTCTTCAACCTTTATAAGGGCTTACCCACTCTTGTACGAGATGGACACCTTCTCCAAGAATCTCCCCTCTTGCACCGAGTCTTCCACCTTGAAGGAATTACCTACTATCCTCAAGGATCTTCTGTCTTCACCTTCTCCTTCCTTTGTAGAAGCTTTCACCAACTTTGTTGTTGAGAAAGGGGTTGGCAAAGGGAGGATTTGAGAGATTTTCTGTAGTACAATAGAGTATCCCTCTCACACATAGCCTATATCCCTCATAAGTACGTTTTGATTAGTAAACAAGAGAGAGAAATGAGCTATATGTCGACAAAATCACTCAACTATATCTAGGAGCAAAGTAGGCAAACTTGGAATGAAGTCAAAGGGCCCCTATTTATAGTTGGGGGTGTCTGTTAGCCACTAGAAGCACTTGGGAACGAAGCATAGTCCCTTGTGGTGTTGTTGTGGATCTATTTGTTATGTTTACAACCCTCCAACGGCTAGAATCACTTTCTCTACACACTCCATATAGTGTAGTCGGTCGAGTTTCAATAAGTAAACTCAACCAATAGCACTATTTGACAAAGCACATTTGAAGTGTTATTCGAGTTTATCCTAGATGAAACTCGATTGACAACTTAAATTTGATTTGGTTAATGCAAGATGTTAGTTGAGTTTGTCCAGAGGAAACTCGAACGAACCTGGCATTTCCCAAAATACTTCAAGGCTGTCGGTTGACTTTATCAAGGATGAAACTCGAACGATAAAAGTCCATGTAATGAATTTTAGAAATTATCACTAGAGTGATTAAACATTCATTTTAAATGCTCCTGGGTTTTTTTCTCAGCTTGATTACAAGTCAACATCAGTATAAATGGTTACAAAAATTGTCCCAAGGGTTTTAGGGCATTTTCCACACAAGAGCATTTGCATTGACTTTGGCTTGTATTTTGTCAAGCGAGGGCTTGATTGAATTGATCATTTTCATCTACCTAATACATGAAATCAATATCAAATAGACATATTAGATATGTATGAATGGAATGGTTAAGTCATAATAAAAATATGGATGATGCATGATTGTTAGGTCAACATCAAGAAGTTCATAAAGATGAACTTATAGGATGTTCTAACCATTGATGACACAATAGAAATAGTATGACAATAATGAAGCTACTGGTTAGGTAAGGAATCTTAGATAGCATACTACAGTGATTCCATCTCATATGAGAGGTCATAGAGTGAAGAGATGTGAAACTTGCAATACATCGAATAGAGGAAAATGTTTCTAACATGCTGGATAAGCACTTGTGCGGTAGAAACATGATGGACATATTTATGATCACTTAGAATAATATTTGTGGGTGACTAGCTATGAGTGCAAGTGTGAGTATGCTGGTATGTATGCATAGAGAGCCAATCATATGATGGTTGTAATGGCATATCTGGTAAATGATTTGATTAAAAGTAAAGGCAATCATCCAATTTATTCTATTTTATTCAGTTGTGACATAATGATGAAACATAATGAATGTCTAAAGAATGATATTACTCAATGATGTATGTATATGGGTTGAGGACCTGAATAATGAGATCATACGGATGTCAACAGTGGATACATTCTTTCTATGTCTTTGGTTGGTTGTTATTGTGGAAGCTAATGGACAACAATAACACATAAGGCTATTGTAAGGACCCTGACCTCTGCTTAGGGCTTATCCTGTTTACTTTGCTTAACCATGTTGCCTTGTTGCTTGCTAATCACCTTTAGTGGTGATTAGGGTTTGTTGGTGTTTTGTTGAGAGCTGGAGGTGCTACTTGCAATATACCCAAGTTTAGGGTTTGTGGGCAAGTTTGTCACCTTGTGAGGTGTTCCTCCCTCTCCTTGCTTCCTCTAGTTTTGAGAGGAAGGGTTGGGCTCGTTTCCTTGGGCTTGGTTGAGCTTGTTGGGCCTTGTTGTGCCTTGCCTTTGCCTCTTTGGACCTTGTGTCGGGCAAGTGTGCCTTGTGTCGAGCATGGGCTTGTGTCGGCCTGTGGTGTGTCGCCCAGGGTGTGTGTCGGCCATGGTGTGGAGGTGTGTCGCCCATGGACCCTTTTACCCTCTTTGACCTCATTTGTGTCACCACTAGTGGACACTTGGAGCTTGATGCTTGCATGTGGAAATGGCCTTGTACATGTGTTTAGGACATGTTAGGGTGGTGGCTTTGCACATGGACAAGTGTCCCTTTGTGGGTGACACCTTGCCTTATCATTCCTTGGTTTCTCCTCCATCCTCTTATATATATGTGTTCCCTTTCTCTTGCTAAGTATCCCTTTAGTTCCTTAGTTTTCCCTCTCCCTTGGTGCACGACACCCCCTTCCTTTGCAAGCTTGGTGGCTGATCCTTGCCTTGGAGTCTCCTTCTTCCTCTAGTGGTGGCCAAACCTTAGAGTGTCTTTCTCTCCTTCTTGTGGTGGTGCTTGGAGCTTGGAGCTAGGAGCTTGGAGCTTGCTTAAGGTGGGTTACATAACTCCTAACCCTAACTATACTACCTCTTCTATGTTCTTGTATGTTTCTTGTGACCATATCGGCTATACATGTTTTTAGTTGAGTTTCTTGCTTAGTTGCACCTTGTTGGCCGAACCTTGTTCTAGGGTTTCTTGTTGAGCAACACCCCTCTCCCTCCTTGGTCTAGAAAAGTGATCTTGAACTCTAGTAACATGGGCAATACTCCTCTCTCATTTAAGTTGAGAGGTGAGCTTGTGTTCTATTTGCTTGAGCAACACCCTTCTCTCACCATGGATTCGAGAGGTGAGCTTTGGTGGTGGTTGTGGACCTTTGTTAGGGTTGATCTTTATGTTGCCCGATTGGTGATAAGAAGTGTGCAAGACCCCTCTCTCTTGGTTGTTGAGAGGTGAGCCATCTTCTTGATCCATTAGGGTTTTGGTGCCCTTGTGCTTGAGGTTGGTGACGACCTGGTTGGGTTGCATCTTGCCCGATATGGTCTTGGAGGTGATGTTGCCTGATATCCTTCTTTGACCTAGAGCCTTAGATGTTATGTTGTTGTGGCTATGTCGGGCGTTGCACCTGGTTCCTACCTCGTGTGTGTCGAGCATCACACCTTGGTGAGTACCCTGCCCGATACACTTAAGCTATGAGATGGCATGGTTTCATTATGCTTTGAGGTGTGGAGTTTGTTAGCTAGTTCTATGATGTTGTGTCGGGCGTCACACCAGTCTTTACCCTGTGTGTCAGCCGATAGGTCCAGGCTAGGATGGTCGAGCGACAGGCTCCTTGTTGCCCGGTTGAGTTGCATCCTTTGGGCATTGTTCCTTGTTGTGTGGTACTACCCGATACATCCAATCTATGATGGTAGCCTACAGCTATCATATCTTGGACGTTATAGAGTTTGGTGGTTACCTCAGTGCTGGGCGTATTGACTTAGTGGTGATGCCCTACAGAGTGTCACATAGTATCCCTAGATATTGCACATGGATGCCCGACGGTTCGTTGCATGACACCTGAGGTGCACGACACCTAGGGTTACCCGATACACCCTAAGGTAGCCCGATACCCTTGCTAAGTGCTAATATGTGGCTGGTTTGCTTGACCGTTATGTGTTTGTAATTTTGGGTGATAGGGGAGAGTGCCCTGCCCGATACTACCTTTGGTGAGGGTAGTAGGCACTTCTCGTGAGGGTCTTATTCCTTATATGGAATCCGATATGCTAGTCCTTGCTTATGCAAACACATTTGGCTTATGATGATGACCCTTGAGACGCTTGATGGTAATTGAGGTAGTAGTTTATATCTATGTAATTTGACATGTGTTTATGATCATCTTGATTACATGTATAAGGCTGAGGATTTGTAAGCATGTAAGATACCTTGCTTGATAATATGACCTATGTCTATGATCACAGGTTGAGAAATGTATGATAAAGCATATGACCATCAATGTTGCCTTTGCTTGATAATATGATTCTTCTGTCAATCCATGATGATTGTGCATACTAACCATGCAGGTGTTTCTTACAGATGCATATCCAGGTAAAGGGCTATGAAGTATATATGTCTGAGTAATATTGCTCTGATGGTTACTCTTGATAATGAGGTAACATGCAGGATGTGTTATGGTCTGAGGACCTAAGATGGCTAAAGTGCCCAGTTGAGGTGTTATCCTTTGATGATGATATGGGATTGATATCCCAAGTGATGAGAATGCATGTCGAGGCAGTGATTTCTTATGATGAGGGCTTGAGATCCCAGAATAGCTTGATGGTAATAATAATAATAATGAAGTATGCATGTGTTACAACTTGGTTGCCTCAACAATTCACTTAAAATGTACTAACTAATTATAGTGGAACATATCATGTAGTTTCCCTGGCCATAGATCCATCATCGTCAGTAGCTGGTGATGGTGAAACGGATTCTCCTGCGGGTTAACCCATAGCGCATATTGTTGAATATGCGAGGTTTCTCCTAGCCTAAAATATTTAGGATTCGAGTGCAGCTACGGTTGCAGACTCGGGATATGTATAGAGCATGGTGAACAGGCCCATGGCTCTGGATATGCGATATGGGAGCATGAATGCGTTCATGGCTCAGAGCACGGTGAACAGGCCTGTGGCTTAGTTTCACTAGCGTCGAGACCTGTACCGAGGTGGGCTAGGCAGAGGGTAGCCTACGGGAGCTGACCCTGTGGCTGAGGCCACTTAAGCATGAGACTGCGGTCCTGCTTGTGTTGTACTCGTGCACTGACCACGAGGTGGGAGGTCGTGGATTCCGGCTCTTCCATTGACCTTGTATGGCACCGGCTCCGGGTTTCGCAGCCGTCGGTTGGATCTGAGCGGTACGGCTCACTTCCTCGGGGCATAATAATATGTAATCCAGTAGAATAGTATTTACTGCTTAAGGAAAAACACGGAACATTGTTTGAGGCCTTGCTTGTGTAGTTAATCTTGTTATACATACAGATGCTTATACGTTCCTTATGTTATGTGGTAAGATCTTATAAATCTTATCTTGTCAATCATGTTCCATAATGAGATGCTTGGTTATCTGCCTTTCATACAGCCTAGTAAGCTCGATGGTATGAATAGCTTTGCTATACAGACTGCTCTTGTTATACCTTTATCAGTTACCTGCTCTTGTTGCTTTCATTTTCCTTTGGTTTTATAGTTTTGGCGGGGAGTTATGTTTCTCGCTGGGACTGTGTGTCCCACCCCGCTGGTTTACAACCTTTTTAGGTGTTCGAGCTAGACGTGGTGGTGGTCGCGGAGTTGCGGCCGAGCAGCAAGAAGAGCGGTAGAAGGCAAGAGATGGACATGTTGTTGTTTTTGTCATTTCGTAGTAGAGTCTTAGAGTCATCCCTGTACTCTCAGGTCCTTGGGAGCGTTTTGACGTTGTTTCACGATGTATAGTTGTTGATGGTTTGTATATCATGCTGCTGACCGGATGTGGGCCGTTATGTATATATAACAGGTGATGAACTCATGTGATAGCTTGACAGCTGATATCCTAAGTTGTGGACACGTGTCAGGATTTTGTAAATGTTTATATAACTTTTTTTTCTTGCAGGATGTGGATCGGAATGTAATAGTTTCTCAGTTTATCTGCTTTCTGTAATCGGTTTTAATTAACTCGTGTTTTGGTACTTAGTGGTTTATGGGGTTTTCTGCACATTTTCGTGTAACACCTCGTTGTTTGTGTGATAGTGGGATGTGTTGCCACAGCTATAATGTGTGTTGGTTGATGATGAAATCTTATTAGTCATGATATATCATATTGAACCAAACACATAGATACTTGTTGGAGAATAATGTATCCGGCAGGTCCACCTTAAGAGTGATATATGGAAATCGTGGTGATTGTGGTTCTTATACCTAAACTCACTAAACTCATCACATGGCATTTGATGTACTTAGACATCATCCATCGTGACCTTGAATAAGGGTTTCCATAAAGGTGGTGCTTGGGTGCATCATAACGCATGGGGATGGCTGTGAGTGATGTAAATGGGATTTGTCCCTCTTATAGAAGTTTGATATCTAGGCCATTTGATAAGCAAGACTGAGAAAAATATGCACATGCACATGAGAATCAATATATGATATTGAGTTCACATATATCTTAGACGGTCTGCTCTAGCTCAAGGAACATGGACTAAATGTTGAGAGGATGACGATTCCATGGCTCAAGTTCAGTCTGAATATCGATGACAATGGAATTATACAATCAATGTAACATCAATCACATATTGTAGGTTGAATTTTTTCTCCAACTTTCCATTACTTGAATAGCAATGATGTCTTTCTAGATACCAATAATTTCTTGTGATGTCATAAATTGGTTATGGATACTCACTGTCAACATAACATGGAACATACAAGGTCACACACATAGGATACACTTGGAATAGGAGTTTATTCGTGAATGTAGTTTAAACTTAATTACTAAAGAGTTAGGTATTCAATTTGAACGACAATGGTTAAAATTTGACTGACTGGACTGTGAACCGTCTGTTTCAAGTGTTGAACCAATCAATTCAAAGTGTCAGGTCAATTAAACCAAGATCGACAATCATAACCATGAGATGACTGGTTAAGCAGATGAAACGGTCAGCTTAGGTCTGTGAACTTATCAATTCAGGTTGTGAACCGATCAGTTGGTTGATCAATTCCATTAGATCAAGGATTAGTGTTGACCTCATGTTGTGCATTAATTGAATATTAATTGCCAATTTGATTGTGATTGAGAAACATGGTAAAAAGACCAGTTCGAGGATTGAACCGATTGGCTCAAATGCCAACTGATTGGTTCACTATTGGACTGATTATTTTGTCATTCACAAGTTATGAAAATTCATGAAATTTCATCCTCTTTGAATCTCAGTTATACTAGAACTCCTGGTCCTGACCTTCCTATAAATAGATAGGTAGTCTAGACTTTCAAGAGACACATCAATAAACTCTAATAATTGTTATCTTCTTTGATTGTGGTAACTGAGAGAACCTGAGAAAGTCCTACATGTCAAAGGGAGGGATAGCAAGGGATAGAAAATTGGGAGAGAAATTCGATGCTAGCATACTAACTAGAAGGGACAACTCATTCTTGTTTGTTCATCTAGAATGATAGGAGTTTTGGATGGTCTGTGCGGACTACTATAGAGGCGAGGAGGTTGTTGCCTGCCGCTAAGAGGACGAAGTCAACCGATGTCTATGGTGATCAACTAGGAGGCAGTTGGCCAGTTTTTTATTATGTCCAGGTGCAATTTGAAGAAAGACATGTGCTACTATAAGGGGATTGTTGTTGGACTTTCTCCAGGACCAAGTATAACCTTTTAAACCAACCTTCTTGTTTCATAGTTGTTAAAGCGATCTACTGTAAAAGGGAGAATATGGCAGTTAAATTTTATTTCCACTACCTTATGTGATGCCATATTTCCCTACAAGAAGACATGAGTATCCAAGTTGTTGTGACATGCTAATAATGGAATCAAAATATTCATCAAGGGTCCTATCACCCTTATTTTCTTTACACAATTTACCCCACATTTTATAAAGCCTAAAGAAATTCTTTCCTATGTGTAGGGATGACGGGAAGTGTCCCATGGTTTCTTCATAGTTTTGTAAAACATGTATCTGGAGGTAATAGAAGGTTCTATGTTGTTCAATATCCACCTTATGGCTTAGATTTTCCTAATTTCCATTCAGGGGTATCTTCAGTAGGCTTTTTTATGAATTTCACCCTATTACTGGATTCCATCAATTTTTAGATAGATTTCATCCAGTGAAGGTAATTATCTCCATTTAACTTGATTATAGAGATGGGAACATTATCATTATAGATAATATTTTGATGTGAATCTTTACTGTCATCCTTGCCATCAGACATGATGAAACAGTCACACCAGTAGGACAATGATACATAATCGATCACACCGGTAAAATAATGGTGGAGATGAGCAATCACTAGTAAGATGCACAGTGGAAGGAAAGAGAGAGAAAGGCATAAAGAAACATAAATGAAGGACTATGATAGGGATAAGGCATTGTGATAGGAAAGAGATAATGGATGTCTAACAATTAACTGCACTCACCCATGTATGTAGGGATAATACATGGGGAGGAAACAAAAGAAAGACTAGAGTATGAGGTTATTACAAAATATATTTTCAGAAATATCCCTATCGTCCCAAGATCAACATACCACCAGTCAAATCTAGTGGATGATGAAGACGAGGAGGAATACTAGTTGGTGAGGCCAATGAGTATGTGAGTGTGTGTGTGTTTATCCATCATCTAAACATTTAAATGAGGCCAATGAGTGGTGATTTTTGTAACGGAGATGAAAAGGGATGCATGAACTAAGCTAATCCTAGCTAACAATAAAACCCACACACTTTAGTTCAAAAAGAGGAATTCAAAGTACTACGCTTGGTAATGAGTAAGTGGGCATTATAACACCATGTACTAGATTACCATCCATTTAAATATTGGCAACCATATGAGAAATCATAATATCCACTTCCTTTTTATGACTTGATATGGTCCTATGTGGGAAAAATATCATAGTCCTTCTCCTTTTAAGAAGTCATATCATTGTCCCTTTTTATGACAAATTCTCATCTTAGTAGGGTGCATCGTATACTCCTTATAAAAAGGAGGACCAGCAAATCCTACAACGGGTAAGAATACTTAGGAATGCCCAGAAGAAAGGATAGAGATCAGGGTAATAGAGGCCCGGCCGCCCGGCTTCCCGGTTAGACATGATTAAGTTGGTAAAAAATGGAAACAGAGTAAAATCCGGTTCCACTCACGGACCGAGAAACGGGTTGTTAGACGGTGACCAATGCAAACCTTAATATTTGGATTCATCTGATCAAACAATAATACCAACAACTAGTTGTTTTGGGTGTGGAGGGGACCACAACACGTCGGGAACGAACGCATCCTTTTTCTCTCTCAACAACTTGTGCAAACGGTGCAATGCATGGGGGACCCAAACGGAGAGCGAAAGCTCGGGCGTTTCCAAACACCTAACTCCAGTCCACCGCTGCGGGCCGGCACCGCCGCTAACTCCACTTGCCACACACAGCGAGGTGATCGGAGGAGGATATGCTGCCGCCGATGCGCCGCCATGAAGCCATGTGTTGCCCGTTCCGGGACAAGGATGGGATGGGAGTGGCAGAAGGATATGTGATATGTACTCTCCACCAACCCTTTCCTGATTCAACTAATAGCTGGCAGCCAGGTGCACCGGTGGTGGTGGGAGCTCTTGGTATTATTTGCCGGCAACAGAACCCCCCGCCCGCGTCAGGCAGTTTTATTCCTTCCACTGGAAACCAGGTCGACGACCACTCCTTTCCATTTTCTGCACCCACCCAATGAGAACTGAGAAAGTGGTGGTCATGGACCATTTTGCTATGTAGTCTGTAAATTGAAAGTTTGTATCTACTTGACTGTATCGTTAATTCGTTGTATAGCATTTTCAACTCATATCCGGTACCGTACCGGACGTGACTGGGTTTATTGTTTTATATATGCTTCTCACCCGGATTACATAACTTGTGACGTATCATATATTACTGACGAAATAGACAAATTCTAAAGTTTGATAATTGCACTGTATTGTTCTCTATCTAATAACATATTTTACATTAAAAATTAGATTATGCATGTTAAAAACAGGAACTTTATTTTGATTCAAATTATGCTCTGGATATACTAGTCCAAACTATAAACCGATCCAAAATTTTGACAGTCTATTCAACAAACGCAACAAATTAATATATCTGTGAAAAGAAAAAAAAAACAGACGCCACAGAAACCCAAGTCTGCTGCTAATTGCTAGCTAGACAGTTAGACCATCCGAACCCTGTAAACCAAATCTACCACCGACAGTCAGACAACCCTGACAAACTTCTAAACGACGATCAAGCAACAATCATAAAGGATATGCGTGGTCCCACTCTCCACTCAAGACAATCACACAATCACTATTGCATATATGTAATATATGCGTACAGATTTCGTGTGTAACTTCCCACCCGTCCATATGTCCCACAACCAATATCGCAAAGGATGCTTAAACATGGGCCATGTTTCTCGATGTCCCTCACACCGTCCCCGGTTAGTATCAAATAAATTAGTCAACTCAAGTGTACTAATGTGCCTTTGCGCCAAACATTTATAAATTTAGTAGTATAAATTCTGCCACGCCAACCAACAAAACAAGGAAAGGCTACTATAGTGAATCCACCCGTAGCTAAGGGCTCGTTTGGTTGGGCAGAAAACCAACGAGATACGTTTGTTTTCACTGTGGTTTCCATTTCTTAACGTTTGGTTGTAAGGAGATTGAACTCAAGCTGCGAAAAGGAACCACACGACCTGCTCATTTCAGTAGGATTAGTAAGAAATCGGACCGCAACCAAATAGGGCGCAGTTCGTTCCCACTGGGCGCTTGATGTCTGATCTGTGTGCGTCTTGCTCGGTGGGGTCCTTTCTGTTACTGCGACTACAAAGGATTATACTTCTTTATTCATAATATATTCGCAGTGCTGCACCAACTGACTGCACAAACAACTTCGTACCAAACGGAGACAAATAAAAACAGGACCGTAAGTTCCCTCCAACCAAACATCAAGCATGGTAGTTCGTTTTCATGTTTTGCATTTCTCGTTTTTGTAATCTGACTGAACAAATCAACCACAAGGAACCAAACTAGCCCTAATCTTAGATAAAAAGTAACTATTCTTTGTTTGGCATGTTGGAGTTCACTGGGGTCGCGTTAGGATCCAATTTGTTGTGTGTCTTGATCAGATTTGAGGATGCATCTCACACCATGTTCCTAAATACCAGCATGTCGGCTATTTCACACTCAAGGAAGATTAACGGTCTGACAGACGAATAAAAAGAAAATGACAAATCACATAAAAATAACAAAACAGAGTTAGAGAAGGAGGTGAACCCTGCCGCCCATTTGAGCCACTCAAACTCCAGGATGAGTGATGGGAGAGAGTTTTTTTATTAAGGAGTCGTGACACACTAGAAAGTGAACCTAGACCTACAGCCAATTGTGGTTTCTTAATGTGGGCAATTAGTCATGATATATTAACTGTGCATAATGAGAATCCTCCAAAATTAGATGAAGATGACAAAATAATTGTTATTGGATTCTGTTTGGATTTTTGTTGCTACTAATTGGTGTAAGGTTCTTTTATTACTAGTAATGGCATTTCGATGAATAGGTTAGATTTTATCTGGCACATCCCAAATTTTAGGAAAGCAAAAGAGGTGGTATAAATAAGAACAAGAAAAGAAGAAACAAAGTATCTAACTAAATCATTGTGCCAATTTATATAAACTTCATAACCAATAAGAGACATTCCAAACTATCCTACTTGGGGTGGTAAAGAACCAAGAGTAGTTCACGTGAGTGGAAAGTGTTCAAAGGTATTCATCCATGAAATCCACACATTCCATGAGTACATCAACGCTACATTTTCACTATATTAATCTAAAAAGGGGGTTTCTATACACGAGTTAGGCTAGATATCCATGCCTAAGATGAAATCCCGACTATCTGTAGCAAAATCACTAAGTATCGTGTGGCTTAGGTCATTCTGATATCATTTGGTTGTGCTTTCACATGCATGCATATATGCAGCTAGTTCTAGATACCAATGAAGATTTTGAACTACAACTATGTGAATAAACTAAATGGTCAAGAGGTAATAGGCATCAATATCAATCCATACCAATAAAGAAGGAATAGCATGAATGAATTTGTACTCAAAAAGCATTATGGATGACTACACATTGTAACATTAACAAATATGGACAAAGCAAACTTAAAGAGTTTAGGATGATGTTAATGATTGACCAAACCAATATGGTGTTGTGTTGGGCCTTCACCTAGAACAAATCCATCAACCACCTAGAAGCAACTAAGATGCTACTCCAAGAAAGTCAATGTGTACCTTAATTACTTTCATTTATAAATTATTGGTTTAAGTTAGGAAGTCAATAGGTATCATTGAACTAAAATATTAATATATACTTATTATTTATTTTCATTATATCATCTATAGTCCAATAATGTGTATTGATGTGTCTTATAAAGCTTATAATTGAACCTAACAATCATAACACATACAAGAATTGTGTATATTATTTTGAAAGGTATTTGATTCATTTTCGGCTAACTATATAGCATTTAAGTTGTAGTGTAACAAGGTACAGTATGATATATAGTCATTTACGATACCTGAAACACCATGGCGAAGTTAGGATGGTGACAACAGCTACAAATTAAACCATTAGTGTGTTGTGTTGGGACCTAGTCTATAATTGGTCCATTAACTATATAAAATAGTTGAGAGGATACTAGACAAATTTCCATTATGTCTTGATTGATTTATATAATGGTTGTTGCATTAAGTTATAACTTTAATGGTTTCAAATCAGTTAAATTATTAAACCATCTATGTAACACTCGGGGGCCTACTACCCAAAACTTCAGTAGAGTTTATGGAATAACAAATGACCCCAGAAACCGCCATCAGTCTTAACTGCATGTTTTGTCCTCACTCACGCGCAAGATAGGATAAACTTCATGATTGGTCACCCTTCCTAGTACTACTTTCGTCTAAGCATGCTTAACCAAAGAAGTTCTTTAGTGATGGGCTCCTTTAAAAGGAGATGCACCTTGGTGATATGGGTAGTCCAATCATTCCTTTTAAGATTATTTTATTTGAGGCCTCGAATCATGGGATGTTTCAATCTTCTCCACTTAGACTCTTAACGTCCTTGTCAAAGCTCAATTATATGACCTTATAATCTATCCTCATTTCAGTACAAACTCAAAATGGCCCATGTAGACCCATCTCCCGACCACAGCTAGCAGTGTAAGGGTGGCTCCATCAACTATGATGGCTTTTTTCAACATGTCTGGGCCGCACGGCTCAAAGATCGGCATGCCACAGGCCTAAGTGAGCCCCACCAACTAGAGGGGAACTGGCTCTGATACCATATGTAACACTCGGTCTCACTATCCAAGGCTTCAATAGAGTTTTAGAAATGATGATTGACCCCACTGACCACCACTAACCTTAACTATGTGTTTTGCCTCACTCACGTACAAGTCAAAATAAAGTCTCCGACTGGTCACCCATCCTAATAGCTCTGGGTTGAGCACACTTAACCAAAGAATTATTTAGTGATGGGCTCCCTGAAAAGGAAGTGCATGTTGGTGGTATGTGTAGTCCAATCATTCCTTTTAAGACCATTTGATTTGAGACCTCAAATCATGGGGCATTACAACTCTATGCATTATTATGATTGTCAAAACATCACTAATTGAAATAATATTCATCAATTAAGATAAAACAAAAGTTAACTAATTTAAGCATACAATTAATTAAGTAAATTGTAGGCACTCAACAAAGCTGAAATCGGTCCTTACATTGACATAGTGTGCTTAACAAAGTATGCCGGCAAGTGTCAATGTTGTGACACATGGTTGATAAAATATTTATGTGTGACTGAGAGATCACAGGTTCGAACCCTCTGATTGCGGGATGAATAAATGGCCAATTTAAAATAAAATAAAAAATTTATGCCGGCAAGCACATCAAGGGAAGCTAACAGGAAAGAGGTTAGTGGAGTTGCGGATAAGATGGAGCTTTCCATGATAATGCAGACTGCAGGCGAAATATCAACTTTATAATGGGGCAGGGGGGGAGATTTTTCCCGCAGTACACTGTATTAAGGTATAACTTGGACTCGTATACCAGCGATCCCTTGATTATTTATTCCACGTGTTGGCATCTTTATTATCTTCTTCAGTACATGTGTTCATCTATTTATGCTTATCGTGATTAATTCCATTTTCGTGAAAATGATATCCTGATTGCGGACCCCTTATACGACTCGCTCCGTCTCTTCTTGGGAGGTTGCCGACGCCGTCTCTCTATCAACTGCCCTCTCCGGTCTCCGAGCCTCTTGTTGTGGGCCAGCATCCTCGGCGTACAATAATACACAACACTCGAATGCAATTTGCCAGGTGCTGCAACGCGTGTGAGAGCAACCGAGCAAGCCAATCCTGAACACCTGATTCCATGGATGCGAACAAAAATGGCCCAAGAAAGACGAAGGCCGACTGCAGTATGACTAGTGCTGGCTGGTCGATGCGTAGATAGGCAATAATACAAATCAAATGCGTAGGCCCCACAAGAGAATTCCAAACCAATGAAACATGCATCACATATACCAATCGTGGTAAGACCTCTCTTAAATGAAAATTATTGACTCAATAAATTATTGTCTTTAAGAAAAAAGGAGAGATATTGTACTGTGAAACGAAAATTTGTTTGGCCTTTAGTATATGTTAATGATGTCAAGTGCTGAAGATGAGGTGGGTGTTAGTTGTTACTGATTAGTTATTTCCTTGCAACTTAAATACTTGTTACTATACTTGATTGTAAAGTTAAAGGGACTCATTATCCACACAAAAAAGGTACTCAGATCAAAGTATTAGCACATGTCTGACTTCATATACACTTGGAGCCTCATATATATAGTGATCGTGTCTCATAGTCTTTCAGAAGGTTTAGTCTGTACAACTTAATTCTTAATGACAACTTAACAAGAGTCACACAAGCGTTCCCCGAGTTTAGGCTTTTCTCATTTTATTTGAGGTTTAAGGTACAATCGAGGTCAGCAAATAGTCAAAGCCTCTATGGTATGTTTTAGATCAAAAGAAAAGATGTTACGCAAATAGAATCTAGTACAAAACATATTGATAATATATAAGGCACGCATGAGTGAGATACGTCCCACTTAATGAAATATTTTATGATGAAAGTTTTTGGGCAAATTGTCATTCATATGCATATTAATTAGGACGACTTTTCCATGAAAATTTGTGCTTTCTCATATTAAAGTCCTTCATCTAATTCATAATAAAATTTGATATATGCAGCACGATTGTTTTCTTTGCAATGCTTTCTATATCTTCGATGTAAAACTAAAATATGGGTATACAATAAAAGTTTATGACAAAATAGCACTTCTATCGTATACATAGTTAACTGGAATCCCTTAAGTATGCTCTTTAAGCTTGTTATGTATTAAGATTTTGTTTATGTACAATTCAAGATATTAAGAAACATTTAAAGAAATATCTTTGTAGCTGCTCGAGCTACAAATCGTTCTATCAATCCTTTCTTAATTCAAACACTTAACGATCTAAGACAAAATTGAAAATGTAGATTATGACTTCGGCACATTCTTATTCTAATATGTTGCCTACGTTGTAAGAGAAAAATCGAGTTATCAGCAAGCACATCAAAAATGTCAAGGAAAGGAAACGATGGTAATTTGCTTCCCACGTTTATTAACTTGCTCTGTTGTTGCGTAAGAAGCTGGCATGCTTGAAGTGATTTGAAATATTTCCGATTAATGGATAGATCTATGTAAGATCAACACAAGTATAATCACTGCTATGTCCAATTAAGTAACCAGATAGACGTAAAAATTATCGGCACATCTCTTAAAAAGACAATTGAGGCTTTTTTAAAATATTTTTATTAATGCCAAAGAGGACATCTTGAATGACATTATGAAGGAACGTGAATCCTAGTCGCATGTAGACATCGTGGTCGTTGAAAATATCAATTTTCAAAAATATATTTCTGTCTTACCAATTAATATCAATATAAAAATGGTATATTGTCAGCTGAAAAAACTACATAGTGTTTTTGTCATTTTTATTATCGATTTAATATTATTTGTATTTTAATTTTGAAAATGACATATTTTTTAGAAAAATGTGTTTCCAAAGAGGAAGTATTTCTTCCAGTAGCGACAATGAGTCCCCGCGAGAAACATATTGCTAATAGAAAATAATATGTTCTTAACTAAGACACATTGCTCCCACAAGAGCAGTGCCTCCTGTCGAGACCTCTCTTTTAATTAGCATAAATATCAACCATTAGAGATGATCTTAAAACCTAAACCCAGATTATGAAATAAAATAATGAATTCCTCACAAAAGTGATTAAACAATATACAAAAAATAAAGATAATGTTTTCCTTTTTCTTTCTTCACAATACCTTATAAACAATGTCAAATTAAGGACATCACACTCAGATATCACAAATTATATTCAACTCCATTAAAATCAGAATCAAATCTTGTTCTTATATGCGGTGTAGTTTACATCAGATATATGTACATTAATGAACAAACTTAGTATGTAACTCATCCAGGGAAAGAGAGAGTAGGGACATTCTAATTTATCTAGATTATGTTATTTATATCTTCTTTGTCACGACCTCTATATTGGATAGCATTATACCTAAACACATTTGAAACAACCTTATGAGACTCATATAGAATCCCAGTGAGTGGATACCTCCCACTCAAGCTAGGTACATACATCAGCATCAGAATAAGTATAATAACTTAACAGAATCATACATATATTGAAAAGTCTACCAGATAGTTCTATCATAAGTCATATCTAACTTATAATGGTAATCTAATCCAATAGATAAGGTAATCACTTAAACCAATTATAACTTTAAAAGTAGAGCATGTCTATGAACAAATCAACAGATATTTCTTAGTTTAAATTAAGAATCCTACTGCATGAGCAATAAGTCAAGTTCTAAATATTTTGAATCAATATATAACAATAACATTATCTTTGTGACACTCCACCAGCCGGACCAGGAACACATCCTGCAGTCCTGAAGTTGAAGTACACATAATACATATCTATCAAATAATACTATCAAATAGCAAGCAATCCAACTCATATTCAGAATGGATATAAATCCCAACATGTATAACTTGTCAACATGACATATTATAATATGAAATAGAAAATATCCATAGCAACATGATTACTTTCCACAACAAGAAGCATAATCAACAATGACAAATCATCAAGTAGCAGTACAAGTAATGTAACAACCATTCAAATCATGTTCTACACAGCTTATCATCTTTCATTCATTTGCCCTGAGACTACTTGGCTTGTATCTCACCAAGTAGAAGTTGCCATGCCTGATTCTCGTGTAAATGACTCACTCTCACTATCTTAGGGTTTAGTCGGTCAACCTAAGATATCAACAATAGACCCTGGCCACCTCAGGGTTGCCTAAAGAGGCTCACGTCCTCATCTCAGATACACAAGATAGGAACCAGAAAAATAATATATCACATATCACAACATTTTCACATATTTTTCATTTCACATTTCACATATTTTATTTCATCATAGTCTATTCCATCTAGAGATAGACTTTCACATCAAGGATTTAGGGCCAGGGCCACTCCAGATGACTCACTCCTAAATCCTGATGGTCTAACCTTTAAGGTCTCGATCCACACTCCAAAAATCCTTCTCATAATTCATCGATTACTATAAGGAGATATGTTTCATTTTCCTAGTGTGGTCCTTGGTAGAAACTCACAGTGTTCAGGGAACCTAACTAGATGTTCCATCATTTCACTTATTATTAATCTCTTTTACTCATCTTAAAAGAATTGAAAACATCATATATGATATTTGTGTATTCTCACGTAACTAGAATAACATGAAACAGATTAAGTTTATCAAGAAGGATAATGATCAAATCAAGAAGCACAATAAATATGTAGATTGCAACACATATGATTATTTTTATCTTCTACATCATCTCATAGCAAACATCAATAGTGGTCTTTCATCCCGAGACATAATCTTATTGTCTACAATTTACCCCCATCTGGATTTTATCATCATCAGTGGGCTTTCAGCCCTAGAAATAATCTCATTATACAACATTTAACCTTATCAAGGTTTCTCAAATGTAAGGAGTGAAAATTAAATTAAATTTCAACGTATTTCTTATCAATTCATTGTATATCATAGTATTTAACAAATATTCACATAGGCATTAGAACTAGCAACAATAAAAGTATATAGAGATCTTGTATCATTCATGTTACTCAGAATAGATTTATCATACAACATATGCTTATTCCATCCAGTCTCAATAGATGTAAATAAATTTTATGCATATACATGCATAACAGACTTAGTTCTCTTCTTCTTTTATTTCACATTCTCTAGTTGGGGTTACTAATCAACACATGATGAAAATCATTTGAAGTTCATATTATTAGTCCATTCTCGGAGTACAAGTCATAATTCAAGAACATATTCTTGTAAATCAATTTAAATAGTTGAATTTCATCTTTTAGTTGAATTCAACTATAGTTATGTACATCCCTTAATCCCTCATTTGAGATCGTCATTCACTAGCATCATCAAACTCATCAATTTAGGGTAAGAGTTACATTCTTAGAATCATCTACTAATTCCCATCTTTTTCCCTTCATTTTATATTCAGTAATCTCAACTTTCATTTCATGTTCATTACATTATTCAGACCAATCTTTCTTGATTCACTTTACATACAATGATTCTCTTCTGGTTAACATTTATCAAAGTCCAGCTCTTAGTATATTTCATTTAATATGGGTTAAGCCACATGTAATTAAAATACAAGATTAAAGATTTCATCATACTAACTTCATTAGTTACATATTTAACTTACAATCACCATTAAGTACATATTGTTCATATTGTCTCTTGTATTTAGGTAAGTGTACCATGTCATTGACTTCTAATGTCATTTCCATAATCAACAGTGATCATTCTTTATTATACCAGTCACTTTAGCTTAAAATAATGGTTTAGATTACATCATAATCTCTTATCATCCTTCACAAAATATTGTTATGTAACTTGTATAAAAGGACCCACATTCATGTGAGGGCTACTCGTTATTCCACAAATTGTACTAAAATAGATGCATTAGGCTTAGATCATATTAGTAAGACTCATCATCTTTAATTGAATTATTAATAGTTACATTCAACATTTCATCACATTTACAACATCATATACAAGTTCTATTTTCATCACTCATACTCGTCTTAATACTAAACATCTAGGTTTTCAAGAATTCATCCTTAGTTCAAAACATCATAAGATCCATATCACTAAGTAATTTCATAATGATGCATAGAGGTTTGTTACGGCTATTCACACACATAGAAACCCTAGTTTCCATTTTCACATATTTCATTCATCAATCATAAGTATACATTGATTAATTGACTTTGATTTACTTCCTCAACACAAACCCTAATCAGGGTATGTGGTCACCTCATACTTATCCTTAAATGTATATTATATTCAATTCCATTAACATTCAAGAATACACTTGTATAATACAATCTAGCACAATTCAAATATGATTTTATACATGTCAATTCAATTCCAAGCATATCGGCCATTGTGCTGGTTTTTAGGAAAAATTCACATGAAGTAGCATAGTCATCTACCCATTAGATTAACCATGGATCATCAATTAGTATATCAGGAACTAATCAAGTTCCAATCAATGAGAAATAATCAAAATTAGTAGAATTGAATCCCCCAATATCTTTTCCAAATCAATATCTAATCACATACATATACAAGCAAGGTTTCTTATTATTTTAGTCGGATAGAATTAGGCTTTCAACATGAATACAGAGCTTAGGAGGGAGAAAAACACTCACCTCAGGTACCAAGCACCTTAAAAACATAGGTCCAACTCTAAATTTGTAGAAAACCAATCAAACTCTAGCAATCAAATCCATTTCTTGCTCCTCTCAACTCGGGAACCCTAGAAAAAGTGATTAGGAGAGAAATAGTGAGAAAAGGGAACGATTTGATGTGATTTCAAAGCAAATCATAGGAGAGATAGAATCTTGACACGTGAGAGAAGATTCACTATGAAATGCTATGTAAAGAAGTTGAACTTACTTGATTTCATCATATCTCAGATAGAGAAACTGAGGTCAACATCTCCACCACTTTCTCTTCTCAAAACCCTAGCTCTCCTCTCTCTCTCTCTCTAGAATTTCATTTCTTTGCTAGGAATGACAAGTTATGATAGCTTCTTGTGTGTTATGTTAGTCATATAAATGAATTGAGGTGCTTAGAACAATTGTAAATAAGCCCTTCATTGTATTTTTATTTGGTTCGGACCGTTTGATCGTCTGAGGTATAAACTAGACCGAAACCACACTCTTCAGAACTCAAAAATCGTCCAAAAATTATGAAACTTTAAACCAATGTCTGAAATTTAGTTTATAAGCAACATGAAAAATTTAGATCATTTGGATTTACCAATACATTACTAAAAATCAAATACTACACTACTATATTGCAGCCTGCAACATGGTTGATTGAGTTTGTCCTGGACAGAACTCGACTGAAACCCCTCTCTGTAGTATGTCTATAATGGAGTTTTCCAACTATAGTTAAGAGTTGAGATCAATTAGATGCACCAATAAAAAGATAAAAGTAAAATACCATACTGTTATATTTCAATCTGAATATATGACCGGCTGAGTTTCTCTTAGGGAAACTCGACCGACAAATAGGGCAGAGAATTATTCAGAAATTCTAATTTTTCCAAGAATGCTCACATTTTAGATATCCAAATCTCAACAAAATCAGAGTTACACGTAAAATACTAAAAATTATTTAGTGAGACACTATACTTATCAAATTATGTATTCATATGTCATCAAAACCCTAATTTTGGCCAATTAGGGTTTTCAATTCTTAAACTCTAATTATGTGACTTAAAGTATGATTAAAATTTCTCATTAGATTAAAAATATCAAAATTTAAACTACCATCAATAATCAAGATTTAAACGATGATCCACCTGGTTATGCATGCAATCAATCAGGTAAACCTTAATTAGATGGTTAATCTGAAAATAGGTCATTACACCTCCACAATGCAGACGCACTGCTTTTCTATTTGTTGCTTTTTTTAGTTATGTTACCATGTACGTTTTTGGATTATATACATTAAATTACTAGATAACCATAATACAGTTTAGTTTATGCAAACCTAATTACATATCTGAAATATTGCCTAAAATAATAATATAATACTACAATTCGTAAATGCATAATATTTATAAATATAAATAATATTGTTAAAGTTAATAATCATAATAATAAAATTACATAACTATAATTATAGAAATACATACAACTTACAAAATTTAGAAACAAAAATAACAAAATCCACATAGTAAAATATAACACAGGTCGATACACATAGACATATATAATATTAATTAATTACACTATATATAATATCAAAAATATACAAATATGTCAATAATATAAAATAATATATACAAGAATAATAGCAATGAATAACCAGAATGGAATATTCGATATATATGGTTTTGAATACAGCATATCAAATCGTGTAATATATTTAATATTGTTATATTATATTTGTCCAAAAGGCCAATGGAAGAGGTAAAAAGTATTTATATAATTTATTTTCTAATTTGAAATGGTAATCAAATTTAGTTATGGATCTACTATGAATATCTTTTTATATTTTTATACAGCATGTGTTATATTTTATTATAGTAAATTTGTTGTTTTTGTTTCTAAGTTTTGTAAATTGTGTGTGCTTATTAAATATTTATATTTTATTATATAATTATAATATTATACGTATAAATTTTAGATAATTTTATTTACATTCATAAATATCTGTTAATGACTATACTATAATTTCAATTAAAGAAATTACTATTGATATGTTTGTATTTTTTTGATATTATATAGTGTCTTTGATAAATGTCTTCTTATATACATTTTGTATGTGTATCAACATGTGTTGTATTTTAGTATACCAAATCAATTATTTTTATTTCTAAATTTGGTAATATGGTAGTAGTTTCACAATTTATGCTTTTATATAATTTTAGATAGTATACATTAATTTAGAGACTAGAATTTATAGTTATAAATATTGTGTATTTATGAATTAAAAGTATTTTTATATTATTCGCTTATTTTGAGCATTCTTTTAAAATATATAAAAATGTATATAAATTAGTGTATATTCTTGTCATTAAATAATTTATAATATAATTAAAAATGTACAAGGTATCACAAAATTAAAAAATGAAATAGAAAACAATATGGATCCATTGAATTTCTCTTCTAGGAGCAATGTGTCCTAGTTGAGGACATAGTACTAGCAATTCGACTTTAAAAAGTACGCTTTGCCCTTATTATGGGCAATGCGTACTCATTGGAGATGCAGCAAAAAATACAATTTTGAGAATTAATTGTAAATATTTTAGGTTTTAAACCTATATTGTTTTATGGGTTTGTATTTTATAGATTCTCATAGACAAGCGCATCTAATATATATATATTAATTCAGAATTTTGTATAATTAGATTTCCTAATGGTATCTCAACTATAGTCATAGTACGAGTTTTGGATATTATGATCCCCCTATTTCAGAAGGACAATGGATCACTGAGACATGTTAATTTAGCAAGAGGCCGCAAACCATATGTATCTTAAGATTAAAATTTTATCACGATTGTTATAGAGTTGAGGTCTCCAACTAAAATTAATCTTATAATTGACCTCTTTTTCCATTAAGGTCTATTCTAGTTATAGACATTTACTTACTTTTAAAAATAAATAGATTATTTTGTGTAAATAACTAAATATTGTATTGTTGAGGTTTCAAATAAAATCATCAAACTGTAAATTCACAGGGCCTCATTATCTTGATATTGTATTATCATATCTTATTCTTATTTAGTTACTATAGAAGTCATTAGATCCTAGTAACTTATCGTGTCACTTAGACCATGCTGAATATGTAATTTTGAAACCAAAATCTACTTAGGATTAACCAACTCATATTTTTGGCATACATGTGAAAAGAATATCTACTTAGGTAAACTCATTTAAATATAATTTATGCTCGAATTCATGTAAATAATACAAAAAATATTTCATGTAGCTTCATAGTGTACAAAAATTTTAAAGAATCGTAGATATTTATGAAAATTGAATATATTGATCATATAGATAAGAACATTGATGTTCATATCAAATTAAAAATTCCATATAGAACAAAATTCATACCACATTAAGTCATTATGACCTTATTCTTTTGTTACTTTTTGGTCTTCCAATCCTAATGCATCAATGGTTTATGTCTAGCCCATCCTCCCATTGCATATCTCACCAGGGCATACAATAAAGAATAGTTAGAGTATCTTGATATAGATTGATTCAAATACTCTAATATCAAGTCAAGATATCCAAATACTCTCCTATCTATCACATTACTTATGACTGTAACTTATTATCTTAATGGTTCCTAACAACTCAGTCTAGACTCTGATACCAAGTTGTTATATTTATATCTCATAATAATTACTAATCATGAGATCATTGCATAAATTAAGGACTAAACATCATAAAAAGATCACTCTTAACTTTGTTTATTTCAAACTCTTTGTTTTCTCATATACAATCATTTATACAAACTTTATAAGGAAAATCTTGATTCCTCTAATCTAATTTCAACATAATAATACATATCTAAAACATTCATTCTAATTCTCATACTTCAATGTGCACAAAACTTGATAATAGGATACATACTCAGTTATAAAGAAATAATGTTGCATATCATCATTTAAAATCTTATAACGACCCACACTTTTGAGTGTCCAAAAAACCTTAAAGTCACATATCATTACTCATAAATTCCAGGATCGGATTCAAAAAATAATACAAAATAGTAAACAATTTCCATTAATGAACAAATACTTACATGTTTGCATAAAAAGCTCCTCTAAGGAGTTACATGAATTTTATGAAGAACCAACTTATACATGTGTGAAGATATACCACTATGACTAAACGTTCATGAATAACTTTAATGTCTTCAACGTCTTTATTATGTAACCCCATGTCCACGAATCAAGTATACATGTTACCTAAAACATCGACAAACAAATGTGTAGTCAGTATATTTCTATAATGGTATGTGTGTTCATTCAATAATCACAAGTACACATATAAGCAAACATCTTTATCTTGCACATTAGAACATAAACTTGTTTTTCATATTCTAACCCAAATCTGGTCTACTACCTCAGGTGTAATCATTGTCCCTCCTAGGCTCGTGTGCATTACCCTTAAGATCAATCTAACCCAAGGTTCAGAATATTGTTATTTACTTTACATGATACCCATAGGAACTTTATAATTTGCAAGAAGTAAATAAATAAGCAAGCAGTTTATCATTCGTTCAATCTCATCAAGAAACCCTGGAAAACTCAGAATTCGATACATGTATTCATAAGTGTAACCACGTACATTATGCCATTGCAGAAACCATGTAGAATAACTCATGTACTTTAAGAGTGCATCCAAAAATATCCAAGCAACAAAGCATTCAATATGAAATATATGTACTACATATGTGTCAGCATGTATTCACATTTCATTAATCAGATCTAGAAGTGCTCCTAAACTAAGGTTTAGGGGTATCTCATGTTTGGACTAGGGATTAGGGTTACAAACCATAATTCCATCATATCATGGTTTCTAAGATTACAACCTAGTTATATATATTAGGTGAAACCCTAATCATCATCTTAAGCATATTAGACTATTCATGATACCTAGATTATATTATTAGCATTAAGATCATAGCAAGATACTCACATTGGTTTCAAAACCCTAAATCAGCATGAATAAGATTACCAATTTAGAAACTTCAATTATTCATCAAGGGCATCATATATGACAAGTTCAGTTATTATCTCAAAATAAATGAATCTACTCAATTAAGCACCATATTAAAGGAATCTAGGTTTCCATTTATATTAATTTCATCTAAACATGTATTGCATATACTTTTAAAACATGAAGCTTAATTAGACTCTGATTATATTTTCTTTGGATTCCTCTCATTTTTTTGAGCAGCTTTCATATATAACTAATTGAAATTTGAGTTACCACTAATTAACTACAATTATTACAAGATTAACATACTTGAACCAATTATGCACTAACACGTCAGCAACTTACTTTCTAATATTAACATACTTGGACCAAGTTCGTGGCTGGCTGGGTTTCAGGGTAGAAAGACTCCAATACCCTTGTGCGTCATGCATGCTCAAAGGGTCATTTCGGTCATTCAACTGTGTATCTCCTTCTACCTCAGGACCCCCACGACCCAGCGTCAAGCATCGGTCGTCCATGCTCGCCTGACCTTGACTCTGCCTGCCATACTTCTCAGTGCCAGTGCCAGCGCCAGCGCCTGCTCCGAAATCCATCTCAGTGAGGTTAACGGTGTGGCCTATCCAGTCTCCCTTTCTCATCCTTCTGCACTCCCCGACTCGCTCCCATCTCCACGCATCCACATAACGCATCATGCTTGCCATCTTCGCGTCCATAGACGCACCACCATCTTTGGCACTATGCGATCTCCTTGTGCCAGGCTCCTCAATCGAGGATGCCTTCATCGAGGCTTTATCCTCTCTGTAGCTCTGGAAGCTAGGCGTCCCCATCCTGGTGTAGTAGGTTAATGCCCCCCTCCGTCATCTCTTCCAACGCTGCTAATGATTAGCCTCCTTCATCCGATTCTCCCCAATGGCAAGACTGTTAGGTCGGCTTGCTAGTATGCAGCGCACCGCTTGCTATAAGTGTTTCCTGCCTTCGTATCCTCCTCCTCTACTCAATTGAACCCCCGATCAGCATTGATGATGCTCCTTCCTCTGCTGCAATGGGTTACAGAGGATTGTTTCTTGCCTGATCCTTCATCGTCAGTGCCACCAAGGATCTCTTTCCCCTTTTGTGTTAGACAGACTTTGGGTGGTTTTCGGCAGGGTGACACCGAACTATGGCGAGGGAAGAAGGAGCCCTTGAGTTCTGCTAGAAACATATTTACCCACCTGCTACTCCCACCCTTAGAGGTCTTTCGAGAGAGCTTTGAACATCACGACTACCATTGTCATTATATACCATGTCTAGCTGTTGGGTTTTGAGGGAGGCAGAGATGGCAGTGGAAATAAAAAATTTCTCCCCAAACCCAATATAAAGGAATTGCGTCAACGTCTATACAATAGGAAAGATGGTTTATAGAGACATACCTTGTCCCGAGTCTTGCTCAGCGACGTTACCTCGCGGCTTGCACGGTCTTCACCTCTGGTCTTGGACGGTGTCTGTGCAACTCCTGGTCTCACCGGGACTGTCGGGATTGACAGCTTTCCTCCGAGCAGCAGAAGTCTCCCGCCTCTGTAGTAGTCCACACGGACCACCTGGAACTCTGATTGCCTTGTCGCACAAGGCACCGGAAGGAGTTGTACCCTCCTGTCGGTGCACTAGCCCCAACACACTCTCCTACCACCAATCGCTTTTCTACAGTTGTCTTTCCCTTGTTGTACCTCCCTTATCAAGTAGCACTTGCTCGAGCTCTCCTGGTTACCACAACCAGAGAGAATGACAACTTTGCAGAATAACTGGTGTTCTAAGTTGCACTGAGAGAAACCCCCAATACCCCTATATATATAGGAGGGTAATGGGACAGAGTTCTCTACCCCGGGGAATGCGGGATTAAGCATGAGTAGAAGGATTTGAGATTTTCCACAAAATCTGACAAACTGTGTCAGTGGAACTGATCGTTTCAAGCACAAAACGGTTGGTTGGTGACCTGAACTGATCGGTTCACACCTGAACCGATCGTGTGGTGCATCTGAGCCGATTGGTTCATGCTTGAGCCGATCGGTTCATGCTCCTGGTCCAACTCAAATTAACTTTCATATTTGTTTCCAACTAATCAAATATTAGTCCTTGTCCAAATCTAACTTGTACAAGTGAAACAAATTTGTATTTACAAAATAGTCTTCTGACTTTCCAAACGATCTCGGTTGGTCATGCGAATCGATCGGTTCAATAATTGGGCTGATCATTTCATGAGACATGAGTCGATCGTCTCACCATTTTGAGTCGATCGGTTCATCAACCTGAGACGATCGGTTCATCACTATGAGCTGATCGGTTGGGGCAGCAGACTGTACAAATCAGTCAAATGTAGTTCCAATCACTTCGATACTCTAATCATTTGATCCAAAACCTTGAACACTATGATTTTGAGCTATCAATCTATTGGGTGTTTAATTGAACTACTAAAATCCTTTAGTAATCAATCCAAACAAGATTTATGGAGCAACTCCTCTTCCAGGAACATGTCCTAGTGTGTGTGACCCTGCAGGTCCATTTCACGTTGGCAGTGAAAATCCATAACATTTATGACTTCACAAGCAAAGAGTGGTGCCTAGTCACACATCAGTGCTACCCAAGTGAAATAGAAAGTTGGAGAACAACTTTCAATTCTACAATCCATAAATGGTGTTACAGCGAATGTATAATTCCTTTGTCACTAATGTCCTAAATGAACTCAAGGCATGGTGTAGTCATCCTTTCAACATTCATTCATTTCCTTGATCTCAGAGTAGACTGGGTGAGATGTGTGTGACATTAATATCACATATTGATTCACACATGCATGTGCATGCCTTTCTCAATCCTACTCATCAAGTGGCCATGGACATCAAACTCCCTTAGGAGGGACAAATCCCATATCTATCACTCACCCCTCAAAATCCCCATGTGTCAAAGTCACCCAATCATCACCTTTATAACAACCCATGTTTCAGGACTGCGTTTGATGTTGTCAAAGTGTACCCAACGACATGTGTTGAGTGTAGTGATTTTAGGTCAAAGAATCACACTCACCACCATCACTGTGAGAACTGATTGTGACTACCAAATCATGGTTCTATGTGTCATTCTCACGATGGGTCTGTCCGGTACACTTGTTCTCTAACAAGTACCTATGTGCTTGGTTTGATATCACTATATCATTACTAATGAGATTCTGTCATCAACCAACACATAATCTAGTCTTTTAGTATTATTTATGTCTATGGTTATTTCCACAATAACAACTGACTAGGGACTAAACAAGAATGTATAGTCTTAACATCCATATGATCTCATCGTTTAGGTCCTTAACTTAAAAGCATATTTCATTGAGTAAAAACAATTCTCTAGACATCTATCATGTTACACTATCATCTCATAAATAGTTAAAACATATAGATTGGAAATTGCCTTTATTATTCAAATCATTTACAAAGTATCCAATTACAATCATCACATGACTTGCTCTATGGGCATACATACCAACAAACTCCCACCAGCACTTAGAGCCAGTCACCTAGGAACCTCAGTCCTTGTGACCTAGCATGACCATCATGCTTCTACTAAGAAAGGGCCTTCGTCAGTGGATCATCTATGTTTTCTTCAGTTGGTACTTTGCAAATCTTCACATCTCCTTGTTGTACGATCTCTCACATGAGATGGAAGCGCCGCAGTATATGCTTGGACCGCTGATGTGATCTAGGCTCCTTCGCTTGAGCAATAGCTCCATTATTGTCACAATAAAGCTCAATTGCATCACAGATACTGGGAACTACACCAAGTTCAGTGATGAACTTCATGATCCACACAGCCTCCTTTGCTGCATGTGAAGCAACAATATACTCGGCCTCTATAGTAGAATCGGTAATTGTTTCTTACTTGGAACTCTTCCAGCTCACAGCTCCATTGTTTAGGAAAAATACAAATCCTGAATGTGATCTGTAATCATCTTTGTCGGTTTGGAAGCTTACATCGGTGTAACCTCTTACAAACAATTATTCTTCGCCGCCGTATATAAGGAATTGATCCTTAGTCCTTCACAAGTACTTGAGGATGTTCTTTACGGCTTTCCAGTGAGCATCCCCGGGATCTGACTGGTACCTCCTCGTCATATTGAGGGCATATGAGACATCTGGGCATGTGCATAACATAGCATACATGATGGATCTGATGGCTGATGCATATGGGATCTCATTCATACGCTCCCTCTCTTCACAAGATTGGGGACATTGAGCTCTAGAGATGGTGACTCCATGTAGCATAGGGATGTTGCCTCTCTTTGAGTTCTCCATGCAAACACGCTTCAGCACTTTTTCAATGTATGTGCTTTGACTTAGTCCGAGAAGCCTTTTAGATCTATCTTTATATATCTTAATACCTAGAATGTAGGATGCTTCTCCTAAGTCCTTCATTGATAAAGTATTCTCAAGCCAAGTCTTTACTTTCTCTAAGGCTATGACATCATTCCCCAACAATAGTATGTCATCCACATACAATATGTGGAATGTGGTCTTGCTCCCACTAACCTTCTTGTACACACAAGGTTCATCTTTATTTTGAATAAAGCCAAACACTTTGACTTCCTCATCAAATCGAAGATTCCAACTCTGAGATGCTTACTTCAATCCACAGATTGACCTTTGTAGCTTATAGACTTTATTAACATTCTTTAGATCTACAAAACCTTCAAGTAGTGTCATGTACACATCCTAATTTATATTCCCATTAAGGAATGTGGTTTTAACATCCATTTGCCAAATCTCATAGTCATAGTAATCTGCAATAGCAAGCATGATCCTGATGGACTTAATCATGGTAATTGGAGAAAATGTTTCATCATAGTCAACACCTTGAACTTGTCAGAAACCCTTCGCAACCAATCTGCCTTTATAAGTTTGCACATTGCCATCCATGTCGGTCTTCTTCTTGAAGACCCACTTGCACCCTATGGGTTTTACCCCTTCGGGTGGTTCCACCAAAGTCCATACATTGTTGGAGTACATGGATTCCATCTCATATCTCATGGCTTCAAGCCATTTCTCAGAATCTAGTCCCTCCATAGCCTCTAGATAGGTAGTTGGATCATCATCTATGATCAACTCACCGCCTTCCTGAGTCACAAGGTATCCAAACCTTTCAGGTTCAAGGCGTGTCCTACTAGATCTACGAGGTCCTTGTATTACTTAAGGAGACTGAGATTCCACAACACTTTGTGAATCTCTATGTTCCTCTTGTGCATCTATGGGTTCAATGTTTTCTTGTTGGGCTTGAACCACTTCAAGCTCTATTTTCCTCCCAACAAACACTTTGTTGTCAGTAGGGTGGTATAAATAGTACCCCCTTGTTTCCTTGGGGTATCCAACAAAATAACATTTATCGGACTTGGGTCCAAGCTTATCAGGAAATGTTTTTCTGACGTAAGCCTCACAACCCTAAATCTTAATAAAAGACAAATCGGGACGCTTCTTGTGCCATATCTCATATGGTGTCTTTTGAACTGATTTAGATGGTACTCGGTTAAGTATAAATGTGGCGGTTTCAAGAGCATGACCTCAGAAGGAAATCGAAAGATCAGCAAAAATCATCATTGATCGCGCCATATCTAGTAAAGTGTGATTCCTTCTTTCAGATACACCATTATGTTATGGTGTTCCAGGCGGAGTCCATTGTGATACGATACCATGGGCTCACAGAAGGTCCTCAAAGTCCTGGCTTAAGTATTCTCCACCTCGATCGGATCGAAGTGCTTTAATACTTTTACCAAGTTGGTTCTGTACTTCATTCATGAAATCATTGAACCTTTCAAGGGTTTCTGACTTATGTTTCATCAGGTACACATATCCATACCTACTGAAATCATCAATGAAGGTAATGAAGTATTGATACCCATTTCTAGAATTAGTTCTAAAAGGCCCACATACATTAGTATGTATGAGTCCTAATAGATCACTAGCTCTCTCACCTTTACCTGAAAAGGGAGTCTTGGTCATCTTTCCCAACAAACAAGATTCACATGTATCTATTGATTCATAATCAAAAGAGTCTAGATAACCATCTTTATGGAGTCTAGAAATACACTTCTCATTTATGTGCCCTAGATGACAATGCCAAAGATACATTTTGTTTGAGTTGTTGAGTTTTTGCCTTTTGGTATTTACATTGTATACGCTTGCCTCTAGATCTATCAAGTATAGATCATAAGACATTGGGGCACTGCCATAAAGGATCCCATCTTTTGAAATGGAACATTTTCCATTCTTAATGAGAAATTCAAAACCATCCTTGTCTAAACAAGAAACGGAAATGATATTCCTATTTATGGCAGGTGCATAATAGCAGTTATTCAATTCTATTATTAACCCACTAGGCAGAGTTAACTCATAGGTTCCTACGGCACCGGCGGAAACCCTTGCCCCATTGGCAACACGTAGTTCAACCTCGCATTTCCCTAAAGGCCTACTTCTCTTAAGATCCTTCACATTTAAACAAATGTGAGATCCACATCCAGTTTCAAGTACCCATGACAAAGAAGTAGTAAAGTTAATCTCTATCACGTATACACCAGAAGTAGAGATCTCTATCTCTTGCTTCTTCTTCCATCGTTTCTTCCATCCTCTCCATGTTTTGAGCGCATTAAGCGTATATAGAGTGGATTCAAAGACTACCGGTATATTTGGATTGTGCAGAACACTTCTCACAATCCCTAACCAATTATGGAATTTATTCTCAATTAATCTTCCCATAAATGATTATTCTTTTACCATTCTACAAGAGAAAATTGCATTTATCAAAACTCCTTTTGATTTGATTTGATAAAATTTGATGATAGTTAATTAGGCCTTTAATTAATTACCGCTCCCACTATTTTGATTCAAATTGACAGCCCTTGCCATCAATTCAGAAGATTGCAGCGTACAATCTCCTCGTGAGTCAAGATCCTAAAATCCTATGAGTCATGGACCAGCTAGGGTTGTCACCCACAACTCAGATCTTCCAGGTAGGAAACTTTTGCCAATTGCATCATATGCAACTCTTGAAAGATGTCATATGCAACTCCTTGCCATGATCATCTCCATGCCTCGAGGTGCTAGATCCTATCTAGGTCACCTTGTTAAGTCTGATCCAAAGCCAACACGATGAATATGCACCCTGCTAGGGCAGACCCACATATCCATCCTTCACGCTTCCATGAGATAGATGGTGCACCACGCTAGGGCGTGCCCACACTTGGCTGATCAAGCTTTTCACGTGTGTCGCATTTGGAAGGCATCTAAAACTTTAATATTTAATGAGAGATTTGGTTTTTATAGGTACATATACATATCCAATCACCACAATACATAGTACGTATCATATACATGATATATCCCACAAAAAACATGTGAAATGATAAAAGCGATGATTATGGCCATCCTAATGTGATTCCTCGATTCAAGAGGAATCACAGTCATCTAGGTCCACATCACATGTAACTTGTACAAGATGAACTCTGTGCTTCGTCGTTCTGGGTTTGATCAATTCATCTCCATGATTGACCGGCTCGCCATCAGGTCGGTTGGTTGGGTGCCATCAGTCGATCGATTGGTTCCTCCAATCGATTAGTTCCCCAGATCATTGTGCATCTCCTCATGGCCGCCACCCACTCATCTCACTCCTCGAACTGGTCGTCTGGATCGCCAACCAACGGGTTCACACCTTGAACTGATCATCTTAGTTGTCGTCAGATTGTCCTCCATTCTTTGACATAACAGGAAATATAAAAAAAATATATCCTATTTACATTTACATTTAAAAGAGAAACCATGAGTTACATTCGGGGGGAGCAAAGGTAGGAAAAAAATCTCGAGTTATCTCGAGTTACATCAGGAATAGGAGATAGGGAATCGGTGCGCAGACTGAGATAGGAAAATTGAGCCGACCCGCTATGTTGAGCGGGAGACGATCCGCAACCTGAGGTTTGATGCAAATCTGGCCTATGTTCTAAAAGGGCAGGTGAGACACATGAGTAGGATGCCCGATGAAATGGAATACCATGCTAATGGCCAACTATTCTTCGGTGACTGGCCGACATACAAGGAGCTGGTGGCTGAATTCATGGCGTCGCTGGACGTCTATGTCATGCCAAACGACATCATTGCCACGGACCGCGAGTGGATCAAGGGCCGTGTGTCTTTCTGGTTGTACAACAATGACTACAATCTCACACTCTGCCAGTTCAATGAGATCTACAACTGGAATCATTCGCGGACTGACTACTGGCGGCCAGACAACCGGACCGACTACAACGCGATCTTCGCCGAGCTTGTGACGGTGCCGCTAGGTAAATCTGTGAGCTACCACAACGCGGCGGTAGCAGACTTCGAGCATCCGTTCGTGCAGATTCTTCATCAGATGTTGTGTTCTACCCTGTTTGCTAGGGGTGATCTGTCTCTTAGCAAATTCCAGGAGACGAACCTGTTCTTCTTGTACAAACTACTCAAGTGCCAAGAATGCAACTGGGGAGCTTTCTTCTGCAGCGAGTGTTGGCGGTAAAGCGGAGTACGCGGAAGGCTCCAATTCACTTTGGAGGACTCATCACTCCGTTGGCACACTACCTTGGGCTGAACTTCACAACCTTGACTCTGCTCTCCAACAGAAGCAAGGTCAATATGCAACATCTTCACCGATCAAACCTCATCTTGCTTTGGGATGGCTTACCTTATGCTCATTGCCATGTAAACCACGCATACCAAGAATGTTCGCTTCCCGATCCTATCTTCCATATCGAGGGTGCTCAACATTTCCGATGGCCCATCATAGCCATTGCTGACTCCGATGAAGATGGCGGCAACGACGACGACAACAATAATGATGACGAGGCTGAAGAGGAAGAGGAGGCCTACACTCCTCTTCGGGCACGAGTAGCACCTAGGAAGCGTCCTCGCATGCATCCGGGTGCGTCTTCATCTTCGCAGCCTCCGCCACCACCACCGCCCTCACAGCCAAGCGAGGATGTCTATTCCATGCAACGAATGTATGCCATGTTGCAGGATATACAGCAAACGCAGCAGCACCATACCGCAGTGTACACCGGTGTTCAGGAGACGACAAACTGGCTACTTGACAATCAGAGGGTGATCTTCGAGAATGAGTGCCTCCTCCTCAACAACCAACAGCAGATTCATGACAGGTTGAATAGGATGGAGATGCAGCAGCAGCCCTTCTATGATCACTACTGGAGCCAGAACTACTTTGGGGGGTATCCACAACCTCCACCCATACCCCAGTATGATCCTAGCTTTCAGGGGAAGTATCCATCCTGGGACCCCACGGCCCCACAGTACCTGCCTCCGCCAGAAGAGTAAATCGGTATCTCTGTTCCAACCTTTAAGATTGTTTTTGACTATGAGGCCATAGTCGAATTCAAGCTTAGGGGGGTAGTTGGAACAACTCTATCTTTTATTTTCTCAGTTTTTAGTTTTATTTTGTTTGTTCTTGTCATTTATTTCTTGCAATCTTAGTTTGTTTGTAGGATCCACATTCTATCTAGTGTAATTGTGGATGTCTTAAGTCATGTGTCATCTCACTTGCCTATAAATGGGAATTAAGGGAAAATTAAAAATTTTGAGTGTTCGCAAGCTTGTGTTGTTCACTTTTGAGCACATAACTTAAGAAAATGATTGGTTTTGTCAACTCTTAAACAGAAAATCACAACTGTACATTCCTAATGATTCATGGAAAGTGGATGGAATTGGTTGTGTGAGCCTAAACTGACCAAATGATAATGAGACTCTAATTTGAAGTAAGAGAGAGAAACATCTTAACTACTACACATGTCAGTAAGGAGGGACACATAATAATTTTCAAAGGTTCAGTCAATTAGTCTTGTGATTTTTCCACCTCATTGTTTTTCACAATCCACCATAAGAATTGGAAGTACTTTACGGTTTTAATCTTTTTGATTGCATCTCATATAGATAGGTTTTGCATTGCAACCACTTTCACATGTTTTACATGAAAATAAGAAAATTAGAATAGTTATACATGCACATTATCTTTAGGTGCGTGTCATTTAGCTGCATTCATAATTTATATGCATAGAGCACATCATGTAACTTATTTCTTCTCTAAGGGTGATTAGTTGTTCCATACCTTCGTAAATGCTTCAAATATTTGAGCTATGCAGAAAAGTGAGCCCAAAAACTAATTCATTGTCATTTGTGGATATAAGGGCCTGAAAGAAAGAATATAAAAAAAGAAAAAAAGAAGAAATAAGAAAAAAAATGAAAAAAAAATGAAAAAGAAAAAGAAATTATTGAGAAGCAAATAGAATAAGAAGGAGAAAGGAACATAATCGCACCTGCATTTTAAGATGAGTAAGTACATGATGTACCTCAGTTAGATATCCATCTCATTTTGAGACGGGATGTTAGTGCATGCATCATTCCACCCAATCTTAGGCATTAGGGCATGTTCATGTGCAAATGGATCATTTAGGGCATTTTTGTTTTATGCATGTTGAAACCGTATACTGCTTCCATTTCTTCCATGAGCCACCCATTTCATCCACCCGTTGCTCGAATTGGTAGGCCACCGTGATTTTCTCCTCACTTGTGAATATCGGGAGAGATGCTTCCATTTAGATGGTAGTTAGGGCGAGCAACGTAGTATAGGAGATCACAAGATGCACCGAGTCTGGACCGACGAATTTTATTATGTTAACTGCCTTATGTGATAGTGTTCATCAGTTTTGAGGTAGAAATCTTTTATGGATGATTATTGTCGCCTTTAGGGTAATTATCATTCCGTGGTTAGTGAGGGCCGGAATGTGAATGTCCGGTGGGGATCATATGGTAATGTTGGTTGTGATGATTTGTTCTTTAGTTGACTCTGGCAATTCTATTCTAAGGTTTTATTGTTCGAGGGCGAGCAATGTTCAAGCTTAGGGGAGTTTGATGCGATGATTTTGAGTCGCATTTAGAGACATATTTTACTTTTGTTTTATGCATTTATTGGTCATTTTGGTGGTTAATATTGCATAATTCATCTAATTTGGTTTTATGATCTTTCTCTATGTCAAATCTCCCTTATTTCAGTATTTTGAGCATAAATTATTACAAGAATATGTTTTGTTTCAGCTTATGTGGTTTTGTGTTGTAATTTCAGGAAAAACGAGTATCTGCTGCTGTCGATACCATCGACCTGACCACAGGCAGCCAGCCGTAAGTAGCAGCAAAATCTCGATACTATCGACAGGAGAGTCGATGGTATCGAGATAACATCAGGTTGCTTCATAAAAGAGAGTCAATACTATCGACATAAAAGTCGATACCATCGACGAGTGGAGCTACAGCGACGTAAAAGGACAAAACCGACGCCTATGAATGTCGATATCATCGACCCGCGTCGATGGTATCGAGGTGGCATCAGTTGCGAAAAAGAAAAGAAAAGAAGACCAGCCGATACAGTGCAGGGTCGATACCATCGACTCGCGTCGAGGGTATCGACACCGTCAGATACATGTTTGCTTCAGATTGATCTAAATCTGACGGTTGTGGGAATTTGGCGACCTAATTCGGAGATTATACCTAATGACGGAGGCCAAGAGCAAGGGATCACATTACTAGATGTTGCGCACATCCCGAGAATGTGTGGAGAGAAGAACGGAGCCCAGAAGCATGCCCCAGCCGTTCCGGACGCCGAAGAAGACGATTTCCACCACCGAAAGGCGGGAGAACGCGTATTCTACTCCAAGGAGCGATGGGATCTTCTCCATTCAGGGGTTTCACAACTCAATCACGTTTTTCTCATGTTTCCCCTTTTCTCTACCATGTTTTGCTTTGAAATGAACATGCGGGGCTAATTCCCTTTGTCTTTAGGACCGGGAGTAGCTCGGGAATTCATTGTATGACAATTTTATAATAGTAATTCATCATTTATCTCTTAAATCCGTGGTATAATTTCGTTTTCTCAATTATATTGTTATGCTTAATCACCATAATAATAATCTAATGCCCTTAATTACTTTGAAAGAAGAATTAATGGTTGAAAAGAGATGAAATTCACGTTAATTGACAAATCCCTTGAACAAGGTGGTGTAAGATTAATGGTGGATACCGAGAGATCGTTTTTAATGAACCTAGTTTAGGGTATAGGTTACTACGACGGTGGAACTGACCTAGACATAGGTAGTGAATTGTACCAAGACAGTGGGCAATTCTGATTTCAAGCCACTACCCGGATAGAGAGATAAATCTGAATGACGACATAGAATTCAATATAATGAAAACCCGTGGTGAAACCGCAATCCTAAAGATCTCATCTTGAATTGATTAAACTAATCATTTAATCGATTGCTTTGCTTTGTTTTATTTCATTTTCTTTTAATTTTACAACAACTTCCAACTATTTAATCGGTCTAGCTGATTACGAGTAGTTAGTAGTAGTCTCTGATAATTTACGTGTCCCTGAGTTTGAATCGGGCCTCACAAAGGCCTATATAACATTGACGCGTACACTTGCGTTCCTACGCACGTAAAAAGTGTGTCAAGTTTTTGGCGCCGTTGCTGGGGACACGGCAGTTGTCGATACTACGAGTGCTGCAAGCGGCCACTCTAGGCCACTTTTTTTTTTTTTTTTTTTGAAATCATTTCCAAAAATTTATATCTTATCTTCGCATCTTGTAGTTGTCTAGCATGGTACTGAACTTAAATTTTCACTTTGCAGGTATTGTGCATGGTGCAGACGCGTAGCACTGACTACACGCAACAAGCACCAGATGTTCCATTGTCGGGATCGGAAGACGAGGAGGATTTCAATCAAGACCATCTGGAAGAAACAGACTCGAAATCCGAACAGGAAGAGATGGCAGAGCCACAGACAATATGGGAGAAGATCAAGGCTTCTTCTTCATCCACTTCAAATGGGACGATCAAGAAGCAGGCGATCAATATTCCAACATACAAGATTGATCCTACATTAATTAATTTGGTCAAGTCAAACGCATTCCATGGGCTCAAGAACGAAGACCCAGTCACGCATATAAGTCAATTTGTGGAGAATTGCGACATGGTCAAAATTTACAGGTTCCCGCAGGATGTGCTCTACCTAAAGTTGTTCCCGAGTTCTCTGGAAGGACCTGCACGTGAGTGGTTGCACAATCTCGACGACGAATATGTGGAATCATGGAACCATATGGTGGAGATTTTCTTTGAAAGGTTCTTCCCGCCCGAGAAGACCAACGATCTGATCAGAAAAATTCACAATTTCACTCAGAAGGCAGGAGAAACCTACTCGGAGACGTGGGACGCTTTCAGATTATGTTAAGGAGGTGCCCACACCATGGTCTGGATAAGGAAAAACAGGTTAAAATCTTCTATTTTGCTCTTTCCGAGCATGATAGAAGTAACCTTGATTCAGTAGGTTCAGGGTTTTTCTTAAATAACACAGACACAAGGTGCTGGGAGATACTAAAAAACATGGCAAAGAAATAGTCTTGGGGCGATAGGGATGCACCAGAACAAGTCAAAGTTGCAGGTGAGTCCAGGACCATCAAGGAGCTGAATGACAAGCTAGATCTTCTAGCCAAGAAATTGCTTGCCAAAGAAGATGCATCATCTGATGAGGTAGCCCAGGTCAAATTTATGCAACAATAGGGCTATAGAAATAATGATTATGCTTGGAGGAGGGACAAGAAGTTCTCATGGAAGGATCCAAACAACTTCCTACAAGATCCTGATTCAAAGCCACAACCAAGAGCCGAAGATAAAAGCACCGAGTTACTTAGTCAAATGGTGCAACAAAATCAGGAGATGATGAACATGTTCAGTAAGCAACTGCAGTCCCAAGGTGATATTTTGACCAAGTTTGGGCAAACACTGCAAAGTCATGGAGCACAAATGAGGGCTCTAGAGACGACTGTGACTCAAATTTCAAATGAAGTGATGGCCATAAAGCATGCCAATCAGCAGAGACAGGTTGGGAATGCAGATGTTGTTCAAGCACATCATCAAGTAAAATATATGTCTATGATTAATGAGGCAGAACCCCCATTGATAGAGGCTCAGGATAAAAGTAAAATGATGTTTGATACGGAGGTTGTACTGGAAATATCGTATCCTCACAGTCATTATGGACTACCAGGTGGGTACACTCCATTCAGAAAAGCCCACCACGAGTACATTATGGTTGTGCCCACACCTAAGCAAGAAGAGCAAGTGAAGGCCATTTGTCAAGGTGAAGATACATCCACTGCGAGAGAGGTGCCAATGCAAGTTACACATGTTGAAGATGATCTACCAAAGTCTACGTCAGAGGGAGTTATTGAAACAAGCTTAGGTGAGCTTGCCCCGAAAAGCTCATATGTGCCACCTCATAAGCATCTAAATGAGGCAGTTGTGTCTAGTCTGGACAGCCCGAGGCTGAAGAAAGAGCATCGGCACTATAGGAAATTCTTGGAGATGTTCAGAAAACTCCATGTAAATATTCCATTAGTGGAGATGATAGAGAAGATTCCCGCCTACGGGAGGTTTATCAAAGATATCATCAACAAGAAGAGGCGGATTAAAGACACAGATATTTGCCGAGTGAATGAAATGGTGAGCTCGATTATCCATGGGAGTTTACCACAGAAGAGGAAAGACCCAGGAGGCTTCTACATTCCATGCTCTATAGGTGATCGACATTTTCCACAAGCATAGTGTGATTCGGGTGCCAGCATTAATCTTATGCCACAGTCCACATTTCACAAGCTTGGGTTGAAGGAAATGAAGAAATCAGTGACAACTATTGAGTTGGCGGATGGGTCCATTGTAAAGCCATACGGAGTGTGCGAGGATGTACTCGTCAAGGTGGACAGGTTCATCTTTTCGGTGGATTTCGTCATCATGGATATGCCACAGCTTAAAAGTTGTGAGATGCTATTGGGTAGGCCGTTTCAAGCAACGGCCGATGTAGTCACTGCAATTGGGAGAGGTACTCTGACGTTGGGGATTGGCCAAGATCGAGTTGAGTTCAAACTACCGCACGATCCCTTGGGCACACTCTCCAAAGTTCCAAGTTGATGAAGAGCTTCATGTCGTCTAGTCTAAGACGTTAAATAAGGGCGCTTGTTGGGAGGCAACCCAGCCATCGGTACTTTAGTTTAGTTTCTTTCACATTCGTAGTTTGATTTGTTTCAACTTTGTTTTTAGTTTAAAAAAAGATATTGTGATCGTTTGCTCAATGTGTAGGAGTGAGGCAGAGTCGATACCATCGATCCTTGTGTCGATGGTATCGAACGGGGTACAGGTTGGCGACTGCAGAAATCGCATTGTGTCGATACCATTGACGGCCTCGTCGATGGTATCGACATACCAACATGCTGATCGCAAGCAGAGGTCGATAGTATCGACATGGGTGTCGATACTCGCGAGATCTCTGGAGATATTCAAAAGAAATTGTCTCAATAAAGTCGATACTATCGACGGGACTGTCAATGGTATCGATCCAGTTTCAAAAAGAAGGCGGCGGCCGGGCCTCGCGAGGGTGTTGTCCTAAACGGAAGTCGATACTATCGATTTGTGTCGATAGTATCGACGTGCCACATCACCAATCCGTGAGAGGAGATCAACAGTGATCGCTGCAACCAGAAAGTCGATCCGGGGGACAGGTCGATACCATCAACACCTGTCAATAGTATCAACACGTCAGCAATCCGGGTCCCGCAAATCCAGCCATCGACGACTGTCGATACCAGCGACAGTACGGATTGTGATACACGTGTCGATACCATCGACCCACGTCGATGGTATCGATGGGAACGCAGCAGCGCCGGCGTCAGTTATATAAGGGAGGGTTTGTCATCATATGACGTCACACCTTCAACGAGGTCTTCATCTACTTGCATCGAACGTCTTCCAGAGCAATCTGAACCTGGCGACGAGCATCCAGGAGCACGTTCTTCATCGAGTGGAGATTTCCTTCTCCGATCTTCCCCGAGCTCTTTCTTTACTTCTCCTTCTTCCGCAATCATGGTGCATGTTGCCGATGCGTCTTCTTCACGCGCCAACCCGATGGACATTCCGGAGTTCGTTCCTCCACCGACTGCATCGATCTCACGCCCGCGGATTGTCCATCCGTCTGCAGAGGTCAACAAGATCTACGAGGAGATCATGACGAGGAAAATTGAGCTGACCGGCTATGTTGAGCGGGAGACGATCCGCAACTTGGGGTTCGACGCAAATCTGGCCTATGTTCTAAAAGGGCAGGCGAGACACACGAGCAGGACGCCCGACGAGATGGAATACCATGCTGATGGCCAGTCGTTCTTCAGTGATTGGCCGACATACAAGGAGCTGGTGGCTGAATTCATGGCGTCGCTGGATGTCTGTGTCGTGCCAAATGACATCATTGCCACGGACCGCGAGTGGATCAAGGGCCGTGTGTCTTTCCGGCTATACAACAATGACTACAATCTCACACTCCGCCAGTTCAATGAGATCTACAACTAGAATCATTCGCGGACTGACTACCAGCGACCAGACAACCGGACCGACTACGACGTGATCTTCGCCGAGCTTGTGACGGTGCCGCCAGGTAAATCTTTGAGCTACCACAATGCGGCGGTAGCAGACTTTGAGCATCCGTTCGTGCAGATTCTTCATCGGACGATGTGTTCTATCCTATTTTCTAGGGGTGGTCTGTCTCTTAGCAAATTCCAGGAGACGGACATATTCTTCTTGTACAAACTACTCAAGCGCCAAGAATGCAACTGGGGAGCTTTCTTTCTGCAGTGAGTGTTGGCGGTAAAGCGGAGTATGTGGAAGGCTCCAATTCACTTTGGAGGACTCATCACTCTGCTGGCACACTACCTTGGGCTGAACTTCGCAACCTTGACTCCGCTCTCCAACAGAAGCAAGGTCAATTTGCAACATCTTCACCGATCAAACCTCATCTTGCTTCGGGATGGTTTACCTTATGCTCATTGCCATGTAAACCACGCATACCAAGAATGTTCGCTTCCCGATCCTGTCTTCCATATCGAGGGTGCTCAACATTTCCGATGGCCCATCATAGCCATTGCTGACTCTGATGAAGACGGCGACAACGACGACAACAACAATAATGACGACGAGGCTGAAGAGGAAGAGGAGGCCTACACTCCTCTTTGGGCATGAGTAGCACCTAGGAAGCGTCCCCGCATGCATCTGGGTGTGTCTTCATCTTCGCAGCCTCCGCCACCACCACCGCCTTCGCAGCCAAGTGAGGATGTCTATTCCATGTAAGGAATGTATGCCATGCTGCAGGATATACAGCAAACGCAGCAGCACCATACAGCAGTGTACACCGGTGTTCAGGAGACGACAAACTGGTTACTTGACAATCAGAGGGCGATCTTCGAGAATGAGTGCCTCCTCCTCAACAACCAACAGCAGATTCATGACAGGTTGCATAGGATGGAGATGCAGCAGCAGTCCTTCTATGATCACTACTGGATCCAGAACTACTTTGGGGGGTATCCACAACCTCCACCCATGCCCCAGTATGATCCTAGCTTTCAGGGGCAGTACCCATCCTGGGACCCCACGGCCCCACAGTACCCGCCTCCGCCAGAAGAGTAAATCGGTATCTCTGTTCCAACCTTTAAGATTGTTTTTGACTATGAGGCCATAGTCGAATTCAAGCTTAGGGGGGGGGGGGTAGTTGGAACAGCTCTATCTTTTATTTTCTCAGTTTTTAGTTTTATTTTGTTTGTTCTTGTCATTTATTTCTTGCAATCTTAGTTTGTTTTTAGGATCCACATTCTATCTAGTGTAATTGTAGATGTCTTAAGTCATGTGTCATCTCACTTGCCTGTACATGGGAATTAAGGGAAAATTAAAAAAAATTGAGTGTTCGCAAGCTTGTGTTGTTCACTTTTGAGCACATAACTTAAGAAAATGATTGGTTTTGTCAACTCTTAAACAGAATATCACAATTGTACATTCCTAATGATTCATGAAAAGTGGATGGAATTGGTTGTGTGAGCCTAAACTAACCAAATGATAATGAGACTCTAATTTGAAGTAAGAGAGAGAAACATCTTAACTACTACACATGTCAGTAAGGAGGGACACATAATAATTTTCAAAGGTTCAGTCAATTAGTCTTGTGATCTTTCCACCTCATTATTTTTCATAATCTACCATAAGAATTGGAAGTACTTTACAGTTTTAATCTTTTTGATTGCATCTCATATATATAGGTTTTGCATTGCAACCACTTTCACATGTTTTACATGAAAATAAGAAAATTAGAATAGTTATACATGCACATTATCTTTAGGTGTGTGTCATTTAGCTGCATTCATAATTTCTATGCATAGAGCACATCATGTAACTTATTTCTTCTCTAAGGGTGATTAGTTGTTCCATACCTTCATAAATGCTTCAAATATTTGAGCTATGCAGAAAAGTGAGCCCAAAAACTAATTCATTGTCATTTGTGGATATAAGGGCCTGAAAGAAAGAATATAAAAAAAGAAAAAAAAAGAAATAAGAAAAAAATTGAAAAAAAAATGAAAAAGAAATAGAAATTATTGAGAAGCAAGTAGAATAAGAAGGAGAAAGGAACATAATCGCACCTGCATTTTAAGATAAGTAAGTACATGATGTAGCTCAGTTAGATATCCATCTCATTTTGAGACGGGATGTTAGTGCATGCATCATTCTACCCAATCTTAGGCATTAGGGCATGTTCATGTACAAATGCATCATTTAGGGCATTTTTGTTTTATGCATGTTGAAACTGTATATTGCTTCCATTTCTTCCATGAGCCACCCATTTCATCCACCTGTTGCTCGAATTGGTAGGCCACCATGATTTTCTCCTCACTTGTGAATATCGGGAGAGTTGCTTCCATTTAGATGGTAGTTAGGGTGAGCAACGTAGTATAGGAGATCACAAGATGCACCGAGTCTAGACCGGCAAATTTTATTATGTTAACTGCCTTATGTGATAGTGTTCATCAGTTTTGAGGTAGAAATCTTTTATGGATGATTATTGTCGCCTTTAGGGTAATTATCATTCTGTGGTTAGTGAGGGACGGAATGTGAATGTCCGGTGGGGATCATATGGTAATGTTGGTTGTGATGATTTGTTCTTTAGTTGACTCTGGAAATTCTATTCTAAGGTTTTATTGCTCGAGGGCGAGCAATGTTCAAGCTTAGGGGAGTTTGATGCGATAATTTTGAGTCGCATTTAGAGACATATTTTACTTGTGTTTTATGCATTTATTGGTCATTTTGGTGGTTAATATTGCATAATCCATCTACTTTGGTTTATGATCTTTCTCTATGTCAAATCTCTCTTATTTCAGTATTTTGAGCATAAATTAATACAAGAATATGTTTTGTTTTGGCTTATGTGATTTTGTATTGCAATTTTAGGAAAAACAAGTATTTGCTGCTGTCGATACCATCGACCTGACCACATGCAGCCAGCTGCAAGGAGTAGCAAAATCTCGATACTATCGACAGGAGAGTCGATATTATCGAGATAACATCAGGTTGCTTCAGAAAAGAGAGTCGATACTATCGACATAAAAGTCAATACCATCGACGAGTGGAGCTACAGTGACGTAAAAGGACAAAACTGACGCCTATGAATGTCAATACCATCGACCTGCGTCGATGGTATCGAGGTGGCATCAGTTGCGACAAAGAAAAGAAAAGAAGACCAGCCGATACAGTGTAGGGTCGATACCATCGACTCGCGTCGATGGTATCGACACTGTCAAATACATGTTTGCTTCAGATTGATCTAAATCCGACAGCTGTGGGAATTTGGTGACCTAATTCGGAGATTATACCTAATGACGGCGGCCAAGAGCAAGGGATCACGTCACTAGCCACTACGCACGTCCCGAGAAGGTGTGGAGAGAAGAACGGAGCCCAGAAGCACGCCCCAGCCGTTCCGGACGCCGAAGAAGATGATTTCCACCACCGAAAGGCGGGAGAACGTGTATTCTATGCCAAGGAGCGATTGGATCTTCTCCGTTCAGGGGTTTCACCACTCAATCATGTTTTTCTCATGTTTCCCCTTTTCTCTACCATGTTTTGCTTTGAGATGAACATGCGGGGCTAATTCCCTTTGTCTTTAGGACCGAGAGTAGCCCGGGAATTCATTGTATGACGATTTTATAATAGTAATTCATCATTTATCTCTTAAATCTGTGGTATAATTTTGTTTTCTCAATTATATTGTTATGCTTGATCACCATAATAATAATCTAATGCCCTTAATTACTTTGAAAGAAGAATTAATGGTTGAAAAGAGACGAAATTCACATTAATTGACAAATCCCTTGAACAATGTGGTGTAAGATTAATGGTGGATACTGAGAGATCATTTTAATGCACCTAGTTTAGGGTATAGGTTACTACGACGGTGGAACTGACCTAGACATAGGTAGTGAATTGTACCACGACAGTGGACAATTCTGATTTCAGGTCACTACCCGGATAGAGAGATAAATCTGAATGACTACATAGAATTCAATACAATGAAAACCTGCGGTGAAACCGCAATCCTAAAGATCCCATCTTGAATTAATTAAACTAATCATTTAATCGATTGCTTTGCTTTGTTTTATTTCATTTTCTTTTAATTTTACAATAACTTCCAACTATTTAATCGGTCTAGCTGATTGCGAGTAGTTAGTAGTAGTCTCCGATAATTCACGTGTCCCTGAGTTCGACTCGGGCCTCACAAAGGCCTATATTACATTGACATGTATACTTGCGTTCCTACGCACGTAAAAAGCATGTCAGTAGTGATTTCAGGTCAAAGAATCACACTCACCACCATCACTGTGAGAACTGACTGTGACTACCAAATCATGGTTCCATGTGTCATTCTCATGGTGGGTCTGTCTGGTACACTTGTTCTCTAACAAGTACCTATGTGCTTAGCTTGATATCACTATATCATGACTAATGAGATCCTGTCATTAACCAACACACAATCTAGTCTTTTAGTGTTATTGATGTCTATGGTTATTTCCACGATAACAATCGACTAGGGACTAAATAAGAATGTATACTCTTAACATCTGTATGATCTCATCGTTTAGGTCATTAACCTAAAAGCATACGTCATTGAGTAAAAACAATTCTCTAGACATCTATCATGTTACACTATCATCTCAGAAATAGTTAAAACATATAGATTGGAAATTGCCTTTATTATTCAAATCATTTACAAAGTATCCCATTACAATCATCACATGACTTTCTCTATGGGCATACATACCAACACTAGCCACATCTTCCTTGGCCACGAGAGGACTGCCTAGGATCCCTATTTATATACTGGAGAAACCCTAAGGGTTACGTTGGAGAGAGGAATAGGGAGAGCCCAGTTCCCTTATGGATGGGAAAGACAACGTGAGTCCTAATCTTACTGATATGGAAAGGTATTTCTTATTCCCATTTAACACAAATATAAATCTTCCCACACTTCTCTTCTCATTTTCTATACCCTTTCAAAAGTGGTAAAGCACTCATATTGGAAAGAATTAGTTACATGTCCACCATATTCTCTTATTAATAGACTCTTGAACCTTTTTATTCCATACATCCTATTGTTATGCAAAGGAAACCTCCTCCTTTCCATAGAACATGGATTTGGTAACATTGCATATAAAGAGAAAATAATTAATACCTTCCCAACGTATATTTGGTCTTTGAGGTTTATCAAAACTCTCTCTCTCTCTCTCTAATATATCCTTTAAAACAATCACATTTATTCCATGGAAACTCATAAATATTATTCCAAATATGTTGGGGCTTATTGAGATGTCAACACTTGTTCCTTTTTAACAATATTACGTTTTCTTTATGTTTTAGAATTCTCTTTCCTTTCGTTATTATTTTTAAGTTTACAAAAAGTCATATCAAAATATTGTGTTGCCGCTCTCGACAAGATAATTATTCCTTTAATTATTCAAAACACCATGTATTTTATTCTTTTCCTTTGGAAACTTGACAATTACTTTCATTTATAAAAGTCATTATTATTTATTCATGTATAAATTCCTTCAATTTATTTATCTTGTGCCACAAGCATCCATGCTCCAAAGGTGTTTAATAATATTATCCCACCTATAATACTATTGGGGAAATTTACAAATCAATTCACTTATATAATTCAATTTTATCAAAAATAGAGGATATTACAACTCTCTTATTTCTTTAATAGGGCATAGAGTAATAGGGACTGATGGAACTTGACTAATCTCATATTTAACTATTGTGGAAGCTCTACTCGAAATCTTCAACTAACATAGTTTTTCTATAAAAAAAATTGTGGGTATAGGGGTGAGCCTACTCCCTTAGTGAATGAGTACAATAATAAAATAGTCTAGAGCACTAAATTAGACATTTAACTTCCTTAATAATTGAAATAAAAGTAAGGCATTAATAAAGATTAATATACGAGCTATATATAAATTTGTAAATATCATTGGAACATGCACCACTAGCAATATGAAAATATCAAAATATTTTTTCATTACTCTCTCTCTAATCTTTCATTAACTCTGACTTGATATGACTACTAAACTGAGTATTACTACCTTGGTCAAATGAACGTAATTGAATTTTGAGGTTGCAAAACATTCCTTAGTCAAATGTCAGGACGAAAGAATCATCGGTCATTTTCAAAATATTATGTGTTACAAAACTCTTAAAATATTGCAAGCGCCCTGAAAAGTTCTACAAGATTTCAAATTGTGTGTGATAATGGAGATCTTTGGGGATAGTGCATCAAAATATCAAATTAGATTAGCTTTATGCTACATTGATACTACAAAATTTAACAAAGATGGGTGAAAAGGTAGGAGTAGAATGGTATAACTTTCTTTGATTTATAAGATTTAAACTTGTACTATTAAACAAAGTTATTCCCGCCTCTTTTTACATGGTCTAACCAGACTAGTGTGCTCTGGTCCATTTTTTACCATGACAAAATAGCCCAAAATTTATCCCGCCTTACAAAACAACAAATAAAATAAATGAATTTTCCGACCATGTACAAGGGCTAATAATTTTCCAACTACTCACAAGTTTGAAATATAACCAAAGTTCTACCAACCAGGTTTAAACTTTTACACCAAGTAATATTTGTAACTCAATACCAGTTATGTGATATAAATGTCCGACGGCAACTTTTCACTAAATCACTGAAAATAACTGACCAAGTATAGACTTTATATGTGAGGATAAAGCTACCCGGTATTCTCAACAAGTTTTTGTGTTTATACATTATCGAGTCCTTGATCATTTATTTCCACGTGTTGGTCTTGCCGTTATTGTCTTCAGTGCTATTTATATTTCCGTTATAACATCCATGTTCATTTTGTTTTGTTTTATATTCATGAAAATAACATTGTGATTGCTGACCTTTATGCATGATATAACAGATATTCACGGACGTTTACGCAGCTTATTAGCAGGCAAATAGAAAACTGAATTGTGCATAACTTCCGTCGATTTGAACTTGTGAATAGCATAGTTCAAGTGGTACCATGACAAGATAGCCTAAAATGATTCCCATAATAAAAAATGGAAGTTAACAAAAAGTAGGCCACTGGAATTATTATAGATAAAGCAGGGTTTTCCAGGATGACGTAGATCTCAGGAGACTACAAGGACCCAAAAAAAAAAAACTTATAACGGGGGGGTAAAAAAAATTCCGCAATACGCTGTGTAAACATATGACTTAGGCTGCGTTTGGTGCACCGTCACAATAAGTTTAATTGCCACAGATAAATTAACCAACGGTATGTTATTTTTGTGTTAGATGATTGTTGTTTAGGACAACGGCAAATAAATTTAATGGTAAGATGTCCAGTGTTTGATACACAAGTAAATAACTTTTTTCTATTGACACAAAGTCTATAATATCCTTTGTTATATATTTCGTGAAATCTGTTAGAAGGATTTGATGGTAACTTGATATTCACGGCAAGTAAACTGATTCTCTGCCGGAAGGATTCTACGCGGCACGTTACTTGCAAATTACCGGGTTAACTAAACCTTGCAGCAACTTGTTTATCCTTTTAAACGGTATAACAAACGCAGCCTTAGACTCATATACCAGCAAGGCCTTTGTTAACTTATTTCCACGTGTTGGCATCTTTGCTATTTTCTTCAGTAATAAACGTGTTTTCGTCACTTATTTATGTTTAACGTGATTAATTTTATTTTCATGAAAACAATATTCTGATTGCTGACCCTGGACTCGCGCCGTCTCTTTCCTTGGGAAGTTGCGGATGCCGTCGCTCTACCAACCACCGTCTCCGACTTCCGAGCCTTTTGTGTCGGGTCAGCATCATCGGCATACAATAACACACAACACTTCGAATACAATTTGCCAGGTGTAGCAATGCGTGTGAGGCCAACCGCGCAAGCCAATCCTGAATTCCCGATTCCATGGATGCGACCAAAAAAGCCCAACAGAGATAAAAGCCGACTGCAGTATGACTAGTGCTGGCTGGTCGATGAATAATACAAATCAAATGCGTAGGCCCCACAAGAGAATTCCAAACCAATGAAACATGCATCACATATACCAATCGTGGTAGGACCTCTCTGTTCTTCACTTCTTTGTATCCCTTCACTCCAATGGATCAAGCAACCAAAAAATATAAAATAGAGGCTTCATGTAAGCTTCCCCACTTGCCACCGTTGCCCCCCTCGAAAAGATACTTAAACAAGGTCCATGTTTCTCGAGGACTAAAGGAAGTGAAATGGTTGTGAAGTGCAAGTTTGAACCAAATAATAAGACTCTACAAAGATAAACAATTATCACTCTGACTTGATACTTGACACAATCAATGGTTAGCTTTTAAGAAAAAAGTAGAGATATTGTACTCCCGAAATGAAATTTTATGTGTACTTTAGCATCCCTTTATGATACCAAGTGTTGATGATGCGCTGATTATTAGTTGTTACTATCATCAATGAAAATGTAACTATCATCAATCCAATTTTTAATTTGAAAACCATAACGACGTGTTCTCTTATAAGAAACTCGAACTTCCTTCAATAGTTTTATCCCAACACGAGAAATAATGTCAAATAGAACATCTCAATTGACATTATATCAAAACTTAATGTGGTATATAAAATGATGCAGTGCACTGTCACGACAAACAAACCTAATGTGGTACATAAACCGGTGTTTGTTACTTTCTTCAAAAGTTAAATAAGATGTCACATGGATTAATTAACTTGAAATTTTTCAGATAAGGTGCCGCTTGAAATCTTTGTATTAGAAAATGTAGACTTATTTGCAACCGGATGTCTATTTCCAACAATAACCCTCTAAGACTCCTCCATACATATAATAATATTCTTATATAAATAAATAAAAATATTTACTTGTGTACCAAATAACATATAACTTACCATCATATTTATTTATCGTTGCTCCAAACAACAGCTATCTCACACAAAATCAACAACATATCACTGGTTAATTTTTCCATGGCAACTAAATATAACACAACGGCATGTCAAACGAAACCAAACTCCTTGCTGGAACCAAACTCCTAGCCAGCAAGGTATAACTCGGATTGCGAACTAATAGGCTCCCAATAAAGAGACCCGAAACTATCCGATAGTATATTTTGAAAATGATTTTTCCCGTCGTGCGGATTGGCTCACTAGTTTTCCGTGAAAGTGTTCTTAATAACAATCATTTATTTACTCTTAAAAACAGGTAGATTCGTTTAGTATCTTATCTAACTATATAATCGGATTCTACGCCTAAGAGCACTCTGAGTCAGAGCCGCTTCCTCCTCGCCTCCTCCGGGTCCTCCCCCCTCCCCCTCCCCCTCTCCCTCTCGTTCTCCCCTCTCATACTCTTCCTTCCCGGTGAAATGGAAGTAGTATCTTCCACTGCCATCACGTCCTCGCACATGTCTCTTCCAGATGGGGAAGTCAACAGGCACCTCCCCCGGAGCCACACGGACCCGATACCAACGTTCTCCGCCAGGAAGAAGCCTGACCTCCACCTCCAAACCTCAGTGCCCGCACAGTCATCAAGACCCAACGGAGGACTCATCCACCTATGGGAAGCCGAAGGAAGCACCAGCAGCTCCGATAGCAGCAGGGTAGGCATAAACTCCATCGGCGACATACACTCCACAAGGGGAGGAGGCAGCAATTACGCCCTGATCCTCAGTCACGGCTGCAACTACACGAGCATGCGGGACCTGATACTCCCAAACACGCCAATGCTGTCCCCGACCCCGTTCCAGTCCACGGATGACATCGCGATCACCAACCCTCTCCTCAAGCACGCCGCGTACGCGTACCTCCTCCCGAAAGAATCCCCCAGGCCAGAACCCTCCCGGTGTTGGTTCCTGAGACCACGGAAGAACAACACCAGCGGCAGCGGCGGTGACGGGTTATCGGACGGTGAGGACGCCGGAAACCGTGGGAGTTCGACGGGGTGCTTGTCGATGTTCACTTGGATGGTGGAGTTCGTCCAGGGTATCTGCTGCCGAACAGAGCGCAGGCCTGTGAACTGAGTTACGGTAGCCGGCCGGGTAAAGTAGGATGGCTGGAGACGGCGCTCAAGCGGTCTGCTCCAGATAGATTTTTCTTTTCTTTTTTCCTGTTTCGTAATCAGTTTTGAATTGGTTTGAAATAACAGATTTTTTTTATTAGAAAGCAACAGAGGATATAGCAACAGAACAAAGAAATTCATTGAGAAAAATTGCCAATCTTTGTATAGAGAATGTACATAACAGATGCTTTCTGTTAGTAGGTAGTTAGTGTTTGTAGGGAATCTCTTCTTACAGATAATCCATTGAATTTTGAATTAAATGAAGTGGAATAAAAAGGGAATCTTTTGTTAAATTCCATTTATGTTCTTCTCAAAGCCGGAGGTGGCGGTAGTTCCACCCCGACTGTTTGGAGGAGCTCCTGTATTTGTTTAGTCTCTTCGTCGACCTCCGTGTTATAATCGGTATCAAATGATGTTATTGTTGATATCTCAAATTGAGTGTTGATGTGGCGCCGCTTCTTCCTCCATCGCTTGAAGAAGCCGCCGCCGCCCTTCTTCTTCGGTGGCGGAGACAGCAGCATCGGGTGATTAAATGGCATCATGTAGTCAGAATACACCTCGTACTGTCAATCAGTCAATGTAGCAAAGCACCAGTGATCAGTAATTGTCTAATTCTATCAGGAAAGCTTCAAGCTTGTTCAAGATATAGTATGTTTTCACCTCGTCGACGTCTGGAGGAGACGATTCTGCGCACGATCCAACGCTTTGTGTGATGGTTAGGAGTTGCGGAGGTGGCCGCGTAATGACGCGGTCCAGTATATCCAGTGCCACCGACTGGCTCTTGTCAGCGAAGTGCTTAACATAGAATGCGAGCACCTGCCCAGTCTTAACAACCATCCCCCGCACCCTCTTCTCAATGTCGGGCTCGTGTTGCGCCATGAAGGGCCTCACAGCCACGTTGAAGACATAGCTCGTCCCCTGCAAAAATCAGGAACCAAACTAATATTCGTATCTAGAAAGCGAAGAGATGGTCTAATTGTCGTCTCCGATCAACCCAAAATTAGCACCTTGGTTTTGGGGTGCCATAGGAACACAATGAATGCAAGCTTGGCTTCCCCATAGAGCGGCACCCTGAGAAAGAGTAAAAGGTAGAGTCAGCAGGTCGGTCAGTCTTAAGTTTGAATTGGATCATTAGCTTCAATTCAGATACAGGACGAGCACTGCAGTTGTACCAGGAAACAAACAGTTCGCCGAACTTTTCCAGCGCCGTCACCGCCGCTATGATGACCCTGAAAAAACGGCGGGAAATCGTGGAAGGGAGTTAGCTTTCGCTGTTAATATCTTTTTAAAAACACTTTCGCTGAAAATTAAACCAGTCAATTGAATTTTGCAATGTCAGCCAAACAGTAATAAATGTTTGTTTTTTGTGGGTGGTAATTATAATTATCAGCGGGCAGATATGACCAAAAACGTGCAAGCTGTTCGACGAAATTCCCCTGCGGGTTGACGTGAGGTGGTGGGAGTGAGTGTTTGCCGCAAGCTTCCCCAAAGACATAATGATCACAGACAGGAAGGAGATGGTTCAGTAGAAGAAAGGATGGTATCTAAGTCCTGCTGGCATGGATATCGGCGTGCTTCTTAACAATGCCCGTCCACATGCGCCAAATTGCCAACTTGTACACCACAGAATTTGACTTCTGAAGAGCCAAAGCACATGCTATTTCGTTGATGTATCTTTTTGAAAACGTGTTGTGGGTACTAATCATTAATATAAGCAAGCAGATGCGACTATAAACGAGTAAGCTGTTCGACGTTCGACGAAATTCCTCTACGGATTGACGTCGGGTGGTAGTGGGAGTCTGCCGCAAGCAATCCCAAAGACTAATGATCACACAGACAGAAAGAAGATGGATGGTTCAGCATAAGAAAGGATTACATCAATGTCCGGCCTGGCAAGGATATCGGCATGCTTCTTGACAGTGTCATCCAAACACGCCAAATTGCCAACTTGTACACCACAGGATTTGACTTGTGAAGTGCCTAAGCACATGGCATTTCGGCCAGCTAGCCCAGAGGTGGGAATGGATTTATTGGTTCCAAGTTCCAAGCAACTGAGAAGAAATCAAGACAGCGTGGCTCAAAATCTAATGCCACCATCACAACATAAGAAAGACACCCCCCCCCCACACACACACATCGTCAGAGTCAGCGCAACTGTAATAACTGAATCCCAGCAGTCAGGCATATAAGTTTGGGGGACCCGGGTTGGGGTAGATGTATTCCGGGAAATAAAAGCAGTTGTAATAGTAAGGTTGAATGAATCACTACTGTTTACCCACATACCAGTACTGGCACCAGAAGAGCAGTCTATCGGCTCCGGGCCCGCGTATCTCAATGGCCTTGAAGCACTGCAGCGCCGGGTACAGGTATCCCAGTATCAACCTGCATATCGATCAACAGGGACAAGGTTAATTCTCAATCACAGTCCCAGAAACCAAATCCAAAGATTGCCAAATGGGAAGGAAGGAAGGAGGGATGGAGGGAGGAATCAGCAAGAAGGGAATAGGGGCATTTTGGATTTCATTGGGGAATTACTCGAGGACCGCGATGATTAGCTCGCCTAGCATCTTCCCTGTACCCTGTCTTTGATTGGAGCAGGAGACGTCAAGTCTTGTAGAGGAAGGGACAGAACAGAGGTCACACCAGCGCACACGGACGGACGACGAGGTGCGGTGGAAGCCAACAAGAGGAAGACGAACAGACAAAATGAGCAGCAGCTCTGGATGTCCGGAATCGGCGGTGTAGGAGATGTGCTTGGTTTCGAGGTGATCCAATTGGGCTCTTTCGGAAATGGTAGGAAGACGACAGACGAAGCACAGGCTCGGGGCAGGGGTTTCAATGAAAACGGCGCCGGAGATGCCGGTGCTGGGCGCCTTTTTGCGTCACAAGGGCCTCGCGGAATGGCCGGGCTGCTGCTCACATGATGTACGGAGACCCCTGTGTTTGCTTTGCCTCCGAGTTGGGATGGGTGGAACTGGAGAGGGGAGGGGACCTGCCTTGCTGTTGCCGATGACTGTGGACCTGTGACTCTTCTGTAGGACGAGAAAGGCTCCAATGCTCTAGATCTCTCCCTCTCTCTCTCTTGTGCGTGTGATGATGTTTGTGGGGACAAGACAAATGGGCAAATGGTTTTGGGGAATTGATTGCTTGCGGTGAAGAGCTTAGCTTGAGTGATGATCAAACACTAGATCGGCAGTGGAGAAGAGTTGGCGTTCCGCGGAAGGGAAGCGCCGTGACCTACTCTGCTGTGACGGCGTGGTGGGGGAAGTCTGGTAGTGGTGGTTGCTTGCGACCGACGACTTCCCGCCAGGAGCCCAAAGGAAGACAAAAAGAGAGATGAGAGAGAGAGAAAAAAAGGAAAAGGAGCTTCTGCAAAAGAATGTCGTCGAGTAACGAAATGAACAAGGGCAAAAGATGGCTCTATCAAAATGGGCAATGGCTTTCTGGGGCAAGATTCATATGTGCTGTATACACGACTGCCTGCCGCAGCTCGATAGACAGGGCTGGCTCCCCAGATCCAGAGTTTTCCTCATGGACTTCTTTTCTATTATTAGAAATTTGACCTCTTAACTGTTATCCAGTTCAGCGTCTAAGATTGCTAGTTGGTTAACACGTGCTTAGCCAACCGTCTGCGATGATTATAAACAAATTCCGTTTTAAGTTCTCCCGATTGAGAAAGATAATTTTGATGCACAAATCTACCTACAAATCATTCACCGTTGAAATGATTGCTTGCTTGTATTGTTATCGTTGATGAAACTCTACTATGAAAATCCTTCGAACTCAAACAACTACAAATTTTGCTTCCGTCAGGTCAAGGGTCACATTTTGTGTGTTGACGGCAGCTAAATTTACTGCCCCGCAGGGCTGCCGATCAAGTACCGTGAGTAGGTCAGAGCAGGTTAAGCCAGTCTTCACTATTGACAAACGGACAACATGGAAAGGTTGGGGTTAGGTCGGTTGGTTACGCTGCGTTCCAGCCAGCCACTGGGGGCTTCATCTAATCTTGTTATTTCTTGTCATCTTCTTGAAGCAGGACCATACAACGTAGTGAGTCTAGTGACAAAGGCCTGGATCGATGATGTTCTTCTCTTTTCATTTCAATTATATAAACAAAATGTTCACTAGAGCCAACAAAATTTGAGTTTCACATCCGTGTGCACCAACAATAGTACCGAACCACCCCCAATAAAGCATCAATCAGCTCCCCGGTTTCGTCTAACTTTTCAACCAACTCAAGATAGAAACCTCACAACCAAAATTCATAACTGATGCCACTTGGATAATAACACGGGTTCCCAGACTTCGTTTCGTGTATGGGCACGTTTGGTTTGCCGGATTTTGAGAAATCCTGGATTCTGTCCATCCCGCATTACTAAAATACTGCATTGTCAAAATCCCGCAAAATAAAATTTTATGTTTGGTTTGCTGGATTTTGTAAGTGCGGGATTTTTTTTTTGTGTCCACGACCTTCGTCATGTTAGATTTTGGCATCCGGGAGAATTTTGATGGAGACCAAAATGCGGGATTCTTATTATGTCTAAAAATCCCGGGATTAGCCTCATTTCTCCAATCCTGCAAACCAAACGTAAAATTTGCTGAACTGAAGCCCAAAATACAATCCAATACAGCAAAATCCAGGTAACCAAACATGCCCTATATGGAAGCATATTACAAATCAGGCAGTAACAAAAAGTAACTACACTACTATGGTTGCCTGAATAAACCATCCTACATCCACACCATATAATGTATACAACCATTCCCAACAGTTAAAAAAATGATTCATATGTTCACTGTCAGCTCCAATACAACAGCCAATTAGCGCCACCATCAGTCATCTTCCGGTGGATCGAAATCCCGAATCTTGACGTCAGCATCTTCTCCATACTGGATGCAGTTGTCAATGTATGACAACACGTACTGGATGCTGCAACCAGAGAAAGCAAACAAGAATCAGTGATACCATACATTCCTACGCATTTGCATCGCACGATTTGAATTAAGAGAATGTAAAGAAAGATTAATGGAATATACGAATGTTGGTTCAAAGCCATAATTCAGATTAACAAGTTGTTGCATGTACCTGCTCTCTTTCCTCAGATCTAGAGGCACAAAATTTACCATGCTGAACTCGTCCAACTGAAAGAAAAAAGGTAAAACGCGTATGAGAAATAAGTAGAATTGCAAGTAATGCATGGAGGATAATGTAATAAAATCATGAAGACCGCAAAAATTATGCATTTCAAATTAGTTTCGCGCGTCGATTTTGTTGCCTTTGGATGAGTGACTTGGATGAGTGACTTACACTCATCCAAATGGGCTCAAAATTTGTATGTAGCCTAGTTATAGTATGACGGTTAAGATCAACGGTTTACATTTTGCAAAAAATAGTCTTGATATACAAACACACTTGAGTGTATTCGTGCGATCCGTACACTCGAGTGTATTCCAGCCTGACTCTATATAGAGTCAGGCTGGAATACACTCGAGTCAGGCTGGAATACACTCGAGTGTACGGATCGCACGAATACACTCAAGTGTGTTTGTATATCAAGACTATTTTTTGCAAAATGTAAACCGTTGATCTTCACCGTCATACTATAACTAGGCTGCATACAAATTTTGAGCCCATTTGGATGAGTGTAAGTCACTCATCCAAGGGCAACAAAATCGACGCGCGAAACTAATTTGAAATGCATAATTTTTGCGATCTTCATAACATGAGCTATACATATCCAAATGTGCTCAAATTTTGCTTATGAGTTGTTCACGAGATGTTTAAGAAGATCAACGGATTAGATTTTCAAAAAAAAATATTGCATCATGAAAAACTACTTGAGTGTATTCTGCTCCGGATACACTCGAGTGTATTCTAGTCTCTCTCTCTCTCTCTCTCTCTCTCTCTCTCTATATATATATATATATATATATATATATATATATATATATATATATATATATATAGATATAGATACATATATTGTAAATATATAGATACATATATTATACTTACACATCATGGTATGCATGCATATAATACAAAAACATCGCCAAACATGTAATAGTCTATTTTATAAATATGTATTTTGATATATAAGAGCACGCATATATGATATATCGAAATCTACATACACACATCTCAACATATATGCTCATGCAAACATTACAAATATGCCAGATATGTGTACACATATATAAATATTTCAATATATCATACATATATATTAGTATGGACTTTTATAAATATATACATTTTGTGCTAAAAGAATTGAACATATAATTTGTATATCATATTTGTATGTTATCAACAAATAATTCTTTAAAATACCAAAACCACATATCCTCCATTCGATACCCTCTTTGCCCGTACACCGCATATCACTTTCTACAACCATGTGTGGGTAAATGATGAAGTGGTGAATTATATTTGGTAGCAAGGTGGATTGAAAGGCACAAAATAACCCACCACAATTCTTTTGAATTAAGGCCAAGTTGTCATTCACTAGAGATAACAAAACCCATATGCACATTTGACTTTCGATATATATATAGAGAGAGCTAAACAATTTTTTAATGATCATCAAGTATAATAAGATAATTATGTGACCTTAGAACAAGGTAACCAGAGCCATCTGACATTATACATTAAGAATCAACACAGCTAGGGGCTTATCACTCCAACTATCCCAAGCTGGTAAATGCATGCATGACAATTTTGCATGAAGGGCATTAACGACAAGTGGATGAAGAATTTACAGCAAGGTGGTGAGCAGAAACAAAGATGACCAACAAGACGGAGATTAGGATGACCGAGACGATGATGCTGACACTTCAAGGAGACGTTTAGATTTTAGATAGATGGACAGATGGGTTATAGCTGCTCTGAAGGCATCATAGACCTCTATAATAGCCTTGTAGGAGATTGGGATGACCGAGACGATGATGCTGACACTTCAAGGAGACGTTTAGATTTTAGATAGATGGACAGATGGGTTATAGCTGCTCCGAAGGCATCATAGACCTCTATAATAGCCTTGTAGCAAGGAATGGCAAGTCTTTGCGTCCTTGACAACACAAATATGAGAATGAAATTCTAAATAGTGTGATCGTCTCTTGTAAAGCGAGAAACATATATAAGCAGCTTTTTTATAAAAGGCATGTGTATTACATTGGAAAGATTTAGGGATCAAGTGGCTAAAGGAAGTAGGGAACAACCAAGTGTGGGGTGGAAAAGCCACAAAAGACTTTCCCTGGTTTCTGATAAGGATCTATATATACAAGGTAACTAGCACATAACTTTTCCTTCAGCCACTCGATACAAGTAGCACATGGCTTGGTGTAGAAAAGTAACACGTGACTTTTCCTAGTTTCGAATAAGGATTTGTTCAGTATATCATGAGCATGGAATGGCATGGTGTGTGGCACCCGTATTCGGAAACCATGCGTCATATGGAAAAGTCAGAGCAAAAACAGAGCCAGGTGGTGCTACGGCGTGAGGAGACGAGAAAAGCAGCAAAGAAGTGGTTTGCTTGTGTTGCTGAGCTGCCTTGAAATCTGTAATGGCAGCGATAGGCATCCTGACCAAACATGTTGCAAACTGGGCAAGGATCACAACGTCCGTGTCTGTGTTGTGTTGTACAGGCGCCCACCTAGGCGGCACTTGGGTGCCTAGGCTTAAGTCAGCCCGCCTCAAACTGTGCGCCCAACCCCCTAATTGACCTAAGCTGTTTCCTAAGGCATTTTGAGGCCTAAATTAAGCCAATTCAAGGCTAATTTAGCATAAATTAAATCATAATTTGATTGAATTGAGTAATTTTATGGTAAAATTGGGTCTAATTCATCGCAAACGGGGTCAATTTAGAGTAAATTAGGCATGCTGTCTTATTCATTCCAAACGGGGTCAATTTAGGGTAAATTAGGTCTGATTTGGGGGAAAACATATCTAATTTGGGGGAATTAGGTATGATTTGTGGGAAAAAGGCCTGATTTGAGGGAATTCGGTCTAATTTGGGGAAATTAAGTCTGATTTGGTCATGTAAGGCCTCGTTTAGATCAACATACAAAAATTTAGGGTTAATTAGGTTTGATTTGGTCATGTTATGCAAATTCGGTTTGATTTTAGGTCAAATTATGTCAAATTTGAGCAGATTAGGTCTAATTTGGGGAAAGTAAGTCTGGTTTTGCGGGTAATGGTCTAATATGGTAAGATTAGGTCTAATTTGGCCAAATTAGATATTGTTTAGGTCAATATAGGGAAAATTTTGGGAAAATTAGGTCTGATTGGATCATAATATGCAAAATTAGGTTTTATTTAGGCCAAATCATGTCAAAATTGTGCACATTAGGTCTAATTTAGGGGAAACAAGTATGATTTGGGGGGAAATTGTTCTAAATTGGATGACTAGGTCTTATTTGGCCAAATTTTGTCTCATTTAGGTGAATATATGAAAAAATATGGAAATTGGGATTGATTCGGTCATGGTATACAAAATTAGGCCTGGTTTAGGCAAAAATTAGGGTAAAATCGATCAAATTTGATCAAGTTTGGATCAAATGACTTCAAATTAGGGCCAATCAATTCTAGTTTAGGTCTTGTTAGTTTTGATTTAGCCTAAATTCTACGTAATAATATCATACATGTTTTGGCTACAAACATTATACATGTTTAGCTTTCTGATTTCTATATGAATTTTGTTGCTTTCTTCATACGATGCTAGCAAATTGATTGCATATTTATCATGTATATTTATGTGTAAGGATTGTATTTTTCAGAAATTTTACATATATCTGTTAAAATAAAAAATATATAAAAACGCCTGGGCCTCCGCCTAGGCTGTCTGGCGTCCCCCTAGAACGCTTGGTCGCCTGGCCGCCTATACAACCATGCGTCCATGCCCATGACCATTAGAGGCAGTAGAGGTCAGAGATCAGAACATGGGTAGGAGCATGGCGGTATGCACTATCTAGGTAGATAGCTCTTGTTGACGAGCTGTATTGGATCTCATGACTAACCAAAAGGCTGTTCATGGTAGTTGACAGGTGAGGAATGTCAATAGAGGGTGGCCACCATTTCTTTAAATAACGCAAACTGGGTACAGATCAAAACGTCTAGTCCACGTCAATGTTCATTAGGGACAATAGAAGCCAGAGATCAGAATATGGGTAGGTGCAGTGCGACATACCCTGTAGGTTGACGAGCTGTATTGGATCTCATGACTAATCAAAAGGCTGGTTAGCTCATGGTAGTTGATAGGTGTGGCATGTGAAGAGGGAAGCCACCATTTCTTTGCCTGCTTAGTTGTGAAAGGTGTCATTGAAAGGGGGGGCAACAGGTTGTTCAACGGCGACAAACTAGTTAGCAACATACTTGTCAAGGTGTCGCAGAGGGGTGTCTTGCCCCACACCTTGCCTAATATATCGTCTTATGTTTTTTATCTTATGGCATTTATTTTTACTTTAAGCAGTCTATCTTTTGTCCTAATGTTCATAATATATATCATTGTCTAGGTTATGAACCGAATATCCTATTGTTATAAATCTTATTCTTTAAATACAGATTTATTGATTGTTCGTGCTTGCGCCATGTCGCCTTCAATTCAATTTCTAATTTCTCGGGATAGTCGGTATAGATAAATATTTATTTATTGATTGATTTTCTATCTCTTACAATGTTCATTGTTGTTGTTCTTGTTTTAAAATTAATAAATAATATTAGAAAAATAATTGTTATACTCTTTTCCTAAAAACATATGCATATTAGTGGATTAATGATAACTTTATGGGACGAGAGAGTTGTAGCTCAGTGGTAGAGGCTCGGGCTCCCCATAGTAGATATTTGGGTTCAAAACCTCTCGGTAGTGCACTTCAGCTAGCATTATCACGTCAACGTCAAGCAACTCAACATCTGTGTGAATTGACACGTTCCCCTTGTTGTGTGGGTAGGCAAGGAGGGACCGAGGGTTTACACTGTCAGGAGGGTCTCAATTGTTCCCCGTCTTCAAGGGTGGTCCCACGTCATCAAAGAAAAATGTCTTCAGGGGTGGCCCCACGCCATCAAAAAAATTAACTTAATGGATAAAGCTAAAGAAATATATATATGTGTGTGTAATATAACAAATCTGTGAAGGGGAAAATGAAATAAAAAGCATAACACGTATAGATATAGGTAAATGGTTAAAAAGACAACACATTTATACATATATGTAAATGGTTAAAAAGAATATTTTTGCTTGCGCCTAGGCAACGCCTATGAGCGCCTAGACCCGATCCATATTGTTACATGGACGGGTAAAGCCGGTTTTTTGAGCCAAAATTCTATATGGCCTGGGTCAGGGCCGATGTAAACCCAGACCCAAGAAACCTAGATACTCACATTCATTGTGTATACATATATACAACCACATGTTTATATATGATATATATCTTTTGTAAGATATATTCAAGTACAAACTGCCAAATAACATTCCATCCAAATATATTTGGTCATTCATAGTGATAAGGTCAAAATAGTGTAAAAATGTATGCTTAAGTTATATGTACCCATTTTATGTAACATGTTTGCAATAATTTACAACACAATCTAACCTCCTAGTCTGGATGTAAACTACTAACAATAGATGTGTTTCAAAAATCATCTCAACCAGATTGTTATGGAGCAGTCATTCCAAATCACATGTTCATTTTTCAATCAATAGTAAGTTGTTGAAATTTCAACAACGGTGGATCAAATCACTATCTTAGAACTTAGAATAAGAACGGGAGATTTTTCTCGATCAATCCCTCATTCTTTGAGAATCAGAAAGATCCTTTTTGGGTTTGATTGATATTGTTTTATTCTCATCTCATTCAATTTTGATTTTCTTTTGCTCTCTTTTTATTCCCTTCCCGGTGACCCAATCGGTTCAACCGCCGACCCAATGACCCGGCCCTCGGGTCAAAGACCTGAGCGGTTTTGTTAGTTTTATTTTTCCTTTCCTACATCCATGTGACTAGTTTTAAAATCCTTCCATGCAACCCTAACTATTCCATACATTGATATATTCACTTATTTGTATTTGTCACTTGTTGTAAGCATTGCAATACCATTTGTTTTCTTCTTTATGAATAGATACTTGGTTTTGTATGTTTGATGTTTCATAATTCATCATTTCATGGTTTCATACAATAGATCATATACATATATACAAACTTATATAGTAATATATGTATGGAAATACATTTTATTGTAACATACATGCATAAACATGCATGTATATAATAACACTATGTATATGGTGTCATGCTGACATCACCGGGTCAATCGGATCGACCCGACGGTTGAACCAGAGACCCGTGACCCAAGAGCTTTGTCTGGTCAACCCCCGGTCAAGTTTGAAAACCTTGAAAAAACTAGGTCTATTATGTGGACCGAGTATCGTTCGAAATATTTGAACATTATTTGAGCCTAAACACGGCCGACAGTGCATTCAACAATATGGTTTTGGGCACGGGCTTACTAAAACTCGATATAACCCGACTCAATGCTCATCTCTAATCTAGGGTGTGTTGAACCTTACAATAATCATCTAGGCAAGGATATCAGGTTTGCGTCTTTAGGCTTATGCCGTACATATTGATGTCTTGAACCGAAGCTTAAGCCTCAAAATGTCTAAAGCTCGTCCAAAAGCACTAAGGCTCTGAGGCTTAACTGAGACACAAGCCTATGTTATTCATGACGATGTGTTTCGGTTAACCACCAATCTGTACTTGAGATTATTAAACACTTTCTTCAAAATTATTATTGTTAATTATCTCTCTCTGTCTCTAATTTATTAATGTTTTGCTACCAGTCATGATTTTTAATTTTCACTTTGTGTTACCTTTGTATTCATTATGGTGGTGAATTTTGAATCTCATTTTCATCTAATATTAGTTCCTTGTTGTCACTAATTTCATATTGTTTCCCCTAATTTTCTTCATTCAGTTATATATTTGGATCTAATTTGCAAAAGTGTCAATATCTAATGTATTTAAACCATGGAACGCAACTTCGCCGAAACTTCAAACTTCGTGAGTTGGCAAAGTCGATGCTCCAATACTTCGCGGCCGTCTCAACTTCGCCACCATTTTTCCCTGACTTCGTCGTAGTCGTGTTTTTGCTGTTCAATTTGGTCACAACTTCGCCGAAGTTGGCGAAGCTTCGCCGAAGTGGCCAAAGTTGGGCCGAATTTTTGACGGTCCAGTCCATTTAGCCCAAAGCCCTGAAAGTGGATATTTTAAGTGGGTGAGTGGGACGAGGAGCCTCACATTCTTCCTCCCTTGCGTGAAGCTGCTGCTGGAGAGTGTTGGTTTGCTGCTGTTTGCTGAGGTAAGTCCCAGATTTCTTTATTTTTATTTGTTTTTTCATTTATAAATATATAAAACTACTACTAAATCTTATATTCTCCATCTTCTCTACTACTTTCGCCTATAAATATGCATAATAATATAGATCTCGTGATCTGAATTTACTGTTTTAATTTAGCATATAAAAACTGTTAATTAGTAATATTTAGGTAAATATAGCCTAGATTAACCTTAATATACTAAGATCTAGCCTAAATATAACTACATCTAGATTAAATCTACTTAGATCTACTTAGATCTAGCATAGATCTAGCTTAAATATACTTAGATCTTGTATTATTTACAACATACTATCATAAAACAAACAATTAAAATGTTTTAATAAAAATCGTTTTACATAAATATTTTATACTTTTATTTTGCATTAATTAGATTTAGAGTTAGAAAATTCGTAATATTGTATTTAGTTATTTAATGAGTAATTTGTTAAGTTATACTACAATATTTGCAACATATTTAATAATTTCAGTAAATATTAAAATTATTATTAATTTTTAGTTATAAAAAATTATGATTTTCAAATTTCAACCTAGATTATTCACTAGTTCATTAGTTAACTTAGTTTGTTAGCTACTTAGCTAATTAATCCCACTTGATAACTCACTCTACTACCAATTTCCAATCTATTTAATAATTTCAGAAATTATTAATACTTATTTATTACTTAATTTTTAATTTTTAGTTCTAAAAATGTATGATTTTCTACCTAGTTAGCTAACTTAGTGCCACTTATTTGCCTAATATCTAATTATGAGTTAGTCCCACACTCCCACTATTTGTCGAATATTTGTTTCTTATAATTTATTGTGTGAAGGTTTTTCGTGACTGAGGATATGGGTATTTTGTGGGTGCTACTTGTTTTAGTGGTTGGTTCAGGTTGTGATGGTGGAGGATGTGAAGGTGAAGCTGGTGAGTTAGGGGGGAAAGTTGACCCTGCATGGATGTATTGTGAAATGGTTACTGGAACTAGGCAAAAAAACCAAGTGCAATTTCTATAAGAAAACTATAATGAGAGGTGGGATTTCTAGGTTCAAAAAGCACTTGGTGGGGGGGGTATAAATGTTACAAAGTGTAGAGATTGCCCAGATCAAATAAGAAAAATTGTTTCCAAGCAACTCAATCAAAATACCTAAAACACAAGGAAGACAATATTAGAGATGCAAGGTTCAAAGAGATGATGTTTGGTGCATCGATGTCATGAAATGTAGTTGAATTAGAAGATGATGATGATGATGATGCAATGAGACATGCATTGAAAAGATCGAGAATGGAGGAGGCAATCAGACAAGAAGAAGAAGGGCAAATTTAAACCCGACGTGGTTTTGGCCCATCTGATTTCAATGTTGGTGGTGGCAATGGTAGTCGTCCAACAAATGTTGTCAATTTAGAAAGCACAGAAATGCAGGATTTGAGGACCAACAGCATGAGGTATACTTCTTCTGAACCAGGGTTTCGTAAGCAAAGTCATAAGCAGAAAACTTTGACAGGTATGTGGAAGAATGCAAAAGATGTTGTGGCACAGGCGATAGGAAAATTTATATTTGCTAGTGGTATTGCTCCCAATGTGGCACAAGGCCCTTACATGCAACATATGATAGATGTTGTCGCTGAACATGGACGAGGAGTCAAATCATCAACTACACATGACTTGATGAACAAATATCTTCCGCAAGAGAAACTTCAGCTAGAGTAGTGGATTGAGGAGATGAAACAAAAAATTGGTCAATTTTTGGGTTGACACTCATGTGTGATGGTTGGACAAGTGGTACCAAGACACAGATTATCAACTTCTTGGCATATTGTGACGGTGATACATTTTTCATTAAATCAGTTGATGCATCTCGTCACATCTAAGACCACAGGTACCTTGCAAAATTGATTAAAGGTGCGATAAAATATGTTGGAAAAGAGAATGTGTTACAAATTTGCACTGACAATGGGCCAAATTTCCAAAAAGCTGGAAAAACAGTTGAAGAGTCTTCAAAATACAACTTATTTTGGACGTCATGTGCTGCACATTGCATTGATCTAATTTTGAAAGATTTTGGAAAATTAGATCTTTTTACATATGTAATGTCTAGGGCAACAAGAAGTACAAAATTTATATATAATCGCTCTTACCTACTTGCAATGATGCGAAGCCAAGAGTATTGCGGAGGAGACATAGTAAGACCGAGCATTACAAGATTTGCCAGCAACTATAGCGCTTTGCAAAGCTTAAAGCAAAGACGACAAGGTTTAAAAAGGATTTTTGTTTCCGAAGAGTGGGTCAAACACCCTGATAGTAAATCTAACAGAGCCAAAGAAGTGGTGAAAATTTTGAATGATGACTACTTCTGGACTAGAGTGACCAAGGTTGTAAAGATAATGGATCCTATATTACATGTCTTGCGCATGGTGGATGGTGATAAGAATGCCACCATGCCCTACATCTATGAGGCAATGCGCCTTATGAGAGATAAAGTTGAAGAAGCCGTAACTAATGCCAAGGCACAATTCCTAAAAGTTGTGGATGAACGATGGGATGGTATGCTTCTACACCCATTGCATAAAGCAGGTAACAATGTTTTAAAAAGCGTGAAGCAGGAGGCGTGCGGACGGGACCTTGTAGCTGATTAAGCGGCAGGCGGGCGATTAAGTGGGCGATTTTTGAAAAAGTGGATGCTTAAAATCTTTATATATTTATATACAAAATTACATGTATGTGTATATAAAAAATATATTTCTAAGGAAATCAGTAATACTAACCAGTAGTATCAATTAGTAATGAACGAAATCTGCAAGAAAATCAGTAAAATCAGTAAAATCATTAGAAGTATAATAGAGTAATACGATATTTACTTGGATATATTACAGCAGTACCCTATTATATACAGCTTACTTACAAAGTTTGCATTCTAAAGTAGGACTAGGTATATCATAGAACATTTAATGTATACAAGCTTCATATATTATACTCAATACTACTTGGATTATATATTTAATTAACATTACATGCTTACAGCAACATTTTTTCAAAAAGTGGGAAAAAGCGGGCAAAAAAGCGGGAAAAAGGCTGGAAAAAGCGAGTGAAGCGGGAAAAAAGCGAGCGCTCTTCTTCAAACCGAGTAAGTGAGCGCTTAAGGGCAAAATTAAGCGGATGGGGATCTTGGCCGATTAAGCGGCCGCCTGGGCTGTTTTTTTAATACACTGGCATGTAAGGATGTGTCATTGCATTTAGGTCTTAGTGTTAGTCATCTAATATTTTCTAACTTTTGTGTCCTTATATGTGCAGCTTATATTTAAAACCCAAGGTTTCAATACAAAAATGACATTGGGAGAAGAGGAGACTTGGTAATGGGTCTCCAAGAAGTGATAGATAAGCTCTTTGATAACAAAGATTACGCTATTCGAGTTGTTGCACAAGTATGGATAGTACATAATTCTTTATTACACATTATTATAAAATGTTAATCTAATTCTCTCACTGTCCAACTACAACCAATCACTAGATAAAACCATTCAGAGAAGCATTTGGTCTGTTTGGGCTACCAGCGGCTATCTATTCAAGGGAAAAACTCTCCTGGTAAAGAATTACATGATTGGTTAATTTTGATATCATAATAATGAATAGTTGACTTGTTCACTGATTGATCATTGAACATTCTTTATTTTTTACAACTGATTGGTGGATGAATTATGGCTGTAAATGTGAGGAATTGAGATCAGTAGCAGTAAAAGTTTTGTCCCAAACAGCAGCAGCAGGTGGATGTGAAAGAAATTGGTCAACCTTCAACTTGATTCACACAAAAAGAAGGAATAGGTTGTCTGCATCACGCCTTCATGACTTGGTGTTTGTACACAATAATATGAAGTTGAAGCAGAGACACACATAAGAATCATTGAGGAACCCAACAAGCAATGTCGAGATTGATCCTCTTGATTGGGCGTATGTCTACACTGACAGGGGTGACGATGAAGACACGTTACAAGCATGGCTGAACAATAGTAATGAACCTCTACTTGATGAAGGGCGTCCAGGTGGGGGGCCTAATGCCACAATTGCAGGGGCAATGGGGGTTGATGTAGATGAATATCAACAAAGTAAGGGAGCTCAAGAAGATCATACCACTCTTGGAGTGGAAGAAGACATTACACGTATTGATAAAGATGATTTTTGGTAGGGTCTACCAGAGGATGAACCATATGCCTCATCAGGTTCCACCACTCCAGAACCCTCAGGTTCACATGGTGGTGATGATGGGAGCAAAACTCCTGATAGCTATATAAGAGGAGATACACAACCACATAGAACACCATCTCCTCGCCCTCAACCTCAACATCAACATCAATATGAAAGTGGTAGTGGTACTCAAAGACCAACAGACCGACCCTACCAAAGAAAGAGAAAGGGTAAAGCTCCAACACAACAACTAAATCCATTGCCAACGTGCTATGAGAATTGGTATCCACAGGGCCAAGGACATGTGCCTCAACCTGTTTATCAGGCATCTCACTACAACATGGACAATATCACAGAATCAATTGGAAGTTTGTCATTAGGAGGTCAATCAAGAACAACAGCAAGCACCTTTGTGGATGATTTATTGGGGTTTACTGGGCCTACTTCTGGAGGATTTTATCAACAAGAACCTGTTCCTGGATATTATGGTGGTGATTCAAAAGGAACTTATGGAAGTCAGGTTTCCCATGGAGGTGATAATGAATCATATAGTTACTTAGGCCCTGGATATGTCCCTGATCCTTATGCAGCTACAACTGATACTACATCAGGCGTTGAAAGTCAATACTATCCACAAATGGCACAACCCGAGCCCCCACCACAACCTAACATATATGTACCCCCTTCTGATTCTGAAGTAGAAAGGCCGCCTCGTACACCAGAATTTCACAACTTCACACCAGGATCTCATGCCTCCAGATATCCAACACATCTTGCATTGTATACAAGATTTGGATATTTGTCAGAAATATCCAATGAAGATTTTGCTGCATATGTGCATGATTATGAGCTCAACCACTCTCAACACACACCTTAGATGCAATATGCTATGAGAATTGATAACCAAATGTCACTACTTAGGCAGACTCAAGCTGCTCAACATTCAGGCTACGATTTTGGAAGGCATTCAGCTTTTTACTGAAGAGTGAAGACATTTATCGGGTATGCACTTCATTTTAGTGAATTGTAATTTATATTTTGTATGTATTATATGGAAGTATGAAAGATATTGCGTGGATGTATGCTGAATTAGAGAATTGTATAAGAATTTGTAAATTTTTATTTGCAAGTTTAACACATGACTATTGAGACTTGAGAACATTAGCAAATATGCATCATTTACTACTTTGTATTATCAACCTAACTAGCGCTAGAGAGTCATGAATTGTGTTTTGTGTTGAATTAATATATGGGAATTAGTTAGAGCATAATTTGAAAGTTTCCAATCGAAGTTATACATCATTTTGCAAAAAAAAACACCATCGAAGTTTGTCGAAGTTTGCGTCTAACTTCCTCGAAGTTTCCACAAACTTCCACTTCCACACCTAGCGAAGTCGAAACGAAGTCAAGAGTCCTGCATCATGATTTAAACATATTTTATTTTATATTTTGGCGGTTTATTATTAACTTTGCTCTTAACTCTTACTCATCCTTGGTAAGTTATGTTAATTTTATTAATTAGTTCTAATTTTGTTTATATTTAATACTTACATTATACACATACCTATAAACATCAATATAAAGAAAAATATATAAATACATATAGACGAATCTCATTTTCACCTAATATTGGTTCCTTATTGCCACTAATTTCAAATCGTTTCCCCTAATTTTCATTCAGTTACACATTTGGATCTAATTTGCAAAAGCATTGATATCTAATTATTTGGTACATATTTATGATTCACTGACTTTGCTCTTAACCCTTATTCATTCTTGTTAAGCTATGTTAAAATTATTAATTAGTTTTCATTTGTTCATTATAGTACCTACACTATATAGATACTTATAATATCAATACAAAGAATATATATATATATATATATACATATAGATATTCTACATCTGTACAAATTAGTCTTTTTATGAACGCCTATACACATTTCAAGGTTTACGCCTCAGCTCACTGAGATGAAAAACGTCTCAGTAGGCCTTCGCACACTTTAAAACATTTAATTTGCAGTGCTAGGCGATATATGTTGGGTTAGGGAGTTGTGCGACCGCGACTATAGTGGACGACATGTATCCTAGTGGTGGTTTATCAGACAATGAGGGTGCTAGGAAGCCAACCACACCAACAAATAATGATTTAGCTTGGACATTGCACTAGTGTTCTTGGGACCAATGAAATGATTGACTATTGAGTCAATATCAACAGCAAACTATCCACCCAAGTAAAATGTGTATGGATGCCCTACATATTCAATATTTGATATTATAACACAAATAAGTTCATGCACGTATATAGCTCATACTTGCAAAATCGCATAACTTAATTCCTACATTTTCTCATCGAAATCCTTAAGGAACAGGACAGTTCCCTTACCTCCCACATGAAGGACCCCCCCAACTTACCCCCACATAAAATTTTATTGCATAAAAAGATGCATTTAGGTATAGAGATCACGCCTGTAAAATTTCATAAATTAATTCATTCATCTTGGCGTTGAAACGGGCACGGTTGCATCTATTGGAATTTTGTCGAAATATTAAAAATTTCTGGTTTCCATGTTGTCGAAACGGCATCAAAATCAGATACCTCGTTTCTTGTTTATATACAGATGGTTTTACGGGTAGCAAGGTATAGTACATCTATATGTCAGAGAGTATTTCTATTGATTTATATATGAATCTATTGAAATAATATTTGAATCAATCTAATTTTCAGTTCAAGCAAAAAGCCTAAGTTTCATTTTTGTGATTTATAGTTATATCAGCTGATTGTTTTATGCTCTTTTCATAAGTTCAAAGAGCCTTAGACCGAGACCTCAGATCTACTCAACTTCATTTGGTTTCGTTCTGATAGACAAGTAAACATTACGTGGATTAAAGATTCTAGCAAATGAGTTTGATCTAATTAATTATTTCTAGCCAATATAGACAATTCTATGACTGCAAAGGGAAGATAATAGAACTGATAACTGACTAACTAACCAGATCAGCTAATGCCTTGTTAAGCTTGCCGAACTGAGGTGCCATTTTCTGGTTTAATTCAGACAACAAAACCCTGGCCTCGGGATCTAGGAAGCTGCAATAAACGAGAGAACAGATATATAAATTAATAAAAACATTTAATACATGCTCATGAAAAAGCAAGAGCAGCAAATGGGGCACACCGCTTAACATCCTTTTTATTAGCAACCAGGTCCATCTTTGACAGAATGTTGACATGTGGCAGCTCAAGCTGTACCATTGCAGATAAAGAAGCCATACAACCACTAATATACTTGGTAACATCGGTAACGAACTGCAACAAAGAAGAAAGCTTAGTTGAGAGACTTCTAAATTAAATTAAATGCACGAAAAAATTGAATAAGCATACCAACCTGTGAGTCAAGCAAATACACAGCACAAACGGTGAAATTCTTGCGCCTCAAATATTCCACAAAGTTTTTGAGAACGGGTACATGACTAAAAAGTTCTATTTGACCTGTAACAGATTGAAGTCACACAAACAAAAGCTTTAGTTTAAGGAAGATTTACCTTTGAACTAGCAAAGACCAAAACTAGCTCTGGATTTCAGCAAATTCTTGTACTCATTGTGAAGTAATCAAAGTACATGATGAAAATGGCAGTTAGAAAATGGAATGCCAGATCTACATATATCAATATGCAGTCTTAGCTATTTACGAATGGATGATACAAGACATTTCGTTTCCAAAACACACAAAAAGATCAATTAGAAGTTTATAGAAAGTAATTGATAAAGTCAAAAGAAATCGGACGGTCACCATCAATTCATGTCTTGACGAAAGTGATAAGAGAATGTTGTATATTGACTATTTAGGCTAGATGAAAGTTGATAGCAGCATCCTACAGGTGTCCTAATCTAGTGTCACGTATTTTCCCATCAAACAAGATGGGAATCATAAAAGAGTGATCATCTTGTGTAACAGATTTCCCCATCAAATGAGATGGGGAATCATAAAAGAGTGATCAGTAGTACCACTCCTCCAAACCCACAATGACAGTGTAAATTACAGGATACAACGAACTCGTATCATCACATATAGTAAAAAATACAAAACTATTCACCTATGGGATCATACTATCATGTCAAAAATTACATGGAACTCTTAACCGATCCCTAATTCAACATGGTTTCTGATCCACCCATCTAGACTCACAGCCCCTTACTGCTCCAAATTTAATTATGTGCTCTCTCATTTGGTAACTTTTCAAATTCTCGATCAATATAGGATCAGCTTTGAATTACTGTTAAAGGACTTCCAAGTCCCAGAATCGCACTAATTCCCTAAACTAATAACCAATTGAACTACAATTCCTTGTTGGATACTATCAAATAGCATCTGTCCAAATGGGACTCCTTCCAAGGCTAAAGCAAAGACAATTTCAGAGACAATTCCAACAGTAGAGAAACACATCAACGAATATGGGAAAAATCATGGTACCTAGTATTACAGATCAATCAGAATTTCACAATCAACAGATTTTTTATTAGCTCAAAGAACGATCCATATCCATCTTGGCTATTATAAGATGCAAAAGGAATTGCTAAACCAGGGGAAACACGGAAAGCATTAAGTATTAGTTTAGCCAAATAAAGTCGCCTGATACAAGCAAATTGTTGTCAGATATAAGCATTTGTTTCTTTCCATGAGGAAAAAAATATCATCAACAATTCAAATTATCAAAGCCTTCATCCAAGGCATACGTGTTGAGTCGGCCGCCTAGTCGCCCACTAGTCGGCTGGTCGCTGGAGTGGGGTCCGACTAGCGTACCGCCCAAATTTGGACCTCAGTTTGGCGTCCACCCAGGCCGTCTGGTCGGCTAGTCGGCCGACTAGCCCGAGTGGTTGGCCGAAGCCAAGTCTAGGCGGCCGCTTAGTTAGGCTAGAGCCAATAATTATAAGGTTTTTTTTTGCTATTCTAATTCCCCCTACTCCCTCTCGAATTGTTTGTGTTTGTCTTTTGCAATGATTTGATGTGAGCATCAATTTCATTCAAACTACACTAGTTCAACTAATAACTTTTAATTTAGTTACAGCAATTCAACAAGCACTTAAAGATTAAATTTATAACGGTATATCACTTTTCTCTATCTAATTATATTTGTTTAATTTGAATACATTAAATAGTCTTCATTCAAAATTTTTGAGGTGTAGTATGACATCATTTACCAAATCTAGGTTATTATATGCTTGGATACATGCTTACATTAGTGGATTTTTATATTATTGTATATAACTATATGTAGATGATCAATATTATGTAAATTTCATACCTACGACTGGGCGACCGACTAGTCGGCTGGTCGCCCAAGCTGGAAAGGTGACCAACTGGCCGCCTTGACAAGTATGATCCAAGGCATCTTCAAGAAAGCCACTATTGGAATTCCAATGAGTTGTTCTTTCATTTCATAAAAATATAAATTACCATTGCTAGATAAAAAAAAATCATATTTCCTAGCCCTAATTTTCCTATATTTGCATATGTTGCCTTGCTACTATTAGAAACAGAACACCAGCAGGCAAGCCAGCGACTAATGCTACTATTTTTTACTCTTCCTTCGACAGTCTGGTTAGAGGTTGAATGCTTATTAGCATTAGTGAATATTAGACCATATTAACTTGACATTTACACTGGTGGCTTATTTGGTTCACATAAATACAGCAGCTCCCCCCTTTCCCCCCATGTAAGCCAATTTTCCCCCCGTCTTCCCCTTTCTTCGTGATTTTTCTTTTTTCATTGCCCCTTGTTCCTAATTCATGATATTTTCCTCTTTATTTTCTTTTACCCTGCCTTCCTCTACTTCCATCTTCCTCCTTGACCGTGTGATTCCTTCCTTGCTTTTTTCCTTTTTCCCCTCCTTCCCCCTTTCTCCCTGACTCTTGAGTTCTTCCTTTTTGCTATTTTTTTCCCTTGTTCCCCCTTTCACCTTTCTTCATGACTCTTGAATATCTTCCTTTTTTTCTTTCCCCTCCTTCCCCTGGCCTCCTATTCCATCATGTTTCCTTCCTAGCTAATATTAGGACTATCAGAATAGTCACATATCAACACTCCCTCGCCTTATTTTTATCCATCCTTCTGACCTCCGGGAAAACTCTTGTTCGTTTCTTTCAATAATAAACTTGTGGCTCGTCTATGTATGCCCCTCTTTCTCTCTTGTTGATTGCGGGTTTGTTGCTATTCTTTATCGTTCCTCCTCTTTCTTTGTTTACTCATTCATAGGCATCTTTGAAGCTCCTAGCACATCCTCAAGGCCATGTTTTGTTTTCTTCACTTCTAGTCTAGACAGTAAGTAGATGTTCTCTTCTCTCCTCTTAATTTCCATTTTTTTTTGCGTGATCTTAATGATTTTGTATTGTTGTTTGGGTCTCTAGTAGTATATAAATTTTTTAAAAACATATGATACTCATATATGCTCGCATATTGTGCCAGTCCTACCTTTGATACAAAAACCCTATGTCACATAATTTGGGGCATTGTTGAATTATTCACCTATAATTTGCAAAGTTTTCATCAGACATGCCCAAATTTTGCATTAAACCCGCACTTTTTCTGAATTTTACGTAATATCATACTTGTCAAGGCGTCTAGGCGGTGGGTTTAAGCCAAGGGGCGCCTAGCCCGCCTAAGCAGGCATTCTGAGCGTTTTTTTCAGTTACATATTTAAATGTTTTTACACCTGATATTATATGTGATTATATTGTTTATTCATTAAATGTTATTATAAGTGTAATTTGAATTGATAACTATAGGGGAATAAGGGGGGAAGAGAATTGACAGGACGAAAAAGAAACAACAGTAAGAAGGTAAGTAGGAATTGGAGAGAGAAAACGGGATAAAAAGAAGCATACAAATGGTAGGAGTTGTGCAGGAAGAACTCAGAATAAAACAAGCACAAGGGCAGTAAAAGCGGATTGAAAGAGGAGGAAGAATTCAAGAAAACAAAATAAAAAACAGCAGTAGCAGGTGTTAAACTTAAAACAGAAAATATAGAGGAAGGCAGAATATGCAAGTAGAATAAATGGACACATGCAAACAATAGTAGCTGTCAGAGAAGATTTAGGAGGAAGAAATCAGAAAAAGAACAAATATATACAAATAGTAGTAGTAGATTTGGGAACAGGAGATATAGGACAAATTTGAAATAAGAAATATGCACATACTCACATAGTAGTAGGAGGGGATATAGGAGTAATAACTCAAAAAAAAAAAACAGCAGCAGTAGGATTTAGGACTAAAATGCAGGAGAAAGGACAAAAAAGGAAAAGAAGCAAGAAAAACAGACATATGAGGAAGTAGATAAAATATAACATACTACACTATGAGGACTTACCAATTTGGCCCAAATCAGACCTAATTTCCCCAATGCAGACCTACTTTCCGCCAGATCAGACCTAATTTTCCAAAATTTGACCCAATTTGGCCTAAATCAGACCTATATCAACCATAAAAAAACTCAAGGTGATATTATTTGACCAAATCTAGACTTGATGCATGCTAATTTACCCTAAAAGGCCTTTGCCTCCCACTGGATGCACTTAATAGGCTGGGCGCCTAGTTTGAGGCACCTTGCCTAGCACCTTGATAACTGAGCGTAATATTCGTGTTTTATTTGCCATTCACGTATTTTCACATTTTATTCCCAATAAAACGAATTCCCAATAAAAACCAGTCAGTTAAGATTTCTTCTTGTTTCAATATTTTCTTAAGCCTATTTCTCCTCCATTCATTGAATTTTTGTTTCTACTTTATTTAATTTGATTTAAGAAGCTCAAGGTGAGATTGAACTCCTGTGGTACTCGAGCTGAAATTGAGACTTCAAGGCTGATATTTGTCCCATTTGGATGAGTGTAAGTCACTCATCCAAGGGCAACAAAATCGACGCGCGAAACTAATTTGAAATGTATAATTTTTGCGGTCTTTCAGTTCGCACGGATACACTCAAGTGTGTTTGCATATCAAGACTATTTTTTGCAAGATGTAAACCATTGATCTTCACCGTCAAACTATAACTAGGTTACATACAAATTTTGAGCCCATTTGGATGAGTGTAAGTCACTCATCCAAGGGCAACAAAATCGACGCGTGAAACTAATTTGAAATGTATAATTTTTGCGGTCTTTATAACATGACCTATAAATGTCCAAATGTGCTCAAATTTTACATATGATCTATTCACAACATGTTTAAGAAGATCAATGGATTAGATTTTTGGAAAAAAAATATTGCATCATGAAAAACTACTGGAGTGTATTCTGCTCCGAATACACTCGAGTGTGTGTGTGTGTGTATATATATATATATATATATATATATATATATATATATCAGAATTTTTCCCGAATGGTTGATTGAACTTCTACCATATTGTTGCCATTTTTGATCTGAAATTCACACATTATTCCCTAATGCCGAAGTTTTCAGCCTAGCCGAATAATTGCCGAATGTCAAATTTGTGACTATGCAAAAAAAAAATCATTTATGTAAATTATTGCTTAAGTGTGTTTGATTATGTCCAAAGAGTTTTCTCACAAATTATCATAAATTATACCTTCATTATATAAGTTGAACAAGAACATATTTTCCAAATTCAATAAAAAAATCTGTATAAGTTCCATAGATATAGAGGCAATCATGCACTTCACTCTACGGCACCAATTAGTTTCTGGAGGACAGTAGGTGGTGTATGGGGGCGAGGGGACAGTACTAGAAATAACAGAAACTTCCATGGGTAGTTGAGGCCGTCCTGGATATTATTTGGACTTCATTGAACAAGCAGTGAACAGGGCTTCGAGGTGTCGACTTGTTTTTTACACATGGACAATTATATGTTATTCCATCATCATCATCATCAAAGCCTCAATCCCAATCATGTTGGGGTCAGCTATATGTTATATATATAAAAATATATATATATATAAACAATGAGTCTCCTCCTTCCTCTTCCTCCATCACACCACCAGTATGTCTCCCCCTCTTACTCCTATAAGCCATTGACAATCATCCATTATAAATCACTATTGTAAATATAATTCAACATCCTATTGAACACTAATTCTAGGAATTTGACATGCAAATTCAATATAAATTATAGCTCAGCGTCTCCATTTTTACACTTTTTTATTTCATATTGCAAATGTATTTGGTCTATTTATAATGTATGATTTCACGTTGTAACCTAACATTGGTTTCATCCTAGGAAACACGGACACTTCTGGACAGACCCTGTGTCCTTGTCGGACACGTTTTGGACACGGACACTTCCCGGACACGGCCCAAAATGTTTTGGACACGGCTGGGGCGTGTCCAGTTCATTTTGGTCTTTTTTTTGCACCCCGGACACAGCTGGACACTACCCAGACATTTCCTAGACACATCACTGGAACTGCTGCTGCTGCAATAGCCTATTTCAGAGTGCAAATGTTGAATATACAGCTCATGTTTATGCCTTATTACGGAGATAATCTAACACAGAGCTGAGATCTAACCACAATTACAAACAAATCTGTTGAAAAGAGCCAATATGCAATTTCTAGGCTGAATCAGATATTATAAGCCAAATTGTAGTCAAATAAGTTGGTTAAATGAGTAACTCATATACATTTACAAGAAACATACATTTAGGTTTTCTACTTCATATTGTTTTACCAAACACAAAGACATACATCTATCTGCATATAAGATTATACATACATAGATACATTAATATGGACAAAGTTTAAGATAAATTTCAGTTCATACATCATGCACCCACATACATATAAGATTATACATACATAGATACATTAATTTGGACAAACTTTAAGATAAATTTCAGTTCAAACGTCATACACCCACATATATGTATTAAAAAAAATCCTCCTTATCTAATGCCGTGTCCGTGTCCTACATTTTAGAAATTAGCCGTGTCCCGTGTTCGTGTTCGTATCAGTGTCCGGGTCTAGAAACGTGTCTGTGCTTCCTTGGTTTCATCATTTTGCATACGTTAAAGTTTACACTCATATTGCTTATGAATTCTGGTTTGGTTTTATTTTTCTTTTGTGTTTGTTTCTATCTATGGGAAGACCTTACAAAGAGAAATTTTGAATCTCTACATCTCAACCTATATATGACCCATGATAGAGCGGAATGGAAATGAAGGATCCATGTAGCCGACCCCAACATAGTTAGGACTGAGTCTTAGATGATGATGACGATGTTTGTTTCTATATATCTCACGTAATGACTTACTTTACATCTTTTGATGGATGGATGTTATTTCTACCATTTCCATGATCAGTATGTGTATGCCGCGTCTGATGCCATGTTTGTGACCTGTTTTAACAAATCACCATGCCCCATTTTAATTCCATGTCGTGTCTAGCGTTGGTTTTTCCTTGAAGTCACATTGAGTATATGTGGTGTGATAACAAAATTTAGAGAAATGCATCGAACTCGAGTGGTAATAAATGAGCAATGCGTCTACACTCTACACACATGACCGCTTGTATCGCATGACAAGCAAAGGAATCAACACTAGGGAAGAGTGTTGGTAAAGAAGCTAGACATGATACATCAATGTATAAATGTTGTGAACATTGAACAAGGGTAGTCATAAGTAACTTGATGAAGGTATCCAAACTAGTCCAAGTCAGAAAGCTTTGAATGCTTTTTTGGAATATAGACCATTTGACCATGAATTTCTTAAAAAGATGTGGACACGGTATAATAACAGTATGATCATAAGAAACTAAGTGAACACATGGAAGATGTTTGCATATGGGAAACTAGCTACAAAGTATAGTTTAAAGCCTATAGGTATAGACAAACCCTATGCCTCCTCTATCCACACAACTAAGAGAACATATGGAAGATGTCTCTCCTCGACCTCCTCCATTGTCCTCAATCTACACCAACCCTCTGTCTCCTCTATCGACACAAACCCCGGACCTCCACCACCTTCCCCACTCCTTTGCCTTCTTCTACTCCTCCACATTTAGAGGTTTATACCTCGTGAATGTCATGTCACCTCAAGCACCATTGAACTACCTTGCAAGTTAAAGCTAGGCCGCATGAATGGTTGTTTCGAGGCATGCCTTTTAATACCACGCCGAGGAGATTAATCATGTACCTTATCATTCTTAAAAGGCGAATCACGGAGAAGTGTAGAGAATATAACATAAATCCTCACATGATTGTAGGGCTTTATAAAAGGCGTATAATTAAGTACCATTGAATTTTCTTTGGCAGATTTTGGACAAAAAGTTGGGATCTTCATCGTCTCAGATATTAATCAAATAGAAAAATGGTTCATTTGATAAAATTGTCATGTTAACAGAGGGCAGAGACAAAAGTCTCATTCATAGTTTTTATGTTCCAAGGATTGACTTGTAAGCCACGGTCAATTTGTTTAAATTATGGATGATGACATTACATTCTGCACAAATGTTTTCTGGGTGTATTACTTGTTGATGATAATTGTTCTCATTGAAGAAGCTTGACATGGATTGAATCACAAGCTGGAAGTATGAAGAATTACATTGAAATCTAAGGGCTTCAAGTTATACAAAAACATGCATTGCAATTTCAGCCAATTTGAAAAAGTAGACAAAGTTGGAATCGAGTTAGTAGAATCAAATGTCCTCATCCGTGAATATTTTCATCATCAAAACTCTACTATATAACAGGAAAGTTTAAGAGGTTGATATAATGGAATGAGTCCATAATACCATTCAGATTGTAATAAAAAATTCTTAGAGCAACATACGATCATTTCACTTTTATAGCAACAAATGTTGGACCATGAAGAAGAAAGTGCTAGCAAAATGCTAGCATAAATGAAAATGCCAAGATAGTGTATAGGAATACAAGAACATATGGCACATTAATTGACTATATATAAAAATAAAGTGGGAAGAGAAATTGTTGAGGATAAACTATGAGAGGGTGCTCTCAAATGGTTTGAACATATATGACATAAGTCAGAGAGTAATGTTATCGAGCCACACACGGTTTGAAGGAGGTAGTTGAAATCACTTGGAGGGAGCTAACAAGAACGAAGCTAAGATTATTGCATCCTAGTGTGACTGGATCACAAATCGAGTTGAATAGTTAAATTAAATTCATATTGCTAATTTCAGCAAGGTTGGGGTTGAAGCTAAGATGAAGATGAGCACTCTGAAAAAATCCTAAGTTATTGTCATGCTAGTGCAAGTTATGTCATAGTGGTTGTCTTACTTATCTATTGCACTTCAAATTGTTTATGGGCCAAATGATGTCCAAAACACAAAACTAAATATGCAGGGCTTCATGCTACAATGGGTCCCATATCATTTTTCCTCAAGAGGTGTTCTAGTAATAAAAACTAACATTTACAAGGCATGTGAGCAATATGTGAGTGGTCCTAGTTCCTCCTTTGTGTGAGGAACATGATTTCACTCTAAGATGGAGTTTCTAGCGGAAGGCTCTAACTAGAAGATGTCAGACGACTGCAGGCATTGAGAAGAAACAAAAGACAACAATCCATGAGAGGGATGGCGATTGCTCACCTTATAGGATAGAAGGCATGATCATGGAAAAGGCAACAAGCTGGGCACTAGGCATGTGTGGTGAGTCAAGTTGGTCACAAGGCGATGGGGCTTGTGGCATGAAAATTCAAGTGTTGGATGGTGGCATAGAACATAGGTTGGATTGATAATACTTCTTCACATATAAGTAAAAGGAGGCCGTGCAGCACAACTCGGAAGATAACATTTTTGATACCATCAAAAGAGAATGATAGTGTAGAGAAGTTAATGTTTGAGGGAGAAGGCAAAATAGGAGGAGAGAATATTGGCTCTGGCTTGAGATTAAATTGCTAGCACCAATATAATTACAGAAAGAGGATTAAAGACTCAAAAACATTGGTGATAGGTGACCCTTATTTCTACATATGGGAGAAGTTACATAAAAGAAACCATAATTCAAATTTTGCATTAGTGCAATTTACTAGAGAACTTATTTAAACTCCCTCCACAAGTAAGAACCTTAGTGATTCACACAATCCTTACTGCAATATTTTACTTGGTTGCCCAATACACTCTAGTTTGCAACCACAACCATAATGGTGAAAACAACTTTAAAGATTTGAGAGGAAAGCATATTGGTATAGTTATATTAGCAAGGTATACACATCAAAATTAAGAAATGGGATAACTGAACTAGGCCCCAGAACTCAACAAATTAAGAATCCAATTGGCGTTGAGCCAATAACAACTTTAGACACACAATGAAAGCCTAATCCATTAAATGGGTGGCTCCTAAATGAGTACCCCATAAATAAGGCAACACTCACTGGTTGCCTCATCTGCAAAGTTCCAATGCGTTTTCTAATTCACTCCCATTCTTCAATTAACTTGACAAGCAGTACTTAAGCCAATACTTGGCCAATTCGACTCCTAAGCCAATGGAGCCCTATTTAATGCAGTTGATCAAACTTCAAATCGTTGAAAGTTCAATTCACTCAAATTGTCTTAATTAACAATCATTGACACCCTAACTAATCTAATCATAATTTTAACCTACAACCACGGCATTACACCTCCAAATTGGGCAAAGCACATGGAGCGATTGTCTAGAGTGTTTCTTGAATGTGAGCAACTCCTTAATGTGCCAAAATGCACATAATGCCTATAAATATCGTACAAACCAAAGAGAGTGCCATGTGTGTGGGGTGATCGTGTAAGGGCATTCTAATTAAGGTGTATACCTAGACGTGCCTAAGGCATCCCCCTGGAGTGGTAGCATCTAGCTTTGAGCATCGCCTAATTTGCCACCTTAGGTTGTTTTGTAGGTGCTAGGGCATATAAGCATATGTTATGTTCTCTCTATCATTTGAATGCTCAAATAGAAAATTTGTATGTATATTTTGCGCCAAATCTCTTTTTTATTTGGGTTAATATTCTATATGTGCACTTGTTATATGCTTTCAATTTTTCTTTCTTAGTGGCTATGTTAAGAAGGATAGCCACTACTTTGTTGAAGACTTCGATGACATTAAATCTCAATTTCTTAATTGATTCTCTATCACTTGCATTATTTTAAATTTCCTTTCGTGTTTTTCACATTAATGTTAATAAGAAATTATTTGAAATGCATAATGGTTATGTTTTCGTGCTGTAAAATACATGTATGCAAGGGGATTATCCATAAATATTTACGCATGAGGGGGGAATATTTACGAAAACCATGAGACATGTATATAAATAGAAAATGTGTGCTAATTTTTATAAGTTGACTAGGTGATGCTAGGCGTGCAAAGCATCCAGGCTCCTAGCCATGGCACCTTGACACCGTGTCTCCTTAACAAGTAAAGTCATGGACCTCCCATGTGCATGCCAAGGTTTAGAGACAGACGTCCCAAATTGCAATGGAAAACCTATAAATGGAACCTAAGTGTCTAACATCCACCATGGACTGATAATCAATCAATGAGCTTAGGAGAAACCACCAAAATTTGAGGAAAATACACAATAAATAACATCATAAAAGCTACAAATTTGTTCCCAAAAGTTGATGCAAGCACAATTCAAGATATTGCAGAGCTCCACCCAACCACCTCTACCCTTCTTCTATGTTGTCAGTTAGGCAAAACTACACTCGACTTTCGATTGTAAGATGGCAAGGTATTACAACTGAATAAATTTTGCCTTGGTTAGATTATGCTCTAAAATTATTCAAAAAATCAAGTCAAATATCATTTGTTAAAATCGTTAGAATATAATAAGGGGATAAAAAATGAGAACTTATGTGCATCATGTAAATCCCTTATTATCCGTAGATGCAGCTTAGAGTTCAAATCAACAAACGGCCTCCTTATTTTGCAAGGTTTGTATGGTGCTACTTGCATGAGAAATGTGAGGATCAAACAAGCCTTTAAAGTGAGGTCGCAAGCTACCCAGTGTGTTCACAAAACTTGCAATTAATTCCATTAGCAAAAGGCACCCCCCTTAAAGTTCATATTGGTGTTAACTTTATAATACACCTTTGCTCCTCCCCTCTTATGATTAGACCTCTTCCTTATTGTTGTGTAAACCTAGAGTGAGAACTAGTAAAAGTTGATTCAGTCAAAGAGAGAGAAGTCCAAGGTTAGGACGCACTATAAGCTTCCTTTAATAGTGGAAGTTAGCGCATAAAGGTTGGAAGATGTCGTAACTGGACATGAACGTTGGAACTAGTGTATCAAAAAACGGCCCAGGCGGCCGCTTCGGCCAAGACCCCCATCCGCTTAATTTTTCTCTTAAGCGCACGCTTACTCGGTTTGAAGAAAAGCGCCCGCTTTTTTCCCACTTCACCCGCTTTTTCCCGCCTTTTTCCTGCGTTTTTGCCCGCTTTTTGAAAAAAAATGCTGTTGTAAGCATGTAATGTTAATTAAATATATAATCCAAGTAGTATTGAGTATAATATATGAAGCTTGTATACATTAAATGTTCTATGATATACCTAGTCCTACTTTAGAATGCAAACTTTGTATGTAAGCTGTATATAATAGGGTACTGCTGTAATGTATCCAAGTAAATATCGTATTACTCTATTATACTTCTAATGGTTTTACTGATTTTCTTGCAGATTTCGTTCATTACTAATTGATACTACTGGTTAGTATTACTGATTTCCTTAGAAATAATTTTTTTATATACACATACATGTAATTTTGTATATAAATATATAAGATTTTACGCATCCGCTTTTTCAAAAATCGCCCGCCTGACACTTAATCGGCTACAAGGTCCCGTCCGCACGCCTCCCGCTTCACACTTTATAAAACATTGGTTGGAACATTCTTCACTAGATAGTAGCCTATCTAATGGGACATGAGTCTATTTCTTCATCCCATCCTCCTTGTCGCACTTTAATTCACCAACCAATTTTGTAAAACAAATCCCGCTCTTCTAAAAAATCTAATTTAAAATGCAATAAAAAACCTAATAATTGGAAGATCAAACTTGCATTTGGTCAGCAAAAGAAAACTACTTGCATAGTATTTAAGGCAGAAACTCTTGCTTGTTAATTAACCTTCGTGATAAAAAACAATTTCTAAATTTTTACAATAAGTTATCCTACATCACATTGTCCTAAGATTTGCCAAAATCGAGATGACAACATACGCAATAATAAACTAAATTCCAAGAGAATGGTGAGTGAGAGTTGGGCATATCTGTAAAAAGATACCTTCGCCAGCCATAGTAACAAAAGTCTCCAAATTTTACGAAAAATCGACGATTTTTTGCGATTTTGTAGGCTCTCGAATGTTCACCACGATTTAATACGTCGGTCGCCGATTTATCACGATTTTTCACGATTTTTCCCGCTTATTCGAGATTTATACAATTTTTCACGATTCTTAATGACTTCTCACGTTTTTTCACGATTTTTCTCTTTTAAGTCGTTTGCTCTTTCTTTTATTAAACCATGTATACAAAACTTTTGATATACACTAAACCTCCAACTCCCCACTTTCCCGACAATCCATTGTTATTATTCAACTATTCTTTAATTTTGTTCCTACTTTTCTCACTCGATAAGATTGTATGTCTAGTGATCTTAAAATTTACATTTGTATCTGATATGTATGTATATACATACATACATACATATGTATATCTATATATGTATATATACATGTATGTATATATGTGTATATATAAGTATATATACATATACACATATGTATAGCCGACTTATTCTCGATTATTTTCGAATAGTTGACCGAAGTTTGACCGAAATATATTGATTTTTTCACGATTTTTTCCGAATTTCGATTTTTTCTGGCCAGCCGAGAAGTTGTCAAATCCCAAACTTGTCACTATGTCGCCAGCTATAATTATTGGATTCTTGATTTGGCAACAACCATGTTTTAGGGAGTCATATTGCTATCATTCCATCTCATAGAGGTATTCCAACTCTTATAGTTTATTTAGCACTATCGATTCTACCCATATTTACTTTCACTACAAAAATCAATCAAAAGATACTTGGGTTTTTTTGCCTAGCAAGACAACGAGACAATAAATCTTCTTTCTAGTAAATATATTAAAATGTATTTGCATGAGTGCAAATAACTAGAGTTAAATTCCCAAGTCCCCTCCACAAGTAGGAATCTTAGTCATTTATGCAACCGTTGTCGTGTTCATCTAGTCTATGAATCTATTCAGTTGTGCATTACACTCTACTTTGCAACCAACAACTAGGAGAAGAAGAAAAATGCTTCAAGTAAACGAAAAGAAGATGTATTAGGGAAATACCTGGACAATCAAAAACGAGATAGTCATCATCCAAATAGTTGTCTAGTTCCTCTGCCAACCAATCATCAAGGTTCTCCTCAAGATGCCTTTGAAATTAAGGAATTCAATGCCAAGACAAAGGATATGTTCACTCATTAAAAAAAAAGACAAATGAAAGAAAAAAAATGTGAAAGTATAAAATATCAACAATGCAGAGCATCCATGCATAAACTAAATTGATCTATAATTTCAACAGGGGCTATTTTGTTTGTGATGTGAGAATATAAATTTCACACCAATTCTAGATTATTATCATCCACAAACATACAGTTTGGACAAACAATCATCTGCAAAACAACTATAAGAATGGAGTATGCATCAATGATCTGTCCATCTCATGTTCACATGTAGAACCTTAATCAACTTCACCTCTGAGGGCAAAGAGGCTACTTGATGTCTATTTAAATATCTCTTGAGCTTGCCAAAAACAAAAGGACCAAATTCAGCTGTAAAGCAACTCAGTTCATCTACCCAAGATGTATACAGTCTCCACTAAATTACATTGCAGTAAACGCAATCTTATGCTAAGCTAGCAACGTAAATTATAGCCCATTTGATTATATCTACAAGACAAAATATAAATCACGTCTGTGTTAGTGACCTATGTAATGTAACACTTATAGAACTCTTCTAAAAAAGGTTACCACGTCCTTCCTCAGTTGACTGTCTGGGGTAAAATGCCTTCCGGAGTGAAAACAATATTTTGACCTCAACTAATTCATTTAAGAAACAAAATCAGGTCATTCTATATAAGCATCAAGAAACTCCTATGAATTTCATTCCACAAGAAAATCTCACATTAGAAATGTTGGACAATGGTATGCCAATTACACGAATGAATTACTTGTTAGAGGAGAAGAGGTCTGCTGAGTGTACCAATCAGCTAGCAAAAAAAGTTTAACGGCATGCTAATGTACAACATGAATAAATTACTCAAGGCTGCTGCATTTTAGGAGGTAGACAATTGCACCACATATTTTGCCTAATTTTGAGGCATAAATTTAGATTCAAAGCATTTTTATGCTCAATTAATTGGAGATTTTTCTTTCCCATCTTTAACCTGCATTCTAAAAAGTGTGGCTGAAAATAAAGCTCAAAATTGGTATTCCCAACAAATAACCCATGTTAACATTAAGGGGGAGAATCGGAGTAGTTCAAACTACAGAAGTTGGCTGCGAAATAGTTGTGATTGTCAACGTAAAAAAAGTACAGGATACACCCAAAATAAAATAACAACAATAGCATAGTCCAGGATCTTAATATTATGAAAAACTATCTTATAACAATAGAATGTTATCGTATTTCCCAAACCATCGGCTTAGTGAGAAGTGTGGATCGTCAAAAAGAACAAAACAGTTTCTATATTACATAAAAGGATTTGCATCAGATACCAACCAACACGTATCTGATATAATGAGGACCACCGTTTATTTCAGACAGCTATAGAAATAGCATGCTATAAAATGGTAAGAGTACTGAAGCAAAAATCAGCCTCGACCAAACGTATTTCAGTTTAAAAAATAAACCAATAAAAGGATACTCCATACAGTAGATAAGACCACCATTGGGCCCTAAACCAAGCTCCTCCATGACATCATCCAGCGATACGAGCTCCCTGATATCTGTACCAGGGGGCAAAAACTTCCCACTTATCCCAGAAGTAATAAAACATAGTTTAGGCCTGGCCAATAGCAAAGCCAACATCCAGGTAACAGAAAAGTTCGGTCATTTACCCATGGAAACGGGGTAGTCGAAGTTCTCAGCAGCGGGGTCCAGGTTGACAATGTGAACGGTCCTCCGCATGGTCTCGCAGTGTTGGTAGAGGCTGGAGCAGTAAGTAGACTGGGAAAAGGGAGGGAGCAAAAGGACATGGCAAGGCACAAGTTACGCATATTGCAAAAGAAAAAAATACGCTAGAATAGGAAACCACAACGTGAAGCAAGCAACTGGCATATGCCATACAAGGGCAGGTTCATGAACCAATAATCCCATGCAGGAATCACATGTTAACTAATACCTTGCCACTTCCTGCAGGGCCGATGACAAGCTGCGCGTATCCCATGGTGACGCCCACAGGCCGCGCCTGACACTATTGACTAAAGAGGAGAAAGGAAGCCAACAAAAACGGAGGCCCTCCAGCGTATGCTTGCGATCGCGGCGTCGTTGTGGTGGCCGACTGGTGACCGCACTTGTGCAGAGAAATCGCTACCGGGATTCTTGAAGCAGGAGGCAAGTTCGTAGCCTCGCCGCCCTCCTGTTGCTCCGACGAGTGAGTTTCAAAGTCGAGTGTGGGCGTTCGGCGATTCCGGTCTGACTAGTTTGGAACTAGGGTCATAAGAGGCAAGCGGCAACTAGGCAATGTGGATTGGGCTTGAAAACGCAGTGTGTGATTGAGTGCATGGTCTAGGCCCTCTTGGGCCTGTTCTGGTAGAACATTCAAATCTTTAGTCGTTAATATCTATTCCCATCTCTATACCCGGCCCATCTTATAGTCTGGTCGGATGACAAAATGCGGATTTCTACATTATGAATTCATAGAACTACACTTGACCACCTGTAATTGTGAGTTTTTAATTCTTTTCTTTCTATTCGTCATACCCTCTTCATGTAGGCAAAAACTTCCAGCAAGAAACAGCAACCGCTCATAAACACAGATCAAACTTCTTTCTGCCGACTGCAATTAAAGCAATAACAACAACAACAAAATCACTTTCAGCCTTATCCACAGTCAACCTTCGGGACAAGACTCAGAAAAGAAAAGAAAAAAATCTTGGACTACCTATCTAAGTATTTGCTCATAGTGTGTACATATAAGGCAAGCGTTGTGTATTTAAAATGAGAAGTCTTCGTATCTTCATGGGGAGAAAAAGAGGCTCCCTTGTAACAAAAGATATATTATGAACACTCCCCCAATTACCAATAGCTCTGGCAGATGTATTGACAGTCGGAGGTATAAGGTGTCCAATGATGGAAAAATCATGCCCCTTGTCTACTATCACCTAGGTGAAATGAGATGCCCTCCAAGGCTTTCTAGTTTTCCCCCAAGCCATCTCATAGATCAGTCTTGAGTCAGTCTCAAGAACTGTGATGTTAAGGTTTTGAACATCCATCGTCTATAAAGCAATCACCAGAGCTTACATACAAGTTTCCTCATAGTTGATCCTTGTCATTTTATATCTATAGGCAAGCACGAGATGGCCTTTCCTATCCCTCACGACACCCGTGGTCCATCTTACCTTACCATGGACAACATCTTTCTTGGCCCCAATGGCTATGTTCAGCTTCAAGTTTGATATATCATGGGGGTACCATTTGATCAAGGAGACAAATTGAATTTTGAACTTTGGGTTTGTGACCCCCTTCGCCTCTAGTCTGTGGCTCAGCTTCAGGTCTACCCGGTCCCTAAAGGACTTCTCCTTGATCACTGTATAAGTTAGTCTCATGATCTCTCCCCACAACAAGTTTTTGTTGATGGACGCACCCTCAAACTTGGCCCTACATCGGTGCCTCCAGATAGACCAGCAAATCATGGGGAAGGTAGGAAAATAACCAACCCTTCATGCTATGTGAAGATTTCTTCACCCAAAACTCTATGAGGATAGCTTGTAGGGAGGTAGGTCTGATAACCTCCGATTGGAGCAGAGAAAACATCTTGTATCAAAGCTTTGTGACCACCTCGAATAGAAGTTGAGTGGTCTCCTGATCGGTCTCCTTACAGCAGGCACACATTGATGCGAGTGGTATCTTATAGCGTTGGAGATTGTCGTCGGTGGGAAGTGCAAACTTGAGATCTTCCAAACTACCACATACTTGGGAAGCACATTGAACTAAATCCCTTTCCTGAGTCAATGAAGTTGTAGCTCATTATGGACAACACTTTTGTTGTTTTGGTGGTGAAGTCGCCATATAATGCACTGACCATCATAGAACATCATCATGCTCTAAAATAGCATATCTAGACCCCAACGCGTATCCTACACCTTCTTTTATAAGGATATGCTCCAAAGCCAATGAATCCCAAGTACCATCCTTATTCCAAATTATCTCGGCTTGAAGTCAACAATAATGTCATTGGCGTTAAGCGCAAAGAAAAGTAGAACATTTCCATAGCAGTTAGATGCCTAAAATTCCATCATCCCTTCACCCAGCATCCAGGTACACCAGGGGAGAACCTTTGGAAAGTAACCCCAAAGTTTTTGCCATAAGTGTGATGCAAAAGAACTAAGCTTGAGAGTATTAGGTTGTAACTCATATCATTGTTGGTAGGGGCAAGAGTACATGGAAGAGTAATACTGAGCTCATAGCGATGAGCCTTGGAGCATCTCCCAACAGACATTCAGTCGGAACGCCTCAATCATGGGGGAATGGGGGTGATGCCAAGGCCCCGCTCAGCTATGTTTGTAGTTACGTTGTCCTAAGCAACCTAGGTACACTCGGTGTTGCCATCCCTAGCGTGCCATAGAAAGGTCAACAGACAAGTGGATAGTGTATGGCTGTTATTTGTCAGGATGCTATCCGAGGACAGAAAAATTGTTCATGCATGGATTCAAATCTTTTTTCCCATGTATCTATCCCATATATGTAGTCGCCCCATGTTAATTGTGGGTTTGTCATTTAGTTGTCCAAATAGGAGAGCTACAGACAATAATGTAGTGGCACGGGTAGGGACGTTCCCTACCTATGTTTGTCAATTTATACACTTATCTAAATACAACAACTTCAAATTTAAGAACACACTATGTAATTCATATCTAGTGTTATGTTCTTTTAGATGCAATGAATATGGTGCTCACCCACTGCTTCATCTCTAGCTCTGCCACCGCAAAAATCTATGGTTGTATTTTATAAGGACATTGTTGTGGCTACTAGGGGTGTACATCGATCCAAATCCTAATAGGAGTGATTTGGACTGGACTAGACTGAAACTTGAATAAAAATAAGAAATCGAGGATCACGCCAAATAAGATCCACTCCATTCCCGATAAAATTAAAAGAATCATAGACAACCAAATTAGAACTAGACTATGATAAGATCCGGTCTAGTCCCGTGACTAACGTGTGTAAACTTTTTTGACAAAATGTGATCAATCTACTTTTTATAATTTAACTAAAATTTGGCAACTAAAAAAGATGTATATTAATATATATGGGATAAAGATAGACATTCTCTTCCCCTCTCCCATGCTCGTGGAGGTGTTCGAACGTCCAAGGAGAGGTAAACTAAGGTGGAAATTGAGATTTGAACTCAAGTCTCTTTGATAGGGGACGTCGTATTTGACCATATGTATATATGTGTGTGTGTGTAATATGTATATGTATAGGCACACCTTTTCATGCTAGCATAAGGTTAAGATCTTGCAATATAATTTTTCATTTGTGAAGCATAATTGAGAGCATCAAAAAAGCTAATATTGTTATAGCAACTTGTCATCGTCAGTTTTAAAAACGCAGACAACTCAAGGCTACCATATTCTTGTTGTCTAATCAACATTTAAGATACAAGAACTGTTGTCATGGAGAATAACTAACAAAATGAACGCGCTAAGCACGAGGATTTCACTTGAAACAACTCATTAGCTAAATGTCATCATAATATATACTTAACCATTATGTATGAGTTAAATTAATTTTTTGACACCCTTAATTGACATCTTCTTGGATTTTATTTTGTATTTATATGGCAACATATTTTGGAGTTCCATTAATATTTTTCTACCTGTAGTTAAATCTCTACCACTCCATAATATAATTGCATGTGAGCTCAAACAAATTATTAAAATAGTACCCAACGTAATTTGGCATTGTCGCTATTTTTATAAGAAAATATGGGGTAACATGCCACCACATATCTGATCTAGGTTAACTTTGTTGGGGTGAGAGAAATGTGGCTTTGCCAACTACTAAAATGTCTGTTAAAGAAAATTTCTCTAATAGAAGAAGTGTACGTTAAATTAATTTTTTGAGATCCCTAATTGACATTTTTTGGAGTTTGTTTCATATTTAGATGACAACATATATTGGAGTTTCATCAATACTTTTATACATATAGTTAAATCTCTCAATGCTCTATAAAATAATTGTGTATGAAAATATTAAAATAACACCCAATTTTGACATTGTCACTATTTTTGTAAAAAAAAAGAGTTAGCATGCCACCTCATACTTGATCCAGGTTAACTATGTTAGGGTGAGGGAAATGTGAGGCTGCCAGCTGCTTGAATACTTTTTCAAGGAAATTTCTTTTGATAGAATATGTGTACTCTTTCTTTTTAATCGGGTTACAATAATAGTTCAACTGCAGTAAATGCTTGAATAATAGCAATTTTACTATTTTTGTAACTTTTCTAAATAAATGTTGAAAGTACTTGTATTCGTTATAAAGTACGTGTGTTCCTCTTCCTTGACACATGTCTATTTATGACTAATATATAATTAATACTCCCAATAATTTACGTGCAACTCACAAAAAGAGAACATCTCAATTAGCTACTAGTTGATTCTCTCCAATTTGTAAGGTATAATTACCAAAATTATTGTTGCTTTTCTCATTTTACTAGTAACATTTAGTGTGACATAGAACTAGAAACGTGTTGTTAGAATTCAGACTGGACCGATGAGTTCACACAAAAGCAGACACACACTTAACCTTCTAGAAAAAGTCTGATTAGAAGTAGACACACGACATGCTAAAAAAAGTTTTATACGAAGTAGACACAAAGACATGTAAACTATGCAAGAGAGTAGGTGCAAAAGGTAACACAAGCCTGCACACCACCATTAATTTATATAGATATAGATGTATGTGTCTTCCTTTTCAAACGTGTACCTATCAACTGCTAAAAAAGAAAAAGAAAATATAGCAAGAAATGTTCTGTGATCAAGTCAATGAACCATAGTTGACGCACACCTACAAGATTTTTTTCTCGAACTTGCTTTTTGGGTTCATAATTAGTACTCATAGTAATTTGAATACAACATGCTACAATCAATTGACTTCATCCAATTTATAGTGTCTTATTTGTCAAAATTAAAGCATATTAATGAAGCATTAACCAATGAGTTCACAAACATGTAATTGGAACACACCGACATAGAGGAGCAATGAGCTAGAAGAAGCAAAGATACAACCTGCTAAAAAAATATCTGAGCATAAAAAAGATGCAAAGGTAGGTGAAGCAAGAAGCCATGCTAAGTGAAAGATTAGCAAGCACATACATTAGTCAACTCGCTCTTGTTATAGGTATATAGATATATGAGTCTTCCTTATTAGACATGTGCATGTTGACTACTAAAAAAGAAAAACAAAACACAACATAAAATGCTTTGTGATCAGGCTGATGAACTCACAGTTAACCCACATCTACAATATTTTTTCTCAAAGTTGATTCTTTCTAGGTTCATAATTAGTACTCATAGTCATTTGTATACAATGTGTGAAAACCACTTGACTTCATCCAATTTATAATATGTCATTATCAAAATTAAATCATATTGATGAAACATTAATCAACAAAGTTCACAAGCATGTTATTGAAGGATATAAACATTACAGGAACAATGAGCTATAAGAAGAAGACAAACAAATTGTTGATAAAAAAAAAATTGAGCATAAATAGACACAAAGGCATGTGAAGCAGTCGGGATGGGTAGAAGATTAGCAGGCACATACATTGATCAACTCGCTTTTGTTATATATAAGGTATGCTAATCATGTGAGTTGCATTCAAATTAGATGTACGATCAAGCAAAATCAATCTCAATAAACCAGCTACACTACAGGTGAAATGACATTATAATAATTATGAGTCTAATAAAAAAATAGTTTTGAATTTATATTTTAGTCATTTTGATAATGATAGAGAAGATCAATTAACAACTGATTGACTCCCTCTATTTGTATGTACACAAGTCAACTAGACTAACAAACAAACAAATATGCTGCTCGAACAAAGACAAATCAGATCATTGAGCATAGAGATAGGTTGTTAGAACTCCCTCTAAATTTAAAACTTATTTTTTGTTAGACTCATAATTATTACTACACTACCACATACAATAATTTATATAAAATCAATAATGGAAAGCATCTTATTTAACATCAAGATGACTCCCTCCATAATATAAGGATACATGCAGAGTGGACTTATTAGCTTATAGACATGCTACTGGAATATACAAACTAAATGAACCCCAAACATCCAAGATATTAAAACACACGCTCAAACTGGACTGAGGGACACACATACTTGAAATATTGTACTTCTAAAATACCACCATCCATCTTCTTTGTAGTTGCAACAAAAAAGTAAATTACAAAAAATACAAACTTGCATAACCATACAAACAAATAGTTAGAACACTCACATGTCTGGATAGAATGTTAGAATACCAAGTACACAAATAGTTGAATGTCCACTAAAATTGGTTTCTTTATCAGGTTCATGATTGCTATTACATTGTTCATTATTAGTACTACATGTACATGTGTACAATTAACAACCATATGATATCATGCAACATGTAGTGTGTCACTACTAAAACACAAAAATCTAAAGTTATTTTATTTTATTCATAATTAGTAATACATTTGTAAATGATAATTTATATACAAACCCACCAAGGAAGAGCATATTAATTAATGTCCTCCTAACTCTCACCAAATGGTAAACACATAGACATGTTGAACTAATTTACACACAAAAATGTTGCTAGAAAACATAAACTAGATGGACCAATGACTAGAAAGACATGTTGTAGGGATTCCCTCTTAACCCAAAACAATAATTTGTTTTGTTGGGCCCATATACAATCAATGGAGAGAATAACTTGATGAACAACACACTGGATCCCTTTAGTCTATAAGGACAAATATAGAATGAATCTTATTAGCACACTGACATGTTGCTAGAACACGCAGTCTAACTGGATCAATGAGCACACTATCAAGCTGTATGTACACTCACACATGTTAGATATATATAGTGTGGCTACTAGCACACAAATAGATTGTTGCAACACACAAACTGATTGGACTAATAACCACACAATAAGACTATTGAAAAATATGCATGGTAGACAAAATCAAATGTAAAACTTTTATGGCACTTTCATCCCTTCTTGGGTGTGGTAGATAAAAGTTAACTCAATAATCAAATAAACTTCACTCAAGAAAACTTACAAGACAATTACATGAAATAAAATCAAACGAATATGTTAAAGATGCAAAGCATCCAATTGGCAAAACAACTATACACACTACTAGATAGCAGGCAATAATTGAAACCTCTACTTATTTATATGGATATGGATATGTGTGTCTTCCTTCTCAGACATGTGCATGTTGGCTACTAAAAAAGCAAAACAAAAAGTAATAAGAAATGCTATGTGATTAGGTTGATGAAATTATAGTTGACCCACACCTACAATTTTTTTCTCAAACTTGAATTTTGCGAGGTTCATAATTTTTTGTCATAGTAATTTGTATACAACATGCAACAAGCAAATTGATTTCACTTAATATGTAGTGTGTCATTATCAAAATTAAAGCATATTGATGAAGCGTTATTCAATGAGTTCACATACATGTTATTGAAGCACACAAACATAAGGAGCAATGAGCTAGCAAAATTGGACATACGAACCAGTGAAAAATAATCTGAGCAGAAGCAAACATACAACATATTGAGAAAAATCTGAGCATAAGCAGACACAAAGGCAAGTGAAGCAGGCAAGTTGGGTGGAAGATTAGCAAACACACACATTAGTCAACTCACTCTTGTTATAAGTAAATATATATGTCTATGTTTTCCTTCTCATACATGTGCATGCTGACTTCTATAAAAGCAAAACAAAAAGTAGAAATAAATGCTTTGTGATGAGCTCAATAAACTCACAGTTGACTCACAACTACAATATCTTTTCTCAAATTTGATTTTTTCTAGGTTCATAATTAGTATCGTAGTAATTTGTATACAACATGCTACAATTTGGTGACTTCATCCAAGTTATAGTGTGTCATTATCAAAATTATAACATTTTAATGAAGCAAAAATTAATGAGTTCACAAACATATTATTGAAGTACATAGACATGGAAGAGCAATGAGCTAGAAAAAACTAACATACAACCTAATGAGAAAATTATGAGCATAAGGAGACACAAAGGCAAGTGAAGCAGGCATGTTGGGTGAAAGATTAGCATGCACACACATTGGTCAAATCACTCTCTTAATAGGTAATATAGATATTTGTGTTTTCCTTCTCAGACATGTGCATGTTGTCTGCTAAAAAGCAAAACAAAAAGTATCAAGAAATGCTATGTGGTCATGTCGATGAACTCATACTTGACAACACCTACAACATCTTTTCTCAAACTTGATTTTTTTAGGTTCATAATTAGTATGCATAGTAATTTATATACAACATGCTACAATCAGTTGACTTCATCCAATGTATAGCATGTCATTATCAAAATTAAAGCTTACTGATGAAGCATCAATAAATGAGTTCACAAATATGTTATTGAAGCACATCGAAATAGAGGAGCAATGAGCTAGCAGAAGCAGACTTACAACTTGCTAAAAAAAGTCAGAGCATAAGCAGACACCAAGGCAGGTGAAGTAGGCATGTTGGGTAGGAGATTAGCAGGCACATACATTGGCCGAATCACACTTTGTTTAGGGATATAGATAGATGTGTTTTCCTTCTCAGACATGTGCATATTTACTTCAAGAAAAGCAAAACAAAAAGTAGAATGATCTATGATCAGGTCGACGAACTCATAATTGACCCACACCTACAACATTTTTTTCTCAAACTTGTTTTTTTATGGGTTCATAATTAGTACTCATAGTAATTTGTATACAAAATACTACAACCAGTTGACTTCATCCATTTATAGCGTGTCATTATCAAAATTTAAGCATTTTGATGAAGTAGTAATCAATGAGTTGAAAACCTATTATTGAAGCACATAGACATAGAGGAGCAATGAGCTAGCAAAAGTAGACATACAACCTACAAAAAAATTCTGAGCATAAGCAGACACAGAGACAGGTAAAGCAAGCATGTTGGGTGGAAGATTAGAAGGCACACACATTGGTTAACTCGCTCTTGTTATAGGTATATATATAGATATAGATATATAAAGACATCAAAAGTACAATCATAACACATGAGTTGATACTCAATTGTAATTCAAACTATACATAAAAGCTGATTTGTTGGTAAAAACTAAATTTGGATATGCAAAAAACATAATATATCATTTATAACCCTAGAATGTTCTATAATGCAATCCACCTCTCTTGCAACTTGAAATTCACATGAAATTAGAATAATATATACATCCAAAAAGTATTTTCCAATCCAATTGATCTAGATAAATTTTAATCTATTTTGGACTATATTAGACAGAGGACTGAATCCATGAGAAATCAAGGACCGACGGTTGGACCAAAATTGAAGTTTGTCCAACACCAAACTGGACATGAACAAATATCTGATATGGTCCAGTCCATCAATCTAGACCGGTTTATGTGTAGACTTGACATGGACAAAAGAATTTTCTCCATGTAGCATAGCATAGGCCCCTATTTCATCAAGATAAAATTTTAGTACATGTCATTTTGTGCTAGATATGTGCCATCTGAGACTAAATCCAGATAATGAAGTATGGATTTGATCATGTGTGATAAAAAGTGGGATTAATTGGTTGGTTTGAGACTTTTTGAACGTTTAATCTAGACCGGTTCAACCCTACTTCAAACATGATTATAAAATTCCATTCCCAACTAGACCATGTCTTATATACTATTTTGTTTTATATACAATATTGAAATGAGACTAGACCAAATTGGTTGTAAATTAGGTTGTCAACACATTGGGACTAAAATCAGACTACATTGATCCTATTATCATGTATCTGTCAAACTTATTCCCATACAACTTTAAAATCACAGTCATGTCCAAATAAAGACTAAGGACTTATATGTCAGGATTTAATATTTATGGAGCCCACTAGGTAAGATTTCTTTGTTATGGCCACAAAAGAACATTGGTAGGAATCATGCCTCTCTTTGGTAATAAATATTGATTATGAATTTGGATTGGCTAATCTTTGTATCAAACTAAGTCTAGATTTTGATCTAAATTTATTTGGTAACACAATTTCATGGTAGATCGGGTTCTAAATCTGATTGTGTTTGAATAGCAACAAAAAAGATAAACTCAATATTGTTAGATAGTAGTACACTTGTGTGTAATGTGTTCAAAGCTATGCATTAGAAAGTAATGTTCTCACTCAAGTAAGAGTTAAACTCTTCAAAAATTATATTTTATTTGAGTTTTATTAATAAAATACTTTCATTAAATTAAGTCAATATATATATTCACTCATAAGTATGTGCACATGTGATTAATTTGTTTACATATTCTGATGAAGTAATATAAATGTTAGTTACTAGCCTATCCGAGCAAGTAATTATGTACAGACATGCAATTTTCTACATATATTTATATTAGTGTGTTTATTGATAGAATTTACTCAATACAACTATAGTTAAACTTTTTGTTGATTACTTACTGGTGTATTTGTTATGTCTACATGTATGTGCATTTAACTATATTACTTACACAACATTAACTAACTAACACAACGTTACATACATATTTGTTTTTAGAATATAAGAGAACATTCATAACACAATTGAAACATTAAAAGTAATGACCTAATAATGGAAACTGATATATGTCAATCAAGTATCAATATTAATAACAAGTCCAAATAGCAGAGGGAATTCCATATTAACCACTATTTATTTATTTTATGTGTGAGAAAAAATCCTACCAAAGTTAGACTTGATGGTCGATGTATAACTCAAAGAAAAATAAACTAAAAAGATAAGATCCGGAGTTACTACTATATTTTATATGCATAAAATGAGAAATTGAAGATAACCTTTTAAATCGGCGAAAAATGTTTAAAATACTGAATATGACATGAACGCAAGGATTTTGTGGCTAATAATGGGTTCTCAATATCCTATCATGAGTGGGGAAGGTGTTAGGCACCCCATGTCTGCACTAAAAATGAAATCAATTTTTGTGAATCTTGAGATTGTTAAATCAAAGATGTTTGATTTGGTTAGGGAAAACAAAACGATGAGATAAGAAAAAACATTGTTTTTAATTTGTGAATCTTTAGGGATTAAATATGATCACAACTTTCCCACAATCATCCTTAAATATTCTAACTTTCAGATTAAGAGATCACAATTGCCTCATGCCCTCTCACAGTGGAGGTTCATTCCAAGCAATTATGATTTAAATAACGGGAAGTAGAGAGACGGTGTAGGAGATTCGAAATGACCCCACCCCTCGATAACCCCCAATTAAGGGAGACTAAGAGGCTAGAGTTGTTATCCTAAAATAGGATCATATGGTTTTACAAATAATAAAAAATAATTAATAAATTCTACCACAACTAAGCTTAAAATAGGATAAAAATTTTCTTTTCACATACCTTGCAAAATATAGGATTTGAGGGACTTTACCCAGATAAGAAACTCTATATACAATCCTCCAATTTATTAATCATCTAATTAGGGTTTCTTACTTATGAAAGCATGAAAGATAGCCACTTTAGGTACTTTTTGGATTGCAAATAGATCTAGGCTTTAATTCTATTTTATTGTATTCCTTACATTCTCTTGATAATTTTTCATATATAATTTGTCGCAATATGAGTTACCAATAATTATTTATGAATTTTGTAAGATTTACTTACCAGGACCAATGAGAGGTCGACACGTCAGCCATTGTGTATGTTGTTTCCTGCACAACCGGGTTGACTTAAAACATATCAAAAATACGATTCTACCCCCGTGCAATGACCCGATTTTTCATGCCTTGGAGGGGTAATTTTGTCAAGGTGACCCTGCTCGTCACCTTCCTCGTGAAGCCCTCTACTGTCGTCGCGGTAGGGGTCAGGCGTGACATTGCCTCCACTGCCCAGGACCCGACGGCCACCAGGGGTGGTTCCTTCTCCTCTATCATTTTCCTACACGCATGGCGAAGCCCCTAGGTTGCGGTGAGGGTGGCTGGTTTAGGAACACCAAGTCTACAACTGTGGCTGGCTTGTAGACATAGTGCATGTGTTTCATAGGCAGCATGGGCGAGGAGAAGCCGACGGGGTTGTCGCTCGACACCAAAGGAGTGTCATGTTGTTTTGAACTCCCTTCCAAGGCTCAACGCTGCTTTAGGGATCGCACCACCCCCTTCAATTAGCGTCAGGACAGATACAAGTTGGAAGAAGAACTTAAAACGCCTGAGATCCTCCTAGACTTGAGGCTCTGGGTCCAACCCTTATATAGACGAGGATAGCAACATTCTAGCATGCTTACTTCTGTTTACCAATGAGGAAACAAGTCCCACTGTCTGTAGAAGACTATTTTCCTTATTGGCGTGTAATTAAACCTTTGATTACTTCCTTGTCAAACCATGGTTATCAAGGAATATATATTAGAGTTTTTATATAATGGCTAATCCAAAAGTCATCAATTATATTTCCTTTTAGCTTGGCTTTTAATCCATTGATTACAAGGATATAATTCCTTATACAAAGTAGTATTTCTATTTGGCAACACAAAAGCCACTACATAATCCCATTAGTACATGGCACTTTATTCCCAATTTCTAAAATTATCCTCTTCTCGCCATTATAACCATGTGGATTCAAAATATCATCAATGATGATTCAATCCTACATCTTTCCACATAAATCTCATAATTATCTTAATTTCTTTCCTTATTTATGCATTGTTTGATTTCCTTTAATTTTCTTTCTTTTTTTTATCATTTTGGACTCACTAACTTAATAGGGTCCACAAAATCATATATTTAAAGGAAATATTATCAACAAAATCCACTTATTACACATAAATTACACAATTTCCATAATCATACATTTATTGGAGAAATTGAATCTCAAACCATATAAACCTAAAAATTGGGGTTGTAACATCTTTCTCCTCTTATAGGAATTTTGCCCTCAAAATTCCACCAAACATACAAAGAAATCAGGATACCTTTCCATGTCCATCATCAGCTCCCATGTGGCTTCATCCTCTCCATGGTGCTTCCAAAGAACCTTTATCATCTCTATTCTTTACTCCTGAGCTCTCTCTCTCACCTTAGTATCTCATACCCTCATAGGTGCCTCAAGGTAAGTTAGCCTCCCCTGGAGTTCAATAGGTTCAATGCTTAGCACATGGCTCAGGTACATCACATAGCGCTCTAGATCGGATACATGGAACACGCCATACATCATATTATCCTGAGGGGTAAGGCTAAACATAAGCAAATCCACCAATCCATCTCAAATGGACCCATGTATCGGGGACTCAACTTTCTTAGCTACAACTCAGAGGAGTCAGATTTCAAAAACAAATGCTCACCCACTGTGAACTACAAGTCAGTCTGCTTTGAATCAGCACACGACTCCTGTCGATCCCGGGCTTTCTCAGACATTGCTTGATCAAAGAGACTTCATATGTATACATTGTGGTTTTTCTTACCTCCACAATGTCCTCTCATTGACCTCATCCTAGTGAAGTGGTATCCGACACGAAGTCCCTTATAGAGCTTCATACATCCCGATACTGGATTTGGTGGTTGTCATAACAAACAAACTATGTTGGGGGTAGGAACTGCTCCCATGAATCACCCCGAACAAGCACATATGCTCTCATCAGACCCGCTAATGTCTGGATCATATTCTCTTGACTATCTGTCAGTCAGGGGTGATATGTTGTACTAAACTTCAATCTAGTATCGAGTTCTTCTTGTACCTAGTTCCACAACATGGAAGTGAACTTGAGGTCATGCTCAAGATATTTGAACTCGGGTCACCGTGTAATTCAACTATATCTCTCATAATTATATATAGTTCAACCAGATCTATCACACTGATAGTGTTCTCTTAGGGAAGGGAATGTGTTGACTTGGTAAGGCGATCTACCATAATCCATATTGCATCATGACCTTTCCTGGTCCAGGGGAGACCCACCATAGTATCCATGGTAATATGTTCCCATTCCCTCTCGGGAACTCCTCTTTATCTGTAGCAACTCACTAGGTTACTGGTGTTCAGCCTTCACCTTCTTACATGTATGGCAACTGATCACATACATCTATATGCCCTTCTTCATTCCATGCCTTCAAAGTAGCACTATACACCTCAACCATCTTGGCAGTACCAGGGTGTAGGGTGTACTTAACATCATGAGCTTCTTGCATGACATGATTCCTCAATTTCATAAGCCTTAACCAACCCTAAAAACCATCTTTTATATATGTGTATTTAATAGGCCTTTGGTGACCTAGACTTGGAATTAGGAGTGCTTTGCAGTTTGGACTCTGATACCATGTTGTAAAGAAGTGAAACCACCTCCTTACTAAAAATTTGAACAATAAAACCTCCAATCCAAACACACTCAGAAGGTATGATGGAGTGGGTGTAAAATTTTCAAATCTTTATTTAATGGTAACAAAAGACCAAAGTATAGCAGCGGAATAAGAATATGACTATATTCAATTATAAAACAAAGGGTTACAAACTTACATCATAAGGATCCATGTAGAGGAAATCTAAACCACCTCAAGATTGTCTCCAACGCTCATCATCACAAACTAAGTCCAGGTCAACATGCCATGAATCCAAGTCTTCCACCTAGGGTTGGAAGCATACCCCAGCAAAAGAGAAACAAAAGGAGACATCAACAAAAGTTGGTATGTGCATACTAAAAAGCAACTTGAGCAATATAAGGAAATAAAGGACATCAAATGTAAAAGGCTTCCCATGCAAGAGATAAGGACTACCCAATCGGGCATAAAATAAAAGAATCATCATAAAAGAGGATACTTGCCATAATCAAAACAATAAAGATTGTGCAATACTGGCACATAAAGAAAGTAGGGTACACACCCCACAATCCACATCAATAACATGCATGCATGTGAGATAAGCATAGCCCTAGAACAATATAAACACAATTGGCGGCCAACCCCCATAAAGTTGAAGCCTAATAGAGAAAGGAATACTGCCAATCTCCCAAATATATAAAACGAGTCAAGACACACATCTTGCCCTGGGTACGAGGTTCCTTTCTGTCCCAAAAAGAGCAGGAAATATCACATATGTTATAAACAAAACCAATGCAATTACACTACTCTAGTGCTACCGAATCACATAGCATGTTTAATGTGGAGGCAAGTAGAAAAGTATAGTCATAATTTTACAATGTTGCCATCACATAATGGATAACACATACATATAAACAAATCCACTTCAAAGTGGGCATATATCACCAAGTAAACTTCCACATCACAGTGGGCATATAATATCAAAAGTCCAAATTGCACCAAGGCAACAAGATAAGATTCCAAGAGAATATCCATGATCACAAGATCAATAATAAAATAAGGTACTTCACATGAAGTATGTTTTCAAAAGAACAAGAAAATGTGTAGGCTAATGTCCATAGGACCAAAAGTAAGACAAAAATATAGGTGAATTGCTCAATATAGAATAACCGGGGATGCAAACATACATTAAGAGAGGAAATATATTTATTGCTCAATATAGAAATAATGTGAGATGCAATCATACCTCAACTTCAGAGTCCAACATCCAAAGACACATCTAGGTCCAAGCCTAGGCCTCCAAAAACCTATGATGCATATATGTGGAATTAGGGTTAGGTTTCCATTAATTATTCAAAACCCTAAAAACACCTTTTTATTTATGTGTGAATTAGGTTATAAAAACTATGCCATATTTTAGGTTATATTTTCCTAAGTTCAAAACATATTTTATTATATTTTTCTAACTTGCAGATAATTAGTTATGATTTTTACAACTTAATTCATCATTAATTAGATCCATTGGAAACACCTGTTATTAATATTTAGATTTAGGTTCGGATAAGTGGATCATTATGGTGTTTCCTCTCACATCTTCTTTGATGGTTGTTGAGAGGGTCGAGTCCCCATCTTGTGTGGATGTCGACGCTCCCCTCTCACCCCATATGGATGTGTTGGTCTTGGTGTTGATGGTCGTGTGGCTGAGTTCTGCTCTGGATGGAGTTTTGTTTCTTCGGTTGTTTGATAGATTTCCAGTGGCTTGCAAGCTTGTTGTGTTTGCTATGTTTTGGTTTGCAGCTATTGTTCTTAGTTGAGATCCTTGCCTGGTTGGAGCCTTCCTAGCCCTGAAGATTTCTTTGATGCCTGGTTTGTTCTTGGTATGCTCTGGAGTTTTTCTGAAGATTCTATCTATGAGAAGCTGAGACCTTGGATGTTCTCGTTCATGTTATCTGGGTTTCCTCTTGCTCCTGTTCTGTTGGTCTTATTGCTTATTCTTTGTAGGCTCTTTGAGGTAATGTCTCCTTCTTTAGACAGTTCTTTTTGTACAACCTTTTCCTTTTCCTCATTTCCAGTTGGGAATGAACGCATTGTATATACCACCTTTACAGAAAATGAAAAAAAAAGCAAGACGAGTTTAGCCGACCAAAAAAAAACTTATACCATTCGAAAGCCCTTCTTTTTCTGAATCCAACGAGCATTTATCCATATTTTTCTGACCAGTAAATAATTAGTTATTGATTTTCAAAAATCGGCCAATCAGACGCTCTGAAAAAGCCACATGGCTGAGTGGCCCAATGGGCGACGACCAGTGGGACCGGGTCAACCCAAGTCAAGGAAAAAAAAACCACACGTGGTCAAGGGGGAAAATGAGGGCGTGAAAAGACATATTTTCCCCTAGACAAAAAACTAGAAAAGAACGTTGGGCGAGGGTAGAATCGAGAAAGCGCCACTACTCATCTTCCTCACCAGGCTCGCGTGCCATGGCCGCGGAGTAGCAGGGCCGAACTCAGGGATTTTGGGCGATTCCACGAGAGTCAACGATCCGTTGAGCAATCAGCAGAACTAGGAAGAGAAAGACTGTTCGAACTCACCAGACAGATAATTGTTCTGATGGTTCAGCTTTGAGCTCAAACATGGCGCCGCAAACCTGGAGCAAAAATCGGGATACCGACGACCAAACTTGAAGCGTGTGAGGTAATTGAGATGCGAGAAACATTTTGTGAGGAACAAAGAAGTTCAGGGCACCCTTATATATAGGTTAGGGGTTGAAACCCAGCGTAATGGCAAGTCGGTCGGAACCTTATGCCCCACGAATTGGGTTTCCTTAATTGAGAAGAAATAGTTATAGAAAATAGGGATAGACCGATACGGAAACACCTAATGAATCTATCGCAAATAAAAATCAGAAAGAAAGATGGACCGAGGAGGGAGAAAGGTGGCCGAGAAGTCACAGGCATTGTAGCCCGTGTGTCAGTCTCCTACTCAAGGTAGGAGACGACTCACTAGCCATCGGATCCAAAAAGAGCGGTCCAAACAAAAGAGTCCACGTTGTGACCGCAGTTGGGAAAGCAAACCAGCATACCGTTCGATCAAAATAAAAAGAAATCCGACGGTTGATAGTGAACCTGAGATTAGGAAAGCATGCGTGACAGAGAAAATCGAGAAAACTATAATCAAATCGATTTTGGATTAAAGTGACATTAAAGTTTATTTCCTTGTTTCTCTCTCTTCAATTAAGGGTTCATACATTATCCAAATTAAGCCAAACTTGGCACACGAGTTAAGTTAAACATGTAGATTCCGAATCTCCAATTAGATTTCACTTTTGAAAACTTTAGATGTATTATTTAATATATTATTTGTTTCTCTTTCCCGATGCATTAATGGCACATGGATTATCCAAATTAGGTGAAACTTCCTCCACAAGTTAACTTAAGTGTGTTGAATACGGATTCATCATTATTTCCAACTTTTGGTGTCATGAATTATATTTAATTATTAATTACTCCATTTAGGTAGTTTTCTCTCTCCTAGCATACCATATTATATCAAGGTTGTCCAAATTAGATGAAAATTGACGTGCGATTATTTTGATGTGTAGATTACGAATTTGAAGTCTATTCTTTATTTTGAGGCTTTCTTACATGGGTTTTGCCATATGGCCCATTAGAGGCCCATTAGATACATTACTTAACCAATTAAATCCTTTATCATCTAATTATTTCCATATGAATTATATGACATGTTAGATTACATTATTCATGTATTTGATTATTAGGTTCACTCTAACCTCAACCGTGTTTGATCAAACTCAAAAGGAAAAACTTCTAGGGTAGGGTCTAAGGTCTGGTATGTTACAGTGACTCCTTAGAAACCCTAAAACACTCTAGTAATAGGACTCACCACCTACTCTCCTTGAGAGGTACATATGAGGTTCTTATATCAATCCTTTCATCTCATCAAGCTCTAGGCTGGCTAACTGGGCAACCACCAACTTTACCATCAGGTTTGGTTGTATTTGGGTGTTAGCCACATAGGTCTAGTCTTCTCAGGGTCCGCCTAGCAACCCCTTCTAGCCTCTCCAGTGGCTAGACAAGATATCTATACACCTGAGCTGCTTCCAGTTGAGAACATCTCATTACCATATTAGCTTCCTTATATACTAGGTGATGGTGAATACATAGACCTTCATACACTCCACTCATCATCCATGTCTCGGGTCTAGGTCTATCTGAGTCAAGAAAACTTCAAGCTCTTACTTCCATCATCTTGGTCATCAAATCCAAACTTAAACTCATAAAATCCAAACTGCATTTGATAAGAATGTCCCCATATGATGATTACCTTAGTTCATCTATGCTTGCATACCATCTATCTAATATACTTCCAAAAGGATGTGGTACTTCCTCTATCTTCAAACATCATAGAAATGTTTCAACTCATATCACCTTTATCCTTGGTATATGGCATGTGTTTTGTTCGGTCTCTCACACCCATAACAAGATGAAATAAGCATTTGGTTGCAGTCCAAATACATAGTTCATCCCATTTTAAGAGTAGAGATGGTGCATCACCCATTTCCATTACACTTTTCGATCTAAGTTGAAACTTACTTCTTATGACTCTACACCATGAACATCTCACTACTGTGTCTATACCCATGAGAAGACTTTTCTCATCACCTATGGGTCTTAACAACTCTCTTATGTACAATCATTAGTCACTACCTCAAGGTCTCTAGGGTTCCGGTACTTTTGGGGTGATCTGGCCCTTATGCATCTAGGGAGTGCCTCTCACATTTACCCCCTAGGTACCATGAACTCATGAAGTTGGCCAACCTCCTAACCCATGGGCCTCAGGAAAAGGTAGTTGTTACCTCTCGACCCTATGGTCTTGTGCATTTAGGGTACATACAACTCCTAATCCCATCGGTCTTATCCCTACTTGACCTTAGTATTGACTTAGGATTCTATCATGGCACATCTCAATCTTGAATCCTTACCTGAATCTCCATCATCTCTTTGGGCACTCATGGTCAAACTTACATCCATTCATGGGAATCATGGTGACCTACCTATCTCAGTCAGGCCCCATACAAATTATCTCTATGGTAACATATCCTCAAGCCCCTTAGTGGTCACACATGGGTCTATAGATTCATGCTCATACTATGTGTTCTTACACTTAGCTCATCAAGCCCTTATAAGTGACCTCTTAAGGTTACCTCAAACCTAAACAAGATTTGGTGCTTACTCCAACATGAAGGGTCCCTCCCCAGGATGGGAGAAAACTATCACTTGATAATAACAAAGGTCACAAAACGTTCTTACCTCCAAGGTTTACATTATCATGTATATTCTTAGCTCCTAACATGATACTTATGCATGTATCTAGCAAGAAGACAACCTACTAAACCATGCTAAGTTCCTTGGTATGTCATACATATTCATCATTCCTCAAGGTTGGACCAATATCATATACACATATGTCACCAACTTGTGTGAGTGGTCCATCAAACATATATCTCAGTTTGAGTGGGGTTTCCTTTTGCTCTAACACATGAGGGGGTGCCATAATCAAATACCATGAACTCAATCAGCCTCGTGAGCATCATGTGCACCAAGTACTACTACTTCCCCTCTTTGGTCTAGGAACCCCAGGTTCACCTCTTATGCAGCAGTTGTCTTACTGCATGCTCAGCTATTCAACCATGAACCGAACCTATACCAGATAGGGCATGTACATCCTAACACTCTTCCACATGACAACCTTTAGAGTCCTATACCAGGACAAACAACTGAGTGTGAGGCTTCACAACATGCTATCATACCATACCTCTTTAGGATCATTATAACTCTCTCTCCTACACCTAAAAGGTAGGCACTTATATCATCTGTACGTTTGTTCACAAATCCTCTTCCTCCCTTCTAGGGTTTGGTTCCTCTAAAGGCATCCAAGGTATGATAAGCCTCTAAGGATCATACGTGAGGCAACCATATACATCATTTTCAGGTTCGTCTATTCCAGGCCATATCATACCCAACTTCTCATGATTCCTCATGTCTTAGAGTCTAGGTGTCCGACCTTCTTCCTCGGGGTCTCGACCTCTCTCCAGTGCTAACCCTATAACTGGTCCTACCATTAGAGGTTCTCTCCCCAAAGATGGGTCAAGCTCTTAAGGATACACGTCTATCCCCACCTGGGTGAAATGTACTATCAAAACATGTGTCCGATAAGATCATCTAAAGCTTCACATGCTCATCTCATAAAGTACCAGACATAACCCTTCTAGATTATTTCTAATACCTATTTCCAACCTTGCTACCACTCTTTTCTATGTAGGTGAATGCCTCTTTTCTACACATATATACATGCTAGGGTTCCTATATGGTCACCACTAACCTTCTCAATGAGGGAGGGATCCCTCACCCTCAACATGCACGACCACCCAAGGTCGGGTCACCAAAAGGCACCAAGGTCAAACAACCACACATGGTTCATGTTTCTCATGTGTACTCAAAACCTCCATGTAGTGCATGAACATCAAACCCACATACATACATGCATGGTCAACTATGATATCCAACTCATCATGTCATCTCTTTCTCTATCCACCACTTAAGGTTTCGGGTTGAGCATCATCCTCAGAGGATGCGCCATGTCTCTTCCTCATCCTGGAGGTTTTTCCCTCCAAGGCTAACTCTCTCCTCATCTTCCTACAAGAAGGTCTAACCTCAATGTTCTCATAAGGTCATGACAACACAGGAAATGCAACCTAAGCATGTAACTGAACTCAGATTGAGTTTCTAATTATCAAAACTTATGTCCATGACATCTTTCTTACATGATTTTTATTATTTGGTGGAGGATTCCTTAATCCTTATTATACTTAATCCCAAAACTCAAGAGGGTGGTGGAGAGAGAGAAACCCTAATCTCTTAAAGATATTCAATGAACGGGGTAGAGAAGGGACGAAGACAGATGAGAGAAGACCTAGAGGTATCTTATTTTGAGTCAAATCCTCTGATTTCGACTAGGCAGTCACACAGAATCTGGGAGTCCTCGTAGACTGACTAGTGGGGTAGAGGAAAATCTTACCAGCCCCTAGATTGTGATCCTTTTCTAGACACCTCCATCATTGGAAAATCCTCTAATAACTCCCTTGGGTTATAAAGATTTTGTAACATTTAATAATTATTAGAGATTAAATGAAAAACCATGCTCTGATACCAATTCTAACGACCTCACCCCTCAATAACCCCCAATTAAGGGAGACCAAGAGGCTAGAGACGTTATCCTAAAACATGATAATATGGTTTTGCAAATAATTAAAAAATGATTGATAAATTCTACCGCAACTAAGCATAAAATAGGATATAAAATTTTCTTAACATACCTTGCAAAATATAGGATTCAAGGGACTTTACCCAGATAAGAAACTATCTATCTACAATCCTCCAATTTTATTAATCATCAAATTAGGGTTATTACTTATGAAAGCATTAAAGATAGCCACTTTAGGTACTTTTTGGATTGCAAATAGATATAGTGTTTAATTCTATTTTTAATGTATTCCTTACATTCTCTTGATAAATTTTCATATATAATTTGTCACAATCTGAGTTACTAATAATTATTTATGAATTTTGCAAGATTTACTTACCAGGATCAATGAGAGGCTGATGTTGTTTCCTGCTCAATCGGGTTGACATAAAACATATCAAAAAGACAATTTTGCCCATGTGCGATGACCCGATTCTTCATGCCTCAGAGTGGTAACTTCATCAAGGTGACCCTACTCATCACCTTCTTCGCAAAGCCCTCTGTTGTCATCGCGACAAGGGTCAGACGTGGTGCTGCCTCCACTCCCCAGGACCCGACGGTGACGTGGTTTATTATCGCACTAACAAATTCACTCAAAGATGAAATCCATGAGCTTTTACTAAAACCTTGTGCAATAGTACCACCCGCAAGCGGACATGCCTTATCACAATATAGTTAAGGATTGAATCCCAAGGGACAACATTTTTAAGAATCATTGCTAGTCGAATCTAGCTCAAGTAAGACTAATATTTAGAATGATTGGTTGATTTGAGGTTAATTAAACTAAGTGCGAGAAATTAAAGACCAAAATTTAAGTTGAATCTAGATTAATGATATGGGATCACTGGGGTGGTCACGGGTTTCACCACCACTATACATGCAAACACATCCAAACATCAAACATCCAGGCAAGATATAACCATCCAAATGGAGCTGCTGCAAAACCCCCCACATGGGTGTTAGGCTTGCGTAAGCATCACCTTAGGTATCAGATGTCTCATCACCATCCAGATCACTCACTTATGGCTCTGAAGATACATATGTCCAACTGAAGCTGAGGCCCTCCCTGAGGGATGTTTAGGCCACAGAAGCATCACCGTAGGCTAGATGGCTTGTCCCCTCATGGATCACACACTTACGACCTCAAGGAATCCTATCAGAAGTTCTCATCAAGGAGTCAACCGCGCTAATCAACAAGTAAGCAGGAAATAAATCTACAAGCAAACATCGACGATTAACAATGAAGATACAGATATCCAACTGAAGTTGTGGCCCTCCATGAGGGATGTTTAGGCCACAAAAGCATCATCGTAGGCTATATGGCTCGCCCCCTCACGGATCACACACTTATGACTTCAAAAAATCCCATTCTATTTCTAGTTTGGGAGTCAACCTCATTACTCGACATTCTACCCTACGTATAGAAGTTCTTACAACATAGGAAAGAATAAGATGAAAGCAAGGGTAATCAATCTACAATCATTAACGATTAACAACGAAATGAAAAGTTATATACATTGTCATGGAATGTTTAATAAGAGAGCATGCTTGCATGGGCAACGGGGCTAGTCCCCACACCCTAGTGAAAAGGAACTACTCGCTCATGATGCGAGAAATAGGAAGAACAAGAGAGAGGGAAGATTTTTCCATGAGCATGATGCAGAAGGTAGTTGCAACTCGGTGAAGATGGTGCGGTCTTCTACGTTGCATCGGGGCAGATTTGGACGAGAAGGAAGAACCACCAAGGTAGACTGGGCAGCTCTTCTTCTCCACCTTCTTTTACTTCTTGACCTCCTTGCTCGCAGCAGAGGTGTAGTAGATGAAGTGACAATGGCGTGGATGAGCGTGGATGGATCTTGATCGAATCTTACATTTGGACAGCCTGGTAGCGTCCCAGATCTGATGCCTCAAATGAGGACCCTACTGGTCCTATTTATAGGCACTGGTTGGGGTCTCCACGCTTTAGGCCCAGTTGTAATTTTTATAGTTTTGCATTAACAATTTTGGAGACCGTTTAGTCTTCTTAACGGTTTGGACTTGATAAGTATTCACGTCCAAATGGTCTTGTTAGACTGACCAAACGGTCTCTGTGTTCTATTGGTCTTCACAACCCAGCCAACCAGTCTTCTCCTCAAATGGTTTTGGAGTGTTTGCCATCAAACGATCTTCACTTCCAACGGTTTGGTGACTCTCGCCCTCACAGTCTGCTGCTATCATCCAAACGGACTTGAGCGTTCACTTGCTCTTCACGATTTCATGGATCGGTTGCCTCCAATCGGTTTGGATGCTTTGGCCTTCAAGCAGTCTTGATCGTCTGAATGGTTTTGAGAACCCAACGCTACCACACGGTCTTGGAGACCATTAAGCCCTAGCGGTCTTGGGCCTTGCATGCCATCCAAACGGTCTGGGGCGATTGATGGCCTATGATCGGTTTTGGAGACCAATCACTGCCTCACGGTCTTGAGATCGTGAGGAGCAGGTCAAGCAGACGTTGTGAGCGGTCGTCGATGGGAGCGAGAGGTGCGACAGTTGTAGGTAGGTTGTTACAACCTCAATTTTGCATTGTTTTCATAATTGAAATGTATTGATTTTATGAATTTGGACTTAATTGAAAAGGTTGTATGCTTTACTTCAAAGAATGGATTTCTTTACAAATATCCCTTTGGATAGGAATTTCGTGATTCCTATTATTAGATTAATCCATTAATGGATATAAAAGAGGAAAAGTCCAAAAGATAGAAGATAATGGATATTCAGTAATGTGTTTATAAGAAATACATAGAAATCTCTAGGAAGTGCCATTAATGGCCAAAATTGAGTAAAATTCGTTTACATATGATTTCTAATAAAAGAAATATGAAAAGAGGAAAAAGGGAAGGAAAAGAATAATCTATGATAGAATTAGCCAATAAAGTACAATGTATGGATATGTTTTCCTTTATGGAACTTTGAGTGTCAATCAAGAAAAATTGATGATTTAAGTAAAGAATACTTACAAGACGTATATGGATAGTGTGTCACCTTTTTGAGAATCATTTTAATATGAATACTTTTCTATAAGAGCTTGCCATAACTGTGAGAGAGGACAAACCTATGGCAAGAAAATAAAGTTAAAACATTATCTTTGTGGTAAGTCATGTACACGCACAACTAGCCAAGGGATAAAAGAAATGACAAGTTGCCTTCATCTAGAAAAGGAACTAGCCTCGAAGAGGCAAATCCCAGTAAAAGGGTTATGAAAGGTTAGTATATATATATGTGCGTTCATGGGTTTCCCATCCTTCAAGTAGGACTCCCTTTCCATCATATTCTTCCTTCAAGTTCTAGGGTCTCGCCTGGAACATGTACAAGGAGTAGGGCTCTTTGATCCCCTCTTTCCCAAAATGCCAAGACAGAGTGCTGATGGGTTGAATCCAATGACATGGTGGCCAGCGGCACACGGGTAACGACGAGACTCGTCAGGCTTGGCCATTGTAGGCAGGGCGATGATCGCAGCAGGCCATAGCGAGGCCCATGACCATGGTTGAGTGTGGCAAGGTCCTCTTCATCCTTCTTTGTATCGTCCCCTCCTAGAGAGACCTGCAAGGGCGGCCTGACCTTGCACCAGTCCTACGGAGATGGGAGCCGCCCCGGAGCAGACTCCCTGGAGCAATGGGAACGGTGGAGTTGTTCTGATGGAGGGCCGAAGTTTCCTCGACTACCATGGGATGAACTACAGTCTTCCCGCGCCCCTCAGCCTTGGGAAAAAGCTGCAGCACGGCTGCAAAGGAAGGTCGTGTGAGCAGACTTGGTGAGCAGTTTCGGCTGTGAGATCGAGGTAGCCAAGGGATCGCGAAGGGGCATCGAAGGTAGAGGAACCGACCATGGTGGCTGTCGGGTCTTGGAGAAGGGGGGGGGGAAGCCACGCCATAGCAGCTAGGGTGGCAGCCTTAGGGCTGCGCGAGGTGGAAGAAGGGCAAGGCACGTTGGATAGTTTTTCCCTCCGCGGACTAAAGGAGCCAATCCTTAAGTCAAGGGAATATCAGTCATTTGGTTATGTTTCCTGAACTATGGGCAACATTGCATGGAGCACACGTGGCACAACCTGATTTGCCAAGTAAGTAACTTTTTGCTAAAATCATAATTAATTCTAGGAAACTCAGATTAAAACAAGTTATATATGAAAATTGATCCTCAAAACGAAAGGAACACAAAGAAATTATGTTTGAAGCTTGATTCTATTTTCAATCCGAAAATTAATGGAAGTAATCATCTTTAATGCTTTAATTCTTAAGGAACCCTATTTTGAGATAAATAAAGTGTTTGATAGGGTTTAATGGATCATTAGAGTTGATGTTAACCTGTCAAATGTAAAAAGGTACATTATGTTTAAAAGGGAAGAACTTTACACACGATTAGTCTAATTTAGAGTTCATATGCATAAATATACTTGAAATTTGAAAAGTACATAAAGCTATCATCTTTAATGATTTAATTAAGGAAAAACCCTTAGATTTGATGATAGATGGACTTAATGACGTTAATTGGATAATTCAAGCCAATATTAACATATGGTTAATAAAAGTGAAAATGGGATCTAAAAAGATGATCTTTTTATATAATTGGCTTAATTTAGGGTTTCGTGCATGATTATGCATTAATGAGCTTAAAAACCCTAATTTAAGAGAATATGTGTTTTAATTGTTTTCATTGTTTAAATCCATGAATAAATAGGGATAAAATGATCCTAAGTCAATTTGGGTATAAAAGACTATTAAAATAGATAGTTGAGCAATTAAGGTTCATATAAATGGAAAAGAGTATTTTGGGGTTTGTTAAACTAAAAAGGGATAAAGTTTGAGAAATTGATCTAAGAAACCCTAATGAATATTAATGAAACCTTAATGCGGATTAGAAACCCTAGAAAGAGAATCCAAGTCAATAAAGTAGATTCTTGATAAAGTGTATAATAAACAGAGTACATATTCTTTTCAGGAATTATGTGATGATTGAATTACTTGCTTGGATCTGTTGATTGGCTTGATTATATATACATGAAGTATATGTTCAATAATCTGCAAGCAAAGGTATGTGGTTACGATTATGAATAATCACTCTAGTTTCACGGCGATTCCTGAAGTTTTAATCGGTTGCTTGATAATAACTATTGGATGTTTATTTATTTCATGCAACTATAAAGTGACTATGATTATCACTATAAATGTGCGTATATAACTGACTAGATCCGGGTCCACCTCTGTTGCTTTGAAAAGGGCTAAAAAGGGGTAATCCTAGAGCAAGGTCTAGGTTACCGTGAGTTAGAAACTGGGCTACCTATGTGTAGTTCCATGAGACTCATTAGCCTGCCATGAGTTAAGGAGTGGGCTACTTACGAGTAGTGCCATGTGACTCAACCCTAGAAATTGGTTCACTTATAGGTGGATCATGAGGGGTTTAATGGGGACAACATAGAGGATAGGGTACTCTTGGATCACAGAGTTATATCTAAAATATAATCTTGGTTGTTAAATGATTAATTGAATGATTACATTGTTAACATATTTACATGATTATTGTTTCCCCCACATACCAGCTTCGGCTGACCGACGTTTTGTTTGTCGGCGTTTTAGGGCAAGCCCAAAGGACAAACAGTAAATCGTCATATTGTGAAATACATGAAGTAAAACACAAGGAGGATTAGTTAGAATAGACTACTTAAGTGGATAGAAGCTTAGAGATCCAAGTTTTCAAAAAGGTATGCAAAAAATTATTTTCTTACAGCTTTTCAGTATAGTCTGTTAAAATTTGATAATTATTCTTGGTTAATTGCCGAACCTTTGATCCGGAAGTTATGGGTGCGGCTTTGACTTCTCGGTCTCCCTTAATTGGGGGTTATCAGGAGGTGGGGTCGTAACATTTGGTATCAGAGCGTAGGTTCCTCACTTAACCGTTAATAATTATTAAATTTTACAAACTCCATAGAACCCAAGGGAGTTATTAGATGATTATCCAAAAGACGAAGGTGTCTAGAAAAGGATCACGACCGAGGGATGGCAATATTTTCCTACGCACCGCTAGTCGGAATACGAGGACTCCCGGATTCGTGTGACTGCCTGGCCAAAGTCTTAGGGTATGAATCGAAATAAGATACCTTTAGGACTTTCTCATCTTATTCATCCCTTCTCATCACAAATTCTGTTAAGGACCTTAAGGATTAGGGTTTTCTCTCTTCTCCTCACCCTCTTGAGGTATGGGTAAGGTTAATAATGTCTAAGGAATCCTCCATCAAATTAATGTAAAGCATGTAAATAAGATGTCATGGACATAAGCTTAATAGAGTAAGCGTAAACTAAAGAATAGATACATGCTTAGGTCATATGACATAAGTTGTCATGCCCTCAGGAGAGACCTGAGGATAGACCTTCTTATCAGGAGGATGAATAAAGAGAGTCAGTCTTGGAGATAGAGATCTCCATTGCAAGCGGAGACCTGGCACATCCTCTGAGGATGATGTTATCCCTAACCCTAAGTGAAGGTTAGAAAGAGAGATGACACGAAGAGTTAGATGACATGGTAGATGAAGTGTTTGGATGAACATGCCCTTGGATGGAATAGGAGCCATGAGAGGTTGGATGACCTATTACCTCTGGAGACCCAACCCTGGGAAGGGTCGAGCAGGTTAGAGTGAAAGATAGCTCCTCCTCCATGGATAAAGCTAGAGAAAAACCTATAGAACCCTATGGGCTTGTGCAAGTAGGGTATAGCTTGCACCCAGGGCACGTCAGTAGTAGGATGAAACCCTGGTTAAGGAATCATGATGGACAACTTATGAAATAAGCATAAAGGGTTATGGATGATCTTGAGCAAACATAAGTTTGAGCTTAGGCTTCACCCATGAAGAGGATTCTTTTGAGTCTGATCCGTTAGGAAGAGAGGACCTCTAGTGGTGAGGTTGGTTGTAAGGTTAGCTCTATCGAGAGAGCAGGAAACCAAGCAAAAAGGTGGGAATCCTAGACTCCAAGATATGAGGAAAAGTAGGGAGTTGAGTATGATGCGACCTAAGTGGATGATAGTGGTCGCCACATGCTTGATCCTTAGAGGTTGATGATGTCTAGTTTTTTATGAGAGGAACCAAACCCTAGAGGGAGGATGAGGCTTCTGGTACCTATGAGTCTATGGTATAAGTGGTTACCTTCTGAGAAAGGAAGAAGAAGTTTTGTATACCCTGGAGAGGTTTGGTAATAGGTTATGAGGCCTTGTACCTTGTTGATTGTCCTTGAGGAGGACTCAACTTTAAAATGTTGATCAAAGAAAAAGGATGACAGGAAGTGTATGTCATACATGATACATGATTGGTTTGTGGTTAAGAGGTTGAGCAGACAGCTAGACAATAAGAAAGTGAACCTAGGGTTCCTAGTCCTAAGAGGGGAAGTGGTGTACCTAATGCTCATGATGAGAGTTGAGTTTCTATAGATGCGAGTATGGAACTCCTTATGTTCAGAAGAAAGGAAAACCCTTTACGTTTAAGGTATGTTTGGCAAACCCCTCCCATCTAAGTTGATGACACAAGAAGGTAAGACCTTGATCTAATGTTGAAGAATGAGAACCCAAATGACCTAGCCTAGTTTAGAGGTCTGCTTGTGCCTTAATAGCTTACTAGGGTTAAGTAAATGGATGTAAATCCTAGACCTGAGGATGTTTGTGACCTTGTGGTCAAGAGATAGTTTTCCTCCCATCCTGGGAGAGGGACCCCTTTGATAGGGTGTATATCAGTTTTGTTGGTTTAAGGTAACCTAAAGAGGTCTCATAGGATCTTGAGAAGCTAAGTGAAAAGTACATGGTATGAGAATGAACCTGTAGACCCATAGATATCCATCTCTAATTGCATATGAATGTGTTACCATGGAGGTAACCGGTATGGGGCTTGACCAAGGTAGGCAGGTTGCCATGATCCCTATGAAAGGATGAAAGCCAACCCATGAATGTAGAAAGAGAGATGATGAAGACTTGGGTAAGGTTCTAAGTGAACATGTACTAAAATGGAGAATCCTAAGTCTATCCTAGGGTCAAGTAGGGATAAGACCGATGAAAGTAGGAGTTGCCTAATTTCCCAGTTGCACATGACCATAGGGTCGGGAGGTAACAGCTATCATTGTCTGAGGGCCATGGGTTAGGAGATTGATCACCTTCATGAACTCATGGGACCCAAAGGGCAGATGAGTGGGGCACTCTCTTGATGCATGAGGGAAGAGGGATGACCCCAAAAGAGCCGGTACCCTATAGACCTAGAGGAGATGACCAAGGATATAAACCTCAGTAGGTTCAAGACTAGTTTTCCATGGAGGTAACTTTGATATCATGATGTCTGTGATGTAGAGACATATGTGGCATGTTGCAACTTAGATGTAAAGGTGTATGGGCAAGGTGGGATGTACCATCTCTACTCTTGTTATGGGGGTGAGAGATAGGACATTACGCATGCCATACACCAAGGATAAGAGATGATGTAGGTTGGAACGTTGCCATGAGAAATGGGGATAGAGAAGATAACCTATCATGGTAAAGTGAATGATACATGGATGGTTTGCAAACACTAAGAGGAATGAGGTAGTCACCTTATGAGGAAGTTTTTATCATGAGCTATGCAGAACTTACAAGTTATACCAGGTTGAGTTTGATCACCATGATGATGAAATCAGAGAAGATAGACATAGAGTTTGAGGAGAGATGATAAGTGAAATATAGGGAAGTGTATGTCTTCAACGTTACCTAATACCTAAGGATGTAAAGTAGTAATGGATGCTCTGGTTGAGATACATCTGACTTGTTTGACTAGAAGCTAGAAGAGGTTGTTAGGCTAACCCTAAGTTTGGAAAGGAGATATGTTTGGTTAATACTCCGATGTAATGAGATCTGTTGAACCAGTTAATGGTTGTTGGTTAGCCAGTCTAGTCCTTGATGCAATGAAAGGATGGTGGTAGAACCTCCAGTTCACTTCTTTGGAAAAGAAGGTGATGAAACCCTGACTAGAGTGGTTTAGGGTATATGAGGAATCAAACTTGAGGAATCATGACATACAAGAAATCATGATTGATGTGGTACTACCAAGATAATAAGTGACAGTAGTACTTTAGATGCCTAATATAAAGTTGCATGTGGTATATGGCCATATATGCAAGCAAAAGGTGAAGGATGAGCACCGGTAACCCAGTGCATCGATATAGAGGATAAAGAGTTCCCGAGAGGGAATGGCAGTTCATCACTATAGATGTTGTGATAAGTCTCTCCTAGACCAAGGAAGGTCGAGATGCAATGTGGGTTATGGTAGATCGCCTTACCTAGATGACATGAGGAAGAAAGAGTACTGTCAAGGGACAGGTCGGGTTGAACTACATATGAGAGAGATGGTTCAACTATACCAGGAGGTGAGTTCAAAAGCTCATGAGTATGACCTAAAGGCTCACTTCCATAATGTGGAAGTAGGTACATGGATAACTCGATGTTAGTACAGTTCATCACCCCTAACTAATGGTTAATATAATCCAGACTAAAGGGTCTGATGAGAGCATGTGTGCTCGTTCAGGGTGACAACTAGAGACAATTCTTATCCTATGAAAGATGTGATGATGACCACCATAGCCAGTATTGAGATTTAAAGAAGCTCTGTAAGAGAAGTTGTGTCGGTCACCACTTCAGTAAAGTGATGTTGGTGAAAGGACCACGTGATGGTTAGAAAAGGACCACAGTGCATGTAGATGAAGTCACTTTGATCGTGCAATCACTAAAAGGAGCCTAGGGACGACGGAAGTCATGAGCAGATGCAAAGTAGACTGACATGCAGTTCACTGTGGGAGAATATGTGACATGAAAATCTGACCCCTCTAAGTTATAACTAAGAGAGCTGAGTCCCCGATGCATGGGTTCTTTTGACATGGTTTGGTGGAGAAGGTTAAGTTTGATCTTACCCCTCAGGATAAAGTAATATGTGATGAGTCCCATATGTCCAATTTAGAGCACTATGTGAGGTACCTAGACCATGTGCGAGCAATGAACCTAGTGAGCCCCAAGGGAGGCTGAAATGGCCTGAGTCCACCTGTGCAGTTTATAGACGCTAGGATGAAAGAACTCAGAGAAAAGAATATGTGATGATAAAGGTTCTTTGGAAGAGCCATGAGTAAGGTAAAGCCACATAGGGGCCAATGATGGACATGGAAAAGTCTTATCTTGAATTGTTTGATTGCTTGATAGAATTTTAAGGACAAAATTCCTATAAGAGGAGAAGGATGTTACAACCTCAATTTTGCATTGTTTTCATAATTGAAATGTATTCATTTTATGAATTTGGACTTAATTGAAAAGGTTATATGCTTTACTTCAAAGGATGGATTTCTTTACAAATATCCCTTTGGATAGGAATTTCGTGATTCCTATTATTATATTAATCCATTAATGGATATAAAAGAGGAAAAGTACAAAAGATAGAAGATAATGGATATTCAGTAATGTGTTTATAAGAAATACATAGAAATCTCTAGGAAGTGCCATTAATGGCCACAATTGAGTAAATTTTGTTTACATATGATTTCTAATAAAAGAAATATGAAAAGAGGAAAAAGGGAAGGAAAAGAATAATCTATGATAGAATTAGCCAATAAAGTACAATGTATGGATATGTTTTCCTTTATGGAACTTTGAGTGTCAATCAAGAAAAAATGATGATTTAAGTAAATAATACTTACAAGACGTATATGGATAGTGTGTCACCTTTTTGAGAATCATTTTAATATGAATACTTTTCCATAAGAGCTTGCCATAACTGTGAGAGAGGACAAACCTATGGCAAGAAAATAAAGTAAAAACATTATCTTTGTGGCAAGTCATGTACACGCACAACTAGCCAAGGGATAAAAGAAACGGCAAGTTGCCTTCATCTAGAAAAGGAAACTAGCCTCGAAGAGGCAAATCCCAGTAAAAGGGTTATGAAAGGTTAGTATATATATATGTGCGTTCATGGGTTTTCCATCCTTCAAGTAGGACTCCCTTTCCATCATATTCTTCCTTCAAGTTCTAGGGTCTCGCCTGGAACCTGTACAAGGAGTAGGGCTCTTTGATCCCCTCTTTCCCAAAACGCCAAGACAGAGTGCCGATGGGTTGAATCTGATGACATGGTGGCCAGCGGCACACAGGTAACGGAGAGACTCGTCAGGCTTGGCCATTGTAGGCAGGGCGATGATCGCAGCAGGCCATAGCGAGGCCCATGACCATGGTTGAGTGTGGCAAGGTCCTCTTCATCCTTTTATGTACCGTCCCCTCCTAGAGGGATCTACAAGGGTGGCCTGACCTCGCACCAGTCATGCGGAGATGGGAGCCGCCCCGGAGCAGACTCCCTGGAGCAATGGGAACGGTGGAGTTGTTCTGATGGAGGGCCGAAGTTTCCTCGACCACCATGGGATGAACTACAGTCTTCCCGCGCCCCTCAGCCTTGGGCAAAAGCTGCAGCACGACTGTAAAGGAAGGTCATGTGAGCAGACTTGGTGAGCAGTTTCAGCTGTGAGATCGAGGTAGCCAAGGGATCGCCAAGGGGCATCGAAGGTAGAGGAACCGACCATGGTGGCCGTCGAGTCCTGGAGAAGGGGGGAAGCCGCGCCATAGCAGCTAGGGCGGCAGCCTTAGGGCTGCGCGAGGTGGAAGAAGGGCAAGGCACGTTGGATAGTTTTTCCCTCCGCGGACTGAAGGAGCCAATCCTTAAGTCAAGGGCATATCAGTCATTTGGTTATGTTTCCTGAACTATGGGCAACGTTGCATGGAGCACACGTGGCACAACCTGATTGGCCAAGTAAGTAACTTTTTGCTAAAATCATAATTAATTCTAGGAAACTCGGATTAAAACAAGTTATATATAAAAATTGATCCTCAGAACGAGAGGAACACAAAGAAATTATGTTTGAAGCTTGATTCTATTTTCAATCCGAAAATTAATGGAAGTAATCATCTTTAATGCTTTAATTCTTAAGGAACCCTATTTTGAGATAAATAAAGTGTTTGATAGGGTTTAATGGATCATTAGAGTTGATGTTAACCTGTCAAATGTAAAAAGGTACATTGTGTTTAAAAGGGAAGAACTTTACACATGATTAGTCTAATTTAGAGTTCATATGCATAAATATACTTGAAATTTGAAAAGTACATAAAGCTATCATCTTTAATGATTTAATTAAGGAAAAACCCTTAGATTTGATGATAGATGGACTTAATGACGTTAATTGGATAATTCAAGCCAATATTAACATATGATTAATAAAAGTGAAAATGGGATCTAAAAAGATGATCTTTTTATATAATTGGGTTAATTTAGGGTTTCGTGCATGATTATGCATTAATGAGCTTAAAAACCCTAATTTAAGAGAATATGCCTTTTAATTGTTCAAATCCATGAATAAATAGGGATAAGATGATCCTAAGTCAATTTGGGTATAAAAGACTATTAAAATAGATAGTTAAGCAATTAAGGTTCATATAAATGGAAAAGAGTATTTTGGGGTTTGTTAAACTAAAAAGGGATAAAGTTTGAGAAATTGATCTAAGAAACCCTAATGAATATTAATGAAACCTTAATGCCGATTAGAAACCCTAGAAAGAGAATCCAAGTCTATAAAGTAGATTCTTGATAAAGTGTATAATAAATAGAGTACATATTCTTTTCAGGAATTATGTGATGATTGAATTACTTGCTTGGATCTGTTGATTGGCTTGATTGTATATACATGAAGTATATGTTCAATAATCTGCAAGAAAAGGTATGTGGTTACGATTATGAATAATCGCTCTAGTTTCATGGCGATTCCCGAAGTTTTAATCGGTTGCTTGAAAATAACTATTGGATGTTTATTTATTTCATGCAACTATAAAGTGACTACGATTATCACTATAAATGTGCGTATATAACTGACTAGATCCGGGTCCACCTCTGTTGCTTTGAAAAGGGCTAAAAAGGGGTAATCCAAGAGCAAGGTCTAGGTTACCGTGAGTTTGAAACTGGACTACCTATGTGTAGTTCCATGAGACTCATTAGCCTGCCATGAGTTAAGGAGTGGGCTACTTACGAGTAGTGCCATGTGACTCAACCCTAGAAATTGGTTCACTTATAGGTGGATCATGAGGGGTTTAATGGGGACAACATAGAGGATAGGGTACTCTTAGATCGCAGAGTTATATCTAAAATATAATCTTGGTTGTTAAATGATTAATTGAATGATTACATTGTTAACATATTTACATGATTATTGTTTCCCCCACATACCAGCTTCGGCTGACCGACGTTTTGTTTGTCGGCATTTTAGGGAAAGCCAAAAGGACAAACAGTAAATCATCATATTGTGAAATACATGAAGTAAAACACAAGGAGGATTAGTTAGAATAGACTCCTTAAGTGGATAGAAGCTTAGAGATCCAAGTTTTCAAAAAGGTATCCAAAATTTATTTTCTTACAGCTTTTCAGTATAGTCTGTCAAAATTTGATAATTATTCTTAGTTAGTTGTCGAACCTTTGATCCGGAAGTTATGGGTGCGACTTTGACTTCTCGGTCTCCTTAATTGGGGGTTATCGGGAGGTGGGGTCGTAACATAGGTGATGTCAGAGGAAGCGGGCGGTGCTGCTGTGTCCCAGAGCGGGCGGCAATGATGGCAACAAGGAGGTTTGGTGGCCTAGGGTTTGTAGGTGATGTTTCTGTGGGTTGTAGAGTGAGAAGAGGATGATGATGTAGTCGTTGTTGCCGTCGTGGATAGTGGAGGAAGATAGAGCTGGTGGTGGTCTTGGAGGAGCAGGCAGTGGATAGTCGGTGCCGTCGTGGATGATGGAGGCTGCGATCCCTACTGTGGATGGCCGCCCAGGTTAGCGGTGGAAAATAGAGAGGACCTTCATTCAGTTTGGGGGTCACGATGCTTCACAGTCTTGGGATCGTGAGAGCTCTCACAGTCTTGGGATCGCAAGGGCTCTCACGATCTTGAGACCGTGAGAAGGAAGAGCGAGGGTGCAAGACCATTAAGATAAGATCGAGTGGATAGATGAATAGGAGGCATCTATTCTCAGTCAGACGGTGTCGGATGCTCACGGTCTTGAGAGATCGTAAAGGCAAGACCGACAGGGTAGTGCAAGGCCAAGACCGTTTGGATCAATTGGTGAAGACCGATTGGTCAAGATTGTATGGTCAAGACCAAGGATGAGAGGATCATGGGTGAAGGTAGATCTAGGGTTGAGAAAGGTGGGTCCCACTTATAAGAGTTTGATATGGATGATGGTTGATGGAGATGAAGGTGGAATGAAGCAAGTGGTGGTGATGATTATTTTGAAGGTGGATTAGGGTTAATTGGAGGGTGGTGCCTTCTGATGGTTGAACCTCATCATGACCTGCATAAAATCAACATAAACTTAGTTAATAATCTTGACAATTGAACCAATTAAGCAATTTTGCATATTGAGATATTTAGGAGATGAAATCGGATGTATTGAGTCAAATTGAGCCCAAGATGGCGATTGAATTTCATGATGAATATGCATTCATCAAAACACCCCGAACTTAAACATTGCTCATCCTTGAGTAACACAAAATCTGAAACATTCGCCAAATGAATACTTTCAACTCGTGTGGTTGCCTCATCTTCACATCATGATTGTTTCCTTTTTTCTTAGTAAGACTATGCATCTCAACTTCCTGAGATCACTGAACACATCTTACCATATCTTCGTTCCTGAGTTTGTTTTCCAACATCACTTCCTCCTCACTTTTTCCAACATTAATCATGTCAAACAGTTTTGTAAGAGTATAGAGATACACGCAGAATGACAAGTGTGCACCTGATCTGACACTGGTGTTTTTCAGGGTAGTGGAGGCATTCATTGTGCCTTTGGGTGGAAAAGGGAGTGAAGGGTGGTATGGAAGAAATAAATCTCTCCTCTATTCGACTAGAGATTTTTATTATATGATTTACAGTTTCATTATTGCATATTTTTGTGTGAATCTATCCTCTATTCGACTCGAGATTGCATTTATTTGTGTGCGCTTTGGCATCTTTTCTTGGTGGTACGTCCCTATTAATTTGCGAGGGGTATGGAAGAAGCGGATATAGAGGGAAATGACGTGCCACCCCAAACTTAGGGTTTGGCACTATTTTGGCTATTTTTGTTTTTTTATGGACGGAGGGGTACGAAGATGATAGAAGAAGTGTAGAAGAGAGTTCAGATCAGAATGCCACTCAATTTACAATTTAGTGCATCAGGTCGTTCTCTTTATTGTACTCTGCTCAAATAATGACTCGATGAGGATCTGATGGGGATTCCATGTTATTGTTCCACAAGTTAGTTAGGAAGCACGAAGTGTTTGATCCCTATCAGTTCAATAGACACTTGCCATATTTGTAGAAGGATCATGATGTTAGGAATCATAAGGTTCACAAGATGATTTCAATCAAAAGGCTAGTTTCAAGAAAATGGTCCTTTTGAGAGTCTGCTTCGAATAAGGAGGGTATAATGATTCAAAATGCATAGCAGGCTAGGAAATGGCTTTTAATGAAACAGAAAGTGTCAAATTTCATCAAGTATCTGTCCAATTTCTTTGAAAAACTTAAAAAAAAATTATTTATTTTTTGAAAATTTTGGTCAACAATGCAACGATGAAAACTTAAGTCTGAAATATATGGGTGAAGGTGGAAAGTAAAGTACGTACCACCCACCCTCCACCCCAAACTTAGAAATTTGCTCATCCCGAGCAAACCCTAAATCCAAGATGGAGGGGAAAATTCATACCGTTTGGACCACCAGATGTGGTTGCGTTCCAAACAACGTGCGTCCTCCATATGAAAATCTCAAAATGAAGATCAATCAGAACTCAAGATGGCATCTCGCGATGCAATTTTTATTTAGTGCAAACTTATCTAAAATAAAAAAAATAAAGAAAATTCTAAATAAAAGTAAAAAAAATGAATTTATTGATCGGGTTGCCTCCTGACAAGAGCATTTGTTTTATGTCAATGGCTCGACTGAACCCTTCAATTTTATGATGGATATGTTGGATTGGAAAGATCCAGCATTGCTATGGTTCCTGTGTCGGCTGAGGTGAAATATATCTTCAATCATTGACCATTTGCCACAAATTCTCCTGACTTTTCACTCCATAAAGAGAAAGCACCATGTGGGGAGATGCTCTTGACAATGTAAGGCCCAGACCATCGAGAACAGAGTTTTCTTGGGAATAACTTCAGTCTTGAGTTGAATAGAAGAACTTGGTCTCCCACTTGTAAGCATTTTCTTTTTAGATGACCATCGTGCCAAAGTTTTGTACATTCTTTATAGATTCATGCATTTTCATAAGCTATCATCCGAAGTTCTTCTAGCCCCTGAAGTTGCAGAATCCTGGCTTGACCTACTTTCTTCATATCAAAATTTAGTTGTTTTATTGCCCACCGTGCTTTGTGTTTGAGTTCTATAGGCAGGTGACATGACTTCCCACAGATTAAACGAAATGGTGTAGTACCAAGGGGAGTCTTAAGAGCGGTTTAGTAGGCCCACAATGCGTCATTGATTTTCACTGACCAATCTTTTTTATTGCGGCCTACTATCTTTTCCAAAATAGCCTTGAGTTGACAGTTAGAAACCTCTACCTATCCACTTGTTCATGGATGGTAGGGTGAGGCTACTTTGTGCGTTACACCATATTTTCTCAGCAATGCTTCAAAGCTTCTTTCCAGGAAATGAGATCCTCCGTCGAATATCACAATGCGCGGGACTCCAAAACGGGGGGGGGGGGGATAATATCTTTGAACATTTTGATGACGGGTTTGGAATCGCTAGTGATGGTTGGTATGGCTTCTACCCATTTTGAGACGTAATCCACCGCCACTAGGATGTGGGAAAATCCATGAGAAGATGGGAATGGACCCATGTAGTCCACATCCCAAACATCAAATATCTCAACTTCTTGCCATTACTTTAGCGACATCTCATCTCTCTTTGTTATGTTACCTGTTCTATGGCACTTTTCACATGATAAAACAAAGTTGTAGGAATCTTTGGATATGGTTGGCCAAAAGAACCCACATTGCAAAACCTTAAAGGCAGTTTTCTTGGAACTCATATGGCATCCAACCGGGCCTAAGTGACATTGTTCTAAAATGAGTTGGGCTTCTTCCTCGATAATACAATGTCTGTAAAGACCATCAACACAGAGCTTGTAGAGGTACGACTCATCCCAGTGATACTGCTTCACATCATGCATGAATTTCTTCAGTGCGTTTTTGGTGCATTCAGGGTGGATGACACCAGCGACGAGGTAGTTCACATAGTCTGAGTAGCAAGGGGTAGCTTCTGAAACTTTCATTAGTTTGTCATCCGGAAGAGAATCATTAATCGAGATCTTCTCAGTTTCTAGAGTGTGGATGTGACTGAGGTAGTCTGCCACAACATTCTCTGTACCCTTTTTATCTCTTATCTCTTATCTCTAGATCAAATTCTTACAAGAGGAGAATCCATCTTATCAACCTAGGTTTTGCATCTTTCTTCTCTAGGAGGTAACAAATAGTTGCATGATCTGTGTAGACAATAACTTTTGAACCTATGAGGTAGGATCTGAAATTGTCAAAGGCATACATGACTACAAGAAGTTCTTTCTCAGTAGTTGCATAATTCCTTTGAGCTACATCGAGGGTCTTTGATGCATAGTAGATCACACTATGTTTCTTTTCTATACATTGCCATAGAACAACACCCACAACATAATCATTGGCATCACACATAATTTCAAATGGGTGGTCCCAATCTGGATCTCTAATGATGGGTGTTGTTGTGAGAGAATGCTTCAAGTTGTTGAATATTTTCAAGTATTCTTCGTCAAAATGGAAATCAACATCCTTTAGCAATAAATTTGTCATTGGCTTGGTTATCTTGGAGAAATCCTATATAAACCGTCTGTAAAAGCCAACATGACCAAGGAACACACGAACTTCTCTTACATTTTTCGGGATATTGAGTTTGGAAATAACTTCGATTTTTGCTCTGTCTACTATGATACCTCGGCTGCTAACTCTATGACCAAGGACAATGCCTTCCTTTACCATAAAGTGACACTTCTCCCAGTTCAACACAAGATGTGCTTCTTCACACCATTTAAGGACAAGGGAGAGGTGCTTCAAGCATGAGTCGTATGAATCTCCGTATATAGAAAAATCATCCATAAAAACTTCCATGATAGTTTCAGTGAGACCAGCGAATATAGCCACCATGCAACGTTGGAAAGTTGCAGGCGCATTGCAGAGACCGAAATACATCCTTCTAAAGCCATATTTTCCAAATGGGCAAGTAAAGGTTGTTTTCTCTTAGTCATCTAGATGTATAGGTATTTGATAGAATCTAGAGTAACCATCGAGATAACAAAAATATTTTTGATGAGCCAATTGCTCTAAGACTTGGTCAAGAAAAGGCACCGGGAAATGATCCTTTCGTGTTGCTTTGTTCCACTTCCTGTAATCAATATACATCCTCCACCCGGTGACTGTTCAAGTGGGGATGAGTTCATTTTCTTCATTCCATATAACAGTAATGCCACCTTTCTTTGGGACAACATGTACCGAGAGTAACCCATGGAGAATTAGATATAGGATAGATGATCCTTGTAGTAAGCAATTTGATAACTTCACGGCAGACTACTTCTTTCATATTTGGGTTAAGCTTCCTTTGATGTTCGACAGTCGGCTTGTGGTCTTCCATCATTGGGATATTATGCATGCAAAGCACTTGACTAACCCCAGTGAGACCACTCATCTTGTAGCCGATAGCTTTTCTTCTTTCCTATAATTCTGTCAAGAGTTTGTCTTCTTGCTCTGTTGTTAAATATGAATTTATGATGACTGGGCATACCTTGAGGTCATCTAGAAACACATAATTCAATCCCTAGGGTAGGGGTTTCATCTCAAGAGCTTGTGGTTTCTCACACATTTCTTCAGTAACATCCACAACTTTAAGTTCCTCAATTTTAGCTTCAGGATCTTCTTTAGTAGTGTCGAGGTGGAGAACACAACTTTTCACTTGTTTGTCAATTGAATTCTCTTCATTTGGATTAGTCAGAGCCACTCCTAAAGGATCTTTTTGTTCATAATCCTCTCCCGTAAGGAGTGACATCTGCTTTATGTGCTGAATCAAGTAGACTTCTTCTCGCATGCTTGGTCTTCACATACTTTCAAAAACTTTGAACTCGAGAGTTTCTTTGCCTAGTCTGAGCAGTAAAGTTCCTACCTCAACATCAATGAGAGCTCTTACAGTGGAAAGGAACAGACGACCAAATATGAGAGGGTATCTGGCGTCTTCTTTTATGGCCTTAATGACAAAGTCACATGGAACATAGGAGTCTTTGCCTACCTTGACAAGTACATCCTCAATAATTCCCAAGGGGAGAGTTAAAATGCTATCTGCAAGCTATATGGTCATGCCAGTCGGGAGCAGTTCAGCAAACCCTAGCCTTTTACAAAGGCTAAGTGGCATGATAGAGATTCTAGCACCAAGATCGGCCAATCCTTTCTTACATGAAGAATCGTCGATATGGCAGGAGATTCCAAAAGACCCTAGATCTTTTTTCTTCTTTGGCATCTTACTCTGGATGATGTCTGAAGTGGTAGTAGCCAACTTGACTATCTCGTACTCTTCAGTTATATATTTCCTTATGAGAAGTGACTTCAAGTACTTCATCCATGCTGGTATCTTAGCCAGAGCATCTAGAAAGGGTATATCAATATGAAGGTTCTTCATAGCTTCTTTGAACTTGTTGAATCGAGCGTTGAGCTTGATTTGTTTCAAACGGGAAGGGAAAGGAGGATGAGGCTTGTATACTAGCACATCTGGCTCTGATGTTTTAGTTTCTTCATCAGTAGGTTTCTCTGGACTTTACTTGTCTGTATTATCAATAGTTACTTGATCTTTTGGTTGAGACTCAAGTGCGATAGAGTTTTGTTCAATCACAGAGTCATCCTTGTCTATAATAACCACAGGTGTCTTGATAAAAGGATCAGAATAATCTTTTCCAAACCTGGTTGTGACAACTTTCAGTTGCTCAGGGTGCTTAGGATTGTTTTCTGGTTGGCCAGCAAAGGCTCCAGCAGGTGGTTTCATACTAGCTGCAAGTTGGGCTAGTTGTGATTCAATAGCATTCTGATGAAATTGCTGGTTAGCTATCATAGTCTGTTGTGACTGTAGCATCTTTTCAATGGCAGTTAGCTTGTCATCAGAAGAGACGGGACCAACTTGTTGCCCTTGTTGTTGATAAGGAACTTGGTTGGGATTCTAGAATTGAGAGTTGTTCTGATAATTGTTGTAGTTCCTGCTCTGAAAGTTACTTCTGAAATTTCCTTGATTTCTGAAATTTTGTTGTTGGTTATACTAGAATCCTGGTGGCCCTCGTTGTTGATTATTTTGACCAAGTTGTCATGGGTTTTCTGCTCCTGAAGGATTTCCATATTGAAAACCAGGAAGGTTCCTATTTTGATTCGGATTGTAGTATCCTTGACCAGGAATGATGTTGACAACATTAAGATTTTCCAATTGACTATTATCTCCTTGGCCACATGCGTTGCTAAGAACAACATTGTAGAGAACATTGCATGCTAAATTGGAATGATCAGTACCTTTACATGCTTCACAGAACAATGAAGCTGACTTGATGTGTTCTTGTTGTTGAGGGGGTGAATGTCCTCTTCCAAATGCAGCAAGAGACAATTCAATATGGTCTTGCTTAACAACTAAGAGTTTGAGGGTTTCAACGATAGACTTATATTCTGGAATAACTTCAGCCATAGCTACCTTCAATACTCCCTTACCTACAGATCTACCCCAATTTGCTTGATTTTTTAGCTCCAAGGGTGACAACCTTCCATGCGCTGTCATAACTTTGACGCATGAAGTTCCCTCCAGATGAGGAAACTAAGAATCTCTTGATATCGTCATCCACACCCATATAGAAGATCTCGATGAGTTGATTCTTGGGAATGCCATGGTGTGGACACTTACGTAGAAGTTCTTTATATCTTTCCCACACTTCCGCAAGGGTTTCTTCAGGGGCTTGAGTGAACATTGCTATTCGACCCCTAATTTCATAGATGAGAGAAGGAGGGTAAATTTTTTCCAGAAAAACATTTTGCAGTTGTTCCCATGTAGTGATGGGCTCGCATTGCAAGGAGTTGTACCAACCTATAGCTCTATCAGCAAGTGAATACTTGAAAAGATGGAGTCTAATGGCATCGTCGGACACTCCATTTTGCTTTGTTATGGCACATAGATCAATAAACCTTAGAAGATGATCTTGACTATCTTCTCCTTATTTACCATAGAATGGGACGTTTTGAAGCAAGGTAATCCAATATGCTCGTATCTCAAAGTTGGGAGTATTGATGGGAGGAGGTTGAACTGGGTGATGAACATCAACAACTTTAGGGATTGAGAACTCCCTAAGATCCTTTTGCAGTTTTGCTTCTTGCACTGCTGTTTGTACTGCTAGGATTTCTTCTTGAACCACAACTCTGGCTTCTTGCACGAGCCTTTCTCTTTGTGCATTAATGGCTTGAGCTACCCTTCGGGTTATTTCCTCCTCTTGAGCCATTCTTGCTTGATTCTCTCTATTTTGACGATGAAAGGTCATGTCTATCTCTGGGTCAAAGCTAGAAGAGAGTCCAGGACTATTCAAGAAGTGCATGTACTAGTCTTTTGGATGTACCTGAAATGGAAAAGTTTCAAAAGTGAGATCCACATAGTAGAGTCAAATTCAAGTGAATGATCAATTATATCAAAAGAAAAACAAAGACCTAGATTAGCCTTATCCAACGGCGCCAGAATTTGACGTGGTTTATTATTGTACTAACAAATTCACTCAGAGATGAAATCCCTAAGCTTTTACCAAAACCTTGTGCAATAATACCACCCGCAAGTGGACGGGTCTTATCGCAATATAGTTAAGGATCAAATCCTAAGGGACAACATTTTTAAGAATGATTACTAGTCGAATCTAGCCCAAGTAAGACTAATATTTAGAATGATTGGTTGATTGGAGGTTAATTAAACTAAGTGCGAGAAAGTAAAGAGCATAATTTAAGTTGAATCTAGATTAATGATATGGGATCACTGGGGTGGTCACGGGTTTCACCACCACTACACAAGCAAACACATCCAAACATCAAACATCCAGGCAAGATATAACCATCCAAATGGAGCTGCTGCAAAACCCCCCATACGGGCGTTAGGCTTGCGTAAGCATCACCTTAGGTATCAGATGTCTCGTAACCATCCAGATCACTCACTTACGACTCCGAAGATACATATATCCAACTGAAGCTGAGGCCCTCCCTGAGGGATGTTTAGGCCACAGAAGCATCACCATAGGCTAGATGGCTCATCCCCTCACGGATCACACACTTACGACCTCAAGGAATCCTATAAGAAGTTCTCGTCAAGGAGTCAACCACACTAATCGACAATCAAGCAGGCGATAAATCTACAAGCAAACATCGACGATTAACAATGAAGATACAGATATCCAACTGGATTTGTGGCCCTCCCTGAGGGATGTTTAGGCCATAGAAGTGTCACCGTAGGCTAGATGGCTCGTCCCCTCACAAATCACACACTTACGACTTCAAGGAATCCCATTCTATTTCTAGTTTGGGAGTCAACCTCGTTAATCGACATTCTACCCTACGTATATAAGTTCTCACACCATAGGGAAGAATAAGATGAAAGCAAGTAGGTAATCAATCTACAAATAATAACGATTAACAATGAAATGAAAAGTTATATACATTGTCATGGAATGTTTAACAAGAGAACATGCTTGCATGGGCAGTGGGGCTAGTCCCCGCACCCCAGTGAAAAGGAACTACTCACTCATGATGTAAGAAATAGGAAGAACAAGAGAGAGGGAAGATTTCGCCATGAGCATGATGCAGAAGGTAGTCACAACTCATTGAAGATGATGCGGTCTTCTACATCACATCGGGGCAGATTTGGACGAGAAGGAAGAACCACCAAGGCAGACCGGGAAGCTCTTCTTCTCCACCTTCTTTCTCTTCTTGACCTCCTTGCTCACAGCAGAGGTGCAGTAGACAAAGTGACAATGTCGTGGATGAGTGTGGATGGATCTGGATTGAATCTTATGTTTAAGCAGTATGTCGACGTCTTGGATCTGATGCCTCAAATGAGGACCCTGCTGGTCCTATTTATAAGCACTGGTTGGGGTCTGCACGCTTTGGGCCCAGTTGCAATTTTATAGTTTTGCATTAATGGTTTTGGAGATTGTTTAGTCTTCTTAACAGTTTGGACTTGATAAGTATTCACATCCAAATGGTCTTGTTAGACTGACCAAACGTCTCTGCGTTCTATTGGTCTTCACAACCCAGCCAACTGGTCTTCTCCTCAAATGGTTTTGGAGTGTTTGCCTCCAAACGATCTTCACTTCCAACAGTTTGGTGACTCTTGCCCTCATAGTATACTGCTATCATCCAAACGGTCTTGAGCATTCACTGGCTCTTCACGATTTCACGGTTCGGTGGCCTCCAATCGGTTTGGATGCTCTGTCCTTCAAGCGGTCTTGATCGTATAAATGGTTTTGAGAACCCAATGCTACCACATGGTTTTGCATACTGTTAAGCCATAGCGGTCTTGGTCCTCGCATGTCTTCCAAATGGTTTGGGGTGATCGATGGCCTCTGATCAGTTTTAGAGACCGATCGCTGCCTCATGGTCTTGAGATCGTGAGGATCGGGTCAAGCAGACACTGTGAGCAGTCGTCGATGGGAGCGAGAGGTGCGACTGTTGTAGGTAGGTGATGTCGGAGGAAGCGGGCGGTGTTGCTGTGTCCCAGAGCAGGTGGCAATGACGGCAGCACAGAGGTTTGGTGGCCTAGGGTTTGCAGGTGGTGTTGCTGCGGGTTGCAGAGTGAGAAGAGGAGGACGATGTAGTCGTTGTTGCCATCGTGGATAGTGGAGGAAGACAAAGTTGTTGGTTGTCTTGGAGGAGCAGGAGATGGATAACCGGTGCCGTCGTGGATGATGGAGGTTGTGATCCCTGCTGTGAATGGCCACCTAGGTTAGCAGTGGAAAACAGAGAGGACCTTCATTCGGTTTGGGGGTTACGATGCTTCACGGTCTTGGGATCATGAGGGCTCTCACAGTCTTGAGACCGTGAGAAGGAAGAGCGAGGGTGAAAGACTGTTAAGATAAGACTGAGTGGTTGGATGAATAGGAGGCGTCGATTCTCAGTCGGACAGTGTCAGATGCTCACGGTCTTGAGAGATCATAAAGGCAAGACTGAAAGGGTAGTGTAAGGCCAAGACCGTTTAGATCAATTGGTGAAGACTGATTGGTAAATATTGTATGGTCAAGACCAAGGATGAGAAGATCATGGGTGAAGGTAGATCTAGGGTTGAGAAAGGTGGGTCCCACTTATAAGGGTTTGATACAGATGATGGTTGATGGAGATGAAGGTGGAATGAAGCAAGCGGTGGTGATGATTATGTTGAAGGTGGATTAGGGTTAATTGGAGAGTGGTGCCTTCTCATGGTTGAACCTCATCATGACCTGCATAAAATCAACATAAACTAGTTAATAATCTTGACAATTGAACAAATTAAGCAATTTTGCATATTGAGATATTTAGGAGATGAAATCAGATGTATTGAGTCGAATTGAGCCCAAGATGGCGATTGAATTTCATGATGAATATGCATTCATCAGACGGCCACCAGGGGTAGTTCCTTCACCTCTGTTGTGCTCATGTACACATGGAAAATCCCCTAAGTCACGGCCATGGTGGCTGGTTTAGGAACACCAGGTCTGCAACTGTGGCTGGCTTGCAGACATAGTGCTAGTGTTGCGCAGGCAACACAGGTGAGGAGAAGCCAATAGGGTTGCCGTTCGAGACAGAAGGAGCGTCGTGTTGTTTCAAACTCCCTTCTAAGGCTTGACACTGCTTCAGGGATCACACCACCTCCTTCAATCAGTGTCAAGAGGGATACATGTTGGAAGAAGAACTTAAAATGCATGACATCCTCCTATACTCGAGGCTCTAGGTCCAACCCTTATATTGACAAGGGTAGCAACATTCTAGCATGCTTACTTCTATTTACCAATGAGGAAACAAGTACCACCGTCCGTAGAAAACTATTTTTCTTATTGGCGTGTAATTAAACCTTTGATTACTTCCTTGTCAAACCACATTCCTTGGTTATCAAGGAATCTATATTAGAGTTTTTATATAATGGCCAATCCAAAAGTCATCAATTATATTTCCTTTTCGCTTGGATTTTGATCCATTGATCACAAGGATATACTTCCTTATACAAAGTAGTATGTCAATTTGGCAACACAAAAGCCACTACATAATCCCATTAGTACATGGAACTTTATTCCCAATTTCTAAAATTATCCTCTTCTCACCATTATAACCATGTGGATTCAAAATATCATCAATGGTGATTCAATCCTACATATTTCCACATAAGTCTCATAATTATCTTAATTTCTTTCCTTATTTATGCATTATTTGATTTCCTTCAATTTTCTTTCTCTTTTTATCATCTTGGACTCACTAACTTAATAGGGTCCACGAAATCATATATTTAAAGGAAATATTATCAATGAAATCCACTTATTACACATAAATTATACAATTTCCACAATCATACATTTATTGGAGAAATTGCATCTCAAACCATATAAACCCAAAAATTGGGGTTGTAACAAGATTCCATAATAAGCTAGAGCTATTTTTATTTGATAAAATCTAGAAACATATATGAACAACTAGACAACATGGTAGAAAATCTAGATGTAGTGGCTATGCTTTAGGGAGATTCGATCATGAAAAATGTGGTTTATTAATCAAAACAATTAATCAGTTCATATTGATAGTTAGTGTAGTTGGATAAGCAATTATGATGATCTAGATAGTAGTTCTAAGAGCATTTATGAATTTGCACTTCATATTTTATGAAAAGCTTGGTAGACTTGTTGTCTACATACCATCTCAATAGCCTTTCTATGTAGGAGAGCAAGTAATGCTAGAAGAATGATCCTCTAGTAACACAGGCAACTGAATTAAAATAGAGGGTTGATTCTCTCTCTGGCTTCATAAAAGTCAAAAGGGGCCATGACAGGTGGTGGTTGGGGGTATTTGTAGTCAAGAATCAAGGTTTAGGGTCTAGGGTTTTGAGCAGGAATTCTAAAACAGAACTGGGGGAACACACCATGGGGCCAGTCAGTAGCACAAAGTGAGATTTTGCCACGTTGGACCTGGTGAAACACAAGATCATGTCGGGTGTCACTGAGTAGGAAAAAAGACATTTTTATCCAATTTTTTTTTATTTTGCAAGAATAATTTGAAGATTTCTCAGATAAACTTGGCTTGGAAGGTGGGATTGAGTTATATGATGAAGAAAAAGTAATTTAAAAAAGGAAGTAAGATAAGACATAAACTTAGGGTCCAAGTCATCTTGTTTCATCAAAGGATACATATTTTATCAGAATACTTGGTAACTATATTTCCGACCCAAATTAGGGGACACAATTACAATCCCACTTAAATACTAGCAAGATAACATAATAGGCTCTAATCCATCACCCTAGGGTTTGGATTTTGCAGCACATTCCAATTCCTACAAATTTCATAAGGAATTGTGCCTATTTTGTCTTGTATACACTAGTTAAAAGAATGAATTCTTTTTCAATAATTTTGAACAAACTCAGTGTATCAACTTTCTTTTCTCCAAGTCTTCTTTTGTTTCTTTCTCCCCATATCACGTGGACACAAGCAGTGATGCACCATAGGTTCAATATCTCATTATCTTTGGCAAGTTTGTAAGATTATGTATCACTTTATGCATTGTACCTCCTTTTCTTTCTCCTAGATTGATGCATGATCTTCCCCATAGATATTTCCAATACTTGCACGAGCCAAACAAATGATCAATAGACTCCTTGTCTTCACCATACATGTAACAATCAATAATGACAAGAAGGCACCATTTGTGGATCTTGCACATAGTAGCCATCAAATTTCTATAGGATCTGAACGTAGTTATGCTCCACCTTGGATTGTGTAGATTAACCCATAGGTTTCTAATGCCTTCATCTCTATTGTTATATCCTAAAATTTGATAAAAAAATTGAAGAATATAAATGAATGGATTTATAATTTCCTCAATGGTATTATTGGTAGAATAATAAACTTAATCACCTTTATGGCATGGGTGCTTGCGGTACAAGTTAAATAAGAGGAATTCATACATGGAAAGATATTCAATGTAATCCTTTTAACAATTATGTCTATGTGTAACCATGCATGATTTATATTAATCAAGAGAAAGAAAATATTAGGAGAGGAAGTATACTTTTTGCTAGTTGAAGTTGAATGATTGAATAAAAATACCTTTTAAATATTAGGAAAAGGAAACAATTATGTGTTAGAGATAATGTTAAGAATAAAGGAAGAAGGGATTTAATTTAATTCCCTGCCTTGTTATTCCTTGGCAATCATGTATGGAAACACCTTCCCAACTTGGGTAGATTGTGACTCACGTTGGATTTCACTCAAGAATATGTGTAAGGAAGGTTTCCTCTGATAGACTATCAGGTCTCTCCCTCCCATCAATGAGTGTATAAGGAAAGGAACTAGACTCTCCCTATTCCTCTCTCTGTTCTAACCCTTAGGGTTTCTCCAAGGTTGTATATATATAGGGAACCCGGGCATCCCTCTGCTGGCCAGGGAAGATGTGGCTAGATAGGGAAGCAATGATGGTGCTCCTAATGTTCAAAACTTTCTCGAACAGATCCCCCAAGGCATGGTACTACCTCCCACAAAGAAGCCTTCATGTCCTAGCCAGGAACTGTGGAGAGGCGTTGCACTGCCATCAACCACGGATCCAAGACAACCCACATGAGGCCATCAAGGCCGCGCTAGGGTGGTAGTGATAGTATGTGGTGGGGCCAGACACAGAGCCACACGTACATGCATGGTCTAGCGTAGAGACCCGCAGATAGGCGAAGGCTAATAGAACTGGAGAGGTGAGGTCGGGGAAGGGAGAAGAGGGCTGGTACGGTGGTCAGGCTTGTAGTTGCGCCTTGTTGGAGCAGGCTGAGGCAGTGGCACCTTACACCAAGACTGTAGACGGGGACGATCGAGCGACCAGTGTGAAGAGAAGGCAGATGCGACCATGTCTGCAGCACCCGTACGTGAAGGTGAAGCTGCAATTTAGGGCTTGTCTCTCATAGGGAGGGAGGTCGAACAGTGATGTTGTAGTGGAGAGAGGGTCGCTCGCAGTACAGGTCCAGGCTCAACAGCCACGACACAAATCCCGACTCAGCGGCCTCAACGTGCACAACAGAAGCATGAGGGAATGAGGAGGAAAGAAATAGGCACAAACACTTGCTGTCAGCACCTTAGGCGATGGAGAGAAGACCCCGCGCAAGTGGCACCTTCAACGTCTGGAAGGCCGGAGGTGGTGCCCTCATGTCGACAGTTGGTAGGCAAGGATATTAGGGTGAAGGGATCACCATAGCAATGACTAAGGAAGGTGGAGCCGAGTTGCGAGTAGGTGGACGCTGGTCTGCGTCGATGTCCGTGTGGCATGACCTGCACACGCAAGGTCGTGAGGGGTGCATCATCACCACTGGTATGCGTGCGACAACCCGACACAATAAGAGGTTGGGGATGGATAATAGCCATTGGACAATAATGTCCATGAACACACAGCAGCTTGGGTCACCGTGAGAGGGAGAGAAAGGTATTTTTGTTATAAACTTAACCTGGTTTGCAGATATAGATAAAAGAGAGTTACTTGCCTAAGTGGTGCTTGGTGATTGGTCCAAACATGCTAATCTTGCAAAAATCATAACTAATAATTAGTAACTCAAAACTAGACAAGTTATATATGAAAATTGCTCAAAAGGAATCCAAAGAAAATATAACCAGAGTCAAATTATGATTACTGTTAAAAAATAGTATGCAATACATGTTTTAATGTGATTAATAGAAAGGAAAAACTAGATTTGTTGTAATATGATGGTTAATTAAGTAGATTCATGTATGTTGTGATAATACCTGATCTAGACATGTATAATGAGGAAACCCTTGATAATGATGAATAATTGGCGATTCTAGATTAGTAATCTTATTCATGCTAATTTAGGATTTTAAAACCAATGTCGACATCTTGCTACGATCTAATGTTGATAATGTGATCTATGTATCATAAATAGTATAAAATGCCTAAGATGATGAATAGGGTTTTAACCAATATGCGTAACTTGATTTGTAAGCTTAGAAACCATGATATGATGGAATTAGGGTTTGTAACCTTAATCCCTGGTCCAAACACGAGACAACCCTAAACCCTAGCTTAGGGTCACATCTAGATCTTATTAATGTAATGTGAATATATGGTGACACATGTGTAGTATGTATATTTCATATTGAATGCTTTGTTTCTTGGATGTTTGGGTACACTCTTAAAGTACATATGATATATTCTGTATGATTTCTGCAATGGTATAAGGTACGTGGATACTCTTATGAATACATGTATCGAATTCTAAGTTTGCTGAGGTTTCTCGATGAGATTGAATGAATGATAAAATACTTGCTTGTTTATTTACTTCTTGCAAATTATAAAGTTTCTACGAATATCATGTAAAGTAAATAACAATATTATGAACCCTGGGTTAGACTGATCTTAAGGGTAATGCACATGGGCCCCAGAGGGACAGTGATTACACCTGAGGTAGTAGAGCAGATATGGGTTAGAATATGAAAACAAACTGTTCTTATATGCAAGATAAAGATGTTTTCTTATATGTGTACTTGTGATTATTGTTTGAACCCACGTACCGGTATAAAAATATACTGATCACGTATTTGTTTGTCAACATTTTAGGTACTTGTGATACTTGATTCATGGACATGAGGTTACACATTGAATATGTTTAAGATACTAAAGTTATTCATGAAGGTTTAGTCTTAGTGGTATATATTTATACATGTACATGTCTAAAATTTATGTAACTCCTTAGAGGAGCTTTTTATGTAAACATGTAAATATTTGTTCATTAATGGAAATTGTTTACTATTCTGTATTATTTCTTGAATCTGATCTTGGAATTTATGAGTAATGATTCACGACTTTAATGTCTTTTAGACACTCAAAAGTGCGGGTCGTTACATTTGGTATCAGAGCCCATATTCGTCAACTAATACTTAATAGTTTATAATTTCAAATCATCATTAGAAATTGAAGGGAAAAATATCAAAGCATGATGTATCTTTTAGGTCTCTCATCTCACATTTTCATCTACTTCTCATCTCTTTGCTTAAAAGCCTTGAAAAGAAATTGTTAATTAGAGAAGTAAAATGTGAAAAGATGTAACCTTTTGTGTAGGTCCCTCTAGAGAGGGTAGATACTAGAAAGAGACATGTATGGGTAAGCCCTATTTTAAAGGAAAACTCTAGTGGGTCAAGGGATATGGAAACTCGAAGAGGTAGAGTATAGTCCCTAACCCTAACCCTAACCCTAAAACCTTAATCTTAAATAATGAACATGGTGTGGTGGTATGGGACATCACCTATATGAAACTTGAAATCAAGAATAAGAAAGATAAAGTGATGGGTTTTGGTGACACAGTCCCCCATGCATGTGTGTACGGGGAGCATAACACTTATGTAAGAGGTCTTAAGAAATATATGAACCCAATATATATAAACTATGAAAATGAAAGTTTGAATATAACTTGCTCAAACCCCTCATGTTGTCTCTAGAAGTTTGGTGATGGTGGCCAAGCCCCTGGAGGGGAAGGTGAACCAAGTTCACTTAATGGATAGAAACCATGAGAGGGTATTCTAGAAATTGGGCAAACATGGGTTGATATGTTATAATGATAAAAGTTATGCCTAATGAGAAAAAGATATATATGAAACCTTTAGGGTTAGTGTGCCAACCTGGGGTGGGTCGACCCAAGAGTGGGAAGATGTCCTAGGAGGGAGGCAAAACCTTAGATCTTGGGATCAGGTTGTGGCTAGAGAGCCTAACCCCCTCCAATGAGCCAAGAAGGCACCCTATGCTAGGAGTTTCCCTCATTAGGTAAGTGAATAAACATATTTAAGTATTGAGATAACCTTAATTCTCACCTAGAGGCACAAAGAGTTAAAGATATAAAAATGAAAGCACTTACATTCTTTGAACCCAAGGATGCCATCTCTGAGTAGATGACCAAGCCCAAGAGGGAAGGTCATGAAATGGTCAAGCCCAAGAGGGAAGACCGTTAAGGCACCAAGCCCAGGAGGGAAGGTCATGAGATGGTCAAGCCCGGGAGGGAAGACCAGAATGGCACCAAATCTAGGAGGGAAGGTGGCCCAAGTCCACAGTGTAGTTGTTTAGGATCAAGCCCCTGGAGGAGAAGATCACAGAAGGTCAAGCCCAGGAGGGAAGACTGACATGGAACCAAGCCCTAGAGGGAAGGTGGCCCGAGCCCAATGTTGGGACTACACTACATAATGTCTACTCAAAAGAGAGATATGAAGGCAATCTGGGTTAAAGAATTAAATGAGAGAATAATGTGTTTAAAAGATGTGACATCTCAAAGGAACCCTTAGGGAGGGTAGAGTCCTAATGCAATCCTAGGGTCAAGTAGGGTGTATTAGAGGTACATAAGACCGATGGGTTGGGAGTTGATATGCTCTGAACGCACACGACCATGTGGTCGGGAGGTAACAACTAGGTTTACCCAAGGTACATGACTCAGGAGATTGGCTACCTCCATGAGGATCATGTAGCCTAATGGGTGAATGTGAAAGGCACTCTCTTGATGCATAAGGATGGGATCACTTCAAAAGTACCTATACCCCTAGATACCTCAAGGAATTGGCTAAGGCTCATGAAACATGAGGTGTAAATATAAAAGATATAATGAAGTTATGAAAACTTGAGAGAAGTTGTGCCCTAACTTAAGAGTAAGAAAAGGGACACTTGACTTCATGGAATATACAGATACTATGAAATTAAGAACGCGTATGCTTAGAATCATATCAAGTATGATTCAACTTAATATGTGAAATAGAAAGATAATGTGTGGATGTACCATCTCCACTCTTGGAATGGAATGAAATTTGTGTTTGGGTTGTAGTCAAATGCTTATTTCATCTCATTATGAGGGAGGGAGATTGGATAGACACACGTTATGCTTTAAATTGAGATAAAGAGGATGAATATCCTACATTGAATGTGTAATGACATGAACTAGGGTTAGAGGTGTCATCTCACCCTTACGTGGAACTAATAAATAATAGGTTGGAAACCTAGGTGAAAAGGTAATCACCAAGTGGAATTTGAAATCACAAATTAAAAATGAAATCTTTAAGAGATGATAATATGTAAATACTAAGGATGTGGGTGTACCTTGAATTGAATTCGAGTATCAATCCTAGTAATAATATGAGGAGTTGGCTTGTCCATAAAAGATATTAAAGAAATCTAAGTGGGGTGCTAACCCTGGGTTGTGATATTAAGATGGGTTATCATTCACTTTAAGCTTACTAGGCTTGAATTTTGGGGACAAATTTCCTTTTAAGGAGGGGTGAATGTTATATCCTCAAATTTGATAAAAAAATTTGAAGAATATAAATGAATTGATTTATAATTTCCTCAACGGTATTATTGGTAGAATAATAAACTTAATCACCTTTATGGCATGGATGCTTGCGGTACAAGTTAAATAAAAGGAATTCATACATGGAAATATATTCAATGTAATCTTTTTAACAATTATGTATATGTGTAACCATGTGTGATTTATGTTAATCAAGAGAAAGAAAAGATTAGGAAAGGAAGTATAATCTTTCCTAGTCAAAGTTGAATGATTGAATAAAAATACCTTTTAAATCTTAGGAAAAGGAAACAATTATGTGTTAGACATAATGTTAAGAATAAAGGAAAAAGGGATTTAATTCAATTCCTTGCCTTGTTTTTCCTTGGCAGTAACGTATGAAAACACCTTCCCAACTTGGGTAGACTGTGACTCACCTTGGATTTCACTCAAGAATATGTGTAAGGAAGGTTTCCTCTTCTAGACCTTGGTTTCTCTATGGTTGTATATATATAGGGAACTTGGGCATCCCTCTCGTGGTTGAGGAAGATGTGGCTAGACATGGAAGTGATGATGGTACTCCTGATGTTCAAAACTTTCTCGAACAGACCCCCCAAGGCATGGTACTGCCTCCCACGAAGAAGCATTCATGTCCTAGATAGGAACTGTGGGCAGGCACTGCAGTGCCATCAGCCACTGAGCCAAGACAACCCACAGGAGGCCATCACGGCCGTGCTAGGGTGGGGGTGGCAGTATGCAGTGGGGGCCAGACACAGAGCCACACGTACACGCACGATCCAACATAAAGACCCATAGACAAACGAAGGCTGATAGAACTCGAGAGGCAAGGTTGCGGAAGGGAGAAGAGGGTTGACATGGTGGTCGAGGTTGTAGTGTGCCTCGTTGGAGCAGGCTGAGGCGGTGGAGCCTCACACCAGGACTGTAGATGGGGACGATCAAGTTTCCAACATGAAGAGAAGGCAGGCACGACCGTACAACACCCGCACGTGAAGGTGAAGCTGCAATTCAAGGCCCACTGCCTAAGGTTCTAGTAGAGTTTCAGGAATGACGACTGGCCCCACTGACCACCACTAGCCTTAACTGCGCGCTTTGTCCACACTCATGCACATGCCAGGATCAACTTCCCGATAGGTCACCCATCCCAGTACTACTCCAAGATGATCATGCTTAACTATGGAGTTCTTAGTGATGGGCTCCCGGAAAAGGAGGTGCACCTTGGTGATATGAGTAGTCCAATCATTCATTTTAAGATCAACTTATCTAAGGCCTCAAATCCTGGGATGTTACAATCTCCCCCACTTAGACTCTTGAAGTCCTTGTCAAGGCTCAACTATATGGCCTCATAATCATCCCCATTTCAGTGCTGACCCAAATGGCCCATGTACACCGAGCTCCCGATCACGGCTACCAATGCAAGGGCAGCTCCATCAACTTGGATAGCCCTTTCCAACATGCCTGGATACTACCAGTGCATGGGCGGCTCCATCAAATCGGATAGCCCTTTCCAACATGCGTGGACCGCACGACTCAAAGACTTGGCATGCCACAGGCCCATGTGGGCCCCACCTACTGGAGAGGAATTAGCTCTGATACCATTTGTAACGCTCGGGCCCACTGCCCAAGGCTCTAGTAGAGTTTTAGGAATGACGACTGACCCCACAGATCACCATTATCCTTAACTACACGCTTTGTCCACACTCATGCGCATGCCAGGATCAACTTCCTGACAGGTCACCCATCCCAGTACTACTCCAAGCTGAGCACGCTTAACTATGGAGTTCTTAGTGATGGGCTCTCGGAAAAGGAGGTACACCTTGGTGATATGGGTAGTCCAATCATTCCTTTTAAGATCAACTTATCTGAGGCCTCAAATCCTAGGATGTTACGGGGAGGGAGGTCGAACAGTGATGCTATAGTGGAGAGAGGGCCGCTCACAACGCATGTCCAGGCTCAACAGCCATGGTGCAGATCCCAACTTGGCGGCCGCAATGTGCATAATGGATGCATGAGGGCACGAGGAGGAAAGAAACAGTCACAAACACCTACTTTATACACCTTAGGCAATGGGGAGAAGACCCCATGCAGGCGGCACCTTCAGCGTTCAGAAGGTCGAAGGTGGTGTCCTCATGTTGACAGTTGGTAGGCAAGGAGATCGGGGTGAAGGGATCACCATTGCTATGACCAAGGAAGGTGGAACCGACCTGTGAGTAGGTGGACGTTGGTCCGCGTCGACATCTGTGCGACATGACTTGCACATGTAGTGTAACGCCTGGGCCCACTGCCCAAGGCACTAGTAGAGTTTTAGGAATGACGACTGGCCCCACAGACCACCAACTAGCCTTAACTGCGCACTTTGTCCACACTGACATGCAAGCCAGGATCAAATTCCTGACTAGTCACCCATCCTAGTACTACTCCAAGCTGAGAACACTTAACTATGGAGTTCTTTAGTGATGGGCTCCCGGAAAAGGAGGTGCACCTTAGTGATATGGGTAGTCCAATCATTCCTTTTAAGATCATTTTATCCGAGGCCTCAAATACTGAGATGTTACAATCTACCCCACTTAGACTCTTGACATCCTCATCAAGGCTCAACTATAAGGCCTCATAATATGAACCCATTTCAGTGCAGACCCACAATGGCCCATGAACACCCAACTCCTGATCACGGAATACCAGTGCAAGGGTGGCTACGTCAACCATGGGAAGTCCTTTCATACATGCCTGGACCGCACGGCTCAAGACTGGCATGCCATGCCCATGTGGGCCCCACCTATTGGAGTGGTTATGGCTCTGATACCATTTGTAATGCCTGGGCTCACTACCCAAGGCACTAGTAGAGTTTCAGGAATGATGACTGGCCCCACAGACCACCACTAGCCTTAACTGCACACTTTGTCCACACTGACACGCAAGCCAGGATCAACTTCCCGACTGGTCACCCATCCTAGTACTACTCCAAGTTGAACACACTTAACTATGGAGTTCTTTAGTGATGGGCTCCCGGAAAAGGAGGTACACCTTGGTGATATGGGTAGTCCAATCATTCCTTTTAAGATCATTTTATCCGAGGCCTCAAATACTGAGATGTTACATGTAGGGTCGCAAGGGGTGCGTTGTCAACACTGGTATGTGTGTGGCAACCCGATGCAATGAGAGGTTGGGGATGGGTAATAGCCATTAGACAATAATGCCCCTGGACACACAACAACCTGGGTCACCACGAGAGGGAGAAAAAGGTATTTTCATTATAAACTTAACCTGGTTCACGAATATAGATAAAGAGAGTTAGTTGCCTATGTGGTGCTTGGTGATTGGTCCAAACATGCTAATCTTGCAAAAATCATAACTAATAATTGGTAACTCAGAATGAAAAAAGTTATATATGAAAATTTCTAAAAAAAATAGGAATCCAAAGAAAATATAATCAGAGTCAAATTATAATTCCTATTCTAAAAGTGTATGCAATACATGTTTTAATGTGATTAATAGAAAGGAAAACCTATATTTGCTTTAATATGATGCTTAATTAAGTAGATTCATTTATTTTGTGATAATACCTGATCTAGACATGTATAATGAGGAAACCCTTAATAATGATAGTTAATGATTCTAGATTAATAATCTTATTCATGCTGATTTACGATTTTAAAACCAATGTTGACGTCATGCTATGATCTAATGTTGATAATATGATCCATGTATCATAAATAGTATAATATGCCTAAGATGATGGATATGGTTTAACCTAATATACGTAACTAGATTTGTAATCTTAGTAACCATGATATGATGGAATTAGGGTTTGTAACCTTAATCCCTGGTCCAAACACTAGACATCCCTAAACCCTAGTTTAGGGTCACATATAGATCTTATTAATGTAATGTGAATATATGGTGACACATGTGTAGTATGTATATTTCATATTGAATGCTTTGTTTCTTGGATGTTTGGGTACACTCTTAAAGTACATATGATATATTCTGCATGGTTTCTATAATGGCAGAAGGTATGTGGTTATGCTTATGAATACATGTATCAAATTTTGAGTTTTTCGAGGTTTCTCGATGAGATTGAATGAATGATAAACTTCTTGCTTGTTTATTTACTTCTTGCAAATAATAAAGTTCCTATGAGTATCATGTAAAGTAAATAACAATATTCTGAACCCTGGGTTAGACTGATCTTAAGGGTAATGCACACGAGCCCCAGAGGGACAATGATTACACTTGAGGTAGTAGACCATGTATGAGTTAGAATATGAAAACAAGTTTATGTTCTTATATGCAAGATAAAAAAATGTTTGCTTATATGTGTACTTGTGATTATTTTTTGTACCCATGTACCAATATAGAAATATAATGATCGTGTATTTGTTTGTCGGCATTTTAGGTACATGTGATACTTAATTCGTGGACATGAGGATACAGATTAAATATGTTGAAGATATTAAAGTTACCCATGAAGGTTTAGTCTTAGTGGTATATCGTTACACATGTACATGTTAACTCTTTCTAAAATTGATGTAACTCCTTAGAGAAGCTTTTTATGTAAACATGTAAATATTTGTTTAATGGAAATGATTTACTATTCTATATTATTTCTTAAATCTGATCCTGGAATTTATGAGTAATGATTTGTGACTTTAAGGTCTTTTAGACACTCAAAAGTGTGGGTCGTTACATCTATCCTTTTTCTGTCTACATAGCTCCCACACATCTTTGTTTGTGTAATCTTCTCGCTATCTTGGCCATAGCTCTACCATTCTTCTCCATAATATTCAGTATCCCCATCAATGCTTAGGAATCTCATACAACTCATCTTTGTATTTGGTGTGCATCCCAAATTGATTCACCAGTCATGAAATTCCTGATATGACTCATGGTATAATTAGCTAGGTTATTTAAAGCTTGTAAGTTCAATCCTCCTTCTTCTAAGGACAACTTTTGCTAGCTAGTAGGATGTATAATACTCCCCCATAAGAAATCAACGAATACAATCTCCATTCTCATAAGTACATGTTTTTGAATTTCTCCTTGACTCATCCAATACCTAATGATGCCTATTGCTGAGCTTTTAATCAACACCGGTCTATCTATCATTGACATTTTTGGCCCTTGCCATTTACCTAATAAGTCTTTTAGTTTAACTAAACACGTATGGAAGTGTTTCCTTTGTAAATTTCCACCTATTAATGGATAAACAATATACTTTGTCAGCCATTCACCCTCTTGTATACCAATAGATTCAATTACATACTCCTTTTGTTTACATGAGGCTGAGAAGTAAATGTTGGATTTGTTGTCATTTATTTTCATGCCTGATACTTCACCAAAACGAATGAATAGCTCCTTTCGATTTTGTAAGCTTCTCTATCTTCCTTCCACGAATACTAGTATATAATCAACAAAGAGTAGATGGGACATGACCTTACATTTTTTTGATTGTATAGGTCTTAATCCTTCTGATACTGATTTCTTTCTCCAACATTCTACTTAGTACCTCCATTTCTATGATGAAGAGGAGAGGAGACAATGGATCTCTTTGACAAATTCCATTGGAGTTGAAGAAGAATCCTTCGAGGTTATAGTTGTTTAGAAGGTGGAAAAACTCCCCAGGTTGGAACCCCTCTCTAGGTCGCAAGGGATGTGTATTTATAGGTGCAGATTACTGACTTAGTCTCACAGTTGAGGTCTGCACTGACTTAACTTTGTGGTCACGGTCGAGGTCGCGGTCGTGGTTGTGGTTGAGATCGCGGTCGTGGTCGAGGTCGCAGTCACAGTCGAGGTCGAGGTTGCGGTCGCGGTCACGACCGAGGAAGATGTGGATACTACGATCACGGTCCAGGAGGATGTACCTCAGTCGCGGTTGAGGTTACTTCTTCTTGGCTGCGGTCACGGTCCAGGAAGATGTACCGCAATTGCGGTCGAGGTTACTTCTTCTTGGACGCGGTCGTGACATCATGGAACGAACCCACCCCGAGGGTGGGCGGGCTATTATTAGAGGTCAAGGGGCCCACATCGATGAGCCTTTTTGATTGGTGAGTATGCATCCTGATAAAGGACTAGCCATTGTCTCCTAAGATGGTGCACATAGTGCGATGCTTAGTCCATCGCGGTCGTGACGGATGGAAGTCTAGCTACTGTAAAAATCGTGTGTTGGAGAGAAATCATGGAGAATAAATTTCTTTTCAAGTTCGGCGCCTGCAAGTCCCAAAATTGGCTAGTTGAGCAACTTTATCTAAAAAAAGACATAAATTACTAAAAGATTAGAAACATGGGTTATTTTGGGCATATTAAGGCTATAGTGACACAAAGCCATAAATAAATGCTTAGCATAAATGCGTAAATTTGGGTGTTATTAGTAGCCTACCTACATGTAGTTCTAGTTCTTGTTCATCAAGTGGTATTCTTCTACATTCTATGCTTGTACCTTGTTTCCTACTTGCTCAACCTTGTTCCTTGAATTGAATATCTACTATCGTGAGTTGCTTACATAGCATTGTGATGCATGAGATAGCATTGTGATGCATGAGATATAAAGCTACATTGTATGTAGAAATTGGAGCATCCTTGAAATTATGTCACTTAGTTAAGGGCAATAACGTAATTCTATTATGTTTCCAAGCAGCCAAGATATGTTGCATGGAAAGGGACACATGGCGCTCTCTGATTGGCTTTGGTAAGTAATTTCTTACAAAAATCGTATCTAAATATTGGTAGCTCCGATGGGAACATGCAAAATATGAAAGTTGCTTAGAAAAATGAGAGGAATCCATTAAAAATGGTTTTAAGGCTAATTCCTCTTGCAATTAGAAGAGTAATGGAAGTTATCAACTTTAATGCTTTAATGATTAAGAAATCCTATTTTGAGATGATTAATGTATTTAGTAGGGTTTAATGGATGATTAAAGTTGATATTAACCTGTTAATTGTAAAAAGGTATATTAAGAACAAAAAGGATGAACTTTGCATGTAATTAGTTTAATTTAGAGTTTCATGTGTATACATATGCTTTAATTATTCAAAATCATGAATAAAGCTAAGATATGATGATTCTAAGCTATTTTGAGTATAAAGGTTCCTAATTGTGAATAAAAACCCTTAATATGGTGATTAGGGTTTTCTAATGGATAAAATGTGGAATTAGTAATAAATGGAGTTCGTAGGTGAATTAGACCATAATGAACTATGAGTTGTTACTCCGGAAGGAACCAAAGATGATAATTAGGCCTAATGATCTTGTCATGAATTAAAAGGATAAAAATGGTAGTTTTAATGTAAAAGAGGCTTAATGGACTTAATTGATGTATAATGATACCTTTAATCCGAAAATAAGGTTATATGTTGTTAAAAGGTAACCTTAATATCTTTCGTGAAAAATAGATGAGATAATTAGGGAAAACTAGGGTTTAAAATAGTAAAAATGAAGTGAAACCCTAATTGCAATGGAAACCCTAAAAGTAGACTAGAAACCCTAGGAAGCGAGCTAGGTTTAAAAGATCTTTATGGGATGATCAATAATAGGAAATTGTATGCATATTTCAGGATCTCATTGCGTGCTTGCTTGCCTATTTGGAATTCTTGATTGATTGGTTTATTCTGTCTGAAATCATCCTGTCAGGTATGTGGTTATGCTTATGGATAATCACTTTAGTTTCACGGCGATTCTCAGAATCGATTGCCTAAAAATAACTGCTTGGATGACTTTTATTACATGCAACTATAAAGTGACTATGATTATCACTATATATATATATATATATAACTAGCTTAGATCTGGGTCCTCCTCTATGGCTTTGCAAATGCTAAAAAGGGTAACCTAAAGCAAGGTCTAGGCTATCACGAGTTAGAAATTGGGCTACCTACGTGTAGTACCATGAGACTCTCTAGCACACCATGAGTTAAGGAGTGGGCTACCTATGGGTAGTGCCATGTGACTCAACCCTAGAAATTTATTTACCTATTAGGTAGGATCATGAGGGGTTTAATGGGGATCTACCATAAGGAAGGTAGCATCCAGGTTGACTGCAGGGATAGTGCAGAGGATAGGATATGTATGGATCACGAAGTTATATTTAAAACATAAAGTTGTTTGTTAAATCATAGTTGACTGTGATATGTTGTTACGGTTAATTGCATGATTATTGTTTCCCCCACATACCAGCATAATTCATTTATGTTGACCGACGTTTTGTTTGTCAGTGTTTTAGGTTCAAGTGAAAAGAACAAACAGTAAAGTGGCATATGTGGAATTAAATGAGAATTAAAGTACAAAGGAGGATTAGTTAAAATAGACTCTAGATGTAAGGTAGACCAGGTGTGGGGTGGACATGCCTTTGGATGCCCATATGAGCCATGTGAGGCTGGATGACCTAGTACCTTGGTGACCCAACCCCGGAAAGGGTCATGCATGTTAGAGCGAAGGATAGCTCCTTCATTGATGAGGTTAGAGAAGAACCTATGGAAACACCATGAGCTTATACGAGCATGGCATAGTAGGCACCCAGAGTACGTCAATAGTGCTGACAGTAGGCTAAAACCCTATCCATGAGAGTATGATGGATAGCTTATGAGATAAGCATAAAGAGCTATGGATAGCCTTGAGAAAACATAAGTTTGAACATAGGCTTCACCCATGTAGGGGTGTGCTTGTGAGCTTGATCCACCTTCCTAGAGAGAGGACCTCTAGTAGTAAGGTTGTTTGTAGGGTTAGCTCTAGAAAGAGAGAGAGCAGGACCCAATCAAGAAGGTTGGAAGCTTAGACTCCGAAATATGAGGAACAATGGGGAGTTGAGGACGATGTGACCTAAGTGGATGGCAGCGGTTGCCTCATGCATGATCCCTGGAGGCTGATGATATCTTGGTTGCCTTTAGAGGAACCAAACCCTGGAGAGAGGATGAGATTGTTGGTGTGCCTATGGTATAGGTGTTTACCTTCTGTTAAGTAGAAGAGTTCCTTAAGACCCTGAAGAGGTTTAGTAACAGGTTGTGAGGCCTTGTACCTTGTTGGTTGTACTTGAGGAGGACTCCACTCTGAAGTGTTGTTCAAGTAGAAGGATCGTGGGAAGTGCATGTCATACCTTATACATGCTTGATTCGTGGTTAGAATGTTGAGCATGCAGTTGGACAACTATTGTAGAAAAAAGGTGAGCCTAGGGTTCCTAGGCCTAAGAGGGGAAGTGGTGTACCTGATGCTCATGATGAGATTTGAGTTTCTATAGATTCGAGCATGGTACTCCTCGTGTTTAGAGGAAAGGGAAATCCCTTAAGTTTAAGGTATGTTGGATGAACCCTCGCAACTAAGGTGGTGACATGAGAAGGTTTGTTCTTGGTCCAATGTTGAGGATGAGAACAAGTGTGACCTAACATGGTTTAGTAGATGGTCCACTGGTAACTTGCTAAGGATTAAGCATGCTCATGTGGATGTAAACCCTAGATAAAAGGGTATTGGTGACCTTTATTATTAAGATGTAGTTTCCTACCATCCTGGGAGAGGGACCCTTTGGTAGGGTGTATACCAGTTTTTGTGGGTTTTGAGGAAACCTAAAGAGGTCTCATAGGATCTTGAGAAGCTGAGTGAAGAATACATGGTAAGAGAATGAACCTGTAGACCCATAGTTAACCATCTCTAAGTGCATGTGGATGTGTTACCATGGAGGTAACTGGTGTGGGGCCTGACCAAGGTAGGCATGTCACCATGACCCCTGTGAATGGATGAAAGTTAGCCCATGGATGCAGAGAGAGACGATGAAGGCTTGGGTAAGGTTCTAAGTTAGACATGTACTATGTTAGAATCCTAAGTCTATCCTAGGGTCAGGTAGGGATAAGACCGATGGAAGTAGGAGTTTTCTAATTCCCTAGTTGCATATGACCATAGGGTCGGGAGGTAACAAATATCATTATCTGAGGGCCATGGGTTAGGAGATTGATCACCTTCATGAACTCATGGGACCCAAAGGTTAGATGAGGAGGGAACTCTCTGGATGCATAAGGGAAGAGGGATGACCCCAAAAGTGTCAGCACCCTATAGACCTAGAGGATATGACCAAGGATTGTGTGGTGACCCAAGTAGGTTCGAGACCAGTTTTCCATGAAAGTAACTTTGATATCATGATGTTTGTGATGTAGAGACATAAGTTGCACGTTTCAACATAGATTCAAAGGTGTACTGGCAAGGTGGGATGTACCATATCTACTCTCAGAATGGGAAGAACTTTGTATTTGGACTACAACCAAATGCTTATTTCCTCTTGTTATGGGATTGAGAGATAGGACAGTATGTGTGCCATACAGCAAGGATAAATGTGATGTGATTTGGAACGTTGCTATGAGGTATGAGGACAGAGATGATAACATACCCTTGTGGAGTGGATGGTATGTGGACAGTTTACAAACACTAAGAGAAATAAAGTAATCATCTTGTGTGGATGTTTTATCATGAGCTATGTGGAATTTGTAAGTGATACAAGGTTGAGTTTGATAACCAAGAGGATGAGCAAAGAGTGTTCTTGATGAAGGTAGACTTAGAGTTTGAGTTGAGATAATAAGTGAAGGTGTATGTCTTCAATGTTACCTAACACCTAAGGATGTGAAGTGGTAATGAAAGCTCTGGTTGAGATGCAACTACCTAGTTTAGTTAGAGGCTAGAAGAGGTTGCTAGGTTATCCCTAAGTTGGAAAAAGAGATAAGTTTGGCTAACACTCAGATGTAACAATATCGGTTGATCAAGTTAATGGTTGTTTGGTTAGCCAGCCTAGGTCATGATGCAATAAAAGGATGGTTGTAGAACCTCAGATGCACTTCTTTGGAAAAGAAGGTGATGAAACCTGACTAGATTGGTTTAGTGTTTCAGAGGAATCAATCATGAGGAATCATGACATACAAGAGATCATGATTTTAAGATCACCATACACCGTGGTACTACAAAGATAGTAAGTGACAGTAGTACTTTAGATACTTAAGATGACGTTGCATGTGGTATGTTGCCATGCATGACAGGAAGTGAAGGATGAACACCAGTAACCCAGTGTTTTGATATAGAGGATAAAGAGAGTTCCCGGAAGAGAAAGGGAGTTCATCACTATGGATGTTGAAGTCTCCCCTAGACCAAGGAAGGTCAAGATGCAATATCGGTTAGGATAGATCTCCTTACCTAGATGATATGAGAAAGAAAGAGTATTGTCAAGGGACATATCCGGTTGAACTACATATGAGAGAGGTGGTTTAACTACACCAGGATGCGAGTTCAAAAGTTCTTAAGTATGACCTATAGGTTCACTTCCATAAGGAGGAAGTAAGTACATGAAGAACTCGATGTTAGTAAGTTTATCATCCCTAACTAATGGTTAGTATGATCCAGACTAGAGGGTCGGATGAGAGCATGTGTGCTTGTTCAGGGTGATATCTAGAGACATTTCTTGTCCTCTGTAAGATGTGATGATCACCAACATAGCCAGTATCGGGATGTAAAGAAGCTCTGCAAGAGAGGTTGTGTCGGTCACCACTTCATTAAGATGATGTTAGTGAAGGGGTCTCACGAAGGACAGAAAAGAACCACAACGTGTGTAGATGAAGTCGCTTTGATCAGTCCATGGCTAAAAGAGAGCCCAGGGGAGACATGAGTCATGAGCTGATGCAAAGCAGACTGACATGCAATTCACTATGGGAAAGTATGTGATGTAAAAATCCGACCCCTCTAAGCTACAACTGAGAAAGCTGAGTCCCCGATATATGGGTCCATTTGAGATGGATTGGTGGAGATGGTTGTGTTTAGCCTTACCCCTCAGGATAACATGATGTATAATGTGTTCCATAAGTCCGATCTAGAGCACTATGTGAGGTACCCAAGCCATGTGCTGAGCCCTGAACCTATTCAACTTATGAGGGCTGAAATGTCCTGAGTCACCTATGAGGGTACGATATGCCAAGGTAAGAAAGGACTCAGATGAAAGAATATGAGATGATAAAGGTCTTTTGGAAGCGCCATGTATAGGGAAAAGCCACATAGGGGTCAATGATGGACATGGAAAAGTCTTATCCTGAATTGTTTGGTTTCTTGATGGAATTTTGAGGACAAAATTCTTATAAGAGGGGAAGGATGTTACAACCCCAATTTTTGGGTTCTTTTAGTGAGAAATATAATTTCTCCTATTAAAGATATTTGAACAAATAATGATATAATTTGTTTTGAATAAATGGATTTCGTTTATAATAGCCTTGTTGGTTGTTTTATGGGCTTGATTGGCTATTGGGCCCAATAACAAGGAAATTCAATTAGTAAATGAATAATTGAGAAATGGAGAAAGGAAAGATGTAGAAACCTATAGAAGGAAAAAGAATATAATCCAAAGTTAGATTTCATGCCTCTTGGGTTCCTTGGGTTCTAAGGAGTCCAAAGTTGCAAAGATAATGCAACCAGAAAAGAAAAGATCAATTAAGTATTTCTTTATTAAGAAAGAAATTGAAAACAATGATAAAATGTGGAAAATAAGTGGAAAGAGGTATAATTGAGTTATCCTTGGTGGATTTTCATATCCAAAGGATTCCTAATGTTAAAAGTAATGCCAATGAGAAAAATAAAAAGAAAGAAAAAGAGAAATCCTCGAAAAGAGATATTTTGATAAGAAATAAACAAGATGATGAGAAATAATGGATATAGATGCATCTAGAAGGATAATGAGTATCCATTAAAAAAGATTTCGAAATATTAGAGTTTCTTGGGGGTCCAAGAAGCCCCAATAGAGAAAAAGAAAGAGAAAAGGCAAATAATAACAAAATAAGAAGATAATGTGATACATCATTAATGACTTTTTGATGATATCAAAAAGAGAGGTTATTTGCTTTAAGAAAATAGATTTTTGTGGCCAGTAGATTAAAAGGCAAGGCTAGAGATAATGAAAGAGAGAATTTTCGTATTTATAAGTATCCATGAAATAAGGAATATTAAGAAAATAAATAGGAGAGAGAAGATTACTTCTCCTTGAAGGAATATGACTCCTATTGGGAGAGGACCTTAGTAATTTGTGAATAGCCAACCTAGGGCTCCGTTACCCACCCCTATACAAAGGGTAGAGCCCCTGGTTCGAAGGGAAGAGAGATCCCATGTAGCACTCTCTATTCTCCTCCTTCTTCTTCTTTCAAACCTAACCAAGAGGGTGTAGTTCTATCCCTGACAAAATGTAGGGTTGGGTTGAAATCTAATGGAAGCAGGACGTTCCCACGGAAACCAGTGAGTGATTGGCCATCATCTTCTTGCACTCGTCCTCGCACAGCGCCTGCACGAGGACTGTAAACCCGCAGAAAACACGGGCTTGGCACTCATGACATGGGCTGTCTCGTCCATGATTTGGGACCTGGTTGAATGTGACGGGGGGGTGGCAGAGGCAGTGAGATGGTTTCTGGCCAGCTTCGAGCTTCAAGGTGGTGGGAGGCGACCCCATGAAGCGCTGCAGGTCGGCGACATCCAGGGGTTCATGAGGTTGAAGAAGATCTGACTGCATTGGACGTTTCTACCCCTCTCCGTGCTCAAGAGCCAGTCACTTAGTTAAGGGCAATAACGTAATTTCATTATGTTTCCAAGCAACCGTTGCATGGAAAGGGACACATGGCACTCTCTTATTGGCTTTGATAAGTAATTTCTTACAAAAATCGTATCTAAATATTGGTAGCTCCGATGGGAACATGCAAAATATGAAAGTTGCTCAGAAAAACGAGAAGAATCCATTAAAAATGGTTTTAAGGCTAATTGCTCTTGCAATTCGAAAAGTAATGGAAGTTATCAACTTTAATGCTTTAATGATTAAGAAAGCCTATTTTGAGATGATTAATGTATTTAGTAGGGTTTAATGGATGATTAAAGAAGTTGATATTAACCTGTTAATTGTAAAAAGGTATATTAAGAACAAAAAGGATGAACTTTGCACGTAATTAGTTTAATTTAGAGTTTCATGTGTATACATATGCTTCAATGGGCCTTGAAACCCTAATATTAGTAAATGTGAATCTTAATGGTTTTAATTATTCAAAATCATGAATAAAACTAAGATATGATGATTCTAAGCTATTTTGAGTATAAAGGTTCCTAATTGTGAATAAAAACCCTTAATATGGTAATTAGGGTTTTCTAATGGATAAAATGTGGAATTAGTAATAAATGGAGTTCATAGGTGAATTAGACCATAATGAACTATGAGTTGTTAATCCGGAAGGAACCAAAGATGATAATTAGGCCTAATGATCTTGTCATGAATTAAAAGGATAAAAATGGTAGTTTTAATGTAAAAGAGGCTTAATGGACTTAATTGATGGATAATGATGCCTTTAATCTGAAAATAAGGTTATATGTTGTTAAAAGGCAACCTTAATATCTTTTGTGAAGAATACATGAGATAATTAGGGAAAATTAGGGTTTAAAATAGTAAAAATGAAGTGAAACCCTAATTGCAATGGAAACCCTAAAAGTGGACTAGAAACCCTAGGAAGCGAGCTAGGTTTAATAGATCTGGATGGCATGATCAATAATAAGAAATTATATGCATATTTCAGGATCTCATTGCGTGCTTGCTTGCCTATTTGGAATTCTTGATTGATTGGTTTATTCTGTCTCAAATAAGCCTGACATGTATGTGGTTACGCTTATGGATAATCGCTTTAGTTTCACGATGATTCCTGGAAGTTTTATCAGTTGCCTGAAAATAACTACTTGGATGACTTTTATTACATGCAACTATAAAGTGACTATGATTATCACTATATATATATATATATATATATATATATATATATATATATATATATATATATATATATATATATAACTGGCTTAGATCTGGGTCCTCCTCTATGGCTTTGCAAATGATAAAAAGGGTAACCTAGAGCAAAGGTCTAGGCTATCATGAGTTAGAAATTGGGCTACCCACGTGTAGTGCCACGAGACTCTCTAGCACACCATGAGTTAAGGAGTGGGCTACCTATGGGTAGTTCCATGTGACTGAACCCTAGAAATTGATTCACCTGTTAGGTAGGATCATGAGGGGTTTAATGGGGATATACCATAAGGAAGGTAGCATCCAGGTCCACTGCAGGGACAGTGCAGAGGATAGGATATGTATGGATCACGCAGTTATATTTAAAACATAAAGTTGTTTGTTAAATCATAGTTGACTGCAATATGTTATTACAGTTAATTGCACGGTTATTGTTTCCCCCACATATCGGCATAATTCATTTATGCTGACTGACATTTTATTTGTCGGCATTTTAGGTTCAAGTGAAAAGAACAAACAATAAAGTGGCATATGTGGAATTAAATGAGAATTAAAGTACAAAGGAGGATTAGTTATATTAGACTCCAGATGTGGATAAAAGTAGATATCCAAGTTTTTGAAAAGGTATGCAAAGTTAATTTTTATTACAGCCTCTCAGTTTAGTTTAGTAGAATTTGATAATTATTATTGATTATTTATTGAACCTTTGATCCAGAAATTGGGATAATGACTCTGACCTCTTAGTCTCCCTTAATTGGGGGTTACTAGGAGGTGGGGTCATTACAGAGAGGTTCTCGAGTAACTCCTCATTGACAAGGGCTTGATCTAGCTTGCATGTGATCCTCTTTGCCTTCTTCAAGTTATTATGTCACGTGAAGTTCTCTTTATCAACTGTAGGTAATTCAATCAAGTTTTCTTTATCAATTTCAATGTTAGACGAGCTAAGTATTGCATTTGGAACCTCCCTTCCTCCTGCATTCTCTTCTCTTTATCTAATGTTGTTAAAATCTTCCATAACCAACCAGGGCATACCGATTTGGTTGGAAATCTGTTCCGATTTGCTCCACATATCAAAACATTAACACATTAAGATTTTGGCATAGACTACTGTCAAAGTGATTAATAGTCCATCCTTATTTACACATCTCACTATAATTTGTTGGTTACCACTGTCTAAGTAACTCAACTCCAAGAATTTAGATTCCAACCAATGCACACTGTACCATTAGCATTATAATCATGATTGGAGATCCATTTCCATCCACTTCGTAACATCTTCCCAATGAACTCCTTGCAATATGTTTTGATCTTAATCAATGCTTGAACCTTCCTTATAACCTGCCTAACCTCCCTTCTTTTATGTGGTTTGTAGAAACCACAAACAAATAGTTTGAGTTGAGTGACTCAAGGGAACCTCAACCAATGCCTTAGTTTTCCCATCTTGAGTCGACTGACTCAGCCTTTGAATCAAGCGATCTGACACCTACATCAAAAAAAATGTCTCAAGAAGAAGGCTCTAGTGGCGGCTTATTCAGTCGCTTCAGCAAGGGCAACTCCCTTGCTAAGAAGCATTTTCCCCATTACAAACCTCCTTGCTATTCCACCTCTAGACCTGACATCTACATCCAGGAACCAACAAGAAAGTCCTCCCCCGATGTTGTGAAAGAAATAATTCATTATATGGATGAAGCGGATGAGCTCATCCGTGAAGTAAAGGCTAGCCAAGCCCCTCGCCATGATCCAAATTCCACCATGGCACACTAGCCATGCATTTACCCTCAACTAGGAAACTACATTCAGTCTGTCAATGACGACCCTTAGGAGAAGTTTGATATGAAGTACTCCATTCTTGTCATACTTTCCCAATGGGAATGTGGTAAGGCCCTAAACGCCCTTAGAATTCAGGTTTCCATCAACTAGATCCTACACAACAACCACATCCTCCATTTTCCCTACAAGATCTGCTTTATCTTATGTGACATCACTTTGGAGTTCCTCTCCACCTTTTGATGACTCCATAGCTCCTGGGGGGACTGTTGGTATGTATGCCCATAGAGCCATGTCGAGAGATTGCATGGAGTCGAATAATAATTAATCAATTATTATGATTAATTGGTTAATTAATTAATTCTAGAATATTCTAATTAACCCATGAGCATTTTAATTAACGTAGTCTTTCTATTTATCAAAGGGTTTAGGAAACCCTACTTCCTTTTGTCTCCTATTGAAAGGGGCTTGATGGATGATGCATTTACAAGATATTGAGAGAGGCTTTTTAGTTTACACTCACGTACATAAACCCTAGTTGTCACTGTCCTCAGAAGAGATTGGAGAGCACCACGACACTAGCACGTCATCTCATAGAAGCTACTCCTTCCTACCGGTTTAGGAAGCATGACGAGGAGTTCCAGTTCATCCGCATGGACGAAGTAGAGACACAGATGCTGAGACGCATGCATTTGGAGGATGTCAACAACCGTCCATACACACTACGAGTGGTGTACATCACCACACGAGAGGAGCACCGTCGGATCTTCTTGAATCACATTCAGAGGATGGGAGAGAAGTACTGTCCCTGTAAGCCAGGAGCGTTGCACACCATCGTGCATTGAGACATCATCGGACTTGCTCTGCGACAAGGTATATCCCACGAACACCCTTTGTGAATATGCTATTATCGACGATATCTTGTGGCGGGTTGTGTGGAAATATATTTTACTTTATTGCTTCCATCGTGCATGTTTCCTCCACAAATATATTACCTTCACTAATGACCTCAGTAGGTATGTCTATGTATATCTTATGAAATACAATTCAGAAACTATTGAAATGTTCAAGACTTTCATGAATGAAGTAGATAAGCAACTTGGTAAGAGTATTAAAGAACTCTATTCAGATCGAGGTGGTGAATACTTAAGCCAAGAGTTTGAGGACCTTCTGAGAGATCATCGTATTATATCACAATGGACTCCACCTGGTACACCACATCATAATGGTGTGTCATAAAGAAGGAATCATACATTATTATACATGGCACGATCAATGATGAGTTCAGCCAAACTTCCAATATTGTTATGGGGATATGCTCTTAAAACCGCAACGTTTACACTAATCCATGTACCTTCCAAGTCGGTTCAAAAGATACCATATGAGCTATGGAATGGGAATCGTCCCAATTTGTCTATGTTAAAGATTTGGACATGTGAAGCTTATGTTAGGAAACAATTTCCTAAAAAGCTTGGACCCAAATCTAACAAATGCTATTTTGTTGGATACCCCAAGGAAACTCGGGGATATTACTTCTACACACCAACTGACAATAAAATGTTTGTTGCTAGGACTATTGTATTTCTTGAAAAGGAATTTATTTCGAACGGAATCAGTGGGAGGAATGTAGAGCTCAAAGAAGTTCGAGATCAACAAGAAAGAAGAGAACCCAAGGAGGTACATAAGGAACATGAAGACTCACAAACTATTATGGAATTTCAAGTTCCAAATGTAACACATGAACCTCATAGGTCTAGTAGGACATGACTTGAGCCTGAGAGATTTGGATTTCTCGTGACTCAATACAGTGAAAAATTGGGCATAGAAGATGACCCAACTTCCTATCTAGAAGCTACTAAGGGACCAAAATTTTAGAAATGTCTTGAAGCCATGAGATCTGAGATGGAATCCATGTACACCAACGAGGTATGGACCTTGGTGGATCCACCCGAAGGGGTAAAACCCATAAGGTGCAAGTAGGTCTTCAAGAAGAAGACCGACATGGATGGAAATGTTTAAACCTATAAAGGTAGATTGGTTGCGAAAGGATTTCATCAAATTTAAGGTGTTGATTATGACGAGACATCCTCACCAGTTGCCATGATTAAATCCATCAAGATCATGCTTGCCATTGTAGCTTATCATGACTATGAGATTTGGCAGATGAAAGTTAAAACAACATTCCTTAACGAGAATTTACTCAAGGATATGTACATGACACAACCTGAGGGTTTTATCAATCCAAAGGAAGCCAATAAAGTTTATAAGCTACAAATGTCAATCTATGGATTGAAGAAAGCATCTTGGAGCTGGAATCTACATTTTGACAAAGTAGTCAGAAAGTTTGGTTTTAGTCAAAATGAAGATGAACCTTGTGTTTACAAAAAAGGTTAGTGGGAGCACAACCATATTTCTCATATTGTATGTGGATGACATACTATTGATGGGAAATGACATCCCTACTCTTCAGACAGTAAAAGGTTGGCTAGGGAAGACCTTCTATATGAAGGATTTAGGCGAAGCATCCTATATACTAAGAATCAAGATCTATAAAGATAGATCTATAAGGCTTCTAAGACTAAGCCAGAGCACATACATTGACAAGGTGTTAAAGAGGTTTAGCATGCAAGGTTACAAGAGAGGTAACTTACCCATGTCCCATGGGGTTATGATCTCTAAATCCCAATGTCCTAGTTCATGTGATGAACGGGCATGCATGAGTAAGATTCCATATGCATGAACATTTGGATCTATCATGTATGCGATGTTATGTACTCATCCTGATGTGTTGTATGCTTTGATCATGATGAGTCGATATCAGTCAGATCCATGTGAATGTCATTGGATAGCTGTAAAGAACATCCTAAAGTACTTGATAAGGACTAAGGTTCAATTCTTGGTATATGGTGGAGAGGAATAACTCATGCTAAAGGGTTACACTTATGCTAGCTTCCACAGTGACATAGATGACTATAGATCACAATCTGGATTTGTATTTTTCCTAAACAACAGAGCTGTGAGCTTGAAGAGTTCCAAGAAATAGATGCTTGTGGATTCTATAATAGAGGCTGAATATATTGTTGCATTTAATGCTGCAAAGGAAGTTGTGTGGATCAAGAAGTTTATTTCTGAACTTGGAGTGGCTCCAAGTGCTACTAATTCAATTGAGTTATTTTGCGACAACAACAGAGCAATTACACAGGATAAAGAGCCAAGATCGCACCAACATTCCAAACATATTCTATGGTGGTTCCATATCATATGAGAGATTGTACAGTGGGAGATGTGAAAATTCTCAGAGTACCTACAGAAAGCAATGCGGCTGACCTGCTCACAAAAGCGCTTTCATAGTAGAAACATGATGGACATGCTCGATCACTTGGATTGAGATTCATGAGTGATTGGGTATAAGCGTAAGTGGGAATCTGTTGGTATGTATGCCCATAGAGACTATCATTTGATGATTGTAATGGGATACTATGTAAACGATTTTTAGTACTATATTGATCATATGAATAATGGCAATTTTCCAATCGATATGCTTGTGTTTTATATTGTGAGATGACCACAAAACTTATAGATTTCTATAGAATAATATTGTAACAACCCTGACCTGGGTTATGAGGTAACCCTATTTGTTTTGTCTAATAAAGTTGCTTAGAACTTTAATATAATCCTCTAAGGTGTTTTTTTATCATGTGACACACTCATGTTTCAAGTTTGGTCCCAATTGAATGTTGTTTGAGCAATTTTCCTTTGTTTTGGACCAAAGTGCAATTTACCAAAATTGAGGGGCTATAATGCAAAATGTCACATGTTGAACATGACTCATGTGTTTTAGCATCATTATTGAGAGAATGATGCAAGGTGGTGGCTTGTGGAAAGCCTAAATTCCAAGTTTGAACTTGTTTGAACAATGCTGGTACCTTGTGCACCAATTTTGGTACAAATTGTAATTTACCCAAAATGTGGGGTTGATATGCAAATTACCACCTCTAGAGTGTTCCTATTTCCTATATGTATTATTTATAGGAGATATAATGAATGATACACCATGTTTGATTCCATTATGAATGATGGTAATCTTGGTGATGAAATGACCAAGAAAAAGGGTTGAATTTGGAAGCTTAACTTGAGTTGTATCAAGTTGAAAAGCTTATATATGAGTGCCTATCGGCCATGGAGCCCAAGGAGGTGTTCCATATCGTTTTGCGAACTCTTGGAAAAGTCCATATCGTTCAAATCACCTCAAGGAGGTGAGGTATGATGGCCAACAAGTTTCCTTAGAAAAAGTGTATCGGCTTGACATAAAATAGTGATTAAACCTAGATGACTTATCCAAATGGATAAGCAATGGACGAATTTGCATATTTAGATGATCCTTAACCTTTTTGCATGTCAAGATAAATGTTTATTCATGCATGGACACGTGTCACCCATGCATGACACGTGGCACCTACTAGCTCAAAATGTTGACACCTCATTGTTTTCCTTTCTTCATGATCAACAAGTATATATACCCATAGTTTCACCCCTTGGTGCAATTTTGCGACCCTTAACACCCTCCTACCCTAAGGTATCGTGCATATATCTCCCATATCGTGAATGGATGCTGTGGTATCGTGCATGGGCCTTGGGGTATCACCCATGGCAAGACCATATCGCCCAAGTAGGTGATATCGGCCATAGAGTGAAGTGTTTTGACTCCAAGTGAGTGCCATATCATGCAAGTGAGTATCATATCGTGTAAGAGGGGTGGCATGTTGTGAAAGAGTACAAGAGTATCTTCCATAGGCCTCGTATATCGTCCATATCAAGTATATTGGCCATACCATGTTGATATTGCCCATAGCAAGTCGATATCAGACAATTGAAGTGATTTTGGCCACAAGTGAGGGGGTATCGACCACAAGCAAAGTTGTGTCGGCCAAGAGGAAGTCCATATGGCCCAAGAGTGGTAGGGTGTCGGCCAAGGATCTAAGGAACTCAAAACTTAACCCTAAGGTAAGATATAGTTGTCTTCAAGCTTGAATTGAAGCATGGAATTACGGTTATGATCTACCTTTCTTTTCTTCTTCACCAATTGCTTATCCATGGTGATTACTTGTATATGAAGGAGTTGTGAACGAGCCTTGGACCTTTGATAAAGTCATATTAAACCTTAGGAACATGGAGCTTTGGACCTTGAAGCTTTGAAGTGGTTCTTAAGGCGAGTTATATAACTTGAACTCAATCATGTTATTATTCATCACCTAAATTGTTGAATTTAATGATCTACTTTTAATTCCAAAATTTCCTGAAGTAGTTGATGAAATTATGAGTTCTAGTAGTTTCTTAGACCTATTGACTTGAACTATAATAGTTAGAATAAAGGTATAGAGCTTGAAGATTGTGATATCACCTTATAAAAGTGATATCGGGTGCATGCACATAAGCAAGCACCTCTAACCCGATATGATGATGCACCTATTTCACTAAAATGATATGAATAGGTTTGTAAACCTTATTGAACAATATTGGGGTGTAGTATACACCCTTTTAATGATACGAAGTCTATTATAGACTCCATGCACGATACAAGGTCAATTGTATACTTGTAAGTTGACAAGAAACCCTAAATTGGGTAACCCGATATAAGTGAAGAGTAACAAATGCTATTGCATGATATGATCTAATGATACATCATTGATACTTAGTATCATGAGGCCTACATGACCTTGTATGACATGGTTGCACGACAGGGTTGCACGATACACAACCCTAAACAATATGGTAACCCTAACCCATCATGGCTAACCCTAGATGGTGACCAGCCCGATAGGGCGATTGAATGTACTTCTAGCCCGACATGGTGATGGGTTGATACCTCATAAGTATCATGGGCAACACATACATATATCTTGTTCCCGATATGATTTCAAGAAGGTACCTCATGCCCGATATGGAGACAAGTGCAAATCCTAGCCCGATATGGTGAGTGTCTATACACCTACAACTCGATATGGTGAACATATGCACATGATTTAACCCTATACACCTTGTAAAGGAAAGGGAAAGACACTCTTAGGAGTGATTAGTGTAACACCAAGTAATGGTTTGAATAATACCTTGATAGGTGAAACACTTATAGTGGTTGATAATGGTTAATCCTATATCAATAATGCCTTAACCCGAGATGAGTTCATATCATTAATGATGGTTGAATAATTCAATTGTGTGACTTATGACCAATACATTACATGATAAATGTGATGAGCTAGTGCATAAAGTATTAGGATGGGACATACCCTAATACAAGATAAGTTGATGAACTTAAGTATGTTAAAAGTGATGAGGGAAGTGATACATCAAGACATGATAGATATCACATCCAACACTTCAAGGTTGATGTACCTTGATGCACCTTAAATCCAATATACTTGGATGAGTAACACATGAAGTGTGTTATGTCAATTGTTACATTGAGATGTAATAAGTTTAATGCACTTTGATAAGTGTGGGCTAACATACTTTGAGAAAGGGTTAAGCCAAGTTAATAAAGTCTGATGTAATCATACCCTGGTAAGGATGAGAGAGGAACTCATACCTTGTGTTGATGATTCATTTAATGATAAATGATGAGAATGAATAAGTATGATTGAATACTTATGATATCAATGTTTGCTCCTAGATGTGTGGAGCAATGAATTAGGGTTTGATCATTGATAATATGATCTTGAAAACCTAAATGGTTAATAATGGAAAACCCTAACCCTAATGAAGGGTAATGATATGTAAGAAAAACCCTAATCGATAAGAAAGGGAAAACCCTAACCCTAATGATGGGAAGGTTGTATTTCTCTTATTGCATAAGCCTTGTAAGGCATGTTAATTGCTTGTATAACAAGTATAATGTGTAATGGCCTTGTGAGCCATGTGAATAAGTTGTTGCCTAGTGAGAGGTGACAAGATGTGTAATGGCCTTGTGAGCCATGTGATAGTTTGTTGCGTAGTGAGAGGTGACAATATATTTAATGGGACTTGTGAGCCATGTGAGATGCTTGTATAACAAGTATCATGTATACCTTGGTCTGAGGACCCAGAGGTAATAGTTACCTGATAAGTGGTAACAGTGTTCAGTGATGATCTAAGGGTTTGAATACCTAGATCCAGTAATCATGATAATGATGATGTGAAGGGATGAGAATTCCTAGTAATGTGATTCGGGACTGAGATCCCAAGTATCATGTGTTTAAAAGAATTGGACAAGTACATGATAGATGTATTACACCTTTATTTGTAGAATTTGTTGTGTTTGATAAAGATAACTTGTTTGATGCTAAAAGAATGATGTAATGCACGTAATATATCACTAGAAACTATAAAACATTACCCTGACCATAGATCCATCAGTGTCAGAACTTGCTGATGGTGAAACGGGTTGCTCCGCGGCATAACCCGGAGTGCATACTTTTGAGTATGTGAGGGCGTAAGTACAGACGGTACTATGTGAGCCGATCCCCTTACGATCCCGAAATGAATGGGGATTTGGCCATATTCCCTATCCTGACTTGAGTGTGACTTCGTTCGTAGACTCTGTATTGAGCACGGTGAACTGGCCCGTGGCTCGGAGTATGGTGCTTGTGTCACCATGACTCAGACTGGGGACGGTTTTTTGTAGATGTTTCCCCTAAGAGAGTGCATTTGACGCTATAGCTCTAATCGTGGATGCCTGCGTGCCCTGGCACAGCTTGTTAGCAGTGACACGAGATGTCCTGCATGTGGTCTCGTACTGACCGAGATGGTCTGAGATCATGGAAACCGACTCTACCATTGACCTTGTATGGTACCGACTTTTGAGAAGTTTGTGGTTGGTTGGAGATGGTCGGGGTATGCTCCATCTCCTCAGGGCATAAGTGTGATTTGCAAAATATGTTCAGTCGTGTAGTATATCTGCTTAAGGATCAATTACGAGAAACATTGCTTGATGCGCAATACAGTTATACATTCTAGTTGATAGATGTTATTTATGTTTCTTTACATTCCTTGCAAAGAAGATAGATGAATTATAATCTACCATGGGTAGATGCAATGCTCTCCTTATGAAAGGAGATTACTTCATTCTGTTCATATAGTGAATTATCCTGCTTGTTAATATAAAAAGAACCTCTGCTCAGTTTATAAATGCTTAATCTGTGATAATAATATGGTCGGCGGAGAGTTATATCTCTCGCTGGGACAATTACAATTGTGTCACCCCCGTGGGATCCAAATTTTTAGGTGGACGTGCACGAGGAGGTGAAGACCTTTTTGCAGAGGAAGACAACAGCTGAGGTAGCAGTGACAGCTCAGGTTGAGTGTATTGTCTGTCATGTCTTGTAGATATGAGTCCTATGTGTCGTCTTTGTACTCTCAGGTCCTTGGAGTTGGTTCATACAGGTTTTATGATCAATAAGAGATTTTGGCTTACGCGCCTCGAGGTTTTATGTTGCTCATGTATAGTTTGGTAAAGCAACTGTTATATGTTATTCTCGATATGAGATGTACCAGATATGTACAATGTGAATAATGATGTATATAAGGTTTTGGACCTTTCAGTAAGAGTTTTCCTTGGAATGGATCTCTTTGAAAAATGGTTTTAATTTTTAGTGATTTTTGTTAATTTGTTGTTTATGTTTAATTCTGCTTAATTAGTAATGATTTGATTGTCGGCCGTTACAAATATACTCAATGACATATGTCTTTGAGTTGATGACCTTAACAGTGAGATCATATGTATGCTAAGAGTATGTATTCTTGTTTTGTCCCTAATCAATTGTTATGGTGGAAATATCCATAGACATCAATAACACATAAGATTAGAATGTATGTTGGTTGATGGAAGAATCTCATTAGCCATGATATGGAGATATCAAACCAAATAGATAGATTACTTGTTAGAGAACAGTGTATCAGACAGACCCACCTTGAGAGTGACACATGGATACCATGATTAGTAGTTAGAGTCACATCTCATAGTGATGGTGGTGATTGTGGTTCTTAGACCCAAAGTCTCTAAACTTATCACATGTCATTCGGTGTACTTTGACATCATCCACCATGGTCCTGAATAAGGATTGCCATAAATATGGTGCTTGGGTGCACTGTAACACATGAGGATGACTGTGAGTGATGTAGATAGAATTTGTCCTTCCCACAAGAGTTTGATATTTCAGCCACTTGATAAGCGAGACTAAGAAATCCATGCTCATGCTTATGTGAGTCAATATGTGATATTGAGCTTACATATATCTCAGACAATCAGCTCCTCAAGGAACATGGATTGAAAGTTGAAGAGGATTATAGTTACATGACTCAAGTTCAATCCGGATATCAACAACAAAGGAACTATACAATCACTGTAACACCAGTCATAAATGATAGGTTAAGTTGTTCTCCAACTTCTCCAATTACTTGGGTAGAAATGAAGTCTTGCTAGATACCAATCATTGCTTGTAAAATCATAATATGATTATGGATATCACTACCAACATAATTTGGAGCCTACTGGGTCACACACATAGGATGTATTGGAATAGGAGTATAATTGTGGATTTTTTGGAATTGTTTCGAATCGCATTGATTACTAAAATTTTATGTAATCCATTAGAATAATATTGGAATAAGTTAAAATCTTTAAGCCAATTAATTGGACTGACTGGCTCTAAGTGTAAGTGGGAGTCTATTGGTATGTATGCCCATAGAGCCATCCCGAGAGATTGCATTGAGTCATATATTAATTAATCAATAAACATGATTAATTGGTTAATTAATTAATTACAAAATATTCTAATTAATCTACAAGCATTTTAATTAACGCAGTATTTCTATTTACCAAAGGGTTTAGGAAACCCTTCTTCCTTTTGTCACCTATTTAAAGGGGCTTGACAGCTGATGTCTTTACAAGATATTGAGAGAGGCTTTTTAGTTTACACTCACGTACGTAAACCCTAGCCATCACCATCCTCAGGAGAGAAAGGAGAGCACTATGATGCTAGCATGTCATATCATAGAGGTTACTCCTTCCTACTGGCTTAGGAAGTGCGACGATGAGTTCCAGTCCATCTGCATGGACGAAGTAGAGATGTAGACGCTGAGATGCCTGCGTTCATAGGATGTCAATGAATGTTCATACGTGACACGAGCGGCATACATCACCACACAAGAGGAGCGTTGTTGGATATTCTCACGATGCGCTCGAAGGACGAGAGAGAAGTACAGTCTATGTAAGCCAGGAGTGTTGTACACCATCGTGCAGTGGGATGTCTCCAGACTTGCTTTGTAACAAGGTATATCTCGTAAACACTCTTTTTGAATACGCTATTGCCTACAAGATCCTGTTACAGGTTGCATGGAAATATATTTTATTTCTTCCATTGTGCATGTTTTCTCCACAAAACCCAACAGGGACTCCAAATTTCTAATCTACATCTTTGGGAGAACGTCGAGATCTCCACCCAAAATGTTACATCTCTTGTCATCGACGATGATGAATTTGATTGGCTCTCATGGTGCATGGAAAACCCACAATTCTGATGACAATCAGTACAACCCCGACAAGTTCTAAGTTGAGCTCACTATGCTTCCTCCGTCCTTACCTTTCAGACCCAAAGCCTCTAACATCCACAATATTGTTGTCCGCTACCTCCATTGGATTATCACATGCATGATCTTCAGCAGGACATGCACCCAAGACACCATCACACGAATAGGTCTCTACTCCTTGTGATGCCTTCTTCACAACAAGCCAATCAACTGGAGGAATGCCATCTTAGAGCACATCAACATTCAGGCCAGTTGCAGCACCACCTCTTCCTTCAGAATAATCCATGACGTAATTGCCATAGCCACATTTCTCGACTTCACCCACATTCCTTTTTAGGCAATCCCCCTAAAAGGAACCCATCATCTAATCGACATCCCATACCTCAAGGCCAACCACATCATTCATTGTGGGGCCACGTGTATATGCTACCTTGTGTTCAGAGACCCCAATGTCCACCTGGAGCTTCCCCAACATGCCATGTTTGCAGCAACAAACCTCACCTATAAGTTGTTTGACCATCTGACGCATATCCAGCAATCCCATCTTGAGAATCCCATTCCCGATGGCACCACCTCAAGACTACCACCCATCCATAGAGTGTCTCTATGGAAGTATTCAACGATGTGACCAACCCTTATCCTACCCTAACTCGACGCTACACCAAGAGGCACACAGATGATGATTCAAGTCTTGACAGGCCTTATGGGTTCTTTGAGGTCCAACAAAAACTGGACGAGATTCAGCATGAGAAGCAACACTAGGGACATCGGCTCAACCACATCTACCTCATGAAGCATTCCTAAGAGTCCTACCATGTGAACTGTGGCTATCACACCCCTAGCAGACTGTTTTATGAGGAGTATGGGGCCCATCAGGCCTACCGTGACCCCAACTCCACATATTGGGGAAACTACTACTACAACCCCACCTCTTCATCTACTCCTCCACATCCTCAACCACAATGATATCTTACCCTCCATATCAAATTTAGGATTTTCTTGAGACGTGCAAATTCTAGGTTCAAGGTGAAGGTGGGTGGTATGTACCACTTCCACCCATGTATCTTTTTATTTTCAACATATCTATCTTTCCTTTTATTTTTTCATGTAGTTAGTTTGCCTTGTTTTCATGATGCAATTGGACTTTATCTAATTAGACAATTAAATACGTGTTGTATCAAATTATCATGATTGAATGCAGTAAATCCTCCTTGTAAAACTTTTTGACAAAACTACCATGTTTAGAAACCATCATATTACCTAGGACCTCAAAATAGCAATACTCCTTTGAAACTTTAGCAAGCCTTATTGAATCAATAGGAATCAAACACAAATTTTATCTATCTAAATTTATTACATAGATTGTCATAATTTCTACATGATTCAAGTTACAAGGAAAGTTGAACCAATCTGACGATGCTCTTAAACTGAATTTTTTTTAAGAATGTAAGATGCACATGATCAATTCTCTTTTAAACTTCTTCCATCATTCTCTTTCCTCTCCATCTCGCCAAAATAAATTCAAAAGACAAAGATGTGACAAACTCCAAATTTGAGGTGGCACCCCTCTTCTTTCCCCTCTATCATTTCTTCCATACCCCTTGTAAATATAATATGGGTGTACTATCAAGAAAAGATGCCAAAAAAATGCTATCAATGTAATTGCAGTCCACAAAAAAAGGTCTCAAGCTAAATGGAGGAGAGACTGTCTTACTCCATACTTCTTTCAGTCTTTTTTCTATCTAGGGGAGTCCAAATAACCCCAAAAAATCCCTAAAAACCATGGTCCTTAGCAGAACTTGCAAAACTTATGTGGGAGCACCAAAACAAAGGGGAAATGGAGCCTATTTTTTTTTGCAAAATATGAAAATAGAAATAAGTCATAAATATGTTTGATAGAGAATGTGGGAATTTCTTATTTTGTGATTTCAAGAGATTGGGTCGCTTGGCCAAGAAAGTAGGTAAGGAACAAAGTGATTCTACTACGACTGAGGAGAAAATGTTGTTAGTACAATTTGACTCATGTTTGCAAATTGTTATTTCTCGACGATGAGCAACATTTTAGTTTGGGGTATTTTTATGAATGCATATACATTCATCTTAATTGCATCGTTTAGGACCATTATTTCGGACCTTTTGTTACTTTTTCTTGAAATCAGAAATAAATTGTGATTTCATTCACTCTCTCTTTTGCATGAATTCTTATTATTTTCTCTCAAATTGTAGAATTTTGGCCATGGAAATCAAACTGGAAAAAGACCAAGAACTAAAGATTAAAAATGAAATCAACTACCAGAGTCACCAGTCGATCAACCCATTTCTCAAGTCAGTCGACTCACATTTCCAGAGGCCACCCCAATACATCAAGCCAGTCGATCGGCTCACTTAGACAACCGATCTATTTGTTCAGACATAGATGTCATAACACCAGAGTGAATCAAGTGACTCAGATGCCTAAATGATTGATCCAACTTCCCAACTAGGCAAGGCAGATGTCACAACCAACCGACTTAAAATTGTGATATTGGAGATTCTAGTTAATTTAGTTAATTAAGTTATTTGAGTATGGGCCCAAGTGTGTCCTGGCCCATTAGAGTCTAGTCTTAACTTTGCATGATTTCCATGCTCTCTTGTCTTTTTTCCATATTGGTGAATTTTGTAATGAGGGACTCCTCCTATCCTATATAAGGAGGGTGCTTATGCTTGTATTTGGCATATCAATAACATAAACTTATTCTCTTTTACATGGTAACAGAGTAGTGATCCTTCTCTAAAAGACTAGAGGAGACAAAAACAATTCTTCTGCCTACGGGTGGAATCCATCCTTCTAGGCTTGGCTGCTCGCTGGGCAACACCGTGGCCATGTCTTTTTGTGTTTTTTTTACAGTTCTAGCATAGCAGTTCTTTTCTTGAGGATCCTTGCCTTACTACCATCCCATCGACCTCCCTACCCATCAACCACCCTTCAACCACCACCTCCACCACCCATCGACCACCTTTCCACCATAACCCATCTACACCCTCCTCATCTACCACCCATCAAACACCAAGACAACCCATCACCCTCCCTTCTCCCATTGCCCATCAACCCCACCCATATCCAACCCATCAACCTCTATTCTCCCACCACCCATCAACCCCAACCATCTCCCACCCATCAACCTCTCTTCCCCCACCACCCATCAACCCCACCCATCCACTACCCATTGACCTTCTACACCACCAATCAACCACCCTGCCCCCACCCCCCATCGACCCCACCCATCTACCACCCATCAACCACCACCACAACCCATCAACCTCAAACACCATCTATCAACCATCCTTCCCCCACTACCCATTGACCCCCTACCCACCTACCACCTCTAATATTAGTCCTACCCCCATATTTTTTACCTATAATAAGATCCATTTATTTTTCTACTAGATCTATATAATTAGGTCATGTTGCATATTGACTCGCATTATCGATTACCTTCTCCACATATATACCTCCACAAACCTTGCCTCTATTATTGTTTTTTGACTCTCCACCCCAACCACTCTCTTGACTCTTTTTGGTTGGCATGAGGGGGAGAATAGAGGATGAAGAGTAGAGGGAAGAGATGAGATGGAGGAGAGATGAAGAAAGAAGAAGAAGACTTTGGTTCTACTGCTATATGAATCTTCATGCCACCTTTTTATACCTTGTGAGAAACTTATTCATCATCATCTCAGTTGCTATTGTGGACTTGTCTACTTCACAATGCTTTTTGTTGATTGCTTTTTTATCCGGTGATGTCTGTTACAAGGATGAAATTTTTATGATGAGATGATGATGGTAACTTTGTTGACTTACATGCCATGATGGAGCTTCATCCTTTTCTGCTTCTGGTGTTCATCTTGGAGTATTGTTGTTTCTTTCTACCTCGGTGTAGGCCTTTTATCCAGATACATCATCTATAGTCTAAAAATGCGGTCCAACACTCTCTGGCTTGTCCATGCCTTGAGCATGTTGACTCTTTTCTTGTCCATCCTTGTACACGTTATCTATTGCATCTTGTGTTCTAACACTTCCTGGACTATTTGATGATGATAGCGACTGTGATGAAGACTATGATGCTTGTTGCATACGTTTGCTCTAGATAACACCATTATGAACAAGAAGCTTGTGATACCTATGTACCTATTTTTGGATTATCTACTTAAGGAGGGTATTTGGGTATTTACTATTGCTTTTGTTGCTATGTGGAAATTTTTGCTACTATTACTTATTCATCATCTACCTCAACCATTTCTATGAAGCTACAGTTTGGGACACCGTTCTTAGTACTTGTGCTATGATTAACACATTTTATTTATTGCTTTGTGATTTTACATTATCTGCTATCTGTGCTCTATTTGCATGTTGACGTTCTATGATGAACCAACACTATCTGGACTTTGTGTATCAACACTCTCTGGAATCTATGAACCCAACACTCTCTGGACTTTGATGTCACTACTATGATGGATACTTTATGAAGAGGGAAGATGATGAAGACTTTTGTTTCTAATTATACATGGGGCTTCCTATATATTGCATATTGGATATATTTATTTGTTTGCTACTTTTAAAACTGATCTTCTATATTCCTATGTTGTCAACTTTTGCTTCTGTGTGCCATCTATGGTTTTTTTGTGCTTTGTGTGTGTTGACTCTCTACTTGTCCATGCTCTATTTGCATGTTGATTTTTTTTATTGTGATCCAACACTCTCTGGTTCATATGTGCTTTGTTTGCACATTGAAAGTTGTTTCTTCTTGCAACCTAGCACTCTCTAGGACTTTTGATCTAGCACTCTATAACTACTATAAGGACAATTGTGATGAAGCTCTTGGTGCCTATCCGCTATTCTTTCCTTTGCTCCAAATTTTGTTGTGATGATCAAAAAGCCTCTATGCCTTCCTAGATATATGTTTCTTTAGAGTATCTATTTGAGGGGGTGTCTTTAAGTATTTGAGTGCTTGAGTGATTTATTGTGACATTTCGGGGGAGAAATTCTTCTATGGGCTTGGTTACCTTTTTATTATTATTATGTCGAGTCTATTTTTCTCTCTGTTTGCAAGCTGACTTCGGATTCTCCCAAGCTTTAGCTTGAGGGGGAGTATTAGAGAGTCTGGTTAATTTAGTTAATTAAGTTATTTGATTATGGGCCGAAGTGTGTCTTGGCCCATTAGGGTCTAGTCTTAAGTTTGCATGCTTTCCATGCTCTCTTCTCTTTTGTCCCATATTGGTAAATTTTGTATTGGCATACTCCTCCTATTATATATAAGGAGGGTGCATATGCTTTTATCTAACATCTCAATAACATAAACTTATTCTATTTTACACATGCAACATAAGAGTTCTTCACATTCACATCGGTCCTACAATTCACTCGCGCCACCACCCCCTTACTAGGATTTCGGAGGCACTTTCTTGGACCTACTCATCCACATGTCCCAGTAGATCGATTGAGATTCCTAGGTGATCTTTTGAAGAAACATAGAAGGTGAAACTCCAACCACCACCTCTATATTAGGGTTCCCGCTCTTATTTTTAAAAACCCTTAGTCAAATCCACTCAGCAACCAGTCCCGATCGATCCATTCGATCGAACATGTGTCATGAGACAAAGTTTATAGTAGCCATAGTAGTTTTGTATTTAGGATTTCCACCCCTCCTTCCCCTATAAAAGGAGGGGGGACTCCATAAGAAAAAGGCATTTTGATTTTTTTGTATTTTGCTCTTAGTTTTAACACTTGTTTACTTCCTTTCTTTATAATTATTGGACTAGTAATCTTAGTTCTTCAATAAACATTTTAGTTTCATTTTATTCTTGGTCTTCTTTACATCGGGCAAGGAACTAAGAAAAACAACCATTCAATTGGCACTAGATCAAACCTCTTCAGCTTCTTATTTTCACTAGTCTATGGCCCCTCTTCTTTCTTCCTTCGTCCCTTCCTCTATATCCATGTATTGCGAGTAGTTTTCTCATATCAGGGCATGGGGAGTAGCATCATGACCATAGTGGATTACATTGATATATATATATATATATATATATATATATATATATATATATATATATATATATATATATATATATATATATATATGACATAAATTGTTAGATGACATTTTTCCTCGTGGCCATAGTGGATTAAATTGATATATATATTTATGACATAACTTATTAGGTGGCATTTTGTTTGATCTATAGCCAATTTTCTCAACTTGATATCTTGGTTTTATTGCACATTATCCTTGGGTGATGAGATCTCAGACCCCAAGGCTTGGAAAAAGCAAACAAATGCATAAAGCTCTAAGTGAGATCTTAGAAAGAGTTTTGTTGGGATGATCGAGCAAGGATCAACAAAAACCAAGATCGATAGGTTTGTGAGAAGTTTGACTTTTGTAAATGCATTTGAAATGTTTTCTCTTCGTAAGTTCTATCGATCTAGATACATAGGCCATGGTGGTGAAACCTATTGCCCGATATCTTTCACATCAAATTAATCTTCATTTCCCAATCACTTTCTATCCAATCACTCTCTATCCTTGTTGCAATTAAATTTTGTTCATAGATAAATTTCTTACTTGTTCTTATCACAACTCTCTCTTTTATTGTTCTTAGTGTAACTTTTTATTACCTTGTTATTAGAGTAACCTTTCTTACTTGTTTTAGCATAATCGAACTCCAATCAACGATCTTTCAATTTCACAACCAAATAAAACTATTCAAAGTAGTCGATTCTAATTCAAATCTTAAATAAGTTGTCATGTGGGATTGACCCTTTCTGTACTAATAAACTAACATTAATTGGTTGTTTTTTTATTAACAAAAGGTCAAACTCTAGGAATTAACCCCTAGTGAATTGGTATCTAAATGATGCATATCAAAGATTCACCTCAGATCACTATCCTTAATGATAGTGTTCCTATCTCCATCATCAAGTTAAATGGAGGTAATTACATGCTCTATATGAATTCTATCCAAACCATCCTAGAATCCAGAGACAAGGTGAAATTTATAGAAAACCTACTAAAGATACCCCTGAATGGAAAGGGGAAATAGCCAAATTAAAAGCTGACTATAGAACAGCCTGGAACCTTGTATGGCTCCAAGTACATATTCAACAAAACTGCAAAGGAAATGTGGGATGCTTCCCGTCATGACTACACTAAGGAAAAGAATGTCTTGAGTCTTTATAAATTTGGGATAATTTGTTTGGTGAAAATTAGAATGATTGGACCCTTGATGAATTTTTTGGTTCCATTGTTAACCTATCAAAATAGATTGACTATTTTCAACCTGTATCTTCTGAGGATCAAACCAAAGAGGATGTTAATCTTGCCATGAAAATTTTTCTCAATGACCTTCATCCAACCTATGCTCAAGTTCATAACATCATCTAGGTGGAGATTTTTTTTATTATTCTGGAAGATTTCTTCTATCATTTCAAATAGTCTAACGTCTGTCTCTTGTCATTCAATCCACCATAATAACAAATGGTGATTGCACCTATTGCTTGTAGATGTGATCTTGGATTCCACCCAATACCCAATGCCCTATCTACAACAAGTTGGGAAACCTAGAAGAGAAGTTCTATCAAAAGCAAAATCATCCCTACAAGCACAGTCGTGGCAATATAACTTCCATGTTATCCAACGATCAGATACTATGTCTATCACCATATCTTCTGCTAAGTATGAGAAACTTCTACATGCCTCCCAACAGGATCATTTATAATCTACATGATTTAGATATACTGTGACCTTGCAATACCGGTATGACATCTTCATCACATCTAGCTCCAACTAAGGTAATGTTGGGGCCTCCATACTTGCATCTAGTAGTTCCTAGATTGTTGACTCTAGGTCCACCCAACATATGATTAGTATGAGACACTTCCTCTTCTTCACTAAACCTCATATTCTTACCTAATATGTCACTTTGGCAGGCAAGTCAGTTTAAATTGTTCAACAATGTGGGAGTGTTAATATCTCACCTAGTCTTAAACTTAAATATGTTCACTATACTCCTCATGTTCCTTTTTATTTAATGTATGTTTCTAAGTTAGTTGATGCCTTTACTTGAAATGTCACCTTTATTAGACATAGTTTTATGATGCAAGTTCTCAAACTTTTGGGATGATTGGTTTAAATTCTAGAACCAATTACCTATATTACTTTAGTGATGGTGTCCCTTATTTTTTCCTTCTTAAGAGCACACCTCTTCAATTTCATCAACACGATGGTCATTCCTTCCTTGACAAGCTAAATTACATGGGACCTTCTTTATCTAGTTTAAAAAGTCTTTCGTGTGACTCATGCAAGTTTGGGAAGCATCATAGGAGTTCTTTTTCTATGAAAAACAAGTCTATGTTCTAAAGCTAATTTTTGATGTTATTCAAAGTGACATTAGTGGTCCTTTCTATACCACTAAGTTTAATGGATTTCATTATTTTATCATCTTTCCTGATGAATTCTGTTGAACGACTTGGTTATATTTGTTGAACTTTTGTGATGAAATGATTGGTGTTTTCAAACTTTTCATAAAATGATCTCAATATAATTTATTAAATCCGTTCAAATCTTCGAGACTAACAATGCTTTAGAATATATTTTAGTTAGGTGTCTTTGTTTTTCTCTAGAACTGTAACCATCCATCAAAATTATTGCATCACACCCCACAACAAAATGGGGTTTCATAACATAAAATTCATCATCATTTGCTGGACATATCTCATGCTCTTATATTTCAAGAAAAATTCCCTAAATTCAATTGGTATGAAACTATACTTACTACTTTCTATTAATCAAAATTGTCATTTGTCATATGGAACAAGACACCATTTTCAGTCTATTTCCTACTCAAATGGCTTTTCATCTTCCTTTATTGTGTTTTCCAGTGCACTAATTTTTTTTGCATAGCTTTGATCCAAAAACAGATAAATTTGGTCCCCACTCTATCAAAAATAGGATCCCTTAACTATTCTACCAACGAGAATGGTTATTGTCATTATAGGCCAAGCAATCTTTGTATGTATGTCTCCTTTGACCTTATGTTTCATGAATCAAATATTTTCTTTGATTTTGCATCACCATCCCTTCCGCCTCAACCTTAGTCTAAAATTGAGTTTGTTGAGCTTGATATTTCTGACCCAGTGGATAATGGACCCATCATCCATCCTCTTTTTGTTCATCCTATGCTAGAATACCTACCACAATTTTTCATGTTAGAGGGCTATCACACCCCATGGATCTCTAAAAAGGTATACACTCTTCCACTTCTCCCCCATCCAATATCTCACACATGTTGCAAATTCAAGTTTTCGTGTAATACTAGATCCATTACCGAGAATCTTGAATCTATCTAGATTATAGAAAACTATCATGAGGCACTTCAACACCCTTATTGAAAGATGTGATGTTCAAGGAAATGATGACATTTTATGAGAAAGGACCTAAAATCTTATCCCTCTGCCTCCTAAAAAATATCACATGTTGTAGATGGGTCTTATGTATCAAATTTCATTTAGATGGATCAATAGGATGTTTCAAAGATATGATCACTTCCAAAGATTCATCCAAACATACAGTGTGAATTTCCATGAAACCTTTCACCAATCACCCATATTGCATCTGTTAGGATTGTTATCTCCCTCGCCACTCAGGTGAACTAGCACCTGTTCTAGCTTGGCTTAGAAATGTGTTCCTTCATAGTGATTTGTAAAAGGAAGTATATATACAATAACCTAGGGATTGTTCTACTCAAGGAGATTCATCCCAAAGATTTTGTTATCTCAAACACTCTTTATGGTCTCAAGTAATCAACACGGGACCAGTTTACAAAAATCATGGAGTTATAGCTAGCCTAGGTTTCAATTGATCATCCAATGATTAAAACCTCCTCTTTAGTCCATCTCAAGCTAGAACCATCATCTTGATTGTTTATGTCGATGATATCATTATCACTATTAGTGATGCTCATGGGATTTCAACCTTGAGATAGGCACTCCAAGAACATTTTCATTTCAAGGATCTAGGATAACTTTGCTACTTATTGGGAATAGAGGTGCTCTAGTCTCACCAAGACACTTATTTGTCTCAATTGAAGTATTTCCTCTACCTCCTAAAGATTTTTATATATTGAATTGCAAACATGTTTCTTCACCTATGGACTATCACAAGAAAGTTCTACCTTGGGGGGAGTGTTTCCCTGATCTTGAACAAATAGACACACACTTGAGAAACTCATCTATTGTATGATTACCTGACCAAACATAACCTTTGTTGTTAGTCTTGTTAGTCAACACATGGCTAAAATCCTTATAGACCATTGGATCAAGTGCAATGTATCCTCTGATATTTGAAAAGTACACCTAACTGAGGTATTTTATACAAGGAACTATAATATCCAAATTTCTCTTTGATTTTCTATGCTGACGTCGATTGGGTTGGAGATGTGAATGATAAAATATCCATTTGTAGCTTCTACATTCTATTGGGTGACCATCCAATTAGTTGGAGTAAGAATATGTTTGTTGTGTTTCAATATTAAGGCAAAATATTGTGCCATGACACATGTTTGTTATTACATTCATTGGATAACTTATATTCTTTAAGAATTAGTTGTTCCTCTCTCATCTCTAATAACTCTCAAATGTGACAATTAGGACATACTGTTGGTATGTATGCCCTGAGAGCCAATCATAGGATGATTGGATTGGGATACATTAAGATTGATTTGATAAATATCAAAGGAAAGCTTCCAATTTATTCTGGTTCAATCAGTTTTGAGATAATGATACAACAGAATGAATGTCTAGAGAATGACAGTACTCAATGACGTATGTCTTCAGGTTAAGGACTTGAACAATGATACCATATTGATGCTAAGAGTTTGTACATTCTTGTTGTGTCCCTAGTCAGATGTCATTATGGAAGGTTGATAGACAACAATGACACAACAAGTCTAGAGTGTGTGTTGGTTGATGACAGAGTCTCATTAGTCATGATATGTGATATCAAACCAAGCACATAGATACATGTTAGAGAACAGTGTATCGGACAGACCCACTGTAAGAGTGACAACATGGAACCATGACATAGTAGTCACAGTCAGCTCTCACAAGTAATGGTGGTGATTGTGATTCTTAGACCTCAAATCATTGCACTCATCACATGCCGTTGGGTACATTTTGACATCATCAAACACAGTCCTAAAATATCGATTGTTATAAAGGTGATGATTGGGTGACTTTGACACATGGGTTTTTTACTACGAGTGATAGATATGGGATTTGTCCCTCCTTAGGGAGTATGATGTCCATGGCCACTTGATGAGCGAGACTAAGAAAGGCATGTGCATGCACGTGTGAGTCAATATGTGATATTGATGGCACACATATCTCAGACAGTCTGCTTTGGATCAAGGAACATGAATGAACGTTGAAAGGATGACAACTCCATGCCTTGAGTTCATTCAGGATATCAGAGACAAAGGAATTATACATTCACTGGAACACCAATCACAAATTATAGGATTGAAAGTTGTTCTCCCACTTTCCTTTTCACTTGGGTAGCACTGATGTGCAACTAGGCACTGCTCTTTGCTTGTGATGTCATTAGCTAGTTATGGACAGTCACTACCAATGTGAGATGGGACCTATAGGATCACACACAAAGGATTTACCTGGAAGAGGAGTTTATCCATGAATGATGTTTGGATTGATTACTAAAGGTGTTTATGTACTCAATCAAACATTCAATCCATTGACTTGACTCGGAATCATCAAGTTCAAGTATTGAATTAACTGATTTGAGTGTCAGATTGATTGAGAACTACATTGATTGTGTTCTGCACAATCTTGACCACCAACTAACCGGTTCACTGGGTGAACTGATCGCCTCATGGTTAGTGAGACGACCAGTTCACTTGGTGAATCGATCAGTTCGACTGGACCAAACGAGCAAGGTTGGGTAGTCCCGATTTGTGAGAAAAGTTTTTTGTTTCGCTTGTACAATTCGATTGGGATAAGAATTAATCTTTTGATTAGTAGGAAACGAAAGAGGAAAGTCAATTGGAGGTGAGTCAAGAATGTGAAACGACCAGTTCAACTGGTGAACTGATCGGCTCACACTCCCAACTGACTGATTCATTTGTGAAATGATCGGTTCGGCTATCGCAGTGTAATCAATACATGGAAATTTTGAACCCTTCTACTCCCACTTTAGTCCTGCATTACCCGGGGCTGAGAACCCTAACCCTAACCCCTCCTATATATAGAGGGGTACTGGGGGCTTTCTCAGATAGCACAACTCAGAACATCAGTTTCTCTACAAAGTTGTTGTCCTCTCTGGTTGTGGTAACCGAGAGAGCCCAAGTAAGTTCTACCCATCCAAGGAGGAACAGTGAGGGAAACACAACTACAGAATAGAAATTGGTTGTGGGAAAGTGTGTCAGTGACTAGTACACTGATAGAAGGGGATGACAACTTCTAGTGTCCTATAGGACAGGACGACTAGAGTTCCTGGTGGTCTGTGTGGACTATCTATAAGGGCGGGAGGTTTCTACCACTCAGGAGGACGATGGTCAACTATAGTCCGGGTCAGGACCAGGAGCTGCACAGACGTCGTCAAGGATTAGATGGTTGAAGACCGCACTAGCTGTGAGGTAATTATCACTGAGCAAGCCTCAGGACCAAGTACACCTCACCAAAACCATCCTTCCCATTTCATAGTCGTTGATGCGATCCGTGGTTATGGTTTTATGGTGAGAGAAAATTTTGTTTTCGCTGCCTTCTCCCTCACCTAAAACCCAACAGTGGTATCAGAGCCACGTCAACGTACTATGTTTTAGGATAATCGATATGATTGATTTTTTGTTTTACCATCTTTTATTTATTGCATACGATGCAAATATTTAAAGGACTGATCTAAATATCTGATTAATACCACATGATCCCAAACTAAATATATACATATATGATATGGTATATATATGCAACTGATATGCGTCACTCAAAACGGTTTTTATGGTAGATGTGTAGCATGGTTATGGTCTATAAACCCATATGCATGCTTGGTTGGTTGTAGTTGTTTACATCTTAGTTTGTGTACCAAGCCTTCTTCTTCTTTTCCTGATGTAACTTCAGATAACTTGAGATTCTCTTCTACCTTTGCTCCCCCCAAATGTAACTCAGGGTTTCCCACTAAAATATGTAAAAGTAGGATAGTTTATTTCTTGTTACGTCAAAGACTGGTGGGCACCCAAACCAGTGGCTGGAGGTGTGAGATGACCAGCTGGATGTGCTAACTGATCGGCTGGTGGACCCAGACAATCGACTGATGGTGTAGTTGGAGGCCTGACGAGGAGTAGATGACCTGACAATCTGACTGTCTAGAGGAGCCAGACGATCGGTTGGAGACTGTAACGACCTCGCCTCTTGGTAAACCCCTGTAAAGGGAGATCAAGAGGTCAGAGGTGTTATCCCAAAATAGGATCAATGGTTTTGCAAATAATCAACAGTAATTAATAAATTCTACTACAACTAAACTTTTAATGGAATAAAAAAATTCTATTCATACCTTGCAAAATATAGGAAGTGGAAGTCTTTACCCAGGTAAGAACTTGTCTAACTACAATCCTCCAATTATTTATTAAGCTTTATTCCATCAATGCTACTTTAAAGTAATATCCATTTTCTTGATAACCTAAAATGCCAAAAAACAAAATGACATTTTGTATAACAAATTATATTGGTATGTGGGGGAACCCATAATCTTGCATTTAATTATAACAACATATTGCAAGCAATTATGATTTAACAAAACATAATTTACATATTAAACATGACTACTCATTACATTTTAAACATGACTACTCAATCCTTACATACCCTAGACTCTATGTTGTCCCTACAGTGGACATGGATACTACCTCTCATATGGTAGATCTCAACTAACCCCCATGATCCTACCTTACAAGTAGATCAATACATAGGGTTGTGGAGTCGCATGGTCCTACCCAAGGGTAGACCAACACATTGACTTGTGATAACCTGATGATCCTACCTCGTGGGTAGACCATGTACTAGGTCATGTATCTCATCATCATTAGAGTTACAGAGGAGGACTGGCAATCTGAGCTAGACATGCACATATAATTATGGTGATAATCATAGTCACTTTATAGTTGCATGAAATAAAAGATAATCAAGCAATTATTTCCAAGCAACCAATAAAACCCCGAGAATCGTCGTGAAACTAAAGCGATTTAACCATAAGTGTAACCACATACCTGTTCTTGAGCACAGAATCCAAATTCAACAAGATATCCAAGAAAGCACCTTAATGCAAACAACCCTTAATTCCTAAAGCATATAGATTACTTAATGTCACTAACATATTCTAAACTACTTCCTAATGACATGAGGATGCTTTCTAAGGCTTTCAACTCTCCTTAAGGTTCATTAGGGTTTCTTAGATTACTTTATCCAATTTTACCTCCTTTTTAGACTAATAACCCTAAAATAGGTTTCTTGTTTACAAAACCCTAATTATTCCCATTATCCTCATTAAGGGTTCTTTAATGTCAAACCAAGTTCAAGATCATTATATCTCTGTTGTATTCTTTATAATTTCAGACTACAACCATTAAAACCCATATTTTCCTAAATTAGGGTTTCTAATCCATTAAGACAAAAACATGTGTATAAAACCCTAAAACAAGCATAATATCATCTTTTTATAATTCAACTTCTCTTTTATTCTTAATAGTTTAATATTACTCAAAATAACCTAAAAGAATCATTACATCTGATTTTCACATCATTTAGGGTTTTATCATTATCTAATGCATTAAGAATGGTAACTCCATATACTTTTTGAATTACAAGTGATATCAGGCTCCCATTCCATTTTTATTAGATTCTACATATTTTTCTGATCAAAAAGCACTATCTACTTTTATTGTTTGGCCAAAGGATTGATTTATAACGAATTAACTAAGATCTATTGAATTTCTTGATTTTCTAACTAGAGAGGCAAATTACCTTTATTTTTCAAAAATTTGGCGGCCGTTGGATCTCAAGTATTCATTGACCGAGCAAGATCGTGCAGTCTTCTACGCTTGCACCCACTCACGGCCTTTCTAAAGAGCAGAGTAATCTTGGGCCGTCGATCTCTTCGCGAGTTTACCGTGGACTAGGATTGGATGACCACTGCTCTCCTTTCCCACTCACATCTACAACAGATCACGTGGCGGTGCTGCGGCCTCGAGCTCACTGGAGTAGTTCCAAAACTCGAACCATAGGCATGAGGGTGGATGGGAAGTGGCCGTTTGGGATCGTGAGGTTAGGACGAAGTCGAGGGTCCCCTTATATATAGGATTCGTGGACTGGTCTAGGGTTTCTAACCCTCGCTGTCGCTCGCCGGTTTAGGCAAATTGGATGTTTCTTTGAGAAGCCTCCAAAGTGTGAAAAAACTGGGTATAGGGTGTTCGGAATCCTCTCCCAAACTTGCCTACGCGTTTTACTCATCCGCACATGGAAAGAATTGTGAGGAAATTGAGTTGGAAGAATCACCCTTCCATGGCCTATTTCCTAGTTCGGCTAGAACTGGATGATGCACAGCCATCGTTGGATCAAGATCCAATGTTGCACATCACTCATGCCCGAAAATAAAATTTTATTAATATTTCAGGAAAAAATGTGACATTTATTAGCAATCATCTCACCTTAGGGAATTTTATAAAATTCATAACTCTCAAACTATGGCTCCTTTTAATCCCAAATTTTGAGGGAAACTTAATAGTGACTTAATCTATTGGCATGTCAAGTTTGGGTCATAATTCAAAAGTAAACAAGCCTTTTCTTTATGTGCAAGTTATTGCTTAAATATATATATTTCATTCATATTTCCTCTCTCTTACTTTCTTATTTTCCTTTATTTCAATTCCTTATATCTCAAGAATCCATGCGGGGTTTGAAATATCATCTATTATGATCAAACCCACACTTCTCCACTTATTTCTTATATTTTCACCTTTATTCCAATTTCCATTGTTATTTATGCATTACTTGCTCTCTTTTAAGTTTTCTTCCTCTTTTATTATATTGGACCCACTATTACCAAAGGGTCCACGAAAAACCATGCATAAGGGAAAAGTTGTAAAAGAAACCCATAGATTTATCATAAGCCATACAATGTGCAAACAAGTACATTTCTTTGAAACAATTGCAATTACAACCATATAAATAAAACTTGAGGTTGTAACATCCTCCCCTCCTTATAGAATTTTTTTCACCAAAATTTAGCCAATCAAACAAACAATTTAGGGTATGCCTTTTCCATGTATGTCTTCAGCTCCTATGTGGCTTCATCCTCTCCATGGTGCTTCCAAAGAACTTTTACCATCTCTATTTCTTTATTCCTGAGTTCTTTTACCTTGGTATCCAATACTCTCACATGTGAGTGGTGACTCAAGATACGTCAGTCTCCCTTGGAGCTCAATAGGTTCAATGCTCAGCACATGGCTCCGGTCCTTCACATAGCACTTCAGATTAGACACATGGAAAACATCATGCATCATATTATACTAGGGGGGTAAGGCCAAACGATAAGCAACTTCACCAATTCGTTCTAAAATCTCAAACGAACCCACATATCGGGGACTCATCTTTCCTCTATTCTTTGATATAGCTTGGAGGGGTTGGTGATAACCTCCTATTTTAGTCGTTTATCTTAGTCTTTTTCCTTAGTTTTCCATACTCTTTTTAAGTTTAAACTATACATAATCCTAATTTTACCCCTTTTTGTAAATACACCATCAGACTAACTTTTTCCTTTTATATATGCAGAAAAAGCACAAAAAAAATCATAAAAGAATAACCCAGCCTCAAGACCGAGTGGAGTCAAACGGTCTCAAGACCGCATGAAACCAACCGGTCCCGAGGTCGCATGGAGTTCAAATGATCTCAAGACCGCATGAAGCCAACCGGTCCTGAGACCGCATGGAGTTCAAACGGTCTCAAGACCACATGAAGCCAACCGGTCCCGAGACCGCATGGAGCCAACCGGTCCCGAGACCGCATGGAGTTCAAACGGTCCCGAGACCGCATGAATCCAACCAGTCCCGAGACCGCATGGAGTTCAAACGGTCCCAAGACCGCATGAAGCCAACCGGTCCCAAGACCGCATGGAGTTCAAACGGTCCCGAGACCGCATGAAGCCAACCGGTCCCGAGACCGCATGGAGTTCAAACGGTCCCGAGACCGCATGATACCAACCGGTCCCGAGACCGCATAGAGTTCAAACGGTCCCGAGACCGCATGAAGCCAACCGGTCCCGAGACCGCATGGAGTTCAAATGGTCTCAAGACCGCATGAAGCCAAACGGTCCCGAGACCGCATGGAGTTCATACGGTCTCAAGACCGTTTGAAGCCAAACGGTCTCACAGTCCAAACGGTCTCACAGTCCAAACGGTCTTGAGGCCCCAAATGGTCTTGAGGTCCAAACGGTCTCCAAACCGTTTGGACTTCACTCAAAGCCTATAAATAAGACCCCAAGGGTCCTCCAAAAGGGGGAAGATCTCAGATGCCCAAAGGCTGCCCCTTCAGTTCCAGAGCAATTCCATCCTTCATCCATTGCCCCAAGGCTGCCAGTTTGAGATCCACGTTCCATCATCAAGCTACCTTCTCTCTCTCTCAACAGCAAAGAAGGTGGGAAGAGAAGGTCCTTCATCAAGGCAACCACGAAGTGCGAAGATCGTTGCTCTCTTCACCAAGGGTTCAACCTTCCCTCCTCCGTGGAGATGACGTTCTTTCTTTCTCTTCTCACCTCCTTCTTTGTCCTTGACATGAGCGAGTAGTCTCATTCACTAGGGTGCGGGGAGTAGCCCCGCTACCCATGTTTTCATTTCGTGCAATGTAATTCAATTGTTTGCAAATGAGATACTCTCCTTTTCAGTTCAACATCAATCGTTTAATGAATGCTAGTTGCTTGATCATCAACTTGTGTTACTTATTATCTTTCCGTATGAATTGTCTATGTTTGTACCCTTAGATCTGAATATCGATTGAATGTTGGTTTTAGATGTATGTAGTCACCATATGTCTGTTTCGGTATCTAGGAGTGCTTTCATGAGTGGAGTAAACTCACCCCCCCATCGTTGCACTTCCATACTATGAAATGGAATCAGTTGACGTATGGAAGTGCAACCTTGGTAAGGTCGAGGAACACATTTGACTCTCTTTGCAGGTTGTCTCATTATGTTGCATGTCTTGATCCATGTGTAGCGGTGTGAAACCCGATAACATCCTAGTGGTTTTTAATCATTGTTTACAACCTTAATTTCTACTTTCTTGCTTTACTTTCCTTGCACTTAGCTTAAAACCAAATCAAACTTTCGATCTAAATATCAACTGTTAAGTAGTTAAGTACGACTAAAACGTTTTCCATCTTGATTACATCAAGACCGTTGTCCCGAGGATTCGACCCTTAACTATACTACGATAAGACTTCCGCGTGTCTTAGCATACATGGGTGGAGATCTTACCATAGTACTAGCAAGGCTAAACTTAGGGATTCATCATCTCTAGGATTTTTAGTGGCATTGCAAAACTCCATCAGTTGGATTTTTAGAAACATGTGCTCTCCTACGGTGAACTGCAAGTCAGTTTGCTTCACATCTGCATACGACTTTTGTCGATCTTGGTCTCTCTTTCGTCTCTACTTGATCAAAGCGACTTTATCTGCATACACATGGAGCTCATCTGACCTTAACAAGGTCCTCTCACCAACATCATCCCAGTGAAGTGGTGACCAACATGAACTCCCATAGAAATCTTCATTCGGTGGCATCCCGATACTGGCCTAGTAGCTATTATTGTAAGCAAACTTAGCGAGGGGCAGGTATTGCTCCCATGATCCACCCCAATCGAGCACACAAGCTCTCAACAAATCCTCTAAAGTCTGGATTGTCCTCTATGATTATCCATCAGTCTAAGGGTGATATGTTGTACTGAACTTTAGTCTAGTGCCAAGTTCCTCTTGTACCTGCTTCCACAGCTTGGAAGTGAACTTTGGATCATGATCAGAAATGATCGAACTCAGAACACCATGTAGTCACACTATCTCTTTGATGTACAACTCTGTTAAGTATGTCACTTTGGCAGTGGTCTTTAGGGAAAGGAAATGGGCCAACTTGGTAAGGCGATCTACCACAACCCATATTAAGTCATGACCTCTCTTGGTCTTGGGGAGACCCACCACAAAGTCCATGGTGATCTGTTCCCATTTCTACTCAGGAATTTCAATCGACTATAGTGATCCACCGGGTCGCTGGTGTTCAGCCTTCACTATCTGGCAAGTGAGACAACTGGCCACATATGCTGCTATATCTCTTTTCATTCTGGGCTACCAAAAGTACCGTTGCAGATCCTTAAATATTTTAGTAGTGCCAGGGTGTACTATGTACTTCGAACCATGAGCTTCTTACAAGATATGATCCTTGAACAGTGAATCTTTAGGAACCCAAATACAACTCTTGTAACAGATTTCACCATCCACTCCTACTGAGAATTGGGTCTGAGGTTTCTCCATCAAGCCTCTCATCTTATCAAGCTTTGGGTTGGCTAATTGGGCAGCTACCAACTCGGTCAACATATCTGGTTTAACCAGTATATTAGCCAAACAGACTCAGTCTTCTAACGATTGTAGAGTCCACTCCACAAGATCTTCTAGCTTCCTCCACTGTCTAGACAAGACAACTGCACACCTAAGCTATTAAAAGCTAAGAGCATGAGCCACAACATTTACCTTTCCAGGGTGATAGGCAATGATGAAATCATAGTCCTTCATATATTCCATCCATCATCTTTGTCTCAAATTTAGGTCTTTCTGAGTTAGGAGATACTTTAGGCTCTTGTGGTCGATGAAGATTTTGAAGGTGGCTCCATATAGATAGTGTCACAAAATCTTCAGGGCATTTATGATTGCAGCCAACTCTAAATCATGTGTTGGATAATTGACTTCATTGGGTTTGAGTTGTCTGGAGGCATAGGTGACAACATGCCTATTTTGCTCTAGTACACATCCAAGTCCCATCTTTGATGCATAAGTGAAGATCATAAAACCCTCGTTATCGGATGGTAGAGTCAACACTGGAGCCATAGTCAACTTCTCCTTTAACTCCTGGAATCTGCTTCACATAGGTATGGCCACACAATATTCTCATCCTTTTGGGTGAGCTTGGTAAGAGGCAAAGAAGTCTTTGAGAAATCCTTTATGAAGCGCTGATAATATCCGGCGAATCCCAGAAAGCTACGGATCTCTAAAGGATTCTTCAGTGTTGGCCAATCTCGTACAATCGACACTTTAGCTGGATACACTAAGATGGTCCCTCCAGATATGATGTGTCCAAGGAACATGATGCGGTCTATCCAAAACTTGCAATTTGAGAATTTCTCATAGAACTTCTGCTTTCTCAAGATATCAAGGACTATACTCATGTGGTCTCGGTGTTGTTCTAGGTCATCGGAATAAACCAAGATGTCATCTATGAACACTATGATAAATGAGTCGAGGAAGGGTTGGAACACACTATTCATGAGGTTCATAAACACACTTGGGGCATTAGACAACCCAAAAGGCATAACTACAAACTCATAGTGGCCATAACGGGTTCTAAAAGTGGTTTTCGGGATGTCCTCACTCTTGACTCACAACTAGTGGTACCCCGATCTCAGGTCAATCTTTGAAAAGACTCAGGTTGACTTCAACTGGTCAAACAAGTCATCTATCCGGGGTAAAGGGTATTTGTTTTTAATGGTAGCCCGGTTGATCATCTGGTAGTCTATACACATTCTGAGTGAACTGTCCTTCTTCTTCACAAAGAGAACTGGCACTCCCCATGGTGATGTGCTAGGGTGGATAAAACCCTTGTCTAGCAATTCTTACAGTTGCTTCTTCAACTCGAGCAACTCAACATGGGCTATCCTATAAGGTGCGCTTGAAATAGGGTTTGTCCTAGGAGTTAGCTCTATTGAAAAGTCTACCTCTCTCTCAGGAGGGATCCCAGGTAAATCATCTGGGAATTCATTAGCATAGTCCCTAACTACCCCTATTTCCTCTAAGGGTTGCACCTTAGGCTATGACTCAGAGATGACTGCTAGGAAAGCTCGACAACCTTTGGTTATCATCCATTCGGCCTTCATGGCTGACACATACATGTTAATAGTAGAATCCTTCCTACCTCTAATGGTGAATGGTGGGTAACCTGGTCTCTTTATGATTATCTTCTTCTCCCTACAATCGATATTTGCCCTATAGGTATAAAGCCAATCCATACCAATGATCACATCAAAGTCATTCATGTCAAGGAGGATAATATCTGTAGGGAACTCATGATCTCAATACTTAACATGTATCACAAGAGTTTTCAAAAGGGACATAAATATCTGACCACTTGGGGTTGTGACATCCAAGATATACCCTAAATCCTTGATATCCAAACAAAGCACAGTTGCGAGATTTATCAAAATAAAAGTATTAGTAGATCCAGAGTCAAATAAAGCTTTTACATTGTGTCCCATGACTTCAAACATGCCTACATTATTTTTTCACCATACATTAGACCATTACATTCTTATCTTAAAACATAAAAGAAACTCTAAGGGTTATTACCCTATATCAACTGATTAGCATTAGCTTGGACCTCCTCATTGTTAATAGCAAAAACTCGAGCTTGTCTTTTTTCTCCAATAGGTGGGGCTGCAACTACAGGTTGGGCTGCTACAAGTTAGGATGCTACTGGGCCTGGGCCCTTCGGGTCTGGCAGAGGGAAGTTGGTTTGAAGATGTACCTCTTGCTGGCAATGGTAGCATGTCCTCTTCTTGTAGCAGCACTCACCTGAATGCCCTTTTCCGCAGGTGCGACACCTAGGTCGGTTGTTCTCATGACAAGGTTTTCCATTTCCTCCATGTTTTCCTTTGGTATGGTTGCACCCTTTTCCTTTCTTGTGATCATTCTTCTGGACTTGGGTTCCTTCAGTGAAACCCAAATATTCTTTGGGTGGGTTTTGAGCAGGCATCACCGTCCTCTCCATGTCCAGGGCGGTGTTTTAGGCTTCAGTGAAGGTTTTTGGTTTACTTGCCATCACATGAGGCTTAATGGCAGGATGAAGATGCTCTACGAAATGGTCCACTCATCTTTCCTCAGTCATCATGAGCCCAAAATCCTCTAGGATGTGAAACTTGCAGCCAAAGTCTACGATGGATAAGCTACCTTGGATCAGGTTGGTGAACTCTCTTTCCTTCTCCTTCTTAGCTGAGGTGGGAATGAATCTGGCTGTGAAGATAGTCTTGAAGTCAGTCCATGCCATTGGGTCCGCACTTAGATCTCGACCCATGATGTGGTTCTCCCACCATATCTTGGTTGCTCCTTCCAAGAGGTGAGCAGCAAAAGGGACCTTCTTATTCGGCTGCACCTCCAACATGCAGAAACCATTCTCGATCACTAACAACCAAGCATCTACTTTGTCGACCACTTCAGTCTTATCCTCTCCCCAGAATTTCTCAATGTTTAGCTTAACGAAGTGCAGAATGGTGACTCCAAGTCGGGGATGGACGACAAGTGGTTCACAATTTTCATCTCTGGCTATATCCCTGAGGGCTAGTATAAGGACCCTAACCTCCGTTTAGGGTTTATCCTGTTTGCTTTGCTTAACCCTAATGCTTTGTTGCTTGCTAATCACCTTTAGTGGTGATTAGGGTTGGTTGGTGCTTTGTTGAGAGTTGGAGGGGCTACTTGCAATTAACCCAAGTCTAGGGTTTGTGGGCAAGTTTGCCACCTTGTGAGATGTTCCTCCCTCTCCTTGCTTCCTCTAGTGTTGAGAGGAAGGTTTGGGCTCATTGCTTGAGTTCCTTTGGGCTTGGTTGAGCTTGTTGGGCCTTATGGTGTGTTGCCTTTGCTTCTTTGGACCTTGTGTCGGGCAAGAGCATGCTTGTGTTGGCCTAGGCGTGTCGCCCAGGATGTGTGTCGCCCTGGAGGTGTGTCACCCAGGGTGTGTGTCGGACATGGTGTGGAGGTGTGTCGCCCATGGACCCTTTGACTCTCTTTGACCTCATTTGTGTCACCACTAGTGGACACTTGGTGCTTGATGCTTGCATGTGGCAATGGCCTTGGACATGTGTTTAGGGCATGTTAGAGTGGTGGCTTTGCACATGGACAAGTGTCCCTAGGTGGGCAACACCTTGCCTTATCCTTCATTGGTTTCTCCTCCATCCCCTCCTATATATGCGTTTCCTTTCCCTTGCTAAGGATCCATTTAGTTCCTTAGTCTCCCTCTCCCTTGGTGCACGACACCCCCTTCTTTTGCAAGCTTGGTGGCCGATCCTTCTTGGAGTATCCTTCTTCCTCTAGTGGTGGTCGAACCCTAGAGTGCCTTGCTCTTCTTCCTTGGTGGTGCTAGGAGCTTGGAGCTTGCTTAAGGTGGGTTACATAACTCCTAACCCTAACTACACTACCTCCTTTTATGTTCTTATATGTTGCTTATGATCATGTCGGCTATGCATGTTACTAGTTTAGTTTCTTGCTTAGTTACCTCTTGTTGGCCGAACCTATGTTCTAGGGTTTCTTGGTGAACAACACTCCTTTCTCTCCTTGGTCTAGATGAGTGAGCTTGAGTTCTAGTAATATGGGCAGTGCCCCTCTCTCGTTTAAGTTTAGAGGTCATCTTGTATTCTAGTTGCTTGAGCAACACCCTCCTCTCACCATGGACTTGAAAGGTGAGCTATGTGGTAGTTATGGACCTTGGTTGTGGTTGAACCTTGTGTTGCTCGATTGGTGTCAAGAAGCTTGGCAAGACCCCCCTCTCTCTTGATAGTTGAGAGGCGAGTCATCTTCTTGATCCATTAGGGTTTTGGTGCCCTTGTGCTTGAGGTTGGTGATTACCCTATCGGGTTGCATCTTTCTCGATATGGTGCTGGAGGTGATGCTGCCCGATATCCTTCTTTGGCTTCGAGTCTTGGACGACATGATGTAGTGGCTGTGTCGGGCGTCACCCTTGGTCCCTGCCTTGAGTGTGTGTCGGGCATCACACCTTGATGAGTAACCTGCCCGATACACTTAGCCTATGTAATGGTTTGGTATCAATATGCCTTGTTGTGATGGAGCATTGCTAGCTAGTCTGTGGTGGGCGTCACCCTTTGGCCTTAGCTCTGTGTGTGTTGGCCAAAAACATGACACTTGATGGGCGTTGCATGACACCTTAGCGCCTGATACATGTGCTGACCGATATGCCATGAGGCGCGACACACCGTTGCATGACACGATTCTTTGGATAGTTGCACGCCTGGTTGCCCGTTATCAGATAGTTGCACGACACAGCATTGTGCGACACTAAGTTGCCTGGCAAAGGTGCCCGATACACAGGCTGCATGATAGGCTTGTGCACGATATGCCTTGGGTCCTTGATGCACGATACATCTTAAGCTGATAGTCGACACCCTTGCTTTATGTTTGGCCGTTATGAGGCTGGTTTGGTTTGACCGTTATGGGGTTGTTGTGGTTGGGCGATATGAGGAATACCTTGCCCGATACCACCTCTAGTGAGGGTGCCCTACCCATCACACTTCTTGTGAGGGTAGTGGGCACCTCTAGTGAGGGTCTTGTCTAGTATGGAAAAACTATGCGCTAGATCTTGTTCCATGATGTCACGTTTGGTTGACAATAGTAACCCTTGACATGCTTGATGGTAATTGATATAATAAGTACACATCTATGTAACTTGACTTTACATGTGTTCATGATCATCTGGAAACATATAAGATGCCTTGCATGATGTTATGACCTATGTCTATGATCACAGGTTGAGGCATGATTGATAAAGCATATAATCATCAATGTTGCCCTATGTTGATAATATAACTCTTATGTTAATCCATGATGATTGTACATACTAACCATGCATGTGATGCATAGCCAGGTAAAGGGATATGAGGTATATATATAATTGAGTAACACTACTTTGATAATTACTCATGATGATGAGATAACATACATGATGTGTTTTGGTTTGAGGACCTGAGTTTGGCTAAAGTGCCTAAGTTGATGAGAATGCCTTGAGAGGCGGTGGCACTATGTGATAGGGGATTGAGATCCCATGTCAATGTGATGATCCTTGAGATGGATCTAGATGATGGGAAAGAGGCCAAGAGATAACATGTAATGTTGGATCCTTGTGATGGATCAGGATGATGTTTTTTTTTTGGTCGGAAAAAAAACATGTTACTAGAAAACCAAAAACTTTGGGTACAAAAGTGCCCCAAAGGGATAAGACCTGATCCCTAAATCTCCACGTAGGGAGATAATAGAGGATCGAAACAGCTAAGAAAAGACACCAGACCAACAGGAGAACATAACCAAGATGAGTCTCCATCTAACTAGACTGAAACTACAAGATAACAAGGAAAACCATACATACATACAATAAACCCCACCCACAAAGATGTAAGTATGATACTCCTCACTACAGATAGAAACAGAACAGAGAAACAGATCCATTCTCTTGCTTAACGTAGTCCAGCAGCTGGAAGCACCAAAAGATGAACTTAAAAGAAAACAAGAACTGCCACCCCTGTCTCCTTTCCAGGAGTGTTCTGAAAACAGCAGACCCTGTTTCAAAACTCCTAACCACATCAGCAACCAGAACGGTCATCACCCTAATCAAGGAAAAAGCCATCATGAGGTCACGCCCTCGAACTTCCACAGATAATCAAAACCTATCTGAAACACTCCTTAACTGAGCACCCACAAAAATGTGCTACAGAAAGATTAAGACCCCAACATTCATCCAAAGAGAGAGACCCCACTAAGCATTAACCAGCTGAAGCAGACTGAGGCCACCATCCAGGAACTGACCAAGGCACCAGAGAAGCATATCTGATGACAACATGACCAAGTTGCCCAGGTCATGTCCAGATTGCCATACAGGAACAGAGCCTGCTCCACGCACCAAGAGAGAGATAAGGCCTCGTTGCTGTCGAAATCCTGCCCCCCTACGCAGCCTGAACTGCCTCCTTATCTCAACGACATAACATCAAGCATAATATTGAGTTTCATGTTGTTTATTCTTGCTATAAGTTTGTATGTTATACAACTTGGCTGAATCTTGCAACCCACATAAAAGATACTAACTAATCACAGTGGAATATATCATGTAGTTTTCCCTGGCCATAGATCCATCATCGTCGGGAGCTGGTGATGGTGAAACGGGTTCTCCTGCGGGTTAACCCGGAGCGCATATTGTTGAGTATGCGAGGTTTCTCCTAGCCTAAAGTGAGGAGGTAAGAGTACAACTCTGGTTGTAGACTCCAAGGTGCAGATTCAGGCCCATAGCCCAAGTATGAGAAGAGCATGGTGAACAGGCCCATGGCTCAGGATATGTGGTATGGGAGCATGAATGTGTTCATGGCTCAGAGCACGGTGAACATGCCCGTGGATCAGTTTCACTAGTGCCGATACCTGTACCGAGGCAGGCTAGGCAGAGGGTATCCTGACCCTGTGGCTGAGGCCACTTAAGCATTAGACTGCGGTCTTGCTTTGGTTCTCGTGCACTGACCACGAGGTGGGAGGTCGTGGAGTTCAGCTCTTCCATTGACCTTGTATGGCACCGGCTCTGGGTTTCACAGCCGTCGGTTGGATTTGAGCGGTACGGCTCACTTCATCAGGGCATAATAATACGTAACCCAGTCGAATAGTATTTACTGCTTAAGGCAAAACACAGAACATTGGTTGAGGCCTTGCTTGTGTAGTTAATCTTGTTATACCTTACAGTTATTTATATGTTCATCATGTTATGTGGTGAGACCTTATAAATCTTATCTTGTTAATCATGTTCCATAAAAGAGATATATGATGATATGCCTTCCGTACATCTGGTAAGCTTAATGGTACGAATAGCTTTACTTTATAAACTGCTCTTGTTACACCTCTTATCAGTTATCTACTGTTGTTGCTTTTATCTTTCTGATATTTTGTGGTTTTGGCGGGGAGTTATGTTTCTCGCTGGGACTGTGTGTCTCACCCTGCTGGTTTATAACCTTTTTAGGTGTTCGATCTAGACGTGGTGGTGGTCGCAGAGTTGCGGCCGAGCAGCAAGACGAGCAGTAGAAGGCAAGAGATGGATATGGTGCTATTTTGGTTGTTTTGTAGTAGAGTCTTAGAGTTATCCCTGTACTCTCAGGTCCTTGGAGATGTTTTGACAATGTTTCATGATGTATAGCTGATGATGTTTTGTATATCATGCTTCTGGCCGGATGTGGGCCGTTATGTATGTATAAACAGGTGATGAACTCATGTGATGACAGGACAGCTGATCCTCTAAGCTGTGGACACATATCAAGACTTGTAATTTATATATATAACTTGTTTCCTTGCAGGATGAGGACCTAAATGTAATAGCTTCTCAGTTTATCAGTTTCCTACAATCGGTTTTAATTAGCAGGTGTTTTTGGTAATTTGTGGTTTATGGTGTTTTCCACACATTTTTGCGTAACACCTCACTGTCTGTGTGATAGTGGGATGTGTTGCCACAACTAGGGCACTGATGGCCTCGGTTAGCTTCTTATGCTATTCCATCCATAGGGAATCAATGGTGTCAACTACCATTGCAGGTCCTGGACCAGCAATCGAGTTCTCCTCAAACTTGATCTCATCTTCAGACATGTGTTCCTCTTCCTGGTCCATCTCTGGGTTGTCGAAGGGAATTGGCTTAGGGCATGAGCCTTCTTCTGAGGCTCCCTCAGGTCTCTTTCTCTTCTTTGAGGATTCATCCCACGATCCTTCTTCCTCTTCTCGGAAGATCCCTTCCTCTTACGGGGAGGCCAACCCTTAGCAGGGTTCTCGGTGGCCTCGGGGATATCTACGGTCTTCACACGAGCCATGTTGTTTCATACAAGTTAAAAATCTTTTAAACTCAGATTTATAACTTGGAAGATATATATATATATATATATATATATATATATATATATAAGCTTAAACTTACATCCATGTCCTCTTATTTACATGCATTTTTTTGTTTGGTGGAGGATCCCTTAATCCTTAACACTTTGTATTCCCAAACACTGGAGGTGGTAGAGAGAGAGAAAATCCTAAGTACTTAATGTTTCTTCAGAAATAAGAGGTAAAGAAGGGATGAAAAAAAACATGAGAAGACCTAGAGGTATCTTATTTCGACACAATTCCTCAGATTTCAGCCAGGCAGTCACACATAATCTGGGAGTCCTCGTTGACCGACTAGCGGGGCAGAGCAAAATATTACCAGCCCCCAGATCGTGATTCTTTTCTAGACACCTCCATCATTGGAAAAACCTCTAATAACTCCCTTGGGCTCTAAAGAGTTTGTAAAATTTAATAATTATTAGAGATTAAATGGAAAACCATGCTCTGATACCAAATGTAACGACCCTGCCTCTTGGTAACCCCCAGTAAAGGGAGACCAAGAGGTCAGAGGCGTTATCCTAAAATAGGATCAGTAGTTTTGTAAATAATCAACAATAATTAATAAATTCTACTACAACTAAACTTTTAATGGAACACAATTTTTCTATTCATACCTTGCAAAATATAGGAAGTGGAAGTCTTTACCCAAGTAAGAACTTATGTAACTACAATCCTCCAATTCTTTATTAAGCTTTATTCCATCAATGCCACTTTAAAGGAATATCCATTTTCTTGATAACCTAAAATGTTGTCAAATAAAACGTGGTTAGTATAACGAATTATACTGGTATGTGGGGGAACCAATAATCTTGCATTTAATTGTAACAACATATTGCAAGCAATTATGATTTAACAAAACATACTTTATGTTTTAAACATGACTACTCAATCCTTACATACCCTAGCCTCTGTGTTGTCCCTACAGTGGACATGGATACTACCTCTCATATGGTAGATCTCAACTAACCCCCATGATCCTACCTTACAGGTAGATCAATACATAGGGTCGTGGAGTGGTATGGTCCTACCCAAGGGTAGACCAACACATCGACTCATGATAACCTGATGATCCTACCTCATGGGTAGACCATGTATTAAGTCATCTATCTCATCATCATCAGAGCTACAGAAGAGGACCGGAATCTGAGTTAGACATGCACATATAATTATGGTGATAATCATAGTCACTTTATAGTTTCATGAAATAAAAGACAATCAAGCAATTATTTCCAAGCAACTAATAAAACCTCGGGAATCGTCGTGAAACTAAAGAGATTTAACCATAAGCATAACCACATACCTATTCTTGAGCAGAGAATCCAAATCAACAAGATATCCAAGCAAGCACCTTAATACAAACAACCCTTAATTCCTAAAACATATATATTACTTAATGTCACTATCATATTCTAAACTACTTCCTAATGACATGAGGATGCTTTATAAGTCTTTCAAGTCTCCTAAGGGTTCATTAGGGTTTCTTAGGTTACTTTATCCAATTTTACCTCCTTTTTAAACTAACAACCCTAAAATAGGTTTCTTGTTTACAAAACCCTAATTATTCCCATTATCCTCATTAAGGGTTCTTTAATCTCAAACCAAGTTCCATATCATTATATCTTTTTTATATTATTTATAATTTCATATTACAACCATTAAAACCCATATTTTCCTAAATTAGGGTTTCTAATCCATTAAGACATAAGCATGTGTATAAAACCCTAAAACAAGCATAATATCATCTTTTTCAGATTCAACTTCTCTTTTATTCTCAATAGGTTAATATTACTCAAAATAACCTAAAAGAATCATTACATCCGATCTTTACATCATTTTAGGGTTTTATCATATTCTAATGCATTAAGAGTGGTAACTCTATATACTTTTTTAACTACAAGTGTTATCAGGCTCCCATTCCATTTTTATTAAATTTGACACATTTTTCTGATCAAAAAGCACTATCTATTTTTTTTTCGGCCAAAGGATTGATTTTTAACGAATTAACTAAGATCTATTGAATTTCTAGATTTTCTTACTAGAGAGGCAAAATACCTTTATTTTTTAGAAATGCAGTGGCTGTTGGATCTCGAGTCTTCATTGACTAAGCAAGATCATGCAGTCCTCTGCGCTTGCACCCACTTGTGGCCTTCCAGAAGCACGGAGTAATCATGGGTTGTCGATCTCTTCGCGGGTCTACCGTGGACTAGGATTGGATGGTCACTGCTCTCCTTTCCCACTCACCTCTGCAACATATCACATGGTAGCACTGCTACCTCAAGCTCATCGAAGAAGTTCCAAAACTCGAACTAGAGGCACGAGGGTGGATGGGAAGTGGTCGTTCAGTATCATGAGGTTAGGGCGAAGTCGAGGGTCCCCTTATATATAGGATTCATGGATTGGTTTTAGGGTTTCTAACCCTTTCTGTCACCCGCTGATTTAGGCAAATTGGGCATTTCTTTGAGAAGCCTCCAAAGTGCAAAAAACATGGGTATAGGGTGTTCAGAATCCCCTCCCAAACTACCGCACATGGAAAGGATTGCGAGGAAATCGAGTTGGAAGAATCACCCTTCCACAGCCTGCTTCCCTAATTCGGCTAGAACTAGACAACCCACGGCCACTGTTGGAGCAAGATCCAATGGTCCACATCACTCGTGCTCAAAAATAAAATTCGATTAATATTTTTGAAAAAAATGTGACATTTATTAGCAATCCTCTCACCTTAGGGAATTTTGTAAAATTCATAACTCACAAACCATGGATTCATTTAATCCCAAATTTTAAAGGAAACTTAATAATGACTTAATCTATTGGCATGCCAAGTTTGGGGTCATAATTTGAAAGCAAACGAGCCTTTTATTTATGTGCAAGTTATTGCTTAAATATATATATTTCATTCATATTTCCTCTCTCTTACTTTCTTATTTTCCTTTATTTTGATTCCTTGTATCTCAAGAATCCATGTGGGATTCGAAATATCATCTATTATGATCAAACCCACACTTCTCCACTTGTTTCTTATATTTTCACCTTTATTCCAATTTCCATTATTATTTATGCATAACTTGCTCTCTTTTAAATTTTCTTCCTCTTTTATTATATTGGACCCACTATTACCAAAGGGTCCACAAAAAACCATGCACAAGGGAAAAGTTGTAAAAGAAACCCATAGATTTATTATAAGCCATACAATTTGCAAACAAGTACATTTCTTTGAATCAATTGCAATTAAAACCATATAAACAAAAATCAAGGTTGTAACAAAGACAACCAACTGGCCGGCCAGGAGGTGATCTGATCAGCCATGTGACAAGCTGATCAAACTCGAAACAACCTAAGTACAAGATCTTCATCAACAACATGTTGCATGTGATGTATACCTTGATGACCGCAATTCCTTGTGGCTCAAGGAATTATAATAGGATGGCCATAATCATTTCTTTATCATTATTGCATGTTTTTGTTGTGGGATATAGCATGTATATGATACGTACTATATATGTGGTGATTGGATACTTATATGCATATATAAGCATATTAAAATCCCTCAATATAATATTAAGTCTTAGATGATTTCCATAAGCGACACACATGAAAAGCTTGATCGACAAGCGTAGGAATCCCAAGGGTGGTGTGCTATCTATCTCGTGGAAGTGTGATGGTAGTTGTGTGGGCCCACCAAGAGGGGTGCACTTGTATCGTGTTAGCTTTTAGGTCGGGCTTAACTAAGTGATCTTAATGGGATTAAGCACTTAGAGGAATGGAGATGTTCATGGCAAAGAGTTGCACATGTCATCTATCCAAGAGTTGCATATGATGTAATTGGTAAGTGTTACCTACCTTAATAATTGATTATGGATGCTGGCGTTGGCAGAGTAATAATTCAATTGTTTTGAATCTTGGCTCACTAGAAGGTTATACGTTGCAATCTTCCGAATTGATGGTGAGGGCTATCAATTCGAAAAAAATAGTGGGAGCGATAATTAATTAAAGGCCTAATTATATCGTCAAAATTTCCAAATCAATCAAATTAAGTCAAAAAGAGTTTTGGACTAAAATTGCATATTTCCTTTTTGTAGAACAAATGGTTGTCAACAATAATCACTTTTCGTTACAGTCGGTCCTTGAGAAGGACAAGCTGAATGGGACGAATTTCTACGACTGGTTTAGGACATTGTGAATTGTCCTCACTCAAGAGAAAAAGCTCTATGTCCTAGATACACCAGTGCTAGAGGAACCTGCTCCCACCACACCAAAGGCAGAAAGGGATGCTTACAAGAAGCATATCGAAGATGTCATTGATGTGAAGTGCTTGATGTTGTGCTCCATGAACTATGTGTTGCAGAGACAACATGAGAACATGGAGGTTGTTGAGATGGTTCAGCATCTCAAGAGCATATATCAAGACCAAGCACGGTAAGAGAGATATGATGTCTCCAGGGCACTATTCAAGTGTGTCATGACAGAAGGAGATCCGATTGGTCCTCACACACTCAAGATTATTGGGCATGTGGAGAACCTAATATGGGATTCCCTCTGAGCCAAGAGTTAACTACTGATGTGATACTACAATTGTTGCCAGAATCTTACAGTTAGTTTGTGATGAACTACAACATGAACAACTTTGACAAGCCATTGACAGAGTTGTTGGGCATGTTGAGGACATCCAAGGCACAAATGAAGAAAGACAAACCCAAATTTGTGATGTTGATCAATAGAAAGAAGGGTAAGTCTAAAGACAAGGGCAAGGGCAAAGCAAAGAAGGGTTCTGATCCTAGCCAGTAGCCCAAGTCATCTTCATCTCTGAAGACCAAAGGAGGGGTGAACAAGGGAGGCAAATGTCACCATTGTCAAGAGTCAGGACATTGGAGGAGAAATTTCCCTCTCTATCTGGATGAACAAAAGAAGAAGAAGGAGGGGATGGAAATCTCCACCTCGGGTATCATGAAATAAACTTGAAACACTTCTTTAATCTGAGCTATATAATACCAACATATGGATCTGACATATATGATATGCAGGATCTGAAAAGAAGTGATGGCCTTTATGAAAGTACCAAGAGGGAGAACTCATCATTGGAGCAAGTGTTGATGCCATAGATAGGAGTACTTTCCAGTTTATTTCAGCCCAAAGGGAATGTACTAGAGTTATTAACTGCTATTTCATTTTTCCAATAAATAGAAACACTTTATTTCTGCATCTTGTAATGGCAAGGATGTCTATCAATAAATTCTATGTTTCAAAGATATGATCTTTTGTTGCAATGCCCTATTTATCTTATGGTACTTGGTATGCATAAGATAAAATGATACCTAAAAGTTATTGATGACTCAAACAATTAATTAGCATTATCATGAGAAATTCATTTCTAACTTCCATGTTGATGGATAGGCCATGCTCTTTTCATTGTGAACCATTAAGAGATATGAATGTCTTGGGCATGATGACAAGTCAATCTTCACTAGATGTAGTGGGAGAATGACTATTATATTAGGTATAATACATATTGATGTATATACATGCCTATTGGAATAAATGCTAATGCTTCAGATGGTGTTTAGTGAAATACCAATATGAATATCTTGAAGTGTTCAAGAATATCATAAGTGAAGTACAAACTTGGTAAAGGTATTAATTCTTTGATCAGGTCAATGAATGGGATACTTAAACCAAATTTTTGAGGACCTTGTGAGTAATTACGATAGTGTATCATAGAGAACTCATGATGTCTAAATCTAAGAAGGAATCATACTCTAAAGAGTTAGAGCATGATCATCAAATAACTAATCTTCTAGAATTCTTTTAAAAGAACATGCTTACACTAAATAAAGGAGATTAAGAATCACAAGTGTTGTGGATTCTCAAATTCCTTATGTAACAGATACACCTCATATATCTAGGTGATGAATTGGTCATATGATGCGCCAATAATCTAGATGATGTTGAGGGACCAGATTTTGAGTCATGGATTGAGGCCATAAGATCCAAAATGACTTCCATGTGAACCAATTAAGGTATGACCTTATGGTAGCACTTGATTGGGATAAAACCCATAAGTGCAATTGGGTCTTAAGAGTTAAGACTGACAGGAATGACATTTAGAGAAAGGATCATGCTTGATGTTGGAACTTGAAAGAATACGAAATTTGACATATGGATATTAAAACCACATTCATGGTAGGAATAAGATAAGGTTGTGTACGTAACACAACCTGAAGGGTTTTATGAATCCAATAATGCAAATGCAGTCTATAAGTTACAAGGGATTAATCAGTGTGATTGATTAAATACAAGCACCTCAAAATTGGAAGTCTTTACTTTAATTATATAATCAAAAGGTTTGACCGATATATTAAAATAAAGAAGGGATCTCTGATTATAAAGATTTAGTGGGAGCTTATTCACATTCCACATGATGATGAGGAATGAAATGTTCTAGAATGGAAACTGATGTGGAAATACCTTCTTTAAGAGAAGATAGAAAAATGTCCTATGTGATAGGAATAGAGATCTATAGAGATAGTTCTCAAAAACCTCTTGACCTGGTAAAGAGAGAGCATACATTGGCAATCTGTACTGAAGGGTTCAGTATGCACAGATTTAGTGGGAGAAAACTTGTCCATGCTACATGGAGTTAGTATCTCAGATGCCAAGTGTCCCAAATTCTTACGAAGAATAGGAACACGTACATAGATATGGATCTGTCATGTATTTAATCATCCCATTATCTTGTATGTATTAGACATGACAAGAAAATATGCATTCATCATCTTATATGTATTGGATATGACAATATGATAAGATCATCATGTTAACTTGTGTGACAAGTTGATGTCTATCTATGTCCAGTGAGGGTCACTGGAATACCGTGAATAACTTGTTTGGTACTTATGAAGTAATAGTTCTATGGTAATAAAAGGAAGAGTTGAGTGTAAAGAGTTACACTGATGAAAGCTTCCGAAATGACTAGAAAATGATCACAAAATATAAAATATAAAAGTGAATATGAGTTGATAAATGGAAACATTCCAATTTAAAAGCCATTTAATTCTAAAAGGGATTGTCGAGTATCCTTGTGTTAAGAACAATAGAGGATACTATATGGATCTAGAAGTTCATAGAGATGCACTTATAGATATTCCAACCATTGATGACAAGTAGTAATATTAAGTCAAACAATGGAGCTAAGTGTTAGGCAAGGAATATCATATCGCATATTATAGAAACTCCATCTCATACAATATGTCATACAGTGAAGAGATGTGAAACATGCAATAAACCAACTAAGGAAAAGTGATGCTAACTCACTGCGTTAGCACTAGAGAAGAAGAAACATGTGGAACATGTTTAGAGATCACTAAGAATATGATTCAAAGGTGATTGGATCACAGTGCAAGTGGGAGTCTATTGGTATGTATGCCCTGAGAGTCAATCATAGGATGATTGGATTGGGATACATTAAGATTGATTTGATAAATATCAAAGGTAAGCTTCTAATTTATTCTGGTTCAATCAATTATGAGATAATGATAGAGCAGAATGAATGTCTAGAGAATGACGATACTCAATGACGTATGTCTTTAGGTTAAGGACCTGAACAATGAGACCATATGGATTCTAAGAGTTTGTACATTCTTGTTGTGTCCCTAGTTGGATGTCATTGTGAAAGGTTGATAGATAACAATGACACATCAAGACTAGAGTGTGTGTTTGGTCTCATTAGTCATGATATGTGATATCAAACCAAGCACATAGATACATGTTAGAGAATAAAGTATCAGACAGATCCACTGTGAGAGTGACACATGGAACCATGACATGGTAGTCACAGTCATCTCTCACAAGTGATGGTGGTGATTGTGAATCTTAGACATGAAATCACTGCACTCATCACATGTCGTTGGGTACACTTTGACATCATCAAATGCAGTCCTGAAATATGGATTGTTATAAAGGTGATGATTGGGTGACTTTGACACATGGGGTTTTGACTGTGAGTGATAGATATGGGATTTGTCCCTCTTGAGGGAGTATGATCTCCATGGACACTTGATAAGTGAGACTAAGAAAGGCATGCACATGCACATGTGAGTCAATATGTGATATTGATGGCACACATATCTCATACAGTCTGCTTTGGATCAAGGAATATGAATGAACTTTGAAAGGATGACAACTCCACACCTTGATTTCATTCAGGATATCAGAGACAAAGGAATTATATATTCACTGGAACACCAATCATAGACTGTAGGATTGAAAGTTGTTCTCCAACTTTTCTTTTCACTTGGGTAGCACTGATGTGTGACTAGGCACCACTCTTTGCATGTCATGTCATAAGCTAGTTATGGACATTCACTGCCAACGTGAAATGGGACCTATAGGGTCACACATAAAGGATTTACCTGGAAGAGGAGTTTATCCATGAATGATGTTTGGATTGATTACTAAAGGTGTTTAGGTACTCAATCAAACATTCAATCAATTGACTTGACTCAGAATCATCAAGTTCAAGTGTTGAACTAACTGATTTGAGTGTTAGATTGATTGAGAACCACATTGACTGTGTTCTGCACAATCTGGACCACCAACTGACTGGTTCACTGGGTGAACCAATCAGCTCATGATCAGTGAGATGATTGGTTCACTTGGTGAGTCGATCGGTTTGACTGGACCACACGAGCAAGGTTGGGTTGTCCCAATTTGTGAGAAAAGTTTTCATTTCACTTGTACAATTCGATTGGGATTCCTTATATTAGTAGGAAACGAAAGAGGAAAGTCAATTAGAGGAGAGTCAGGAGTGTGAAACAATCAGTTCAACTGGTGAACCGATCGGCTCACACTCCCAACCGACTGGTTCATTTTTGAAATGACCGATTTGGCTGCCACAGTGCAATCAATTCATGGAAATTATGGACCCTTCTACTCGCACTTTAGTCCTGCATTGCCCGGGGCTGAGAACCCTGACCCCTCCTATATATAGAGGGGTACTGGGGGCTTCTCAGATAGCACAACTCAGAACATCAGTTGCTCTGCAAAGTTGTTGTCCTCTCTTGTTGTGGTAATTGAGAGAGCCCAAGCAAGTTCTACCCGTACATGGAAGAACATTGAGGAAAAGACAACTGTAGAAAAGCAACTGATTTTGGGAGAGTGTGTCAGTGATTAGTATGCTGACAGAAGGGGATGACTCCTTCTAGTATCCTATAGGATAGGATGATTAGAGTTCTCAGTGGTCCGTGTGGACTATCTATAGAGGCAGGATGTTTCTGCCGCACAAGAGGATGACGGTCAAGTACAGTCTGAGTCAGGACCAGGAACTGCATAGACACCGTCAAAGACTAGGTGTTTGAAGACCACACTAGCTGCGAGGTATTTGTCTATGAGCAAGCCTCAAGACCAGGTACATCTCACCAAAACCATCCTTCCTATTTCATAGCCCTTGATGGGATCCATGGTTATGGTTTTGTGGTGAGAGAAAATTTTTGTTTCCATTGCCTTCTCCTCACCTAAAACCCAACACATACAACTAATAAGATTATTTTCATGAATGTACCGAGCACATTGATGTTGAGCTCCACTGTGTGATAGACCTAATTTGTGATAGGAAGATCATTACCCATATGTGAAGACTGGAGAACATATTATTGATATTTTCATCAAGGTTCTTCCACGTTCATTATAACGACCCACACTTTTGAGTGCCCAAAAGACCTTAAACTCGCAGATCATTACTCATAAATTCTAGGAGAAGATTCAAGAAATATTATAGAATAGTAAACAATTTCCATTAATGAACAAATGGTTACATATTTGCATAATAAGCTCCTCTAAGGAGTTCAATAAATTATAGAAAGAACTAACTTATACATGTGATAAGAAATACTACTATTTCAATTCTCTTTAGTGTCTTCAACATCTTTCATCTACAACCACATGTCCACAAAATGTACCTAAAATACCAAAAAACAAATACACACTCAGTATATCTCTATATTGGTACATGGGTTCATCCAATAATCACAAGTATACATATAGTCAAACATCTTTTACTTACACATAAGAACATAAATTTTCTTTCATATTCTAACCCATATCTGGTCTACTACCTTGGGTGTTATCACTGTCCCTCCTAGGCTCACATGCATTACCCTTGAGATTAGTCTAACCTAGGGTTCAAAATATCATTATTTACCTTTCATGATACTCATAGGGACTTTATAATTTGCATGAAGTAAATAAATAAGTAAGAAATTATCATGCGTTCAATCTCATTGAGAAACCTCGCCAAACTCATAAATCAATACATGTATTCATAAGTGTAACCACGTACCTTATGCCATTGCAGAAACCATGCAAAATAACTCATGTACTTTAAGAGTGCATCCAAACATCCAAGCAACAAAGCATTCAATCGACATTATCTGAAACACACATACTACATATGTGTCACCATGTATTCACATTACATTAATCAAATCTAGTTCGATCCTAAACTAGGGTTTAGGGTCATCTCATGTTTGGACTAGGGATAAGGGTTACAAACCCTACTTCCACCATGACATGATTTCTAAGATTACAACCTTTAGTTAAGCAGATTAGGTGAAACCCTATTCATCATTTAAAGCATATTAGATTATTCGTGATACCTAGATCATATTACTAGCATTAAGATCATAGCAATGTCCACATTGGTTTCAAAATCCTAAATATACATGTGCATGATTATTAATATAGAAACATCAATTATTCATCATTATCAAGAATTTCCTCATTAGACATGACAAGATCATGTATTATCTCAAAATAAATGGATCTACTTAGTTAAGCATCATTCTAAATGAATCTGGGTCTTTCCTTTATATTAGTCACATCAAAACATGTATTGCATATACTTTTATAACAACAAGCATAATTAGACTATGATTATATTTTCTTTGGATTCCTCTCATTTTTTGAGCAATTTCATATATAGGTTCATTACCATTCAATCTACCATCAATTAACTACATTGTTTGCAATATTAACTATTTTGGACCAAACACGTAATGTCATGTCAGCATAGCGTACCTCATTACTAATCCGCACCGACACAGCATCTCCGACCCAGTGTCTACACACAATGCCCGCAATGCAGCATCTGCAACTCAGCGTCGACGCAATGCCTGCAACACCACATCCTTGACAAAACATCCCCGACACAGCACTCCCGACGCTATGCCCTCAACACAACATCTCCGACGTAGCACCCCCCAATGTGACGCCCTCAACACAACATATCCAACACAACACCCGTGTCAGTGCCTCTGCCAGCTTCTTGCCGCCGCTTGCTCCCATCTAATAACAGCATTGTCATGAGGAGGAGAAAGGAGAAGATAGCATGAGCACTACGTCAGTCTCACAGAGTCCATGCACCCTCCTAGGAGTTTGGAAACTCCTAGATGAGGTCTGAGATCTTCATCTCCTCCTAACCGGTCTCCTACTACTGGTAGTGGGGTGCCCTTGGACGGGTGAGGGACCATTGTTCCAGTCTAGCTGTGAGAGTGGGAGAGGTTCTGTCTCTGTGACTAGGTATACCTGATACCTTATATAGGCACAGACTTCAGGTTGTAGCCCTTCCAGTCGGTGCACAATGCCACTATCTGTAGTCCGCTCTTACCAATTCATGATCGACTTGGTTTGGGATAGCACTAATCCATAAAGGTCTCTATAGCTGGTTGGACTTTGGGGATATTGGGAGCTGCGAGGGTGAGTAGTGACCGTGGGAGTTTGGACTCCTCTGTCCTGTTGAGAGCCTGACTCATGGGTGGAGACAATGTCCTCTACACTCAGGGATCTATCCTGGATCCGAGAGTCCGAGTCTAGAGGGACTCTCCCTCTCTTCTTCTATTCTTTTAATTAAAGTCAATTTCCTTCTTATATCTATGTAGGCTACAACACTCATCTTTTGAGTACCGAATTTTAGGTTAAGGTTAGCAGAGCTATTATCTTCCATCAGGAAAAGTAGAACTTCCCAATCCATCCTTAGTGATCTAGAACTTGATTTCCAAGCATTAATTAATTCATTCTTCACTTATTTATCTAAATCAAATTATAGATTAGAATCTTTCGGAAATTCTCATATTACTTCATATTTTGATGGCCTTTTGACTAAAAAATATCTTTAATATTTATTATAGTCATGATATATGAGATATCCCATTTCATATCCCAAGGACTCATGAGCAAACCCTAATTAGCCCAATTGGGTTGGAATGAGTCCCTAATGCCCATGAATCACCTCTTGGGCCTTCCAAAGGTTCCATGAGCTTAATTACATTCCTAGTTACGAAATTAAGGCTTTTATAGTCCTTGTACCTTATATTAGCCTCATATGAACACATATGCTCAAAAGCACATTATTTACTTGAATTGATCATTTTATGTAAGTCTAGGATTTAAAATTTCCAACCAACGTCCCTCAATTCTCCTCCTTGTTAATTATGCCATAGTTTCGTTTAGGATTGAAATCTATGAATTATGCGCAGCTCCCTTTGATGTTGACCTTCCTCGCACATCTGCTCTTCTTTGATCCGTGATCATCCTGGTATCTGTGGTGCTGGTGGCCCAGAAGTGACTGGGTCTGCTCCAGACGACGGAGGCAAGGGGTGATCTTCCTACTGGGCGGCAGGGTGTGCATCTTGTTTGTCCACCAGAAGGCTTCTTCCCAAATCGCCAACGTGCACGAAGGGTATTCGACTCAGGGTTTCTGGACGCCCTCTCCGGCGTCAGGCTCGTCAAGGCGAGACCTCTCTTCATCGGTGGTTTGGGTCTAGCCCAAGCCTTTCGGCGCTTGTGTGCAGGTACACCTGCTAGGTGTTTGAGGAAATGAGTGGTTGTTCAGACTAATTCTCATTGTCCACCTGGCCAGTTGATGTGCGGTTATCTACTGTGCCTAGCGTCTTGGCTGATGTCCATCCGGTGTCAGTTTGACAATTAGGCGGATGGCCCAGAGCAACTGTTGTGCGTCGGCGGTGTGCCTTCTGCTGGGTTTGTGCCCCTTGACATAGAGATGATGGTGTCCGATCCTGCATGTTCTAGTTGGATTGCGTCTGTGCAAACATGTGTATTCCAATCTCTCAAGATCTGGTGCTGCAGCTGATCTAGGAGCAAAGGATGAAGGTGTTGTTGGACCCCTGTCTCCTCTTCTTACAATTTGTGGGTGTTCTAAATGCTAGTGAAGAGAGGTTTTAGTGGTCTCCAGCCTCCGATTCCCCTAGTCTTGGTTTGATGCTTCAGTGTTGGGTTCTATTAATCTGTTGGTTGAGCTTCATGCGTCAGTTTGCTGTCATTTTGGACTTTGTCTAAGTCCTGGATCTCGTTTGAAACCTAGGTTTGTGTGTAGAAACTTGAGCTCAGGAGACCTCTTCCTGTTAGGGTGTGGCCTGCCTGTTTGGCTGTGTGCTCATACTTTGTGGGTGGTCTATATGCTATTGAGTGCTTGGCCCTGCATCAGTCTGTGTTCCTTCATCTGGAGTTGTTCAGGGTTCGTGTCTTTTATATGCTTAGTCTTAGGTTTTTAGCTTTTCTTGTTCCTTGTTCACCAGCATGTTGGTTTCAAGGTTTTGCTTCTTGTTTGGGAATGGAGCAGCTCCTGCGTGCGCTTGCTTTCCATTTGCTGGCTTAGTTTTTGGGGTTCTTTGTATAGTGCCCAAAGTTTTGGTTTTCAATATAACAATAGGATTTTAGCCGACCAAAAAAAAACATCCGTCCTTCTCCCACATGTGTGGCAAGATGGGAATAAATGATGTGTACTCTCCATGTTGAGAGGGAGTGTTGGTGGCATTTTATATTATTTACTTTCTTTATATTAACAATTGTGCTTCCTCAAAGGAGATTAAAGGATGGAGGCTCTAGGGTTACGTGAGGGGTGTGGTGATAAGGGGGCGACATGGGGGAGGAAGGGGATGGTCGGGGGTTTGATCCAAAGGCAAATCAAGGTGTAGATGGACTTTTGCAGGGGAATGCGACAATGAATACTTGGGATGGCATGAGTAGAAGGAACAAGCATGGGGCGACAACGACCTCCATACCCGAGATATGGTTTAATTTTACAGTTGTTGGGATGAAGGGGACGACATTAGTGGATGATGGTATTTCTATTCAGGCACAAGGAGAGGCGACAGTCGATCGAGGGATGGAGGTTGTTATGACCCACTCTGAGTTTAACTAGTAAGTATAGTGATTAGTGCATCACCATGTTGATTAAGTTAAGATAAGTGTTCATGATGTGATTATGTTTTTATCAAGTTGATACAAGCTAATTAGTATGTTTTCATGTTTTGAGGTTGTAGTGGATCTTGTGCTTGAAAGTTTGCAAAAGAAATCACTTGAATCAGACCTCCGAGGCAAAAGATATGACATTTTAAAGTTTATTGGACTTAGACTGCAATTTACCCATTAGTAGTTAAACCCTTTCCCTTATCCCTTACCTCCTGATCGGTGCAAAGCACCGATTGAGTGGCACACAACAATAGGCCAATCGGCCAGTAGAGGAGAGGTGCGGGCAATTTAGGGCTAGAGAGAGAGAGCCAGCAACCGACGTCTTCCTTCTTCTTCTTCCTCTCTTCCTCACCCAACTGTAGTGCCCTGACCTGCTTGAGCAAGCGTCGGCCAGCCTTGCGGCACTGGCCAAGTGTCATTCTACGTGAGAAGCACCACAAAACGGCAACCTTGAGTTTGGTTGTGAGTCCAGGGCTCGAATCCGCAGCCTCCTAGCCGCGAGCAGCACCCAACCAAGCTTCCCCTCTCCTTCCTGTGTGCGTGTGGGAGCTGATGTGTGAAGCAGGTTTGAATCCATGGCAGTTTCAAGGTTGAAGACGACCCTGTGCACACCCAGAAGCGAGCTTTGGGCAGATTTCTAGTTGATTTCATCCATCTCCATCCTCTATGAGTAGAATCTCACTCACGTAGCAAGTATTAACTCTAAGAAATGAATGATTTCGGTTAAATCTGTGTTTTTTACGGGTAATAGTGATTACCCAAGTGCCGGGCAGTCTTGGCGTCGCCCAACTTCTTGTTGCATGCTTTTCTTCTTCACGTTTGCATGACCCTAGTTATTTTAACTGATCTGTATGATTTGGATAATTGGAACTATATGGTTGAATAAATCCTAAATTCCTCAGTATAGAGGTTGAAGACAGTAGCACATGACCCATATTTGCAATAGCTGTACACTTGGGTATAAACCCAAGTTGTACGATTCTAGTAATCAGCTAATTGCACGTTTTCAAAGAAAATGACGATGACTTGCAATGTTTCAATGGAAACCTAATTGCACGCTCCAAGTTATAGTTAATATGTGTGATTAGTATTAACACGGATTGGCATGTTTCTCAAGGACATCATTAGAAATTCTTAGTTATTATTAATAAATGTTGCCATGTTAAGCAATTAACTCTTAATTAAGTTATGAGATGCACAACCCAGGATTAGGGTCGATGTGCACATTTTTCAAGAAAGTACAAATAATTTACATGTACAAATGATGATTACTCGTATGTCAAGTAAGTAACTCTTATCACTATATTAAGAAGTTCAATTGCATGATTCTAGTGCATAAAGTGGAAAGTTGACATGTATTATGTTTATTTAAGAATTTTCATATGCATGTATGTATAGTATGATGATTACTCAGAATATTACAGTGTTTTGAATATACTGATCTACCAAGTTTAGAATGATATACATGTTGTATTATAAACTTCAAATAAATAGATGTGGTACCATAGAGATACCAGAGTCAAGTATAAGGAAAAGATACAATATAGTAAGAGCTTTCCAAGAATATTAAAATAATAGACTTAGGCGCCCTGAACGCCATAGATTCCCTATGAGAGGTTTGCGTCGTAGGGATGAAACGACCTAACCCTGGCAGTGTCCAGTATTCGGGGATCAGAACGTACTAACAGGTGGTACGGGGGACGAAGCCCTAGTGGAAGTCTCCTTAAAAATACAATATGTAGTGTCAAAATCAACCAGAGATCATGGTGGCACTAGAGTACAGAAAAGCCAATAGGTGGCTTGACACTCTGCTTGTGTGCTCAGGTTAGAGGAGGAGTCCAGTTTTTACGACCCACGTGTGTGCCGAGGCCAGAGAGCCATTTTCCTATTACAGACCAGCGACGTTGTCAGGCTTAGCATCACGGGTGTGTCAGCTAAGTCTTGTACGGTGGGATCATATTTTGTTACGATTCTTCATATGTAGAGTACACTATATATGATCAGGGTATAAGATAAATATGATAATATAAGTTTTAAAGAGTTTCTTATAAGTAAGAAAGGCTAAGAAAGATTTGAGTACAGTTTCACAGCAGTTGTTCTTTAAATGTAATTTTGGCGCTCTATCTTAGTTAACTGTATTGTTTTAGATCTGCTCAATATAGTAATTCCTATATTTTATTTCAATTTAATAAACATAAAATGAGTTATCTGCGATGGTTGGGTGAAATTATATTCACTGAGCCATTAGCTCACCAATCTACTGGATTTTTTTTAGGTAAACGTCAGCACGAGGAAGCTGAAGGATCTTATCACCCAAGCTCTTCGAAGGTAGTTCATAGTCAGAATAGAGGTCTCTTAGTCCTTTCCCCTTGGTCCTTGGGGCATGTGGTGTGATAGAGAGAGAATGTAATGTAATATGTAGTTTAGTTTTGAGTTATCTATTGGGCTTTATATTTCGCCTGAAAAATGTAATATGTTGTGTAAATCTACTTTACCTATCTAGTAATGTAAATAGTAGTTGCTTGCATAGTTTAGTAAGATTTCAATTTATTCCAAGTTATGAGATTTTCCTTTAGGTTAATTTTAAGTGATTAAGAAAAGAAAAAGTTAAGGGTGGTTTACCCAGGTTGACTCTTCGGTCTTCGGGGTCATTAGAGATGGCTCGGGGATTGGGGCATCACAGCGTTTGGTATCAGAGCCTAGTTTGAGTACGTAGTTACTCTAATCTAAGGTCAGGGGATGATAAGAGACCAATATGATTAGGATGTTTTCCTCTTTGAACTGCAATTTTCTAACAGATATGTTCTGTTATGGATATGTAGAGATGAAAGGAAGAGGAGGTGAGCATAATGAGGAACAAGCTGAGAGCCATTACGGCCTTGACCCTTGAGCAATGGCTCAAGGTGAAGAGGATAATGAGGCAACAATGATGTATCATATTTTTTTGGAGACAAAAGAAAAATACAAGATGGACAAGAAGTCTTCATCTTCTGGTAAGGATCTGATGAGATCCTATGAGTTGGTGAAGGAGCTTGGTAGAACTGAATTTTCTAGAATAATAGATCCAGCCGTGGCGGAGGTGTGGCTTCGACAACTGGAAAAGGTCTTTCGTTTAATGGAGTTTATCATAAGATAAGCAAATCAATCATGCAGTCTATTTACTCAAGGGAGATGCTGAACTATGGTGGCGGGGAGTGGAAGATAAACGGAGAAAAGAAGAGATGACCTGGAAGGACTTTGTTGATGAGTTTCACCTTAAGTATTTTCCTCCTATCTTTCTAAGTTATAAGATTAAACAGTTGGAGAATATCAGATAATGAAATATGACAATTGGTGAATACGAGGCACATTTCACAAGTTTGGCAAATTTCTGTCCGCAACTTGTGCCCGATGATGTAGAAAAGTGCAGAAGATTTCAACAAGGATTAAGATCAGAGATTAGACACACCGTGTTAGCCATTAGTCGAAGAGATAGAGAAAACTTTGGGGAATTTGTGGAAGCAACGAGACGTGTAGAAGAGTTAATTAATGTTGATAAGCAGTCTGAGAGTATGAAAAGATTTGGAGACTTTAATAGAGAGGGACATGGCAGTGGTGGATACAGAGGAGGTGGTGGTTTCTTTTCAAAGATAGGATGAGGACTTGGATATTTTGGGAGACAAGGATCTAGTTTTTCATCAAGTAGAGAAAGGACCAATTCTAAAATATGGAATACACTGTCTACATGGACACCTCCAACTAGGTCTTCGGGATCTTCAGTGTCATTGACATGTCCACCAAAGAAAGAGATACCAATATGTGATATTTGTAGAAAGATTCACTCTGGTCAGTGTTGGAGTGCAGATTTTCAGGGTTGTCACATCTGTAGATAGGTGGGACACTTCAGAAGGCAATGTCCCCAGTTTCAGAAAGTGGCAACACATGGTTCCCAGTCACAATACCAGAATGTTCTGCGACAGGCTCCAGCTAGAGGAGCAAGTTATTCAGTAGCTTCAGGTTCCAAGGAGGAGGAGCACCCAGTGGAAGGGAGGGACAACAAGGACATCATAGGAGAGGAAGAGCTTCAGGATGCTTCTTCTCTCTAACACAACAAGAAGGTATTATTTCTTCCTGAGTAATTACAGGAGAAATGCTTTTCTTTAATAGCATGTCAGTTACAGTTTTGATAGATCTGGGTGCTACTCACTCGTTTATATAGAGTTCTTTAGCTTGTGAACTTAACCTGTTAACCCAGGAGTTACCGTTTGAGTTGTTGTTGAGGATTCCGTTAGGTGAACCGACAGTGTTGACGGAGTTTTGTCTTGGATGTTTGTTGAATTTTGGTGGCTACACCATTGCGGTTAACCTTATACCCCTAGATGTTAACTCTTTTTAAGTTATCTTAGGTATGGATTTCCTAGAGACATATTGAGTTCATCTAGACTGTTGGAAGAAGGAGGTTGTCTTTCAACAAGGTGGATTTTTCTTGTGTCTTTTCTAGAGATAGGAAATTTTTACCTACATGTATCATATCAACCACTGTAGCTGATAATATGTTACAGAAAGGTTGTGAGGCATTCTTGGCACATGTCGTAGATACTAGAGCAGAGAAGAACACAGTCAGACTATGGTATGTACCAGTGGTCTGTGAGTTCCCAGATGTTTTCTCAGATGATTTGCCAGGTCTACCTCCTGAAAGAGAGATAGACTTTGAGATCTAGGTGTTGCCAGCTAGTCACCTTGTAGCGCTTCCAGTCTATAGAATGGCACCTACAGATTTGAAGGAACTAAAGATCCAATTATAGTAGTTACTGGATAAGGGTTTCATTTGACCTAATTCTTCGCCATGGGAAGCTCCAGTCTTGTTTGTGAAAAAGAAAGATGATACTATGAGGTTATGTATAGACTAGAGATAGTTGAATAATGTAAGGACCCTGACCTCCATTTTGGGCTTACCATGTTGGATTTGTCTAAACCTTATGCTTAGATGTTTGCTAATCACCTCAGTTGTGATTAGGGTTCTGTTTGTGCTTTATTGGGAGGTTGAGGTGCAACTTGCAATTTACCCGAGTTTTAGGGTTGGTGTGCAAGTTTGTCACCTTGAGATATATCTTTCTCTCTCCTTGCATCCTCTAGGGTTGAGAGGATGGGTTGGGTGCCTTGCTTGGTTTTCTTTGAGCCTTATTTGATCTTGTTGAAGCTGAGGCTTGTTGTTGGGCCTTGTTGAGGCTTGTATCGTCCAGGAGTGCTTGCTTGTATCGGGCAAGCTATGTATCGGCCAGGGCGTGTCAGCCAAGAGGTGTACCATGCATCAGTTTATCAACCAAGGTTGTATCGACCAAATGGTGTATCGGCCATGGAACCATGTTGGGCGATACACACCCTCTTAACCTAGCCTCATTTGTGTCACCCTTCTTTGGACAAGTGGTTGTTGCTTTGCTAGTTGGTGGCAAGTCATGAGCAAGTGGTTTGGGGTGCTAGCAAGGTGGCATAGCTTGGACAAGTGGTGGCTTGAGCGAGCACATGTGGAGTAGCCCCCTAGTGGACGTCCATTTAGCCCCTTACATATATACCCCCTTCTTTGCTAGCTTGGGATCCCTTTAGCTCCTTAGTTGTTTCCCTTCTTTCTTGGTGGCCGGTTTCTCCCCTTGGTAGAGCTTGGTGGCCAATCTCCTTGGTGGAGTCTTCTTATTCCTCTAGTGGTGGCCAAAACCCTAGATGTGCCTTGCTCCTTCTCCTCTTGTGGTGAGTATCTCTCCCTATCCTTGGCACCTTCTTCTTCTTCTCTCTTTCTTTTCGGACATGGTGGTTATGAGTTGTTCTTCTCTTCTTGAGGTGGCCGAAGGTGGTGCCTTAGAGCTTGGAGCTTTAGAGCTTGATGAGTGTGCTATAGGTGGGTTACATAACTCCTACCCTAGCTATATTACCTTCTCTTCATGTTGCTTGTTTATATGCTATCTTGATCGGCCATGCTTATCTTGTTAGTAATATCTTTTCTCTAGTATGTACCCTTGACGTTGTGGGGTATGGTGACATGGTTATGTTGCTTAGATGTGTTCTTGGACCTTGTTGGTCGAACCATTGGATTAGGGTTCTTTGGGCAAAACCCCTCTCTCTTCGTTTTTGAGAGGTGAGCCTAGGGTTCTCCTAAATCCATGGTGCATGTGGTGTGTTCTTGGGGCAAAATCCCTTTCTCTCTTTGGTCTTGAGAGGTGAGCTTAAGCTCTAGTTGTGTGGGAAAAACCCCTCTCTCACTTGGTTGTTGGGAGGTGAGTCTATACTCTAGTTGCTTGGGAAATACCCCTCTCTTACCATGGACTTGAGAGGTGAGTCTTTGGTTAGTGTTGACCTAGTTGAGGTTGGAGGGTTGGTCGATATGATGATGACCCACCTTGCTGCCTAATATGTGATGGAAGTTGTGTAAAACCCCTCTCACTTGGTTGTTGAGAGGTGAGCCAACTCTCTTGATCTTTTAGGGTTTGGTGGTTGTCTTGAGGTTGAAGATGACCAACCTGATATGGCCTTTGGACCCTTACCCTATATCCCTTGCTACCCGATATCTTTGACAACCCATGATGTCATGCTGATATCGTTCTGTGTAGGGTGGTACCCGATATCCCTCTCCTAGGGTTGAGCTTGGACAATATGTTGGATGGGTGTCTTGTTGACCCCTTTGACCGTTATAAGTCTTTACCCCTAGATGTCTTGCTGCCCGATATGATGGGTTGGCTGATATGCCTTGTGGTCGTTATTGGCTTGATGAGGTGACGCAGTGATAGACATTTGCTTTGGGAGAGGTAGTCTGTTATGAGTGATAACTCGGGAAGGGTGTTAGCTATTGTGTTGGTCCCTTGGGCATTAGGTGGTCTGTGTTGGGCGTCATGGCATGTCAGTGCCTTGCACGACATCCTCTTGGATGGTGTTTCCCAACACCTTGCTGGATGATGCCTTGCCCGATATGGATGCTTATGTTGTGACGATGTTGTTGATAGGGTTGCATCCCTTGGTTGTTTAACCTCTTGTAAATTGATCCTCTTGAACATTATGGTGTTTTGCCCGACACGGTGCTTCATGGGCGATAGGGGTGTGCCGTTTGGATGACCTAGGTGGTTGTTATGGTGTTGCCCGGCAGTCTGTTACAACACGTTGCCCGTCATGGGGCGTTGCATGCCTTGGGCATCACAGGTTGTGTGATGCCTGATACAAAGGTGACAGTGGTTGGCTGATATGGTTGTAGCCCGAGATGGGTGCTGGCCGATACAGTAGGTGGTGAAGAGTTGCATGCTTAACCGATATAGTGAGAGACATTGTACCTTTGGTGAGGGCTATCCCTTACCCGAGATGCCTTTAGTGAAGGTTGTCCCTTTACCCGATACACCTATAGTGAGGGTTGTACCTTGTGTTTGGTTGGTAACCCTAATGCTTGTTATGCTTTGGTAGTTGAGGTTGTTATGCTTTGATATATATAAGAATTCTATGCTTTGATGCACTCATCTATGTTGCATGGTTGACTCTCATAATAAAGTAAAGAGTTGTAAATGTTCCTTATACAAGTATCATTGCTCCTTTGTGATTTCACTAACCATGCAGGAGACAGTTGTACAATGAGGCCATGGTAATGGCATAATAGTGATATGAAGTTGAACATCAAGGGTTATGATGAACCCAATGATATATGATGGGTGCTACCCATGGAATGGCAATGTGTGCCTTGATGATGGGATTGAGTCCCAGTGATGTTGATCCTTGAGATGGATCTTGATGATTGGCAAGAGGCCAAGTGGTAACATGTGATGTTGGATCCTTGTGATGGATCAGGATGGTTTTGATGGCTTTGAGAATAAGAGTGATAATGTAACACATGATAATAAGATCTATGTTGTTTACTTGTGTTTTAGTTTACATGTTACATAACTTGGTTGAATCTTGCAATCCGCTTAAAATGCATTAATTCATTACAGATGAACCTTTCATGTAGTTTGCCCTGGCCATAGATCCATCATCATCAGTAGTTGGTGATGGTAAAATGGGTTCTCCTGTGGGTTAACCTGGAGCGCATATTGTTGAATACACAGGGTTTCTCATAGCCAAAAATAGGAGGATTAGAGTGCAACTGCGGTTGTGGACTCAAGATGTGTATAAGAGCATGGTGAACATGCCCATGGCTCAGTGTGATGGAGCATGAATGCGTTCATGGCTCAGGAGAACGGTGAATAGGCCCGAGGCTCATGATATACTAGCATCGTGACCTGTACCAAGGCGGGCTAGAGGAAAGGGTAGCATGCGGGAGCTGACCATGTGACTGAGGTCACTTAAGCATGATACTGCGGTCCTACTTTGGTTCTCGTACACTGACCACGAGGAGGTGATGTCATGGATTCCGACTCTTCCATTGACCTTGTATGGCACCGACTTTAAGTTTCACAACCAAAGGTTGGATTTGAACGATACGACTCACTTCCTCAAGGCATAATCAATTGTAATCCAGTCATATAGTATATCTGCTTAGGGCAAACACGAAACATTGGTTGAGGCATTGTTTGTATAGTTTCATTAGTTATATCTTGCAGCTAATCACATGTTCCTCAGATGTTATGATGAGTTCTTATTAGACTTGTCTTGTCAATCATGTTCCATATTATTATCTGTGTATATGCTTCCTAAATATCTCGGTAAGATGTTGTAACAAGTTAGTTCTGCTCAGTATGTTGCTCGTATATGATCTACTTATATCAGTTGCCCATTTTATCTATTCTATCTCTCCTTTGAGGTTTTATAGTTTTGGCGGGGGTTATGTTTCTCACTGGGACTGTGTGTCTCACCTCGTTGGTTTAAAACCTTTTTAGGTGATCGAGCTAGACGTGATGGTGGTCGTGAGGTTGAGGCCGAGTAAAAAGAAGAATAGTAGAAGGATAGAGGTGGTTATGCTATTGTTTTGGTTGTTTTGTAGTAGAGTCCTAGAGTCATCCCTATACTCTCAGGTACTTAGAGATGTCATGGTGGCGTTTCACAATGTATAGTTGATGTAGCTTGTTTATCCTACTGTTGGCCTGATATGGCTTGTTCTATACATAAACATGTGGTGAACTCTTTGTGCTTATGGGACAGCTGGTTCCTATAAGTTGTGGACATATATGAAGGATTATGTATATTTATGTAATATGTTTCTTTGCAGGATGTGGATCTGGTTGTAATAGTTCCTTTCTTATCTACTTTCCGCAATCAATTTTAATTAACCCGTATTTTTGGTAATACAATGTTTATGATGGTTCCGCACATTTTCATGTGGCATTTCGTTGTCTGTGTGATAGTGGGATGTTATAAATAAGATCACCATCAAGAATAAGTACTCGTTGCCAAGGATAGATTATCTGTTTGATCAATTGTGTGGAGCGACGATCTTTTCTAAGATAAATTTGAGATCTGGATATCATTAGTTGAGTATAAAGGCTTCAGATATTCCTAAGTTGACTTTCAGAACAAGATACGAGTAATATGGATTTCTGGTCATGTCGTTTGAACTGACTAATGCCCCAGCAGCTTTCATGGATATGATGAACTGGATTTTCAAGCCGTTCTTGGATCAATTCATAGTGGTTTTCATATATGACATTTGGATTTATTCCAGAGATGATGAGAAAAATCTGAGGATAGTGTTACAGTTGTTGAGACAACACCAGTTATATGCTAAGTTCAGTAAGTGCGAGTTCTGGTTAGCCGAGGTGTCTTTTCTTGGACATGTCATCTCATGAGATGGAGCAAGTGTTGACCCTAAGAAATTCGAGTCTGTTCTATAGTGGGAGCAGCCTAAAACTCCTATTGAGATCAGAAGCTTCTTAAGATTGGCAAGTTACCACATGAGGTTCATCTAGAACTTCAGTGTTGTAGCATCACCTTTGACACGCTTAACGAGAAAGGATGCATCATTTGTCTGGTCAGACAACTGGAGAAGAGTTTTCAGATCTTGAAGAAAAGGTTGACTACAGCACCAGTGTTGATCCTGCCTGAGGCAGATAAAGGCTACACTGTGTTTTTTGATGCTTCAAGGAGAGGTTTAGGTTATGTGTTGATGCAGGAAGGCAAAGTAGTAGCTTATGCATCTAGACAACTTCAGAAGAATAAGGAGAATTACCCGACACATGATCTGGAATCAGCTACAGTAGTTCATGCTCATAAGACATGGTGCCACTATCTTTATGGTGAGGCGTGCCAGGTGTTTACGGATCATAAGAGTTTGAAATATATTGTTAAACCCCAATTTTTGGGTTCTTTTAGTGAGAAATGTAATTTCTCCTATTAAAGATATTTGAACAAATAATGATATAATTTGTTTTGAATAAAAGGATTTCGTTTATAATAGTCTTGATGGTTGCTTAATGGGCTTTATTGGCTATTGGGACCAATAATAAGGAAAAGAAAAGGAAAATTCAATTAGTAAATGAATAATTAAGAAATAGAGAAAAGAAAGATGTAGAAACCTCTAGAAGGCAAAAGAATATTCCTCAAAGGTGGTTTTCGTGTCCTTTTGGATTCCTTGGGTTCCAAGGAGTCCAAGTTGCAAGGATAATGCAACAAGAGAGAGAAAAGATCAATGAAGTATTGCTTTATTAAAGTAAATATGACATAATAATAATATTACAAGAAATATGTTGATATTTGGATAATGGATCCATCTTGGATAAGATTTTTTGACCACATAATTTCTAATGGACAAAGGAATCAAAATCAAAAACAAAAACCAGAGATAATTAATTAATCAAGAATATTTGAAATAAAGGAGATAATGCAAGAAATAAAGAGAGAAGTGAGGGTTTGGTCATGATGAGTAATAATTCGAACCCCACTTGCTTTCTTGGATTACAAGGAATAGAAATAATGGGAAATAAGAAAATAAGAAAGAGAAAATAGGTGAGAAATATACATATTTGAGTAATATCTTGCACCAAAAGAAAAGGCACGTTTTATTTTAGATAATGAACCCAAAATTGGCAGAGAGGTAGATTAAATCGTTACTAAGCTTTCCTCAAAATTTGGGATTATTTGGACACTCAGTTTGGGAGATATGGATTTTATAAAAATCCATAAAGTGTAGAGGAAGGTATTTTTGTCACGATTTTAATTTCCTATTAGATCTATAATTGATATAGATGTGTGACACCACAGCTGTTGGATTTGGATCCAACAGAGGTTGTATTGTCACCTTCCTCAGTCGGATAAGGAAATAAGAGGTTGAGAGGGTGAACTTTCCAAAACCAATATCTTGCAAGATAATGGATGAATCATTATGGAAATTAGTCTAGTAGATTCAGGAGAAGAATCCAAACCTAGAACACCTCATTTTTGGTAGGTTTCGTAGACGCCAAGAGATATGCCCAAATCCAGTTGGGATCTCTTCGTTGGCCTGCCCTATATAAATAGGGGTCTTACACGCCATCTGGGGAAGTCCAAAGCATCTTAAGACATCTTCTCAGAGCCGACAAACTCGTCAGCACTTCCAATTGGGTCCTTGGTCGTGATCTCAATCCCTACCCAGCAACAGCTTCTCACCGGAGAACAGCTTCGCCATCCTGATGATCTGGTTGAGAAACAAAGCAATGGAGGGGTGCCTTGAGTCTCGGATGCCAAGACGAAGGCGGAGGTGGTGTTGGCTTGCGCTCAGGTGGAGAAACGCGTGGAGTCAACTCCCTAGTTGACCGCAGTCTGCTGCTAGCTCGCAAGTAGGGCACGAGGTTGAAGATGAAAGGAGGGTAAATTACCTCCTTTCCCCTAGGCATAGATAACTTTAAGAAATGGACGCAGGGGTAAAAATGTACAACCAGCCCGGCCAATCACCTTGCTAACAAAAAAGAAAAGAAAAATGAAAGGGGGCGACGTGGCAACCATCGATTGGCCTAAAGGTAATTATCTTGTGAAAATCATAACTAAACGTAGCAGTATCTGATAATTGCAAGTTATACATGAAAGTTGATCAAAAAAATGCGAGGAACACAATAAAAATAGTTTGAGACCTAATTTCGTTCCTAATTGCAAAAGTATGCTAAGTTAATGAAAAGTGCTTTAAAATTATGTTAGAAACCCTAATTGAAATTAATGGTTAAGTTTATGATGCTTAATTGGTGAAATTAAGTGATAGTAACATGTTGAAATGTTAATGATGAACTTGAACCTGATCTAGATGAATAATTGCACGGATTAGGGTTTTACACCAATTATGAATGATAAAGCATTTAGAAACCCTAATTTAGGGTAAAAGAAGTAAAGAGTATATTTAATCCTATATACGTGAAAATGTGTTGTTAAATGATGATCCTAAACCCATTAGATGAGATAGGTTATGATCCTTGGGTTTTGTAAGTTATTTTGCTTAATTAGGGTTTGTAGTAATAGAAGTGAAATAAAAACCTTAATTGTAATCGAAACCCTAAAAGTGGCCTAGAAAGCCTGAGGTGGAATCCAAGTCTATCTTGAGAATGTTTTGGATAAACTATAACACATGGATGTATTGCATTAATTTCAGGATATTGATGATTGCTTGTTTGATTGTTCTTTATCATTCTTGCTTGGACCTCAAGTTGCTCTGATAGGTATTTCGTTACAGTTATGGTTAATCGCTTTAGTTTCACGGCGATTCCAGGTTGTTTTATCGGTTGCCTGAAAATAACTGCTTGGATGACTTTTATTTCATGCAACTATAAAGTGACTATGATTATCACCATAAGTATGTATACATGACTGGCTCAGATCATGGTCCTCCTATGTGGCTTTGCTAATGATGAAAAGGGTAACCTGGTAAAGGGTCTACTTGTTAAGTGGGACCATCAGGTTATTAAGAGTTAGGGATTGGGCTACCTATGGGTAGTGCCATGCGACTCTTTAGCACACCATGAGTTAGGGATTGGGCTACCTATGGGTAGTGCCATGTGACTCAACCCTAGATATTGATCTACCTGTTAGGTAGGATCATGCAGGGTTTAATGGGGATCTACCATAAGGAAGGTAGCATCCAGGTCCACTGCAGGGACAACGCAGAGGTTAGGGTATGTATGGATCGAGCAGTTATGATGAAAACATAAAGTTGTTTGTTAAATCATATTTTGACGGCAATATGTTGTTACAGTTAATTGCACGATTATTGTTTCCCCCACATACCAGCTTTACACTGACTGACGTTTTGTTTGGTGGCATTTTAGGTACAAGTGAAAAGAACAAACAGTAAAGTGGCATATGTAAAATTAAATAGGAATTAAAGTACAAAGGAGAATTAGTTAGAACAAACACCAGATGTGGATAAAAGTAGATATCCATTTTTTTTGAAAAAGGTATGCCAAGTTAAATTTTATTACAACCTTTTAGTTTAGTTGGTAGAATTTAATAATTATTATTGATTATTTGTCGAACCTTTGATCTGGAAATTGGGATAACGACTCTGACCTCTTGGTCTCCCTTAATTGGGGGTTATTGGGAGGCGGGGTCGTTACATGTAGAATTTAATAATTTTATTGATTATTTGTCGAACCTTTGATCCGAAAATTGGGATAATGACTCTGACCTCTTGGTCTCCCTTAATTGGGGTTATTGGGAGGCAGGGTCATTACATTTGGTATCAGAGCATAGGTTCCTCATTTAATCTTTAATAATTATTAAATTTTACACACTCTGTAGAACCCAAGGGAGTTATTAGAGGATTTTCTGAAAGATAGAGGTGTCTACAAAAGGATCACGGGGGGGGGGGGGTGGCAACATTTTCCTCCGCACCGCTAGTCGGAATATGAGGACTCTCAGATTTGTGTGACTGCCTGGCCAATGTCTCAAGATTTGACTCGATATAAGATACCTTTAGGACTCTCTCATCTTGTTCATCCCTTCTCAACTCAGATGTTGTTAGGGATTATAAAGATTAGGGTTTTCTCTCTTTTCCTCACCCTCTTGAGGTATGGGTAAAGTTGATAAGGTTTAAGGAATCCTCCACCAAATTAATGAAAAACATGTAAATAAGATGTCATGGACATAAGCTTAATAGTTTAAGCATAAACTATAGAATAGATACATGCTTAGGTCATATGACATGAGTTGTCATGACCTCAGGAGAGAACTAAGGCTAGACCTCCTTGTCAGGAGGATGAGTGGAGAAAGTTAGTCTTGGAGGTAGAGACCTCCATCATAAGTAAAGACATGGCACATCCTCTGAGGATGATGTGGTGGTTAGAGTGAGAGCTGACATGATGAGTTAGATGTCAGGATAGACCAGGTGTGTGGACATGCTTTTGGATGCCCATGACATTATGAGCCATGTGAGGTTAAATGACCTAGTACCTTTGGCAACCCAACCCTGGAAAGGGTCATGCATGTTAGAGTGAAGGATTGCTCGTTCATTGATGAGATCTGAGAAGAACCTATAGAAACCCTATGGGCTTATGCGAGTAGGGCATAACATGCACCCAGAATACGTCAGTAGTATGAAAAATATGTTGAAACCCTAGCCAGGAGAGTATGGTGGATAAGCATAAAGAGCTATGGATAATCTTGAGCAAACATAAGTTTGAACATAGGCTTCACCCATGTAGGGGTATGCTTGTGAGCTTGATCCACCTTCATGGAGAGAGGACCTTTAGTAATAAGGTTGGTTGTGGAGTAGCTCTAGATAGAGAGAGAAGGACCCAAGCAAGAAGGTTGGAAGCTTAGACTCTGAGATATGAGGAACAGTGGGGAGTTGAGGATGATGCAACCTAAGTGGATGGTTGTGTTTGCCTCATGCATGATCCCTATAGGCTGAGAATATCTTGGTTGCCTATGGAGAAACCAAAACCTAGAGATAAGGTGAGGATGTTGGTACCTATGAGCCTATGGTATAGATGTTCACCTTCTAGGGTTAGGAAGAAGAGTTCTGTTACGACCCACCTCTCAGTAACCCCCAATTAAGGGAGACCAAGAGGATAAAGCCACACCCATTAATTCCGGATCAAAGGTTCGACATATAACCATAAACAATTATTAAATTCTAACAGACTATACTGAGAAATGGTAATAAAAATTTTCTTTACATACCTTGAAAAGTTGGGAACTATCTTCTAACCACAAGTTAACTAATCTATCTAATTCCTCCTTGTTCTTTAAATCTTGAATTCACAATATGTCGCTTTACCGTTTGTACTTTTGAGGATTTTACCTAAAACGTCGACAAACAAAACAAGGATCAGCCGAAGCTGGTATGTGGGGGAGACAGTTATTGTTCAACTAGGTTAACAACATAATCATTCAATTAATTATTTAACAAACAAGATTACGTTTTAAACCGTATAACTCAATCCATACATATTCTCAAACTCTGGGATGTCCCTGCAGTGGACATGGATATCACCTCTCTTTTAGGTAATAGAGTCGCATGGCACTATCCGAGGATAGCCCAATATCTAACTCATTATGACTTGATGGTCCTACCTCCATGGTAGCCATGTACTAAGTCAACCATTGACCTGATGGACCTACCCAATGGGTAGCCATGTGCTAGGTCATCCATAGACCTGATGGACCTACCCAATAGGTAGCCATGTACTAGGTCTTTCTCTAACCTGATGACCTACCCATAGGCAGCCATGTACTAGCTTAGCTATTGTGCCACAGAGAGAACCATGATCTGAGTTTATAGGTATACACATTAAGTGATAGTCATAGTCACATTATATTTGCAATATGAACATCCAAGCAGTTTAGTTGCATTCAAAGCGATAAAACGTTCGGGAAACATCGGGAAAAATAAGCGGTTAACCATAAGTAACCACATACCTTTAAATGCAGATTTAAAGATAGAAAGAGAAAGCCAATCAACAAGCAAAACTTGAAATAAAAGGACAATTTTCCTTTTATTAATGTTCATCTAATTTTTCATCATATTACTTAGGGTTTCAGTTCCTATTTTAGGGTTCCTCTAGAAATTAGGGTTTTCACTTATTCTTTCCTTATTATCATCCATAATTTATTAAACTACATAAACCCTTAATTTCTCAGTAAATTTCCTTCTATTAGCATCTAATTATCTTATTCCGCAAAAACATGCTTTTTATCTCCTTTTATCCCAAATTAGGGTTTCCATGCAAACTAACCTTCTTTTAAACATTATAATTCCAAGTTAAGCATTTTTGCAATCCAATAGTAAATTAAACCACCATTATCATTATCAGAGTCAAACTTAGCAATTTGACCTATTGGATTACCAAATTACACTCTAATCATGCAATTAGGGTTTCTCATCAATATTTAATACACTTTATTAGCCAAATAAAGCACTTTTGCAAAACGAAGTGGAATTAGGTTCTAGAATTACTTTTATCGTATTCCTTGCATTTTTCTATACAACTTTCATATATAACGTTTTCTCATTAGCTAATCCTAGAAATTTCTATTATTTTTGCAAGAAAAGTCCTTTTTCTGATTATTCGTTAGAGAGGGGAATTTTACCAAAATTCGTAGCCGCTCGATCGGTGCACCCTTTGATCTGCGCCTTGATCCGACACCCAGCGTCACGCGCGCCTCCACTCAGGCCTCACTTAAACGCCGTGAAGCCCCGACCGTCAGATCCACGAGCCCACGGTGGTCTTTAGATCTAACCGTCTTCGCCCAACTTTGACCCGATCGTCCGATCACGATCGAACGACCGCTGCTCTTCGTCTCCTTCCTCTTCTTCTTAACACAGATGCACGGCGGCGCCGCGGCGGAGGCTTGCCAGAGCTAGGACAATCAGACGAAGGAGTGGGTAAGGGCACTCGAGAGAAGGCCGGTTGGGATCGTTAGGTTGCGAGGAACTGAGGGGTGCCTTTATATAGGCACTGGGAAGTCCCAATTAGGGTTCCCAAACTCGACCGTCATCCTAGTTCTAGCCTGATTGGGCGTTTCTAGAACACACCCCGAAAGCCGGCAAAACCTAGGTCTAGATTGTTCGCCATGGTCTTCCAGACTCAATGGGACATCTATCTCAAGTGCACATGCACTGAATTGATTGGGAAAGCGAGGGGAAAAACCCATGTCGGCGCTACAGTCCGAGTCCCTCTGGGACTCTGGACGATGACCGTGATCTGCTGGATTAAGATCCAACGGTCGGCGTCATCTGCGCTTAAACCAAAAGGAAAATTAATTCCTAAATATGCAGGGAAAATGCTATTTCGATGATAACTTGAAAATTCAATAACTCTCAATCTTTAACTCTGTTTTATCTCAAATTTTGAGGAAAACTCGTTTATACTTTTATCTTTCCTTGTGAAAAAATTGGAGTCATTATCTAAAGGAAACGAGCCCTTTACTTCAGTTTCAAGTTATCCCTTATTTAATTGTATTTTCCACATATTCCTTATTTCTTTTGCCTTTATCTAATTATCCTGAGTTCCTTGAATCCCAAGGAACCCTTTTAACTCGAAATCTTATTTTGGGAAAATATCTTTTAGCCTTAATATCATATCTTTTTATTTTCCTCAAATATTCCTTTATTAAATGAAATTCCTTTTTCATTTCTTTTTGTTTTTCTTTTAATCCTTTAATTGGGCTCAATGGCCACAAAGGCCCAATAAGAAAACATACACGCTATCAAACACACAATCCATTCAATCCATTCAAACAATTCATCACACCAACCATGGATTTCATTTATTTTTAAAAAAGAACATTTATAATTTCATTACATATTTTGAAAAAATCGAGGTTATAACATCCTCCCCTCCTTATAGGAATTTTGCCCTCAAATTTCATCAATCAAGCAAACAAATCAGGATATGCTTTTTCCATGTCCGTCTTCAGCTCCCATGTGGCCTCATCCTCTCCATGGTGTTTCCAAAGAACCTTTACCATCTCTATATTCTTATTTCTGAGCTCGTTTACCTTAGTATCTATAATACGCACAGGTAACTCAGGATAAGACAGCTTTCCTTGAAGCTCAATAGGTTCAATGCTCAACACATGGCTTGGGTCTTGCACATATCACTTCAGATTGGACACGTGAAATACATCATGCATCATACTATATTGAGGAGGTAATGCCAATCGATAAGCTACCTCACCAATCCGTTCTAAAACCTCAAACGGACCCACATATTGGGGACTCAACTTTCCTCTATTTTTAGCTATAGCTCGGAGCGGTCGGATTTTCAGAAAAACATGCTCTCCCACAATGAAATGCACATCAGTCCTCTTCACATCAGCATACGACCTTTGTCGATCCTGGACTCTCTTTAGCCTTTGCCTGATCAACGTGACTTTATCATCATACACTTGGAGTTCATCTGACCTCAACAAGGTCCTCTCACCAACATCATCCCAGTGAAGTGGTGACCGACACGGTCTCCCGTATAGAGCTTCATATGGAGGCATCCCGATACTGGCTTGGTAACTATTGTTGTATGCAAACTCTGCTAGAGGTAAGTACTGCTCCCATGACCCACCCCAATCGAGCACACAAGCTCTCAAAAGATCCTCTAAAGTTTGGATTGTCCTTTCTGACTGTCCATCTGTCTGGGGGTGATAAGCGGTACCGAACTTTAACCTCATACCAAGTTCCTCTTGAACCTGCTTCCACAGTTTGGAAGTAAACTTTGGATCTCTATCAGATATGATGGAACTGGGTACGCCATGCAAACGCACTATCTCTCGAATGTACAAATCAGCTAAGTCTATCACTTTGGCAGTGGTTTTCAATGCAAGGAAATGTGCTGACTTGGTAAGGCGATCCACCACAACCCATATTGCATCATGACCTCTATTGGTCCGGGGTAAACCCACCACAAAATCCATGGTGATCTGATCCCATTTCCATTCCGGAATCTCTATATATTGTAAAATCCCACCGGGTCGTTGATGTTCAGCCTTCACCATCTGGCACGTAAGACAACTGGCCACATAAGCTGCAATGTCTCTCTTCATCCCTGACCACCAGAAAAACCTCTGCATGTCCTTAAACATCTTAGTAGTCCCTGGGTGTACAGTATACTTAGAACCATGAGCTTCTTTTAAGATACGTTCCTTCAGTGGTGAGTCTTCAGGAATCCATATACGATTCTCGAATCTGATCCCTCCATCTACTACCAAAGAAAGGCGGGTCTGAGGCTTCTTCATCAAGCCTCTCATCTTGCCAAGCTTACTACTGACCATCTGTGCTGCCACAATTTCACTCAACAAATCAGACTGTATCTGAATGTTGGCCAATCGAACTCGATCACCTAATGGTTGGGGAGACCATTTCACCATCTCTTCTAGGCTTTTCCACTGACTAGACAGAATAGCTGCACACCGAAGCTGTTTCCGACTCAACGCATCTGCCACAACATTTGCCTTTCCGGGATGATAGGTAATGGTGAAGTCGTAATCCTTCATGTATTCCATCCATCTTCGTTGTCGTAGGTTTAAGTCTTTCTGTGTCAGAAGGTACTTCAAACTCTTATGGTCAGTGAATATCTCAAAAGTAGCACCATACAGGTAATGCCGCCAAATCTTCAAGGCATGAATGATAGTAGCCAACTCTAGGTCATGTGTCGGGTAATTCACCTCATTAGGCTTGAGTTGCCGGGAAGCATAAGCAACCACATGTCGATTCTGCTCCAAAACACAGCCAAGACCCATTTTAGATGCATCGGTGAAGATCATGAAACCCTCATTGCCTGATGGTAGAGTCAAAACTGGTGCAGTGGTCAACTTTTCCTTTAGTTCTTGGAAACGAGTCTCACAAACATCAGACCACACAAACTTCACATCCTTCCGGGTCAACATGGTCAAGGGCAAGGCAGTCTTTGAGAAATCTGAAATGAAACGCCGATAATATCCTGCTAACCCCAAGAAGCTTCAGATCTCGGAGGGGTTCTTCGGTGTAGGCCAGTCTCGAACTGCTGACACCTTGGCTGGATCCACAGTGATAGTTCCTCGTGAGATGATATGTCCAAGGAACATGACTCGGTCTATCTAAAACTCACATTTTGAGAATTTCCCATAGAACTTCTACTTTCTCAGGATATCAAGGACTTTACTTAGGTGGTCACGGTGTTGCTCTAAGTCATTGGAGTATACCAATATGTCATCTATGAACACTATGACAAATGAGTCAAGGAAGGGTTGGAACACACTATTCATAAGGTTCATGAACACACTGGGTGCATTGGACAACCCAAAAGGCATAACCAAAAACTCATAATGGCCATACCGTATTCAAAAAGCTATTTTTGGAATGTCCTCACTCTTGACTCTCAACTGGTGGTAACCCGATCTTAAGTCAATCTTGGAAAAGACTCGAGCAGACTTCAACTGGTGAAACAGGTCATCTATTCGGGGTAAAGGGTATTTGTTCTTGATGGTAGCTTGGTTAATCATCCGGTAGTCTATGCACATACAGAGCGAGCCATCCTTTTTCTTTACAAATAGGACTGGAGCTCCCCATGGTGATGTGCTAGGCCGGATAAAACCCTTGTCTAGCAATTCCTGCAATTGTTTCTTCAACTCGAGCAACTCTGCAGGGGCCATTCTATAAGGTGCACGTGAAATAGGGCTTGTTCCTGGAGCTAGCTCGATGTAAAAATCCACCTCTCTTTCGGGAGGAATCCCAGGGAGATCGTCTGGAAAAACATCAGCATAGCTCTTTACTACCTCTATTTCCTCTAAGGGTTGCACCTTGAGTTCAGGCTCGGTAACAACTGCTAGGAAAGCTTGACAACCTTTACTCATCATTCTTTTTGCCTTCAGGGATGACACATACAAACTGGTGGTGGCGTCTTTCCTACCTCTAATGACAAAGGGTGGGTGGCCTGGTTCCCTAATGATCACTTTCTTTTCCCTACAGTCGATTTGGGCCCTATAAGAATAAAGCCAATACATTCCAATGATCACATCAATATCATTCATGTCAAGTAGGATAAAGTCTGTAGGAAACTCATGATCTCGATATTTCACAGGTATCACCGGAGTTTTCAAAAGAGAGGTAAAGATTCGACCACTTGGGGTTGTAACATCTAAGACATATCCTAAATCCTTGATATCCAAACAAAGCATGGTTGCAAGATTCCTCGAAATGAAAGTATTAGTAGAACCAGAATCAAATAATGCTTTTACATTATGTCCCATGACTTCAAGCATGCCTACATTATTGTTCACCATACATTAGACTATCACATTCTTAACTTCCAAAACATAAAGAAAACTCTATGGGTTATTACCCTCAATCAACCGATTTGCATTTGCTTGAGCTTCTTCATTGTCGATGGCGAACACTCGAGCTTGCCTTCTTTCTCCAGCAGGTGGGGCCACAGCTACTGGTGGAGCTGCTACTGGTGGGGCTGCCACTGGACCTGGTCCCTTTGGTGCTGGTAGGGGACAAGCAGACAGGATATGCCCCTCTTGCTAACAATGAAAGCAGACCTTCTTCTTGTGGCGACACTCACCAGGATGCCATCTTCCACAAGAGCGGCATCGCGGTCGGTTGTGTTCTGGATGGGGTCTTCCTCTTCCTTCATGTCTTCCCTTGGCTTGATGTCGACCTGGGCCCTTCTTATGATGATTCTTTTGTCCTCGGGTTCCTTCAGTGAAACCCAAATACCCCTTGGGTGGTAGCTATGCAGGTATCACTGTTCTTTCCATGTCTAAGGCAGTGTTGTATGCTTCTGCGAAGGTTTTGGGTTTGCTTGCCATCACATGAGGCCTGATGGTAGGGTGAAGACACTCTATGAAGTGATCCACCCTCCTTTCCTCATCCATCTTGTACCCAAAACGTTCCAAGATCTGAAACTTGCGCCCAAAGTCTGCCACAGAGGAATTTCCTTGAGTCATATTAGTGAATTCCCTCTCTTTTTCTTTCTTAGCTGCAACGGGGACGAATCTGGAAGTGAAGATGGTTTTGAAATCAGCCCATGCCATTGGTTCCTCAGTCATATCTCGGCCTATGATGTGAGTCTCCCACCATATCTTAGCTGCTCCTTCCAGAAGGTGAGCAGCAAAGAGGACCTTCTTGCTTGGCTGCACTTCAAGCATGTGGAAACCATTCTCTATTGCAAGTATCCAGGCTTCTGCTTTATCAACCACTTCCATCTTATCCTCTCCCCAGAACTTTTCTGTGTTCAGCTTGACAAAGTCTAGGATGGTGGCTCCCACACGTGGACGAACATGGTGTGATTCACCATTCTCATCTCTAGCTATGCCTCGAAGGGCCAAAGCACTAATAGCTTCTGTCAACTCCCTCTGTTGCTCTAACCACAAGGTATCAGGGTTATGGATCATCATGGTGGGTTCTGAATCATTGAATGGGTCCTCATCCATCTGGGCTTCTTCCTCATACACATGTTGCTCTTCATATCCTTGATCTTCTTCTTGGTTCAGGTTACTAAATGGTACCGGGTCAGGGTTAGGGACTTCTTGAGTGACTTCTTCATGCCTCTTCCTCTTCTTAGAGGACCCACCCTCATGGTTCATATTCCTCTTTTTAGAAGACTCCTTTACTTTACAGGGAGGCCAAACACTCCTAGCCGGTTTTTCAGAGCCCTCGGGAATAGCCACAGTCTTGGTTCTTGCCATCTACATAAGTATAACAAGCAAACCTTTAGTTTATCATTTAAACTAGTTATACTTATGTTCAATGATATCTCATTACATATCTTTTATTAATTTGCTGGAGGATTCTTAAACCCTTAACTTATTTGCCCATACCACATGAGTGTGGAGGAGAGAGAGAATCCTACTCTTAAAGCCTTAGTAGAATATGTGATGAGAGGGGATGAATAAGATGAGAGAGTCCTAAAGGTATCTTATTTCGATTCATACCCTAAGACTTTGGCCAGGCGGTCACACGGGTCCGGGAGTCCTCGTATTCCGACTAGCGGTGCGGAGGAAAATCTTGCCAGCCCCCGGTCGTGATCCCTTTCTAGACACCTCCGTCTTTCGGATACTCCTCTAATAACTCCCTTGGGTTCTATGGAGTTTGTAAAATTTAATAATTACCAATGGTTACATGAAGAACCCATGCTTTGATACCAAATGTTACGACCCACCTCTCCCCAATTAAGGGAGACCAAGAGGATAAAGCCGCACCCATTAATTCTGGATCAAAGGTTCGACATATAACCATAAAAAAATATTAAATTCTAACAGACTATACTGAGAAATGGTAATAAAAATTTTCTTTACATACCTTGAAAAGTTGGGAACTATCTTCTAACCACAAGTTAACTAATCTATCTAATTCCTCCTTGTTCTTTAAATCTTGAATTCACAATATGTCGCTTTAGTGTTTGTACTTTTGAGGATTTTACCTAAAACGCCGAAAAACAAAACAACGATCAGCCGAAGCTGGTATGTGGGGGAGACAGTTATTGTTCAACTAGGTTAACAACATAATCATTCAATTAATTATTTAACAAACAAGATTACATTTTAAACCGTATAACTCAATCCATACATATTCTCAAACTCTGGGATGTCCCTGCAGTGGACATGGATATCACCTCTCTTTTAGGTAATAGAGTCGCATGGCACTATCCGAGGATAGCCCAATATCTAACTCATTATGACTTGATGGTCCTACCTCCATGGTATCCATGTACTAAGTCAACCATTGACCTGATGGACCTACCCAATGGGTAGCCATGTGCTAGGTCATCCATAGACCTGATGGACCTACCCAATAGGTAGCCATGTACTAGGTCTTTCTCTAACCTGATGACCTACCCATAGGCAGCCATGTACTAGGTTAGCTATTGTGCCACAGAGAGAACCAGGATCTGAGTTTATAGGTATACACATTAAGTGATAGTCATAGTCACATTATATTTGCAATATGAACATCCAAGCAGTTTAGTTGCATTCAAAGCGATAAAACGTTCGGGAAACATCGGGAAACATAAGCGGTTAACCATAAGTAACCACATACCTTTAAATGCAGATTTCAAGATAGAAAGAGAAACCCAATCAACAAGCAAAACCTGAAATAAAAGGACAATTTTCCTTTTATTAATGTTCATCTAATTTTTCATCATATTACTTAGGGTTTCAGTTCCTATTTTAGGGTTCCTCTAGAAATTAGGGTTTTCACTTCTTCTTTCCTTATTATCATCCATAATTTATTAAACTACATAAACCCTTAATTTCTCAGTAAATTTCCTTCTATTAGCATCTAATTATTTTATTCCGCAAAAACATGCTTTTTATCTCCTTTTATCCCAAATTAGGGTTTCCATGCAAACTAACCTTCTTTTAAACATTATAATTCCAAGTTAAGCATTTTTGCAATCCAATAGTAAATTAAACCACCATTATCATTATCAGAGTCAAACTTAGCAATTTGACCTATTGGATTACCAAATTACACTCTAACCATGCAATTAGGGTTTCTCATCAATATTTAATACACTTTATTAGCCAAATAAAGCACTTTTGCAAAACGAAGTGGAATTAGGTTCTAGAATTATTTTTATCGTATTCCTTGCATTTTTCTATACAACTTTCATATATAACGTTTTCTCATTAGCTAATCCTAGCAATTTCTATTATTTTTTCAAGAAAAGTCCTTTTTCTGATTATTCGTTAGAGAGGGGAATTTTACCAAAATTCGTAGCCGTTCGATCGGTGCACTCTTTGATCCGCGCCTTGATCCGACGCCCAGCGTCGTGCGCGCCTCCACTCAGGCCTCACTTAAACACTGTGAAGCCCCGACCGTCAGATCCACGAGCCCACGGTGGTCTTTAGATCTAACCGTCTTCGCCCAACTTTGACTCGATCGTCCAATCACGATCGAACGACCGCTGCTCTTCATCTCCTTCCTCTTCTTCTTAACACAGATGCGCGGCGGCGCCACGGCGGAGGCTTGCCGGAGCTAGGACAATCAGACGAAGGAGTGGGTAAGGGCACTCGAGAGAAGGCCGGTTGGGATCGTTAGGTTGCGAGGAACCGAGGGGTGCCTTTATATAGGCACTGGGAAGTCCCAATTAGGGTTCCCAAACTCGACCGTAATCCTAGTTCTAGCCCGATTGGGCATTTCTAGAACACACCCTGAAAGCCGGCAAAACCTAGGTCTAGATTGTTCGCCATGGTCTTCCAGACTCAATGGGACATCTATCTCAAGTGCACATGCACTGAATTGATCGGGAAAGCGAGGGGAAAAACCCCTGTCGGCGCTACAGTTTGAGTCCCTCTGGGACTCTGGACGATGACAGTGATCTACTGGATTAAGATCCAACGGTCAGCGTCGTCTGCGCTTAAACCAAAAGGAAAATTAATTCCTAAATATGTAGGGAAAATGCTATTTCGATGATAACTTGAAAATTCAATAACTCTCAATCCTTAACTCCGTTTTATCTCAAATTTTGAGGAAAACTCGTTTATACTTTTATCTTTCCTTGTGCAAAAATTGGAGTCATTATCTAAAGGAAACGAGCCCTTTACTTCAGTTTGAAGTTATCCCTTATTTAATTGTATTTTCCACATATTCCTTATTTCTTTTGCCTTTATATAATTATCCTGAGTTCCTTGAATCCCAAGGAACCCTTTTAACTTGAAATCTTATTTTGGGAAAATATCTTTTAGCCTTAATATCATATCTTTTTATTTTCCTCATATATTCCTTTATTAAATGAAAATCCTTTTTCATTTCTTTTTGTTTTTCTTTTAATCCTTTAATTGGGCTCAATGGCCACAAAGGCCCAATAAGAAAACATACACGCTATCAAACACACAATCCATTCAATCCATTCAAACAATTCATCACACCAACCATGGATTTCATTTATTTTTAAAAAAGAACATTTATAATTTCATTACATATTTTGGAAAAATCGAGGTTATAACAAGTTCCTTAGACCCTAAAGAGGTTTAGTAACAGGTTGTGAGGCCTTCTACCTTGTTGGTTGTCCTTGAGGAGGACTCCACTCTGAAGTGTTGCTCAAGTAGAAGGATGACAAGAAGTGCATGTCATACCTTGTACATGTTTGGTTCGTGGTTAAGAGGTTGAGCATACAGTTGGACATCAGAAAAGTGAACCTAGGGTTCCTAGGCCTAAGAGGGGAAGTGGTGTACCTGATTCTCATGACAAGGTTTGAGTTTCTATAGATTCAAGCATGGCACTCCTCATGTTTAGAGGAAAGGGAACCCCCTTAAGTTTAAGGTATGTTTGATGAACCCTTCACAGCTAAGTTGATGACATGAGAAGGTTTGATCTTGATCCAATGTTGAGGGTAAGAACAAGTGTGACCTAGTAGGGTTTAGTAGGTGGTCTTCTTGTGACTTATTAGCTTGCTAGGGTTAAGCATGCTCAAGTGGATGTAAACCCTAGACACAAGGACGTTTGTGACCTTTGTTATCAGGTGTAGTTTCTTCCCATCCTGGGAGAGGGACCCTTTGGTAGGGTGTATACCAATTTTTTTTGGTTTTGAGGTAACCTAAAGAGGTCTCAATAGGATCTTGAGAAGCTAAGTGAAAAGTACATAGTATGAGAATGAACACGTAGACCCATAGATAACCATCTCTAAATGCATGTGGATGTGTTACCATGGAGGTAACTGGTATGGGGCCTGACCAAGGTAGAGAGGTCGCCATGACCCCTATGAAAGGATGAAGGACAACCCATGAATGCAGAGAGAGATGATGAAGGCTTGGGTAAGGTTCTAAGTTGGACATGTACTATAATAGAATCCTAAGTCTATCCTAGGGTCAGGAAGGGATAAGGCTGATGGAAGTAGGAGTTGCCTGATTCCCTAGTTGCACATGACCATAGGGTCGGGAGGTAACAACTATCATTGACCGAGGTCCATGGGTTAGGAGATTGATCACCTTCCTGAACTCATGGGACCCGAAGGGCAGATGAGTAGGGCACTCTCTAGATGCACAAGGGAAGAGGGATGACCCCAAAAGTGTCAGCACCCTACAAACATAGAGGAGATGACCAAGGAATGAGTGTGGACCCAAGTAGGTTCGAGACTAGTTTTCCATGGAAGTAACTTTGGTATTAATATGATTGTGATGTAGAGATAGATGAGGCACATTTCAACTTAGATTTAAAGGTGTATTGGAAAGGTGGGATGTACCATCTCTACTCTTGGAATAGGAAGAACTCTATATTTGGACTGCAGCCAAATGCTTATTTCCTCTTGTTATGGGAGTGAGAGATAGGACAATATGCATGCCATACACCAAGGATAAAAGGTGATGTGAGTTGGAACGTTGCCATGAGGTATGAGGACAGAGATGATAACATACCCTGGTGGAGTGAATGATACATGGATGGTTTACAAAGACTAAGAGAAATAAGGTTGTCATATTATGAGGATGTTTTTATCATGAGCTATGAGTTATACAAGGTTGAGTTCGAAAACCAAGAGGAGCTCAGAGTTTTCTTGATGAAGATAGACTTAGAGTTGAGATGAGATAATAAGTGGAATACATGGAGGTGTATGTCTTCAACATTACCTAATGCCTAAGGATGTGAAGTGGTAATGGATGCTCTGGTTGAGATGCGGTTTCTTAGTTTAGCTAGAGGCTAGAAGAGGCTGTTAGGTTAGCCCTAGGTTTGAAAAAAAAATGTTTGGCTAACACTCAGATGTAACGAAATTTGTTGATCAATTTAGTGGTTGTTTGGTTAGCCAGCCTAGGCCTTGATGCAATTAAAGTATGGTTGTAGAACCTCAGATGCACTTCTTTGAAAAGGAAGGTGATGAAACCCCGATTAGAGTGGTTTAGGGTTTCTGAGGAATCGATCTTAAGGAATCATGACAATACAGGAGATCATGATTTTTAAGATCACCATACACCGTGGTACTACAACGATAGTAAGTCACAATAGTACTTTGGATGCCTAAGATGAAGTTGCATGTGGTATGTTGCCATGCATGACAGGAGGTGAAGGATGAACACCGGTAACCCAGTGTTTTGGTATGGAGGATAAAGAGAGTTCCCGAGAGGGAATGGGAGTTCATCACTATGGATGTTGTGGTAAGTCCCCCCTAGACCAAGGGAGGTCAAGATGCAATATGGGTTATGGTAGATCGCCTTACCTAGATGACATGAGAAAGAAGGAACCTGTCAAGGGATGGGTCTGGTTGAACTACATATGAGAAAGATATGGTTCAACTACACCATGATGCAAGTTTAAAGATTCACTTCCAGGAGGTGGAAGTAGATACATGAAGAACTCGATGTTAGTACAGTTTATCACCTTAGCTAATGGTTAGTACAATCCAAACTAGAGGGTCTGATGAGATCATGTGTACTCGTTCAGGGTGATACATAGAGACCGTTCTTACCCTTTGTAAGACGTGATGATAACCACCATAGCCAGTATCGGGATGTAAAGAAGCTCTGCAAGGGAGGTTGTGTTGGTCACCACTTCATTAAGATGATGTTGGTGAAGGGACCTCACGAAGGTCAAGAAAGGACCACAGTGTGTGAAGATGAAGTTGCTTTGATCGTGCAATGGCTGAAAGGAACCTAGGGATGACATGAGTTGTAAGCTGATGCAAAGTAGACTGACATGCAGTTCACTGTGGGGGAATATGTGGCATGAAAATCTGACCCCTCTAAATTATAGCTAAGAGAGCTGAGTCCCCGGTGCATGGGTTCTTTTGACATGGTTTGGTGGATAAGGTGAAGTTTTCCCTTACCCCTCAGGATAATGTGATGTGTGATGAGTTCCATGAGTCCAATTTAGAGCACTATGTGAGGTACCCAAACCATGTGCGAAGCAATGAACCTAGTGAGCCCCAAGGGAGACTGAAATGACCTGAGTCACCTATGAGATTTATAGATGCCAAGGTGAAAGAACTCAGAGAAAGGAATATGTGATGATAAAGGTTCTTTGGAAGTTCCATGGATAGGGCAAAGCCACATAGGGGCTAATGATGGACATGTAAAAGTCTTATCCTGAATTGTTTGTTTGCTTGATGGAATTTTGAGGGCAAAATTCCTATAAGAGGGGAAGGATGTTACAACCCCAATTTTTGGGTTCTTTTGGTGAGAAATGTAATTTCTCCTATTAAAGATATTTGAACAAATAATGATATAATTTGTTTTGAATAAAAGGATTTTGTTTATAATAGCCTTGATGGTTGCTTAATGGGCTTTATTGGCTATTGGGCCCAATAATAAGGGAAAAAAAGGAAATTCAATTAGTAAATGAATAATTAAGAAATAGAGAAAAGAAAGATGTAAAAACCTCTAGAAGGCAAAAGAATATTCCTCAAAGGTAGTTTTCATACCCTTTTGGATTCCTTGGGTTCCAAGGAGTCCAAGTTGCAAGGATAATGCAACAAGAGAGAGAAAAGATCAATTAAGTATTGCTTTATTAAAGGAAATATGAGATAATAATAATATTACAAGAAATATGTGGATATTTGGATAATGGATCCATCTTGGATAAGATTTCGTGACCACATAATTTCTAATTGAGAAAGGAATCAAAATTAAAAAAAACAGCGATAAACAATTAATCAAGAATATTTGAAATAAAGGAAATAATGTAAGAAATAAAGAGAGAAGTGAGGGTTTGGTCATGATGAGTAATAATTCGAACCCCACTTTCCTTCTTGGATTACAAGGAATAGAAATAATGGGAAATAAGAAAATAAGAAAGAGAAAATAGGTGAGAAATATACATATTTGAGTAATATCTTGCACCTAAAGAAAAGGCACATTTTCTTTTAGATAATGAGCCTAAATTTGGCAGAGAGGTATATTAAATCGTTACTAAGTTTATCTCAAAATTTGGGATTATTTGGACACTCGGTTTGGGAGATATGGATTTTACAAAAATTCATAAAGTGTAGAGGAAGGTATTTTTGTCACGATTTTAATTTCCTATTAGATCTATAATTGATATAGACGCGTGACACCACAACCATTGGATTCGGATCCAACAAAGGTTGTATTATCACCTTCCTCAGTCAGATAAGGAAACAGGAGGTTGAGAGGGTGAACTTTCCAAAACTAATATCTTACAAGATAATGGATGAATCATTATGGAAATTAGTCCAGTAGATTCAGGAGAAGAATTCGAACCTAGAAGAACTCAGTTTTGGTAGGTTTCGTGGACGCCAAGTGATATGCCCAAATCCGATTCGAATCTCTTCGTTGGCCTGCCCTATATAGATAGGGGTCTTACACGCCATCTGGGGGAGCCCAAAGCATCTTAAGACATCTTCTCAGAGTCGGCGAACTCGCCAGTGCTTCCAATTGGGTCCTTGATCGTGATCTCAATCCCTACCCAGTAGCAGCTTCTCGCCGGAGAAGAGCTTCACCATCCCGATGATCTAGTTGAGCAACGAAACAATGGATGGGTGCCTTGAGTCCGGGATGCCAAGACAAAGGCGGAGGTGGTGTTGGCTTGCACTCAGGTGGAGAAACGCGTGGAGTCAGCTCCCTAGTTGACCGCGGTCTGGTGCTAGCTCGCAAGTAGGGTGCGAGGTTGAAGATGAAAGGAGGGTAAATTACCTCCTTGCCCCTAGGCACGGATGACTTCAAGAAATAGACGCAGGGGTAAAAATGTACAACCAGCCTGACTAGGTGCCTTGCTAGCAGAAAAGAAAAGAAAAACAAAAGGGGCCGACGTGGCAGCCATCGATTGACCTAAAGGTAATTATCTTGCGAAAATCATAATTAAACGTAGCATTATCTGATAATTGCAAGTTATACATGAAAGTTGATCAAAAAAATGCGAGGAACACAATAAAAATAGTTGGAGAACCTGATTTCATTCCTAATTGCAAAAGTACGCTAAGTTAATGAAAACTGCTTTGAAATTATGTTAGAAACCCTAATTGAAATTAATGGTTAAGTTCATGATGCTTAATTGGTGAAATTAAGTGATAGTAACCTTTTGAAACGTTAATGATGAACTTGAACCTGATCTAGATGAATTATTGCATGGATTAGGGTTTTACACCAATTATGAATGATAAAGCATTTAGAAACCCTAATTTAGGGTAAAAGAGGAAAAGATTATATTTAATCTGAAATATGTGAAAATGTGTTGTTAAATGATGATCTTAAACCTGTTAGATGAGATAGGTTATGATCCTTGGGGTTTGTGAGTTATTTTTCTTAATTAGGGTTTGTAGTAATAGAAGTGAACAAAAAACCTTAATTGTAATCGAAACCCTAAAAGTGGCCTAGAAAGCCTAAGGTGGAATCCAAGTCTATCTTGAGAATGTTTTGGATAAACTATAACACTTGGATGTATTGCATTAATTTCAGGATATTGATGATTTCTTGTTTGATTTTTCTTTATCATTATTGCTTAGACCTCAAGTTGCTCTGACAGGTATGTGGTTACGCTTATGGTTAGTCACTTCAGTTTCACGGATATTCTCGGTTGTTTTATCAGTTGCCTGAAAATAACTACTTGGATGACTTTCATTTCATGCAACTATAAAGTGACTATGATTATCACCATAAGTATGTATACATGACTGGCTCATATCCTGGTCCTCCTCTATGGCTTTGCTAATGATGAAAAGGGTAACTTGGGAAAGGGTCTACTTGTTAAGTAGGACCATCAGGTTATTAAGAGTTAGGGATTGGGCTACCTATGAGTAGTGCCATGTGACTCTTTAGCACACTATGAGTTAGGGATTGAGCTACCTATGGGTAGTGCCATGTGATTCAACCCTAGATATTGATCTACATGTTAGGTAGGATCATGCGGGGTTTAATGGGGATCTACCATAAGGAAGGTAGCATCCAGGTCCACTGTAGGGACAACACAGAGGTTAGGGTATGTATGGATTGAGCAGTTATGCTGAAAATGTAAAGTTGTTTGTTAAATCATAATTTGACTGCAATATGTTGTTATAGTTAATTGCACGATTATTGTTTCCCCCACATACCAGCTTTACGTTGACCGACGTTTTGTTTGACGACATTTTAGGTACAAGTGAAAATAACAAACAGTAAAGTGACATATGTGAAATTAAATATGAATTAAAGTACAAAGGAGGATTAGTTAGAATAGACTCCAGATGTGGATAAAAGTAGATATCTAAGTTTTTTAAAAAAGGTATGCCAAGTTAAATTTTATTACAGCCTTTCAGTTTAGTTGGTAGACTTTAATAATTATTATTGATTATTTGTCAAACCTTTGATCCAGAAATTGGGATACTGACTCTGACCTCTTGGTCTCCATTAATTGGGGGTTATTGGGAGGCGTGGTCGTTACATATATTTTCACCCATAAGGATTTGAATCTTAGACAACGGAGATGGTTAGAATTGGTCAGGGATTATGAAGTGACGATAGATTATCATCCTGGAAAAGCAAATGTGGTAGTTGATGCCCTGAGAAGGAAGTCAAGTTCAACAACTGATGTATTCTCTATGGCATGTTTTAGGAGAGACCTGCTAGTAGAGATGCAGAAGTTGAACTTAGACTTAGGAGTGACAGAACAAAGTGGTTTGATTGCACAGATGTAAGCCAAGCATGTTGACGTTGAGGTTATACATTATCCATGTTTTGATAATGACTTAACCATTCCACTCATATGTATATAATATGTGTATTAAAGATTGATTTTAGGTATTAGGTACATGAAAAGGATCCAAAATCAAAAGCCCTATAATGGCTCAAGTTCAAGTCAAAGAGCTACAAGTGTGTATTTGTGGAAATCCATGTAAATGACCTTAGAACATTTCTGTAATCACTTGTAATGATGAATTGACTTGTAACTTAGATGAGAAAAATGATTGGGACATAAAACGCCAAAGTTAAATCACTTTAGATGCATTTTCCAAAGATTGACAACAGGTTGTCGATCAGTCGAGTTTTCCCCAGGACAAACTCGGTCGATCCATCTTGGTCAGTTTTCTGGAGATAGCATCGGTCGAGTTGTGTTTTCACAGAACTCGACCGATCAAGTGCCTAACCAAAATGATCTTTAGTGATCGGTCGAGTTTCCCCAAGACAAACTCGACTGACAGTTTGAATATCAGTTTTGTCTTTTACTTGATCGGTCGAGTTAAGTTTATTGAAACTCGACTGATTGCACTGTACGGAATTTTGTAGAATAAGTGATGTGACTGTTGGTGTGTGTTTTGAGTGAAAATAGAGTCGTTGCTTTGAGCAAAAAATAGCTATTTTGCATCTAAGTGTCCCACAACTTAAAGGGGCACCCTCAACCATAAACAGGACCTCTTGGAGTTAATTCCAATGTTGCTCATTCATTACAAACTTGGTTCTAGCATAGTTGAGAGTGTTATAACCCTTTGAGCCCCTTTCTCTCTCTACCTTCAAGTCAAATTCGTGAGTATGAGTGAGATAGGTTCTTGTGTAAGAGAGCTACTCCCTGTATTGATGTAAAGCTCTCCTCCTCCATCTTCCAACCTCAATTCCCATTGAAGATAAAGTTTGAAGATCTTCTCCAAGTGAAGGAGAAGGAGGTGTTGTTCTTTAAGGTTGAAGAAAGCAAGGTGCTCCAGATCTCCAAGTGAAGGATATAGGTGCTCAAGATCTCCAAGTGAAGGAGATAGTCAAGGCAACGCTCAAGGAAGATAGGTAATCCCTTGAAAGCAGAAGACTTGAAGGAAGGAGTGGGTAAGTCCATGTTGATGGTTGAAGACTCCATGGTTCAAGTGGGTAAGCTCCTTCTATAGTTTGAAGATCTTTGCTTGAGGTACTAAGCCCTTGTATGTGTGGTTGTTGTGTCTTGTAATCTTATTGTGGAATATAAGAGTACCAAGATTGCAAATCCTAGATATTAACCCACTCTAGGTAGTGGACTGACATTGATCCTAAATTTAGGACATGAAACCACTCTAAACCACTTGTCCAAGTGCTTGCTTATCCTTGTCTCTCATCCTTTCTATGCATGTTATATTAAGACATCAAATTGCTGCTTGTTTAAGTTTTTACCCTTTATATATTTTGGTGGTCTAATTTGTCTTGTGAGAATTGTGAAGCTCTATTCACCCCCCTCTAGAGCCCATTGATCCAACAAGTGATATCAGAGCAGGTCTTCTCCAAGATAATTCAACAAGTAGGAGAAGATGGGTGATTTGACACTTGGATCCCTCAACCTAGAAGGGAACTTCTCCATGCGACCTCCAGTCTTCTACGACACCAACTTTCTATATTGGAAGAGAAGAATGCAGTTCTACCTTCAAGGTGTGAGCTACGAGATGTGGAAGGTGGTGCACCTCAAGTATGAAGAACTAAAGGGGGAGATCTCCACTTGGACTGAAGCTCAAATGAAGCAAGCCCAACTCAATGCAAGAGCAGTGAGAATCATCTACGCAACCCTCACTCCATCCGAGCTCAACTGGATATCTTCTTGGGACATCGCACATGAAATCTGGAACAAATTATGTGTCACCTATGAAGGTACGGAGCAAGTAAAGGAAGCCAAAATCTACATGCTTGGTGGGCTACTTGAGAACTTCAAGATGGGTAAGAATGAGAGAGTGGCCGATATGTACACTAGGACCAATGTGATCATCAATGGATTGGCAGCCCTTGGGAGTGTGTTAGACAAAGACACTATAAACTCCAAGATCTTGAGATCTCTTCCTAAGAGATGGGAGCCCAATGTTACATCCATTGAAGAGGTGTACAAGCGAAGTGAGTTATCAACCGAGGAGCTGGTTGGTAACCTTCAAGCCCATGAGCCTAGCCTTGATAAGCAAGAAGAGGAAGAGAAAAGGGAAGAGAAGGAGTCCAAGAAGATAAAGGACATAGCCTTCAAAGCACAAATAGAAGAGATGATGTGGTAACAACAACTTGCTCTAAAGTCTCCTACCCCCTCCTCAAATGAAGATGAAGGACAAAATGAGCATGAAGCAAATTACTGCAAGGGTAAGCACTATAAGGGGAAGCCTTTTTCATCAACTCTGAGATGCTATGAGTGTGGCCAAAAAGGCCATTTCAAGAGTGACTGCTCAAAGGCCAAGAAGAGTCATCACAAGAGCAGCCACAAGAAAGACAAGGAGTACAAGAAAGAAGGCAAGTATAAGAGGAAAGAAACGAAAGAAAGAATATCCAAAGGTGCAACTCATGCAGCTTGGGAGGAGTCCTCATCAAGCTCTTCAAGCTCTGAAGATGGAGAATGCCACCTTGCACTACTCATGACCTCTACAAGTGAAGATGTATGTGAGGTAAGTGAGGTAAGTGAGGTAAGTAAAGTCAATTTGCATGAACTATCTAAGGAAACACTCGTTGATATGCTAAATGAATTCCAATCATCCTTTACTAAATGCAAGTCTAAAAGGAAAAGGTTAGGCAAGATAGTTGATGATCTTTATGCTAAAATTGAGATTCTTGATAAAAATGAAAAATTGCTCCTTGATAACATAGACTTTTTACAAGGGCAATTTCTTGACCTTGAGCTTCAACATAATGGAGTAGAGTTTGAGAATGGTGTATATCTTAAAAATATTGCAAATCTTAAGATAGAAAACCAAAAGTGCCTAAATGAGCTTGATGGTCTTAAAACTAAAAATATAGAACTCAAACTCATTGATGATGCTAGGAGGAATGGATTTTATGCTTATCAAAGAGAAATTGTTTTGCTTAAATCTGAAAATGCCAAGTTACTTGCTCAAGTTAATGATTTATCTTCTAGACCTATTTTGGAAAGTAATGAAGTTGCTAGCATAGCGTGAGAATGAGATTCCTTTCATACTAAAGCCCTCTGTTTAGAGGCCGACCTATTGCATGCTAGAGATGATCTTGCTAATGTTTCTAATACTGTCATTAACCTTAGTGATGATAATGCCAAGTTAAGATCTTCTTTGCAAAAGTTTCTCTCGGGAAAGAAATCCCTCAATGATGTCCTAGATCACTCTACCAAATAAATTAGTACTAGCGGTTTGGGATATGATGGGACTTCTCCCAAAGGTAATAAAAAGAGCAAGAATAAGGATAAGAAGAAGAGTGTAGAACCTCCTATTTTCCATGGAGAGACTTCCAGCTCTAAGAACCCTATGGTTTGTGTTCATTATAAATGTGATGAACATTACTCTACTTATTGTCCTTACAAGCCCAAGGGGACCAACCCAAAGATGAAATGGGTCCCTAAGCTAACCCCGAATCCCAAAGTTTGAGTTGGGTTCTGACATCCTTCTTTCTTGTAGGTTAAAAAGAGATGGATTGTTGATAGTGGCTGCTCTAAGCACATGACTGGAGAAATTAGCCATTTCAACAAGTTTGTGAAAAAGAAAGGAGGATCGGTAACCTTTGGGGACAACAAGAAGGTAAGGTCATAGGTGAGGGTGATGTAGGAAATGAGATATGTATTAAGAATGTTTTGTTTGTTCATGGCCTACATCACAATTTGATTAGTGTAAGTCAACTATGTGATAATGGATATCTTGTATTGTTTACATCCTTAGAATGTTTGCTTCTAGATTCCCTCTCTTACAATGTCATATATAAGGGAACTAGAAATGGTAATCTTTATGTTATTTTTCTTGATGCTCTTAAGCTCATTCTTGATAGATGCTTGGTAGTGGATAAAAATGATATTTCTCTTTGACATCATCGTTTGGGTCATGTGAATGTGCATCAAATGAAGAAGTTGAGAAAAAAGGATTTGGTTCAAGGACTTCCCAAATTGGATTTTGAAAAGGATGAGGAATGCCAACCTTGTACACAAGGGAAACAAACCAAATCATCCTTCAAATCCAAATGAGTCATGGGTACCAAAAGAGTTCTTGAGCTTCTTCATATTGATATATTCAGACCAATGAGAACGCAAACTCTTCGCGGTTCCAAGTATTGACTTGTTATTGTCGATGATTTTTCTCGATATACTTGGACCTTCTTCCTCATTTCAAAAAGTGATACTCTTGATGTTTTCTCGAGCTTTTGTAAACGGGTTGAAAATGAAGCTTTTTGCTGGATTGTTTCTATCCGTAGTGACCATGGGGAAAATTTTGAAAATGATCTTTCTGAGCATTTTTGTGAAAAATCTGGTTACTCGCATAATTTCTCTTCTCCTCGTACGCCTCAACAAAATAGGGTAGTAGAGAGGAAGAACATGTCGCTTCACGAGATGGCAAGGACAATGCTTCTTGAATATGACATTCCTAAGAAGTTTTGGGCCGAAGCCGTTAGTACCTCTTGTTTTATGCAAAATTGAGTTTTTACAAATCCTTCTTTGAAGAAAACCCCCTATGAGCTTTGGCGTGGTAGAAAGCCATCCATTGATTTATTTCATGTTTTCAGATGTCCTTGTTTTTTTTTAATATGAAGGATTCTCTTGACAAGTTTGATCTGAAATCTTATAAGGCTTTCTTCCTAGGCTATAGCACTACAAGCAGGGCTTATAGAGTCTTCAACATTGAATTATCTAAAATTGAAGAATTGATTAATGTTAAGTTTATTGAAACTAACCCTATTGTTGGCAAGCATGTTGTTGATAATGATGTTGCATATGACATATTTCCAATCTTAAAAGACCTCAACATCGACAATAAAGGTAAGCAGGTGATAGAAGCAGACGAAGAAGAAAAGAAGGATCCTACTCCCCACTTTGCAAAGAACCATCCCAAGAAGCTAATCATTGGCAACCCTTTCCAAAGAGTGAAGACATGAACTGCATACAATAAAGAACAAGCAGAAAATACCTTCATCTCACAACTAGAGCCAAATAACATCATAGAAGCCCTTGGTGATGATGAGTGGATCCTTGCCATGCAAGAAGAGTTGGAGCAATTCGAGAAGAATTGTGTGTGGACTCTAGTGTCAAGACCAAGTGATAGAAAGATCATTGGCACCAAGTGGGTCTACCGCAACAAGCTAGATGAGCAAGGAAAAATGGTAAGCAACAAAGAAAGGTTAGTAGCATAAGGTTACAACCAACAAGAAGGTATTGACTTTGATGAAACTTATGCTCCTGTTGCTAGACTTGAATATATTAGAAAGCTACTTGCCTTTGCTAGTTACAAAAATTTATTGTTATATCAAATGGATGTTAAAAGTGTGTTTTTTAATGGTACAATTCAGGAGGAAGTATTTGTTTCTCAACCTCCGGGCTTTGAAAATGACAAGCTACCCAATCATGTTTATTCGTTGCAAAAAGCTCTCTATGGACTCAAACAAGCACCTCGAGCCTAGTATGAGAAATTAAAGAACTTTTTGTTAAATAATGGGTATGTCATGGGCAAAGTTGATTCTACCTTGTTTCTAAAGCACACTTCTAACAATTTTCTTATTATTCAAATTTATGTTGATGATATCATTTTTGGCGGGACTGATCTTGATCTTCACAAGGAGTTTAGTTCTCTAATGTAGAGTGAGTTCGAGATGAGCATGATGGGTGAGTTCACCATGAGACTATGAGAGTATGAGTCATTTGGAATTAGAAATTCTAATACAAGGATACAAACAAACATATATGACTCACCTATATATTTTAAAATTAAATCAATGCAATGAGCCGCACAAGGAGTCCAATAGATTGGATACTTATCCATCAAAGACTTTCCAGCCTTTTTGAAATTGGGTCCATTATCAGTTACAATTTGAACCACATTTTGCACACCAACTTCTTTGATATATATGGTCATCAATTATCTACCATCTCTTAATTGCGTTAAGCATCATCTTTATGTAAAGAGAACAAACAAGGGTTATCATCCAATGTGAAGCGTTGTGTATAACCCTAAATAAATATGCTATATGGTTGTATTACATCTTTTATTATACCTTGAGAAAATTGAGGATACCACTAAAATCCAACTGACCACTGCTAAGTTAAAATCAGTGTCATACAAGATCTAGGAAAAGATGGACTCCTAAGATCTTCTCCGCCCCCAGTCAGTACGGGTCCGCCACAGCGACACATAAGGTCAAGCTGCTATAGCCTGGTCCATCCTTGGTATAGGTCATGACACTAGTGAAAAGAGGTGGGTACACATACCCTACCATTCGAGGTACAACCACAGTTGTCCTCCAATATCATCACATATATAATCACTGAGACACGACTGCAGCCATTCTCAAACTGAGGGCTATGTATGACTGCATTCATCCTCCCTAAACACTTGAATCCAGGATGACAAGCACCCCACACACTCATCAGTATGCACTCCATGTTTCCCTTAGGAATACTCATTTCACCATTTGGCAAGTTCTGACACTCAGATGGATCTATGGCACAGGGCACTACACGATTAGAGTTTCACCTGATTAGTTATGCCAATTGGGTGAATTAAGGCTGCATCAAATGAGTGGACATACAAACCCTAATTCACTTCTAACAAGCATATAAATATCACAACTTCAAAACATATAAAATGTGTGAAACATAATTTCTCATCTCATCATCACATGGTACTATTCACTTGCCATTCATGAGACCACACTAGACATCATACTATCACAAGATATAAATCCTTTTTACAATATCATAGGGTATCAACCCTTATTAACACAAGATGATTACACCTCATTCAGGGCTCAACCATGCCCAAAGGTCAGTAAGACTATCATATTATTCCTTGCAAGATCATCATTATCTTTCCATGCCTTATAATAAGGCTCAACAACATCACTTACATATAATACACCAGATCAGCACAATATTGCATTAATGAGCTAGGAAATAATCATAAACAATCATAGCAGGGTTATATTAACATTAAGAACATTCCTTTATTACATCAACATGCAAGGAATCTATATATGATTAACACTCATCATATTCATAATGCACATGTTTAGCATAAGAAAGTATCAACCATGTGGCTATGATAACCACCAATGAACACATTAAGGTTATGATCATGTTAAGGAGGTTATTGTACCATCATTCCATCATATAAGAATGGCTTTCAAATCAAGCAAACAAAAGAAGGAAACTTCATCAACCAAGGCAAGTACACACATGAACTACTCAAACGCTTTGGGATGGAGAACATGAAGTCGATGGATACTCCCATGTCCAACACCACCAAACTTGATAGAGATGAAGAAGATGAGAAGGTAGATGAGAAGCTATATAGAGGTATGATTGGAAGTTTACTTTATTTAACTGCCTCTAGACCTGATATTATGTTTAGTGTTGGCTTGTGTGCTCGCTTTCAATCTAGCCCTAGGAAATCACATCTTATTGTCGTTAAGAGGATTTTGAGGTACTTAGCCAAAACTCAAAATTTTGGACTATGGTATCCTAAGTCAAGGGACTTTACTCTTGTGGCATATAGTGATGCAGATTACACAGGTTGTTTGCTTGATAGAAAGTGCACAAGTGGCACTTGCTTCCTTCTAGGACCATACTTGGTGTCTTGGTTTTCCAAGAAACAAAGCACTGTGGCATTATCAACTACCGAGGCTGAATACATTGCAGTCGGGAGTTGTTGTGGCCAGGTCCTATAGATGAAGCAAATGCTCCAAGACTTTAACATATATTTGGATGCTTCTCCTATCTATTGTGATAATGCTAGTGCAATCAATCTCTCTTATAATCCTATATTACATAGTAGATCTAAACATATAAAGGTTTGCCATCACTTTCTTCGTGATCACATTTCCAAGAAGGATATTTATATCACGCATGTGGACACAGAAAATCAGTCGGCGAACATTTTCACTAAACCACTAGCTAGAGATCGATTTAATTTTATTCGATCTTAACTGCTCATCATTGCTTTGGATGATATTGCTATGTGATCTGGCTAGTTGTCTCTATCCTATATGTTTGCTCATGTCATTTCTCACCTTGCCTACCTATATATGCTTAAAATGTGCCTAACTTGCTTGTTAACATGCTTAGTTTTTGCTTTTTTTGGGTTTTTATCGAATTTCATATTTTATCGCAAAATAGTACCCAATGATGAGCTACATGTGCCTAAGTATGTTAATTATACATAATAGAATTGAAAAATGAATTTAATTGGCATGAATATGGCTAGAAATTAAGAATGACTGTTTTAGGTCAGGTTGACCTTCAGCCGAGTTTCCCCCAGGATAAACTCGACCGATCAGGAGCCGAGAGTTGTTCTTCATAGAACCATTTGGTCGAGTTTCACACTCACAGAAATCGTCCGATCAACAGACTGAGCCAACTTTAAGTTACGATTGGCCGACTATTTTCCCTATCAACTAGAAAATAGTCGAGCGATTCATCATCCTCAAGCCCTGAGCTCTCAACCCTAGCCCTAAACCTCTCATTCCCAGCCGTTTCCCGACCTAGGTAGCTTAACCTAGACCTTCCTGGACGATCCTTGGTGGTTCATGTTTGGCTTTTATAGTTTGTTTTGCTTGTTTGCACATTTTCTTCATCTATTTAGCCTCCATGGCCTCCCAAAGAAGGAAACAACATGCTCCAAGCAATGCACATGCTTCTTCGTCCTCTAATTGCTTGATTCCCTTTGACGATACATCGTTTATATCGATAGAGGATGTAAATCGGTACAAGGAACTTCTTCCTCGAAGCCCTTTTTCTTTTCGTGCCTTAATCAAGCCCTCTCTTAGACGTCAAGCGATTATTGACCAAGTAGCTAAGTTGCCAGTCGTCCACCATCTATCTGCCCTTGCCATAAAATGTGATTGCTTTAATAACTCTATGTCGAGTACTAAAGCAGTTCACGAGTTCTATGCGAATTTGCATTGGAACTATGACTTGCTTATCCCCCCGTCGAATACTCAAGTGATCCTCACATCGATGATCGTGGGTTGCCATTTCCAAATATTCGAGGACACCTTAAATGTCTTTCTTTCCGGAGATGAGGAAAATGACATGTGGTGCAAGGATTATAGAGAGTATTTCGATTTTCTGGACCTGGAAGGTTTCTACAAGCAAAATGAATTGACCTTACCTGATATTCATCATTACTTGAAAAAACCTGACGTTCCTTATAAGAAGAGATCCACCCTACCTTCCTCATCCCTTGACCTTAGGAAGTGCATATTGGCTTTAGTGGTCAACTATAATGTCCATCCAAAGATAAACCAAATAGACATTACAGAGAACAATTCTGTCATTATGTATTGCCTGTTAGAGAACATCGATGTCAAGTGGGCTAAATATATACTACATCATATGACCTGCTTTGACACTAGTAAGAACACAAAAGGCACCCACACTCCCTACCCTGCTTTGATTTTTGGCTATTTCAAGTTCGCCACTAACAAATCCCTCTTTTCTAACTTCCACTACCCGATTGCCAGAAAGGGTGTTTGCATCAGTGAGACCACACTTCAAAAGTCTGTGCATGTGTTATCCTCCACTCCTTGTGCTTCTCCCTCAGCTTCTGAAGTCCCAACCTCCTCCACCCGAGCTCCACCACCGCAACCTCCTCCCAGACCTAGTTGTGCTTCGTTTCGTGTATCAAATGAAACCATTTTGGGATATATGATGCACCAACAAGCACACAACCAATAGGTTCTGGACCATCTGCATCAGGATCTGTGTTCCATCATGTCAACCATGAACCTATCTTATGCTCACCCTTATCCCACCTACCAGCCCTACTCGGTAGTGATTATGCTTCCTATGCATATAATCATTACCACCCCATTCCCGAGCCTTCCGATGCTGCTCCTCCACCTCCGCCACCTTTCACTGCTGGTAGCTCTGCTCCCATCTATCTACCGTTGCATGCTGGCCCCTTGGCTACTCTACTTGCCAGCCTTAGAGACTCTGCTCCGTCCTTCCCACAGGCCAATGAGCTTCACACTCTTGGTATGTCATGGGCTGAGCAAAATACTCAATGGCCCGGTCGCTCTTTTAGACCTCCTGCTGATGAGGAGATGTTGGACCATGCTGACGATGCTGAGGTTGATGATGTTGATGATGATAGTGATGACGAGGATGCTTCATATGATGGTGATGGTGATGGTGCTGACTCCGATGATGATGGCACTGCTGCTCCACCTTCTGATGGAGATGAGGACTACACGTCTGGAGATGATGATGATACCGTAGATATAGATAGCTTAGATGTTTAGGTTGTTTCTTAGTTTGTAGTCTAGCATGCTTATCATATACATATTTCTAGACTATTTTGTATAAGAAACATCTTGGTACATATATCTGAGTTGTACTATTTTTTATCTTTGTTTTCATCGTCTTATGCTTGTAGTTGCTCTCATGTGAATATCTCTGAGTTGTTATATATCTGATGTGCACTCTGGCTTTTTACTATGATATTTTGTATGTTTTGGTGCCATCTTCTGCCATTTTTTTTCTTACAACTTAGATTGTATGTTATCTTCTGTCTTTGTGTGATATATGCTATGTGATTGTTTATTCTTTCTGCATATGTGGTTGATTATGTTTTGGAGAAGACCTGAGTTTATGCTATTCTACCCCCCTTTCTTTTTTATAATGTCAAAAGGGGGAGAGATATTTCAAGTCTTGAAACTCAATTATATTGGTATTCATTGTTATACTACTGCTTTTAGCTTGTGAGATCTTTTTCTTATACATTCACTGTTCATCATGTGAACTTGCAAAGGACTACATACTACATGTAGATTGTTATTGCTATGTGTAGATAGACTAACCATGCAGGTTAGAGGAAGCATAGATTAAGGGGGAGCAATTCACATTGTTCGTATCATGAATCCCCCAAATTCACAAGGCAAAGGTATAACTTCTACATCCTTTCTCAATATGTTTGAGGAATGGTTTGTCATTGTCAAAAAGGGGGAGAATGTTGACCTTGAGGTTATACATTGTCCATGTTTTGATAATGACTTAACCATTCCACTCATATGTATCTAATATGTATACTAAATATTGATTTCAGGTATTAGGTACATGAAAAGGATCCAAAATTAAAAACCCTAGAATGGCTCAAGTTCAAGTCAAAGAGCTACAAGTGTGTATTTGTGGAAATCCATGTAAATGACCTTAGAACATTTCTGTAATCACTTGTAATGATGAATTGACTTGTAACTTAGATGAGAAAAATGATTGGGACATAAAACGCCAAAGTTAAATCACTTTAGATGCATTTTCCAAAGATTGACAACAGGCTGTCGATCGGACAAGTTTTCCCTAGGACAAACTCGGCCGATCCATCTTGGTCAGTTTTTTGGAGATAGCATCAGTCGAGTTGTGTTTTCACAGAACTCGATCGATCAAGTTCCTGACCAAAATGATCTTCAGTGATCAGTCAAGTTTCCCCAGGACAAACTCGACCGACAGTTTGAATATCGATTTTGTCTTTTACTTGATCGGTCGAGTTAACTTTATTGAAACTCGATTGATTGCACTGTACGAAATTTTGCAGAAAAAGTGATGTGACCGTTGGTGTGTGTTTTGAGCGAAAATAGAGTCGTTGCTTTGAGCAAAAAATAGCTATTTTTGCATCTAAGTGGCCCACAACTTAAAGGGGCACCCTCAACATGTTGTGTGTACCTAGAGACATTGATTTGAAAGAACAGATTCTTGAGGAAGTGCATGCATCGATGTACCCTATGCATCCAGGCAACACTAAGATGTACAAGAATCTTAAGGAGTTGTACTGGTAGTCAGGTATGAAGAAGGATGTAGCTGAGTACATTGCTAGGTGTAGTGTGTGCCAGTAGGTTAAGGATGAGCATCGGAAACCTACAAGTACCTTGCAATCCCTCCCTATACCAGAGTGGAAGTGGGAACATATCACAATAGATTTTATGGTAGGGTTGCCCAGGACATCTAGAGGTTGTGACTAGATATGGGTGATTGTGGATAGACTGACTAAGTCTGCTCACTTTCTTCCTGTTATGTCAACCTTTGATGTCCCAAAGTTGGCTAAGATATATGTGGATGAGATAGTCAGGTTGCATGGTATCTCAGTTTCAATAATATCAAATAGAGATCCTAAATTCACATCCAGGTTTTGGAATCAGTTGCATCATGCTTTAGGCACAAAGTTGAGATTCAGTATAACTTTTCACCCACATACGGATGGTTAGTCAGAGAGGACCATTCAGACTCTTGAGGACATGCTGAGAGCATGTGTCCTACATTTCAGAGGAAGTTGGGAAGAACACTTGAGCCTTATAGAGTTTGCATACAACAATAGTCACCATTCCAGTCTTGGTATGGCTCCGTATGAAGCTCTATATGGCAGAAAGTGTAGATCACCCGTATGTTGGTACGAGGTGGGTGAAAAAGAGATTCTTGGACCAGAGATAGTGGATTTGACTACAGAAAAGATTACAGTGAACAGAAACAACTAAAAGCTGCATAGGACAGGCAGGAGAGTTACGCTAAGAAGAAGCGTAGACCTCTTGAGTTTGAGGTTGGTGATGAAGTATATCTGAAAGTTTCACCATGGAAAGGAGTGTCAAGGTTTGGCAAGAGAGGCAAACTGACTCCTCGATTTATGGGCCCATATCCTATCATTGAGAGGATTGGACCTATAGCCTACAGGTTGGATTTGCCATCTAAGTTAGCTAATTTACATGATGTGTTTCAAGTATCGATGCTAAAGAAGTGTTACCCTGGTACAGAGAAGATAGTGGACCTAGAACCTACACAACTCAGAAAATATGTGTCCTATGTTGAAGGACCAGTACAAATAGTTGATCGGAGGATTAAGAAGCTCAAGAATTGAGAGATATCGTTAGTGAAAGTTCTTTGGAGAAACCCCAACCTAGAGGAAGCCACATGGGAGCTTGAGTCAGAGATGCATAACAAATTTGCTTTTCTCTTTTAGGAATTTCATGATGAAATTCTTATAAGGGAGTGAGATTGTTATGACCCACTCCGAGTTTAACTAGTAAGTACAGTGATTAGTGCATCACCATGTTGATTAAGTTAAGATAAGTGTTCATGATGCGATTAAAGTTTTGATCAAGTTGAAACAAGCTAATTAGTATGTTTACATGTTTTGAGGTTGTAGTGGATCTTGTGCTTGAAAGTTTGCAAAAGAAATCACTTGAATCGGACCTCCGAGGCAAAAGATATGACATTTTAAAGTTTCTTGGACTTAGACTGAAATGTACCCATTAGTAATTAACCCCTTTCCCTTATCCCTTACCTCCCAATCGGTGCAAAGCACCGCTTGAGAGACGCACAGTAGCAGGATGATTGGCCAGCAGAGGAGAGGTGCGGGTGATTTAGGGCTAGAGAGAGAGAGCCATCAACCGACGTCTTCCTTCTTCTTCTTCTTCCTCTCTTCCTCGCCCAATTGCAGTGCCCCGACCTGCTTGAGCATGCGCCATCCAGCAGCAGCGCTGGCCAAGGGTCGTTCTGCGTGAGAAGCACCTCGAAACAGCGCCCTTGAGTTCGTCTGTGAGTCCATGGCTTGAATCCACGGCCTCCTAGCCGCGAGCAACACCCATCCAAGCTTCCCCTCTCCTTCATGTGTGCGTGTGGGAGCTGTTGTGTGAAGCAGGTTCAAATCCAGGGTAGTTTCAAGGTTGAAGACGACCCTGTGGATGGCCAGAAGTGAGCTTTGGGCGGATTTCCAGTTGATTTTGGCCATCTTGATCCTCTGTGAGTAGAATCTCACCCACTTAGCAAGTATTAATTCTAATAAATGGATGATTTCAGTTAGATCTGTGTTTTTTACAAGTAACAACGATTACCCAAGTGTCGGGCAGTCTTGGCATCATCTGACTTCTCGTTGCATGTTTTTTTTCTTCACATTTGCATGACCCTAGTTATTTTAACTGATTTGTATGATTTGGATTATTGGAACTATATGGTTGAATAAATCCTAAATTTCTCAGTATAGAGGTTGAAGACAGTAGCACACGACCCAGATTTGCAATAGTTGTACGTTTGGGTATAAACCCAGGCTGTACGATTCTAGTAATTAACTAGTTGCACGTTTTCAAAGAAAATGACGATGACATGCAATGTTTCAATGGAAACCTGGTTGCACACTCTAAGTTATAGTTAATATGTGTGGTTAGTATTAACATGGATTGGCACGTTTCTCAAGGACATCATTAGAAATTCTTAATTATTATTAATAAATCTTGCCATGTTAAGCAATTAACTCTTAATTAAGTTATGAGATGCACAACCCAGGATTAGGGTTGATGTGCACATTTTTCAAGAAAGTACAAATACTTTACAGGTGCAAATGATGATTACTCGTATGTAATGTAATTAACTCTTATCAGTGTATTAAGAAGTTCAATTGCATGATTCTAGTGCATAAAGTGCCAAGTTGACATGTATTCTATTTATTTAAGAATTTTAATATGCATGTATGTATAGTATGATGATTACTCAGAATATTGCAATGTTTTGAATATATTGCTCTGCCAAGTTTAGAATGATATACATATTGTATTATAAACTTCAAATAAATAGACGCGGTACCATAGAGATACCAGAGTCAAGTATAAGTAAGGAAAAGATACAATATAGTAAGAGCTTTCCAAGAATATTAAAATAATAGACTTAGGGGCCCTGAACACTGTAGATTTCCTATGAGGGGTCTGTGTCGTAGGGATGAAATTACATAACCTTGGCAGTGTCCAGTATACGGGGGTCGGAATGTACTAATAGGTGGTACGGGGGACGAAGCCCTAGTGGAAGTCTCCTTAAAAATATAGTATGTAGTGTCCAACATCAACCAAAGATCCTGGTAGCACTAGAGTACAGAAAAGCCAATAGGTGGCTTGTCACTCTGCCTATGTGCTCAGGTTAGAGGAGGAGTTCAATTTTTACGTCCCACATGTGTGACAAGGCCAAAGATCCATTTTCCTATTGCAGACCAGTGAAGTTGTCAGGTTTAGCATCCCGGGTGTGTCAGCTAAGTCTTTTACGGTGAGATTGTATTTTGTTACAATTCTTCATATGTAGAGTACACTACATATGATCAGGACATAAGCTAAAATATGATAATATAAGTTTTAAAGAGTTTCTTATAAGTAAGAAAGGCTAAGAAAGATTTGAGTATAGTTTCACAATAGTTGTTCTTTAAATATAATTTTGGCATTCTATGTTATTTAACTGTATTGTTTCAGATCTACTCAGTATAGTAATTCCTATATTTTATTTCAATTTAATAAACATAAAATGAGTTATCTGCGATGGTTGGGTGAAATTCTATTCACTGAGCCAGTAGCTCACCAACCTACTGAATTTTTTTCAGGTTAACATCAGCACGAGGAAGCTGAAGGATCTTATCACCCAGGCTCTTAGAAGGTAGTTCATAGTTAGCATAGAGGTCTCTTACTCCTTTCCCCTCGATCCTTGGGGTATGTGGTGTGATAGATAGAGAATGTAATGTAATATGTAGTTTAGTTTTGAGTTATCTGTTGTGCTTTATATTCTGAATGAAAATTGTAATATGTTGTGTAAATCTACTTTACCTTTCTAGTAATGTAAATAGTAGTTGCTTTCACAGTTTAGTAAGATTTCAGTTTATTCCAAGTTATGAGATTTTCCTTTAGGTTAATTTTAAGTGATTAAGAAAAGAAAAAGTTAAGGGTGGTTTACCAAGGTTGACTCTCCGGTCTTCGAGGTCATTAGGGATGGCTCAGGGATCGGGGCGTCACAGAGGCGGAGAAAACAAACGGCTCGAGACAACACGCTATACATGTTGGATCACAAGTGTACGTGGCCATGGTGGCATCTCAATAGGATGGGCATAGTTATAAGGCGGCCAACATGAATCTTAATGGAGATAAAGCGGGGTTATTTTTGGAGAAGTTGTTTGAACACAAGCTCCCTTGGGCAACTGTGATGCTAGGAGAAGCAGAAGGAGTACCTGAGATCACCATTGAACCTGAAGCTAAGGAAGAGCTTGTTCGACCCTAGAGATATGACGTGGTGGTGCATCTATTGGGTACAAAAGTCGGCTACATGACCTTAAGAGATTGTTTAGAGTTGCTATGGCAGATCAAGGGTTGGTTCAACATGTTCGAGCTTGAGCTTGGGCACTTTGTAGTGTAGTTTTGTTGTCAACATGACTCTGATACAACACTTACAGGTGGGCCTTGGAAATTGTTCGGATGTAACGTCATTGTTTGGGAGTGGTTCCCGACTTCAAACCTATAGAGGATTTTCCTACATGCATGATCACGTGGGCGTGTATAATGAACCTCCCACTGCATCTTTACATCCCCATGATGTTTTCTTATATAGGCAAGGCCCTGGGAGGCTTGGTTAAGGTGGATAGTCACACTGAGATGAGGTCCCATAGCCAGTTTGCCAGACTGGCAGTGGAGATCGATACGACAAGAGATCTTATTAGCCATATTCTGATTAATGGCGAGGAATATGAGGTTGTGTATGAAGGGTTACCGTGGGCTTGTGTAAAATGCAGTTGAGAGGGACACACGTCTAAAAACTGTATAGAAAAGCCTACTACTGAGACAAGCATGCCTACTACAGCTACGACAGAGGAAGTTTCGTTGAGGTCTGAGAAGAATACAACTGGAAGTCGGTCTGAGGAGTGGTAGTTTCAGAAGTATAAGGGAGGGGGAAGGCGTTACAAACAAAGTCACATGAGTAACTTTATTGGGAGATACAACCATTTTCATGGCTTGGATGAAGAATAAGAGGAGGCACCGACATTGAATGAAAACAACCAGGACATTCCCACTACTCAGACTAGATCTACGAAGATTTAGAGGAAAAAGAAGAACCATGCCAAGGCAAGGGAGGTCTCAGAAGAGGGGGAACAAAAGACATGAGAGGAGGAAGTAGAAAGGCCACCATTTGGGAATATCATGAACATTAGTCCGGGCAGTAGGCAGGGTGCTACCATTACCAAGAATGCTATACAAGCCCACAGAGGAAGACACACCGTGGTTAACCCAGAGATAGATGAAGTGATAGAAATTGAGGATATGGTTGAGGACATAGCTACTGAAGGGGTCATGCACTGTTCAAGCAGAAATGATGAGTTAGAAGAGCTGATAGTGATGACTAGATTGGAGAGAGACAAAGTTGGTAAGGGAGTCAAAGACAAAGGCAAAGCTTTATTGTTGAGGAAGACTGGGTCCAGCAATAGCCTGATGACTAAAAGGAGGGGGAGAACAAGGCCTCTTGATTTAGCTATGGCACTTCAGAGAGGTCTGTGAGTGGAATCTATGAAAGTGTTCATTGTGGAGCTTACCATAGTGGCTACTGAAGGCAGGCAAAAGGGGGAGCAATCTGGGGATTTGTTGGAAGTGAGAGCAGTAGCTGAAGTCACAAGGGAGTCATTTAAGGAGAACATTGTACCAGAACTAACCACCATTTAATTAGACCAAACCTTTACTTGACTTCTCTGTTAGATGAGGATCATGTGCTGGAATGTGAGGGGAATATGAAGCAAGGTGAGATGCAACACACTTATGAGTTTTATGAGGGATCAGAGACCAGATGTAGTGGCCATCCTAGAACCTAGAATAAGTGCAACGCCTGCATTGTGTACCATCAAGAAGTTGGGATTCAATAGCTCACATCATGTGGAGGCACGCAGTTTTGCTGGAGGAATCTGGGTATACTGGAAGCATGAAGAATAAAGAGTCCAGGTGTTATCGTGCCATCATCAATTCATCACATGTCGTGTTAATGATTCAATTGTAGTGTCATTTTTATATGCTAATCCCCATATCACGGTCAGGCGGCTACTCTGGAAACATATTATAGAGACTAGCACAAAAGTTCATGATCCATCAGTGGTATTAGGATATTTTAATACGCCATTGATGCCATATGAGAAGATGGGTAGTATTCATTATAACTTCAGTGAGGCAAGGATGTTTAATGACACTCTGATGGAGGTAGGGCTCACTGATTTGGGTTTCTCCAGTGTCAGATTTTCATACAAACATGGTGGTCTCTAGGAACGGCTAGATAGAGTGGTTGCAAATGAGGCATTCATTCGTAACTTCCCTAACGTTGTAGTTGAGCACCTACCCATGATTTCATCAGACCACTGTCCCTTATTCCTGGGACTTGTGAAAGGAGAGAGAAGGAGTCCACATTTCCAAACCAAGGCATCTTGGAACATGGAGGAGGGGTTCAAACATATGTTGGAGAATACTTGGAAGTCACCTATAGGATTCTATGAGGCGCTCCATGATTCTAAACAACACATCATGAAGTGGAGCCACACTAGTAGGGTAGACAAATCCAAGAACAAGAATAGAGTGCTCCGGAATATCTTGTTACTACAAAAGATGCTGGCAAAAAGGTATAACTTAATCACTGATAACCTCTGTACGCATACGTAGGTGGAGCTCCAATAGTTGATGAATGATGAAGAAGAAGATTGGAAGAAGAAAGCTCATGTGAATTGGCTTCAAAACGGCAACAACAACACACAGTTCTACCAAAACTGGGTGAATCAACGACAACCGCAGAACACGATCAAAGCACTCAAGGACTCATCAGGTGTTTGGGTGACTGAAGAGTCTGCCCTTATGAACCTGGTGGCCTCTGTAACGACCTCAAATCTAGGTATCACCTCTAAATTCTTTTTCCTAAAATGTTAAATCTTAACTTTTTTTAAACTGTTTTGTATAGTATTTTTGACCTTGATAATAACCTTGGGGTAGTTTTGACTTTGTATCATCACCCATTCACATAATCATACATGAGTGTGGCATTGAGGAACTTTGGGAATTTAATTTACATATTGTGGGATAGTCATACATAATTATGGGTGTGAGGCTAGATCTGATGTTATATCCCCATTTACCCTAGAGAGATATTTAATGAGGAGAAAATACCCAATAGTCATTTTATTAATCTAAATAATAAATTATCCTTTTATTAGGCTAATTAAAACACATTTATTAGTGTTAACGCCTAACATATTTGATATGGACTTTTGGGGGGTCAGAATTATGTCAATTGTTGGTTTAATTACTAAGCTAAAAAATTGGGGAGTTGTAAGGAGATTCCATGCATAAACTAATTGCCTTGAAAGAAATTAAATAAAGTTATATTTTATTTAAATGTCAATGTTTCACACTAATTTAACCTAGAATTGGCCACCTATTGATATTTTGAATAAAGAAAATACATCAAAAACAGACACATGGCTTCATCTTCCCTCCCCATGAATAGTGAATGGGTGTTACATGTCCTCTTCCAATGACTGCCTCCAGTCCAAGCCTTCATTGCCTGTGTTATCACTGGAAAACATTCCAAGAGAACAAAGGGGACACGAGAAACCTTAAAACGAGGCCTTAGGTGTCGTATTTGCCAAACGCCTAATATCCCTCGTACTGGCTTCCATCATTTCACCCAAGGTTCTCCATCACCGCACTTCCTTTGATCCCTCCACCACAACACTGTCCACTTGAGGAGCACGGTCCTTCCTCTAGCTCTTCTCTAGCCAATTTTCCTGGGTGAAGTTGCATTCTTGTGCCAAAGCAACTGTTGTCTCTGGCGAGGAAGCAAGAAAGGGAGCCTCTGTGCTTGCCCTCAGATCGATTATAGGTAATGGAACCTTCTTTGGTCCCTAGGAATTCATTTACCGCTCTCAAATCTCTATGTGATGGCCCCAACTCTTGTATAGACGAAGTACTATGTTTCTTTTTTTTGAACCTCACCGACAAGTTGTTTGCAGGGTGGTCTGGACCCTCAATTACCAATTTTTGATCTTAGTAGTGCCCCGAAAGAGTTTTGAATTTATCATTGCTTGCAGTCTGAACTCTTCCGCCCAAGTTTTGATTTCCTATAATTTCTTGTTCGGCTTTCATCACCTCACCGCCAGCCGCCGGCGGATCTAGGTGATGGGCCAACAACATGTTTGCGATGGCCGATCACTCCTAGTGTTGTGAGAAGTGTCTGAAGCGCTTGAACGATCCAGACAGAATATGCACACTAGATTACTCTGAATCCGCTCTCACTTATGATTGTCGCCTGAGGAAGCTAGGACCCTAATTCTGGAATTACAATCATGTGTCCATGTGGAAGTTTGTTGCTTTAACTAATTACTGGGGTGTTTATGCATATGATTGAGTACCGTGACAGAAGTCTGTTGAGAGGTCGTCTTTGTGCCATGAGGATTTCGTTCTGCTTCTTGTACCAATTCACGGTCAGGCATCATGGAATTGAGCATCGGTTCTTGATTGATTTGTTACCCAAACTCTCACAGGGACATAGTAGTGAACAAGGGTGCATTGGGGTTTCTCTACAATTTGGTGACTACTAGTGTTATCCAAACTAAGATTCCCATTGTGTTTTCTCTTGGGGTAACACATTAACCAGATCAACGTGCCATCCCTCTTTGGCTTCTGTCCAACTGTGGAAGTTTCTGACTTGCATTCTATGTTCATCTCTGTCATTAAGCAGACCCTTTGGGGCTGCTCTACAGGAAGCATGAGAGGGCCAAATTGTTTTTTTTCTATTTTGGATGGCAACATTACTCGTGGTGCGATTGTAGACCAGGATTCATTCGCTAGAGCACGATCCTGGAGATTTCACCAACGGGAGCACGAGAGAAGGGTTAATTGCCTTCTTGATTAAACCGCAATGCTCGATTTTGGAGAACCCAATGAACGATTATCGTTGTTGTTTTGGCTTTTTAATTAGATTTCCAATAGCTTGGGCAACGTTAAATCAACAGTAGAATAGAGTTATTTGTGTGTGGGTTCTACTTTTGTTTCAGAAGTAATTCTGGGTGCTTCATACAGGAATAACGAGTTTTAAAGAGGAGTGAATTATTGGATTAGATAATGTTGGGTTTTAGGGGAGGCAGAGAAGGCAGCAGAAACAAAAATTTTCTCCCCCAAACCCGGAATAAGGAAATGCGTCAACATCTATATAATAGGAAAGGGATGGTTTTTGGAATCATACCTTGTCCTGATGCTTGCTCGGTGACAATACCTCGCACCTTGCGCGGTCTTCACCTCCGATCTTGGATGGTGTCTTTGCAGCTCCTGGTCGCACCGGGACTGGCGACTCCTCCTCTCACCGGGACTGTCGGGATTGACAGTTGTCCTCCTGAGCGGCAGAAACCTCCCGCCTCTGAAGTAGTCCACACGGACCACCTGGAACTCCACACTCCTTGTCCCACAAGGAGTTGGAAGGAGTCACACCCTCCTGTTGACGTACTAGTCGCCAACACACTCTCATGCTGCCAGTTGCAACTGCAGTTGTCTTTCCCTTGCTGCACCTCCCTTTGCGGGTAGCACTTGCTCGAGCTCTCTCTCGGTTACCAAAACCAGAGAGAAGGACAACTTTGCAGAGAAACTGGTTGCACTGAGTTGTACTTTTAGAAGCCCCCAATACCCCTATATATAGGAGGGTCATGGGACAGGGTTCTCCATCCCAGGCAATGCGGGACTAAAAGCAGGAGTAGAAGGGTTCGAGATTTTTCACAAAAGCAACCAACTCGCAACCTGAACCGATCGTTTCACAAGTGAAACGGTCGGTTGGGGACATGAATCGGTCGGTTGACATCTCAACCGATCGGTTGGGACACCTCAACCGGCCGGTTCACAAGTGAACCAGTCGGTTGGTGGTCCAGGTCGGTTCTCGGTTGACTTTCCTTCTTTTGTTTCTAATTGGTATCGAATACCAATCCTTGTTCCAATCAAATTGGGCAAGTGAAACGCAAGGAAAATTATCACCAATCTTACTTTCCCAACTTGCTTGGTTGCACCAGTTGAATCGATCATTTCAAGACTTGAAGCAATCAGTTCACCCTGATCTTGAGCCGATCGACTCAACACTTGAGCTGACCGGTTCACCAAGCTCATCCGATCGGTTCATCACATGAGCCGATCGGTTGGGAGTGCAGATTGTGCAGAATCAGTCAATTGTGATTTCAATCAATCCGATACTCTAATCAATCTTGTCCAACACCTTGAACACTATGATTTTGAGCTATCAATCAATTGAGTGTTTAATTGAACTACTAAACTCCTTTAGTAATCAATCTAAACATTGTTTGTGGACAAAACTCCTCTTCCAGGTTAAATCCTATGTGTGTGACCCTGCATGTCCATTTCACGTTGGCAGTGAAAGTCCATAACACTTATGAATTCATAAGCAAAGAGCGGTGCCTAGTCACACATCAGTGCTACCCAAGTGAAAGTAGAAAGTTGGAGAACAACTTTCAATCCTACAATCTGTGAATGGTGTTACAGTGAATGTATAATTCCTTTGTCACTGATATCCCGAATGAATTCGAGGCATGGAACAATCATCTTGTCAACGTTCATTCACTTTCTTGATCTCTGAGTAGATTGAACGAGATATGTATGACATCAATATCACATACTGATTCACACATGAGTGCGCACGCCTATCTCAATCCTACCCATCAAGTGGCCTTGGATATCAAACTCCCTTAGGAGGGACAAATCCCATATCTATCACTTACCCTCAAAAGCCCCATGTGCCAAAGCCACCCAATCATCACCTTTATAACAATCCATGTTTCAGGATTGCATTTGATGATGTCAAAGTGTGCCCAACGACATGGGTTGAGTGTAGTGATTTCAGGTCAAAGAATCACACTCACCACCATCATTGTGAGTACTGACTGTGACTACCATGTCATGGTTCCATGTGTCAAACTCACGGTGGGTCTGTCTGGTACACTTGTTCTCTAACAAGTACCTATGTGTTTGGTTTGATATCTCTATATCATGACTAATGAGATTCTGTCATCAACCAACACCACAATCTAGCCTTGTGTGTCATTGTTTTCTATCTACCTTCCACAATGACATCCGACTAGGGACATAATGAGAATGTACAAACTCTTAGCATCCGTATGATCTCATCGTTCAGGTCCTCAACCTGAAGGCATACGTCATTGAGTCTATCACTATCTCATATGACTGAAGCAGAAAGAATTGGAAGCTTGCCTTTGATGTTTATCAAATCAATCTTAATGTATCCCACCAATCATCCCATGATTGGCTCTCAGGGCATACATACCAACAGACTCCCACTTGCACTGCGAGCCAATCACTTGTGAATCATATTCATAGTGATCTTCAAACATGTCCCACATGTTACTGTGCTCTAGTGCCAAGATAGTGAGTAATGACAACACCTTGTCAAAGTCAATATTAATTGCATGTCTCTCATCTCTTCACTGTACGTTACACGTATGAGATGGAGGTGCCGTAATATGCAATCTAGTATTCCTTTGCTAACCTTTAGCCACATTGCATGATCAAGGATTCCATACTTGTCATCAATGACCCGAATATCTATAAGTTCATCTCATGAACTTCCAGATCCATATAGTATCCACTGTTGTTCTCTAACACATAGATACTCGGCATTTCCTTTAGAATGGTTTTATTGGAACACTTCCAATTATCAACAAACTTTCACTTTTATATATCCTATATATATGTTTTGCGATCAATTTTCTGTCCTTTCGGAAGTTCGCATCAATGTAACTCTTTACATTGAACTCTTCCTTATCTCCATAGAACCAACACTTCTCAAGTACTTATCAAGTTCTCATGGTATTCCAGTAACCCTTACTGGAAGTAGACAGACATCCACTCGTCATGTCTCACATACGAGCTATTAGGATGAGCACATCATATTGCCATGTCCTACATACAAGATGATGAATGCATTTTGTTCTTGCCATGTCGATACATGCAAGATAATGGGATGATTTCATACATGATAGATCCATATCTATTCTTAGTGTTCTCATTATTCATAAGAATTGGACACTTGGCCTTGGGATACTAACTCCATGTAACATGGACAAGTTTTCTCCCACTGAATATGTGCATACTGAACCCTTCATTACAGATTGCCAATGTATGCTTTCTCTTTTCAGGTCAAGAGGTTTTTGAGAACTATCTTTATAGATCTCTATTCCTATCTCATAGGAAACTTCTCTATCTTCCTTAAAGATAATTTCCACTTTTGGATTTCCATTCTAGAACAATTCCATTTCACATCAACATGTGGAATGTGAACACACTCCCACTAAATCACAGATCCCTTCTTTATCTTTGACATATCAGTCAAACCCTTTGACTATATTATCAAAGTAAAGATCCAATTCTGAGTTGCTTGTACTCAATCAATCACATTGATTAGTCCATTGTAACTTATAGACTTCATTTGCATTAGTGGATTCATAAACCTTATAGGTTGTGTCACGTACACATCCTTGTTTTGTTCGTCATAGGAATGTGGTTTTAGTATCCATATGCCAAATTTCTTAGTCATTAAGTTGCAATCAACAAGCATCATCCTTCTCAAAATGTTATTCATGTGACTTAACACTTAAGACTCATTTGCACTTATGGATTTCATCCAATGGGTGCTACCATCAAGGTCATACCTTATGGTTCACATGGATATCATTTAGGATGTAATGGTCATAAACCATAATTCAAAATTCGATTCCTCATATTCATCTAGATAGTTGATTCATCACATTAACAACTTATCACATAGATAATTGAGGTGTATCTGTTAAAGATATAAGAACTCACAACCCTTGTGATTCTTAATTTCTTTTATTAGTGAGGGGTATTCTTTTATTAAGAAGAATTCAGTTATTTGATAATCATTCTCTAACTCCTTAGAGTATGATTCCTTCTTGATTTAGACATCACCATGCCTTAATCATGAGTTCACTATGATACACTATCATAATCACTCATAAGGATCTCAAACATTTGGTCCAAGTATTTCATTCATTGATCTCATCAAGAATTAACACTTTACCAAATTTGCACTTCATCTATGATAATCTTGAACATTTTAAGATATTCATATTGGTATTTCTCTAAATACCATTTGAAGTATCATCATTTGTTCCAATAGGTATGCAAATACATCACATGTATTATACCTAATAGGACGATCATTCTCCTACTACCATTAGTGAAGATTGATTAATCATGTCCAAGATATTCACGTCTCTTACTGGTTCTCTAACCAAAAGAGTCTAGATTTATCCATCACATGGAAACTAGAAATGAATTTCTCATGATTGATGCTATTTGATTGTTTGAGTTATCAATAACTTTAGGTATCATTTTATCTTATGCATACCATGTATCACAAGATAAACAAGGCATTTCCACAAAGATCATATCTTTAAGATTGAAACATCAACTTTATTAATTGCCATCATTGTCATACAATATGCAAAAATAAAGTGTTTCTATCTATTGGCAATATAGGAAATAGCAGTTCTCAACTCTATTTCGTGCCCTTTAGGCTGAAATGAACTGAAAGATACTCCTATCTATGGCAGCAACACTTGCTCCAATGATGGGTGCTTCTTTCTTGGTCCTTTCACAAAGGCCATCACTTCTTTGTGGATCTTGCATATCATATATGATAGATCCATATATTGGCATCATATACCTCAGATAAAGAAGCGGTTCATTTCATGATACCTTAGGTGGAGATCTCCATCCCCTCCTTCATCTTCTTTTGTTCTTCCAGATATAGAGGGCAATCCCTCATACACCCTTTCCCCATGTGCCTTGAGGTTGAAGACGGATTGGGCTGCTGGCTAGCATCAGAACGCTTCTTTGCTTTGCCCTTGCCCTTGCCCTTAAGACTTACCTTTCATTGATCTCATCAAAGATTAGGGTTAGTCTTTCTTCATATTTGCCTCTACTGTCCTCAACATGTCCAACAACTTTGTCAACGCTTGTCAAAGTTGTTCATGTAGTAGTTTATCATGAGCTGTATGATTCTCGCAACATTTGCAGTATCATACCAATAGCCAACTCTTGGCTTAGAGGGAATCCTTCTTAGTCATGTTTTCCACATACCCAATCACATTGAGTGTGTGAATACCTTACTGGATCTCATTCTGTCATGACATACTAAGATAGTATCCTTGAGACATCATATGTCTCATGTTGTCTCTGCAACTCATAGCTCAAAGAACACAACATCAAGCACTCCTTATCAATGTCATCCTCGGTATGCTTCCATAAGCACACTTTCATCCATTGATGTGGTGGGATTGAGTTCATCTAGTCTTGATATAACTAGGACTTAGAGCTTTCGCTCTTTGAGAACACTTCTCATCATCCTAATCAATCGTGGAATTATTCCCATTTAATTTGTTGGTCTCAAAGACCAATCACAAATAAAGTGATTTGTTGATTAACCATTTATTTTAACAAAAGGAAATATATGCAATTTTAGTCCAAAATGCTTTTTGACTTGTTTGATTGATTTGAAAAGTTGACGATAAAATTAGGCCTTTAATTAATTCTCGCTCCTACTATTTTACTTCAAATTGATAACCCTCACCATCAATTCGGAAGATTGCAGCATACAACCTTCTAGTGGGCAAGATCCTGAAATCCTCTAAGTCATGGACCAGCTAGGGCTGTCACCCACAACATAGATCTCTCAGGTAGGCAACTCTTGCCAATTGCATCATATGCAACTCTTGATAAGATGTCATATGCAACTCGTTGCCATGATCATCTCCATGCCTCAAGGTACTAGATCCCATCTAGATCACCTTGTTAAGTCCAACCCAAAGCAAACACAATGAATATGCACCCTGCTAGGGCAGACCTACACATTCATCCTTCACGCTTCCACGAGATAGACGGTGCACCACGCTAGGGCGTGCCCACGCTTGGTTGATCAAGATTTTCACATGTGTCGCATTTGGAAGGCATCTAAAACTTAATATTTTAATGAGGGATTTGGTTTTTATATACATATACATATCCAATCACCACAATGCATAGTATGTATCATATACATGCTATATCCCACAGAAAACATGCAAAACGATAAAAGCGATGATTATGGCCATCCTAATGTGATTCCTCGAGCCAAGAGGACTCACGATCATCTAGGTCTACATCACATGCAACATCTACAAGATGAACTCTGTGCTTTGCCTTATGAGTTGATCAACTCATCATATGAATGGTCTGCTCTCTCTGGCCGGTCGTCTGGGTGCCACCAGCCGATCGGTTGGCTCCTCCAACCGATCGGTTCGCCTAGTCATCGTGCATCTCCTTCTGGCCGCCACTCGCTCGTCTCGCTCCTCGAACCGGTCATCAACCGACCGGCTCACTCCTTGAACCGATCGTCTGGAACGTCAACCGATCGGTTCACGCCTTGAATCGATCGTCTTAGCTGTTGTCAGGATGTCCGTCGTTCTTTGACATAACAGGAAATAAAATTCTATCCTATTTTACATTGTAAAAAGAGAAACCCCGAGTTACATTCGGGGGGAGCAAAGGTAGGAAAGAATCTCGAATTATTTCGAGTTACATCAGGAATAGGAGAAGGAAGATCGATGCGCAGACCAAGATGCAAGCAACCACATACAACCATACACAGATAGGGTTTATTGGCCATAATCACGCTATACATCCACCACAAAACTCGTTTAAGGATGACGTGTATCCAGTGCATTAATAATACATATCATATATGTAATTAGGATTTGTGGATTTAGGATTGGACATGCATAAAGCCAATAATATTCGCATCGCATGCAATAAATAAAGGCGACAAACCAAAATCGATCATATCGATATTCCTAAAATATAGAGCAGTTGACGTGGCTCTGATACCACTGTTGGGTTTTAGGGGAGGCAGAGAAGGCAGTGGAAACAAAAATTTTCTCCCCCAAACCCGGAACAAGGAAACATGTCAACGTCTATATAATAGGAAAGGGATGGTTTGTGGAATCATACCTTGTCCCGAGGCTTGCTCGGTGACAATACCTCGCGCCTTGCGCGGTCTTCACCTCCGGTCTTAGACGGTGTTTGTGCAGCTCCTAGTCGCACTGGGACTGACGACTCCTCCTCTCACCGAGACTGTCGGGATTGACAGTTGTCCTCCTGAGCGGCAGAAACCTCCCGCCTCTAAAGTAGTCCACACGGACCACCTGGAACTCCACACTCCTTGTCCCACAAGGAGTTGGAAGGAGTCGCACCCTCCTGTTGACGTACTAGTCGCCAACACACTCTCCTGCTGCCATTGTCTTTCCCTTGCTGCACCTCCCTTTGCGGGTAGCACTTGCTCAATCTCTCTCTCAGTTACCAAAACCAGAGAGAAGGACAACTTTGTAAAGCAACTGGTTACACTGAGTTGTACTTTGAGAAGCCCCCAATACCCCTATATATATAGGAGGGTCATGGGACAGGGTTCTCCATCCTAGGCAATGCGGGACTAAAAGTAGGAGTAGAAGGGTTCGAGATTTTCCACAAAAGCAACCAACTCGCAACCTGAACCGGTCAGTTGACATCTCAACCGATCGGTTGGGACACCTCATCCGGTCGGTTCACAAGTGAACCGGTCAGTTGGTGGTCTAGGTCGGTTCCTGATTGACTTTCCTTCTTTTGTTTCTAATTGGTATCGAATACCAATCCTTGTTCTAATCAAATTGGGCAAGTGAAACGCAAGGAAAATTCTCACCAATCTTACTTTTCCAACTTGCTTGATTGCACCGGTTGAATCGATCATTTCAACACTTGAAGCAATCAGTTCACCCTGATCTTGAGCCGATCGACTCAACACTTGAGCTGACCGGTTCACCAAGCTCAGCCGATCGGTTCATCACATGAGCCGATCGGTTGGGAGTGCAGATTGTGCAGAATCAGTCAATTGCGATTTCAATCAATCCGATACTCTAATCAATCTTATCCAACACCTTGAACACTATGATTTTGAGCTATCAATCAATTGAGTGTTTAATTGAACTACTAAAATCCTTTAGTAATCAATCTAAACATTGTTTGTGGACAAAACTCCTCTTCCAGGTTAAATCCTATGCGTGTGACCCTACAGGTCCATTTCACGTTGGCAGTGAAAGTCCATAACACTTATGACTTCACAAGAAAAGAGCGGTGCCTAGTCACACATCAGTGCTACCTAAGTGAAAGTAGAAAGTTGGAGAACAACTTTCAATCCTACAATCCGTGAATGGTGTTACAGTGACTGTATAATTCCTTTGTCACTGATATCCCGAATGAACTCGAGGCATGGAACAATCATCCTGTCAACGTTCATTCACTTTCTTGATCTCAGAGTAGATTGAACGAGATATGTATGACATCAATATCACATATTGATTCACACATGCGCTGGCACGCCTATCTCAATCCTACTCATCAAGTGGCCTTGGATATCAAACTCCCTTAGGAGGGACAAATCCCATATCTATCACTCACCCCTCAAAAGCCCCATGTGTCAAAGCCACCCAATCATCACCTTTATAACAATCTATGTTTCATGACTGCGTTTGATGATGTCAAAGTGTGCCCAACGACATGTGTTGAGTGTAGTGATTTCAGGTCAAAGAATCACATTCACCACCATCACTGTGAGTACTGACTGTGACTACCATGTCATGGTTCCATGTGTCAAACTCACGGTGGGTCTGTCCGGTACACTTGTTCTCTAACAAGTACCTATGTGTTTGGTTTGGTATCCCTATATCATGACTAATGAGATTCTGTCATCAACCAACACCACAATCTAGCCTTGTGTGTCATTGCTGTCTATCTACCTTCCACAATGACACCTGACTAGGGACATAATGAGAATGTACAAACTCTTAGCATCCGTATGATCTCATCGTTCAGGTACTCAACCTGAAGGCATACGTCATTGAGTACTTTCATTCTCTAGACATTCAATCTGTTCTATCACTATCTCATATGACTGAAGCAGAAAGAATTGGAAGCTTTCCTTTGATGTTTATCAAATCAATCTTAATGTATCCCACCAATCATCCCATGATTGGCTCTCAGGGTATACATACCAACAGATAATGCATGTGAAACAATGTTAACACCAACTATAATATTATACGTAGGTCATATTAATCTTGGCTCAGACTTAGGTGGCCATTTATTTGACTTGAACTCGACTGGAGGTATGTACTCCTCTCTATTTTATAACTGGGCATTATATGACTAAATTTTCCATAATGAGGCATCTTTTGATATAGTTGCTCTTGTTTCACTTTGACATATCATATTCTCTTGGAAATATTATTTACAGGTTGAATTGGGTCAATGACCCCACATGTTATTGTGCTTGTCTTATGACACAAATGTTTAATGAATGATATATTTTGCCACTATTTTATACATGGTAGACTATTTGACTAGCTAACTATTGTAGACACTTATGCATAACCATTAGGGTGTGCTACTTCTACCTAGGGCGTGCTACTTCTACCCTTTTATATATAGAGGCGTTCTAATTCTGCCTATGGGTGTGCTACTTCTACCCAAAATTTATATATAGGCCAATGACTCAGTGGTGTCTTGGGCCTACCATAGTTAACTTAGTCCAATATATCTACATGCAAATATTTGTTGTAATGTGATAATTAATGGTGGCAAGATCTGTTATTTATTGGAATACTTATAATGCCTCATTCTTTTGAAAATTCATTTCTTTTGATAATTCTCATTGAAACTTACCTAGTTTTATTGCTCCCTTTTTTGTTGGAACATCCCACCTTACTTTTTAATGTCGTAGTTAATTCTCTAATGTACGTACTCAGCTTTTGATGATTTATACTTTGTTTTCCTTTTTTTCTGGGTGTTCCCAAAACTACCCATGTATAGGTGCTTTGAAGAATGTGGACACATGAAGTTGGCTTAAGGATAGCATGGAATAGTCAGGTTCTCTCTGCATCTGAGACTCTTATGAAATATAGTTATAGACTTTCCTTTTTATGTACCACCCTTAGGGTGAAAATGCTATGTACATGAGATCATTTTGAACTTTGTAAATAGTTATGTTTTCCGCTGCTTAAATATTTCATGGCTTGTGTTTGTACCTTTGAGTGGGCCCACTGTCGGGTCTCACTCCTTATAGCCTCACATTTTAAGAAAGCTCTTACTGTTCCGAACAACATCGTTTATGATAGTATAGCGTCGATCCCTGGTTATTTTTCTAATCCTTCAGATAGCGAGTTGAAATGGCTCTGTGCTCGTCCATCTTTAGATGACATATGGCAGGTTTTAGGATCTATGAAATCTTATAAGGTTGTGGGGTCATATGGAGTCACAACTGAGTTTCTGAAGTGCAATTGGCCAGTAGTGGGGAGTTTTGTCACAAAAATGATTCAGGAAATGCTCAGTGGCAACACCCTTGAGGAGGAAGCATGCGAGTCCATCATTGTTCTGATCCCCAAAGTTGTTAACCCAGAAATATGCGACCAGATGCATCCAATCTCATTGAATAACATCATCCTGAAGCTCAAATCTAAAGTACTAGTTGAAAGGCTAAAGAAATTCATACCAAGATGGATATCAGCCGAGCAGAGCAACTTTGTACCTGGTAGAAGAATCACAGATAACATAGCTCTAGTCCAAGAAATCATACATGGAATGAAGAATGCAAAAGGGGCTATAACAATGGCTATAAAGATCAATTTGACTAAGGCATATGATCAAATGTCTTGGGACTTCGTCAGTGATACACTTATTCACGCAAGGTTACCATTGCAGACCAGAAGATATATAATGAAGTCTATCACATGAGGGAGTAATTCAGTTGTCTGGAATGGTAAGCTATCCAAAAGCTTTAAAACCACCGGAGGTCTGCGTCAGGGCGATCCGCTATCTCCGTACATGTTCGTTATGCGCATTGAATGACTGAGTCAGATGATCCAGGAGAGAGTCAGACTTAAAAGATGGAAAGCTATTAAGTTGGGCATGTCTAGAGTGGAAGTAGCTCATGTCTGCTTCACAGACGATTTGATTTGCTTTGATCAAGCCAACAAGGAACTAATGAAATGCATATTAGACTATTTCCAGGAATTTGAGGCGGCATCTGGTCAGTCGATCTCGGTACCCAAGACCCATATCTTCTTTTTTAAGAGCTTCAACAAAACATTACGTCGCAATATACAAAAACTTATGCAAGTTTCAGATCAAATCTGATCTGGGATGCTACTTAGGAGTCCCAGTTATCCATTCTAGGGTCACCAAGGAAATGTACTTGGACATCCTTAGAAAAATTGATATAAGGGCTGTAAGGAGCCTATCCTTTGCAGGGAGGGTATGCCTTGCTAAAGCTACAATTTCTACAATCCCAACCTATACCATGCAAACGGCCATCCTGCCTTTAAGTCTATGTGACAAAATTGACAGTTCAATTAGAAAGTTATTGTGGGGAGATAACAACAAGGAGCGTCTGGTGTCCTTGGTTTCTTGGAGTAAAGTCACTAGTTCTAAAAGAAACGGCAGTCTAGGCATCAAATCAATGAGGGATTGGAACCTTGCCTTGCTGTCAAGGCACGCTTGGGACCTAGCCTCAGAAAGGCACTCGATATGGTGTAAGACTTTAAGGGAGAGGCTTGTTAAATACCAGGGATCGAAGAAGCTATTTGTATCCTGACTGGGTCAGGCAGTACTGGACAACAAACAATTCCATTATGAACCCCATTCATGGTGACTCAGTTAGCATCTGGGACGATGTGTGGGTGAGACTGAATATGAGCCTGAGACAAGAAGCTCTACAACCCATGCTGCCTGAGCTGGATGACCTACGTGTCTGTTCTCTAGTACTGGACTCTTCGGAATGGGATGGAGACTTTCTACGAGAATGGTTTGAGAAGGAAACAATCAAGCTCATACTCAAAATCAAAACCCCTTAGAGGGACGATACCCTGGATATTCGGGTGTGGAACCACTCCATGGATGGGAAGTTCACGACCGGATCAACTTACCAAATTATTAGAGCGGACAAGGAAGTCGTGGTATCAGGAAACTGGGAGAGGGTATGGAGTTTGAAGGTGGCAGCTAGAATCAAACATTTTACTTGGCTAGCTTCTCACCAGGCTCTTCTTACCAATGAGAGAAGAAAGCATAGACATATGGCTCAGGATAGTCTGCACCAAATGTAGCAGTGAGGAGAAGACCTTAATACATGCCTTACGCGACTGTAGATCGCCGAGGGACATCTGGGCAGCATTGGCAGACAAACAACAAATTTGCTTTAGTGCGCCCAGCCTAGAAGACTGGCGCACCGTGGTTACTAGAACCTCAGGTCCATCGAAAGAAGAATTCTAGATCATTTTCCATGGCATCTGTAGGTCTAGAAATGCTGAAGTGATGGAAGGAAGCACTACTACTGTTGTGTAGCAGGTAGCTTGCATACATAGGGATCTACTGCTTAACGCAAGTATTCAGGACTTAGAGCGGGCGGAGAACAAGATTGATAGGTCGGTTGATTGGTCGACACTGATCCAGGGAGCGGTGAAACTAAATGTCGATGTTGTAGTCAATAAATTTGGTGTGGCAGTAGCGGTGGTTGCACAGAATGAAGTAGGTGACTGGATTGGCAGATGGGGGAAATGAGTCAACACCACATCTACTGTCGAGGCCAAATTGGAAGGTATCATGTTCATTGTAGAGCGAGTAGAAGAGTAGGGGTGGGCCAGAACTGTAATCAAATCTGACTATCAACGAGCTATTCTGATGCTTAAAGATGATGCAGGTCTCTACCCGAAATTTGCCTACTGGATACTGAAGATACAGAAGATGGTGAAGTGGCATAACTCATTTCAGTATCAATGTAGGGAAAGCAATCAGGTGGTTGATGGTCTAGCAAAGCTCCATCTTAAAAGTACACTCAATCACCACTCTTACGTGGCTCCTCCTCCTGACATCGTGTCTGATGTAATCAATGAGGAAAAAGCTAGTCACTTTCGGGCTCAAGCCTGGAGACTGGCTAATCCTGTAACTGTGATTAGATTCAAATAAAGAGGGCAGTATGTTGCCAAAAAAAAAACAATTGTGCTTCCTCTACTTAAGTCCATTAGCATTAGTTTAATTTATTTTTGTTGTGTCTACTGTACATCTTACCTTTACACAAAGCTATATATATATATATGACTCTTTGTAACCCTAATTCTCTCATACTAAATTTTCTCATTCATAATATTAAAATTTTAATAAGAAAAATACAAATTTGCTACAACCAAAAACTAAATTAAAAATTAAAAGTTGTCAATAGAATGTTACTTTCTATGATAGTTCAATGTCTTACTCAAGTTTGTACTGCTATGAATCATATGTTCATATCATATGTGAGCATATGTCTTGTGCACTCCATGTTTTTGAGAATATTAGGGGTTGTTTGGATGCGGTGATTCAGTGCGGTATTGTACTTCAATGGGGTATTTTGACTACCGTATTTGCATTGACAACATTTGGATACAACTACCTGGATTTATCAAAATTGGTAGTCTGACTGCAACAATCTCCTTATGTGCGTTCGGCAGCCCTGCCAAAAGACGCCAAAATCGGTGAGTTTTTGGAATCCCGCTCGGGGTTCCGCCCAAACTCTCTCCCGATACCTCCACCCACAGGAAATTTCCGCCTCATGTAGTTTCTTCCTCTCCCGGTCTCTTTCCGCCGACATCACTTCTCCTCGCCGTTTGTCTATATACCTTCCTTGCACCAAGTCTCACTAAGGTTCCTACGCCCCTTTTCTTTGTTTCGGTCTCCAGCCCCACCAATCCACCATCAGACGGTGGGGTGCTTCGACCCAAAGGCCCTTCGCCCTGCAGAGCCCACGACCTTTTCGGGCCGGTTGAAGGAGGGGGGGGCACTTCCTCTTGAGCTCTGTGACGCATCGGACGAGGAGTAGGCGGTCCTCCTCTAACGCCACCGCAGCTGACAGAAAAATGGGAGGATGCGAAGAGGAGGTTGTGTCGATGGTGTGATCACGACAAAGGCATCTCCAGCGCCCTAGACGCTGCGTCTTTCTTCTCCATTGTTGTCAGATGACCTTCCACCTCCATTGCTGCGGCCAAACAATGTGATTAACAAGTGCTGACTTCATTAAATCGGCAGTTTAAATCTCATAATTTATTGACTACCACAGTAGTTTGAAGCGGGGTACCCAAACGGCCCCTTAGATTATTTTGAAAATCATAACGTGATGTTACTTTGCCTTAGTTAGCTGAAAGCTAAAAAAAGATAAGTTTACAATTAGTAGGTAATTGCGAGTCAGGTAGACTTAAAAAAAAAGACATTTATTGGAACTTATTTTACTAGTCACAATGTTAAGAAAAAATAGGATCATGTACAAGTGAATCATGAGATAATATAATTATTACTATATCTCTATGCGATACCATTAACTCATGGATTCTTTCGGGTGTCACGTTATCCACCTCCTCCGACCTTACTTTAGTCATACTCCCAGTCTTAGAAAACGGTGTGACACAGAAATGTATGAGTGAGTTCGAACTTGGCAGTGCATATAATTACATTAGAATACACAAGGCCATATTAATAATTCAAAAACTAACCTAAAAATTTTCTTACAGCTCTTTTTATGACCTTTCATATATAGTAACACAAGGATCAATATGTAATTCTAAAACTAAAGACAAATATTACATTCAACCCGTCTTACGCCCTTTTATAGATCTTTATCAAGAAATATAAGGATCAATTTATAACTATAAAGATAAATGAAAAGATACGTGCAAAGCCTTCCATGCTCCTGGTGTCTTTATTAAAGAAAAGAACTAATTTGGCAGTAGAAACATAAAAAGTTAAACAAAAATATCTCTTGCACTATTTTCTATACATTATATATTAGAGAGCACTAACTATTTTGTAATTCTGGAAAATAGCGGACAAAATATTTTATAGCAACTTTCCAAAAACTTTCTAATATAATATAGATATAGGTATCAATTGTGTATGTAACTCTTGGTTCTAAAATGATTGGAGTCAAACAAGACATCACTAATAAATGGAAGGTGGGATCTGGGAATAATGATGCCAAGTTTTATATCTTAAAACAGAACACATTCGTAGCCACGACCATCCTCATGCTAGGGTTGAATGTCCGAAGTACAACTGATGATGTCACCATCAACAATCAGATTGTGGCCCTTTAACGTGCCTGGACTCCTCACCAGCAAAGAACAGCACAGCGTCGGCTATATCCTCTGCTCTAATAAGCGGTTTCGGCGCCTCCTTGAGCGCGGCCCTGGACCTCATTATCCGCCGTCCCCACAAATTCCCACCGACTTCGGCGTCGGCGCGGCGGCAGGGGACTCGCAGTTTACCCGGATCCCATATCTCCCGAGTTCTGCTGCCGCGTTCCGAGTCAGCCCCACGACCGCGTGCTTCGAGCACATGTATCCATACGGCCCCTTTCCCCCCTTAACGGCGACGGTGCTGGCCATGTTAACAATCGCTCCCCGGCGTACACAGATCATCGCCCGCGCCGCATGCGGCATGCTTCATCCCAAGGAACACGCCTTTGAACGTTGACCGCTAGGACGCGCGTGATTTGCGCCAGCCCAGTGTCAGCGATGAATGGCCACTCCGGTTCGACGATTCCAGCGTTGTTAAACATGACATCGAGCCTTCCGTGTGACGCGAGGGTGGATGCGACGGCGCGCTGGACGTGGTCCTCGTTGGTGACGTCGCAGTGGACGTAAGTCGCCGAGGAGGGGCCGTACTGCCGGGTGATCACGTCTTTGGTGGAGTGACCGAGGTCGTCCTGGACGTCTGCGACGACGACCCGGGCACCGTGTTGAGCAAAGAGCGTGGCCACGCAGCGCCCGATGCCAACTGCTCCGCCGGTGATGAGCGTCACCTTGCCATCTAGCCTGCAAGGGCAAGAACTGAGGAAATTGCCAAAGTTTCTTCTTATGGGTATGATGCTTGAGAACTCACAGTCGAGACATCGTCTTGATGATTAAACCTGATCCAAGGTTTCAGCTTCGTGACTGTGAAATTCGCCCCCTACAATACTGTACTGACGGCTGTTATGACCGTTTGGCCCCCAACTTAGAGAACTCTGGTACTTACATCTACATGCATACTAGTGAACGCACACATGCACGTGTCATACAAAATTTATTAGAAATGTATGGAGAGAGGATTCGTCCGCGAAAGGGTCCATACGTAAAAGATATTTGTGTTGGTTGTTTGAAAAAAAAGAATGAAGGAAAGTTTCCGTAGGATGGAGAGAGAAATACATAATTAAAGATAATAAAAATTAATAAGAGAGTGAGAATAAATATTTGTATGAGCAAAATTGTTTGAAAAAAAGGAGAAAAGAGAGTGAATCAAGGAGAGTGCAACATCAAACTCGGTAGTATAAATATGCTACTTTATCATAAGACTATTGTGTTTTAGCCAACTTTTTGACCAAGCGGACAGTTTCCGGCCGCACGTGGCATGATTTTAAAATTACGCATAGTTAGCTAATAAAATGTGGAATGCAGATTATGCTAAATAATCTAACCGGTTATTAGAAAATAAATACTTTGTAATGACGGGGCTGAACAACCCCTTATTATATTTCTAAAACTTGCTGAACAACCCCTTATTATAAGGGCTGAACAACCCCTTATAATAAAAAATGATACATTTTCGAGCACGTGTATCCATACGGCCCCTTTCCCCCCTTAACGGCGACGGTGCTGGCCATGTTAATAATCGCTCCCCGGCGTACACAGATCATCGCCCGCGCCGCATGCGGCATGCTTCATCCCAAGGAACACGCCTTTGAACGTTGACCGCTAGGACGCGCGTGATTTGCGCCAGCCCAGTGTCAGCGATGAATGGCCACTCCGGTTCGACGATTCCAGCGTTGTTAAACATGACATCGAGCCTTCCGTGTGACGCGAGGGTGGATGCGACGGCGCGCTAGACGTGGTCCTCGTCGGTGACGTCGCAGTGGACGTAAGTCGCCGAGGAGGGGCCGTACTGTCGGGTGATCACGTCTTTGGTGGAGTGACCGAGGTCGTCCTGGACGTCTGCGACGACGACCCGGGCACCGTGTTGAGCAAAGAGCGTGGCCACGCAGCGCCCGATGCCAACTGCTCCGCCGGTGATGAGCGTCACCTTGCCATCTAGCCTGCAAGGGCAAGAACTGAGGAAATTGCCAAAGTTTCTTCTTATGGGTATGATGCTTGAGAACTCACAGTCGAGACATCGTCTTGATGATTAAACCTGATCCAAGGTTTCAGCTTCCTGACTGTGAAATTCGCCCCCTACAATACTGTACTGACGGCTGTTATGACCGTTTGGCCCCCCAACTTAGAGAATTCTGGTACTTACATCTACCTGCATACTAGTGAACGCACACGTACACATGCACGTGACATACAAAATTTGTTAGAAAGTTTCCGTGGGATGGAGAGAGAAATACATAATTAAAGATAATAAAAATTAATAAGAGAGTGAGAATAAATATTTGTAGGAGCAAAATTGCTTGAAAAAAAAGAGAAAAGAGAGTAAATCAAAGAGAGCGCAGCATCAAACTCGCTCTTTTTATAGTAGTATAAATATGCTACTTTATCATAAGACTATTGTGTTTTAGCCAACTTTTTTACCAAGCGGACAGTTTCCGGCCGCACGTGGCATGATTTTAAAATTACTTTAAAATTACGCATAGTTAGCTAATAAAATGTGGAATGCAGATTATGCTAAATAATCTAACCGGTTATTAGAAAATAAATACTTTGTAATGACGGGGCTGAACAACCCCTTATTATATTTCTAAAACTTGCTTACTTTTATAATTCCATGACAATGCTCATAATTTAGATAATCCACCGTCCACCCACCCTGCCCACGTCACCCACCAAAGATTGATCCCGCAGTTAGTCCGTGTCATCAAACAACCCTCCTCCTAATGAATTCCACTTGAATTGGGGAGGTTACAATCAGCTAATTTAGAGGATATATAGTATAATTCAAAGTGATAATAAAGTAGAGGGGTTTTGTAGAAAGACGCTATTCTTGATACATTAGGTTGTCGTGTATATACTAATTTATCGGATCATATATATTATGAATTCATAGAGACTATCATTCTGAAACAATAATAATTAAGTTATGGTTTGTGCACTACTCTTGAAAATATTGGTGTATATTAGGAGTCTAATTGTGTCCATTAAAAATCATATTCTTTCAAAATATTGTGTTTGGCTCGCATATTCGTCATTGTATGAGGCTTATGAGCAGTGTCCAGATTTAAGAAGCTTAGCAGATACAACACTCCCCTGGTCATGGGGAGCTATCGTACGCAGACACAACATCGTGGTTGATAGCTGCGAAATTAGAAGAAAAAAATCAAAATGATACATTTTGACAAAAATATTTACGGATATAATACATATAAAAAAAATCTCAAAATAGCCTACTTTAGTGATGGAACGCCAACTAAGTCAACGCTTTATGAGTATAATAGAGGAGAAAAATCAACAGATTTGAAGCTTGTAACAAAAATAATTGAAAAAATTATAAACAATGTGAAAATGTCTAATAGATTGGTGTTTTCATCCTTATGTTAAAGGAAAAAGTGCCAATCCATTTGGTATTTTCACGTTATTTTTATAATAAAAACTCCAAAATATTTGACCTTTTTTTATCACAGAGCTATTTAAAAAATATTTTTATAGATATGTCATATCTAGAAATATTTTTGTCAAAATATACCATTTTGATTTTTTCTCGCAAAATTAAACCCAACACCGGATGCTTTTACATGTTGTGCATATCAAAGGCGTTCAACAAAAGAGGAGACGAGGCTTTGGCGGAGGGGAAACACGTGGCAAAGAAAAGAGGAGACGGAATGAAAACAGAGGGGTAGAAGCAGCAGAGAGGGGCGCAATAGAGAATGAAGGGACGAGTGGCCGAAGAAGAAGCTAGCGAAGAAAGGTCAGTGCCATGAAGTAAAAGTCAGTGGAGGGGCACGGAGGACGCAAGAGGCGATGGAGGAGGTAGCAAAGGAGGAGACGACAACTGAGAAAAGACAGAGGGTGGAGGAAAGTAGGGTAGTATTAAGTACAAACCAGAACGAGTGGAGACGGGGACGGATGAGATATCGAAAGGGTGTCACAGCGTGAGGGTGTGGTGGCCTTTGGAATCACACATATTCTGGCGTAATTTATGAATATAATTTTTTGTACTTGAGCAAATATCACAAATTCACAACTAGACTATCGAAAAGTACCAATTACTCTAATAAACACCCAAACAAGAACATAGAATGAGTGGTATTCAAAGTACCAGACTTAGATGCAATGTCATTTTTAAATAATACATCCAAACGATCCTTATAAATATTAGTCGTCTTATATAACATATAGGATCAAAGTCATTGAGACTATGTCTTCTGTCACGAGGGCAATCGGAGTGTTATGGTTATTTGTTTTTTTTCTTTCGAGAGGGGTTTCAACTTTTTGCGGTTGTGTTGGGGGGGATGGGATGGGATGTTGTTGGTAACTTTATGAGCTTGTTCCAACATGTAAGGATCCTAGCTAGTTCTAGACTGCTAAAATTAGAATTGCCTTACTAAGAAGAGGACGAACTTGCACGAAAGTTGTAAGGACTCTGGCTAGTTGTAAAGCGCATCTTAATTTTTTTATGTATTTAACAATATGAATACATCACATATATCTTCTACTATGTTTGATAAGCGGTGAATAATGCTATGTTTGGTACGCGGCAAATGAAGGGGAAGGAAAGGGAGGGGAGTGGAGGGAAAGGGAAGGAAGGGGAGGGGTGGATACACTTATTTTAGTCTATTTGGTTAACATGGGGAGGGGAAGGGGAGACAAAAAATTGTAAAAAAAAAATCATTTTTAACAAGCGATATTATCGCAAAAGGTTACATACACCACACACATACTAATATAAGAAAAAATAAGATAAAATAAATTTTGTTGAAAATATCTTGGCTCTATGAAACTTTTTATCTAGTGATGTAGAAAATTGTTGACACAAATAGGGACTATCACTCCTCTTTTTATAGTCATTGTGGTTATACGTGCAATTCCCTCCGTAATTAAATTTTCCCTCTATTTATTTAAGTTCCCTCCATAACGTGAAAGTTCCCTCCACAATTCCCTCCATTTTTCTATTTTTTCTTATGTTATTATATATTATAATTTTTTCTATCTCAAAGTATTATCTACTAACTTTTTTTAGACTTTTTAAGATTCCTTCTAAATTATGCGCTACACTCATAATTTTATTCTAGTTTCTTTTTATTTTTATTTTTTCCCTCTAAATTCCCCTCAATATTTTGTATGTCCCTCCAAGTGAGGTAGGAGACTACATACTTTTTATTCCCATTGATTGTAAGCTATACAAGTATTTCCCATCATATTCTTTATATTTTCCTTCCACATTTTATCTTTCCCTCTAAGCTTCATAATAAATTTCCCGCCAAGTCCTTTCTCTTCCCCTTGTCTCCACTCCGATTTGGTGGGGAAAAAGTGGCTGGAAATACCTTGATTCTTTCTCATCCAATCCCCTTCATTCCCCTCCATCACCTTCCTTCACTGTGTGCAACCAAATAATCTAAGCCCTTTCCCCTCCCTTCCCCCCCCCCTCCATGCACCGCGTACCAAGTGAACCGTAAAAGGGAGAGGAAGGAAGGGGAAGATAGGAGAGGGAAGAAAAAGAGACAACAATTTTAGTGTATTTAGTTAGTACGAAGAGTAGATCACTTTACACAAGTTTAAATATGAAATGTCCATGTTGTAAAACTTAGAAAGAATCTCAAATATTGATTGTCGGCTATGCAAAAATTTTTAATATATATAGAGAGAGAGAGAAAGAGAGAGAGAAAGCGTCATGCTAGAATATACTCTAGTGTATTTAGAGCAGAATACATTCAAGTAGTTTTTCATGGTGTAATATTTTTTTTTTTCAAAAATTTAATATGTTGATCTTCTTAAACATCTTGTGAATAGCTCATATGTAAAATTTGAGCGCATTTGGACATTTAGAGGTCATGTTATAAAGACCGCAAAAATTATGCATTTCAAATTAGTTTTGCGCGTCAATTTTGTTGCCCTTGGATGAGTGACTTACACTCATCCAAATGCGCTCAAAATTTGTATGTAGCCTAGTTACAGTATGACGGTGAAGATCAATGGTTTATATTTTGTAAAAAATAGTCTTGATATGTAAACACACTTAGAGTGTATTCGTGTGATATGTACACTCGAGTGCATTCTAGTCTCTCTCTCTGTATATATATATATATATATATATATATATATATATATATATATATATATATATATATATATATATATATATATATATATATATATATATATATATATATTTAATGTGTGTGTGTATACATATATAGGCTAAAATAATTGGCTATATATATATATATATACACACACACACACACACACACACACATGTTAGGAAGTATGTATTGGCTAGTACATGTGACTTACGTGTACCAACTAGTAAAATGACATATGTAGTGTATGCTCACAAAATCCAACCATATGGATTGATTCAACACTATATAGATTATATGTGTTCAAAAAATCACCACCAAATCCCATATAGATCATGAGATACAACAACATATCATCCAATAGTTTTTGTAGTTTTTCAACTTACCGTTGATTATAAAACATACATATACTTTCATCGGATGACGTATGTATATCAGATTATGGTGATTTTGGATACACATCATATCTAAGGGGTATGCATCACATCCATAAGTTTAGACTATTGAATTGATTTTTACAATCATCATAAATGAAAATGGGTACATGTAAGCTGCATGTACTCAAACACACAATTATTTTAGCCTATATATGTGTACACACACACACATTAAATATATATATATATATATATATATATATATATATATATATATATATATATATATATCACCACCTTGTCAAGTTTCATCCATATTTCGATATATCCCTATATTTTCTCCCATCAAACTATCTATGTTTCCTTCACACTTTTATGTTTCAAATCAAATTTTCCTCCAATCTTTTAAATATCTACCAATCCTACCAAATTTCTTTCTAGACTTATGTTTTCCCTCCAAACTTTTCTATAAAATTTATCATAAACAACTATTTTAGTGTTTACTCTCTTGTTTGTTTTAATATTGTAACCAAATCTTCCCATCAAGTTCTCAATTTTTCCTCCTAGCTTCTTGATAATTTTTCATCAAGTATTTCTCATCCTTGTCTCCGTTTCGATTCGGCAACAAGAGAAGTGGTAGAAAATATACATATATCTCTCCCTTTCATACCCTCTATTATCTCCATTTTCCCTCACTTTATCTAATCAAGAAGCTTGAACATTTTTCCTTTCCATCATTCTCCTCCTATGAAACTTGTCATCATGACAAAATACAAAATGAAAAATAAACAACTTTATATTGTTGTTTCTTATACTTCAAAAATGAAAGTAGAAGAGGTGGTGAGATCCAAAACTCACCTCACCATCTCCTTTATGTTGTCAAATGATATAAAAAAAGTACACAATAATTTTTATTTCTAATTTTGATGGTACAATCGAACTTTAACCCCCTAGATTTTGAGATGGATACTAAATTTAAAATAATTCAATTGTGTATAAAGTAATCAATTGTAAAGTACAAACTTACTTCCATGTAGGTAATTGCTATCATTATAGCTTGTAAGAAATGATGATCACGAGTACATGTGTTTCAGTAGGTGGAAATCACTAAGCCAAGACACACTATCCATGAGGAAGAAATTACGCATGTTTTGTTGATTGGATTTAGTTACATTCTTATTATTTTCTTAAACTTTCTTTTTTATTCCATCACCTTAGTTACTTCCATTAATGTCTCCCCAAAGTATGTTTTCTCTTTATCATTTTTTGTAAGGTATTAATTGCAAAATTTCACTACTGAAATAAAATGCATGTGAGAGTCTATCTATTTTATTCATTTTCTTTATTTTACTATAAGGTGAAGTATTGTGTGATTCCATATCCACACTGGGTATTATTAACTTTATTTTAGTTTTAACCCAAGACCTTCAATGTCTAAATTTCAACAAATGTTTTTCTATAGTAAACAGTGTATATTTTTATTTTATACTATGGTGGATACAGGGGTCATGCCCCTCCCTAAGAAAATAAAAAATACTCATTTATTATATACTTGTTTGGTTTTACAAAAAGGTAAATAATATAAACGCATACGTGTTAACATAGTTAATGTTGTGATGTAATAGATAAAGAGTGATGTTCTATAACACATTCATGGTATAGTTCTGATTCAGATCTCAATAGACACATTCTTTTTTATATAATTCATATTTATTCTTTTCGATAGCTTTATGTTGTCAGGTAGATCTCATACAATGCTTTAATATTTTAGCTAACATATATTATTATTTAATTCCACTTTATATTACTTATTAATTTTTACAACTTAATAAGATAAATCAACTAAAATTTTCAACTTTGGTTTATTTTTAACTAAGCATATTGATTTTACTATTCTAATTTTTTAGAAATGTAATTTTGAATATACTAGAAGAATTGATATTCCTTTGTGTTATCAATTATTTCAAAAAGAAATAATGCATGTTTCGAGTATCACATAATTATCTTCTCAGACGATAAAAAATTAGATATGTTGTACTTAACATTCATAGTTTTTTATCACATAAATATATTTTGTTTTATAAATTCAAACCATGCCATTTTTAACTTCTCAAGAAAGCTTAAACGGGTCATACTGTATGAATTTCATGTCATGCATTTCAGTGATTGACTCATCTCATATTCTTCATTATTGTTCTATAACTAATAATTATATTTTCTCTCTTTCCATCATATTTGTTCCCATTAAATGCCTTACCTCAACAAATGATTCTACAAAAATATGAATCACGTCAAACCTCACTCTACTTATAACTCTATATGTCCCACTCCTTCCAATCTCCTTAGTGCCTCTCTTCGACTTCTTATTTTTGTGTGTGAAATATCCTTTCTTTCCATCTTCTTTCACGTAATGAATTTTAAATAAGATAGAAATTGACATGTATATTATATTGTTGGAATAGTTTTAGTGACTATGATGAGTCACACCACCATTTAGTATGGATCTGTAATTAACATGGAATGATATGTTATTTAGTAACATGAATCATATTCCTATAATGGTTTGAATCAGAGTTAATTATCTATTACACCACCACTGTGTGAAACAAGATAGAGTGATAGTTTAAAAAAGATTTCTAGTACACCAACAAAGTGTACTTACGTCAAGAAATAATATGTCTATTTCTATGTAGTTGGAAGCTGCAAATAGTGAACTGATCGGTTCAACCCTTGAACCAATTAGCTCATATGATTTCCTATTTTTAAACATATTGGCATTTAATATTTGATTAATGTGCAATCATGACAACAACATCAATCCTTGATCCAATTAAATTGATCATTGAACCAAACAATCTAGATGATGATCAGTCATTTCACTTTTGAAATAGTCATTTCATATCACGAAAATATCACTTATATCATAAAATGGTTGTGTTAGTTGTCCATCTTAGGAAATATTCAGCAAATATTGTTGAATTGACCTGGCACTTGAATCGACCAGTTCAACACTTGAACTGGTCGGTTCACTGTCCTGTCAGACAATTTTCAACCTCAGTTGTTTAATTGGATACCAAACACTTTAGTCATCGAATTAAATATCATTCATGAAAACTCCTATTACAAGTGCATCCTATGTGTGTGACCCTATAGGTCCCAAATTACGTTGGCAGTGAATGTCCATAACCAACTTATGACATCACAAACAATGAGTGGTATCTAGCAATACATCACTACTACCTAAGTAATTCAGAAAGTTGGAGAACAACTTCAACCTACAATCTGCGATCAGTATTATCGTGATCGTATAGTTCCTTTATTTCTAATATCTGGATTGAACTTGAGGTATGGAATTATCATCCTCTTCAACGTACAATCCATGTTCCTTGAACTAGAGCAGGATGTCTGAGAAGCATGTGAGTTCACATATCATATTTTGATTCACATGAGTATGGCCAAGTGTTTCTCAGTATCGCTTATCAAGTGGCCTGGATATCAATCTCATGTAAGAGGGATAAATCTCATCTACATCGCTCACACACAATCTCCATGTGTCAAAATGTACATGAGCATCACCTTTATGGCTACCCTTATTCAAGGTCACGTTGGATGATGTTTAAATACATTAAACAACATGTGATAGTGACTTCAAGTCTAAGAATCACAATCACCACTATCACTATGACAGGTGTTTCTGATTACCATTCCATGGTCTCTATGTATCACTCTCATGGTTGATCTATCTGATACACTATTCTCTAATATGTACCTATGTGTTTGGTTTGATATCACACATCATGACTGATGAGATTTTGCCATCAATCAACACACACTCTAATCTTATGTATTATTGTTGTCTAATTTTTGCCACTGTTATATCTGACTAGGGGTATAGCAAGAATGTATGTACTCTTGTCATACATATGATCTCATCTATTTAGGTCCTCAACCTGAAGAAATATGTCATCGAGTAACATCATTCTTTAGACATATAGTACGTATGTGTCATCATCTCATGATGAGACAAACATAATAGATGAAATTACCTATATGATTATCAAATTAGGTATTTAATGCCTCATTCCAATCGTCATATGATTGACTCTCTAGGCATACATTCCAACATAAGGGAGGTCAAGAGACACTGACGTGCCCTTGTCTTTTCCCTTTTTAGAGAAAAAAAGGTTGAGCTTTTATAAAAGCTCATGGGTGGATCCCTTAGACATATGGTTTTACCTCCCTCCTCAAGTTTTGGGCATTGAGCTTCGGATTGGACAATCAGAAGGAGTGGTTGTTCAATCAAAGGAAGAATCTAGTCCCAGATTTTGACTAATCCAACATTCGATTTGAGGTGATTGGGAAACCAGAAGATGGTCATGGGACTCTGATTTATTTTGATCGAGTGACCAAAGGAAATTGCTAGGGCAATCAATGAGGTGTTAGTAAACTCTACTATAGTCAAATCAGATGATCCGGTGCTTGGCTCAACCCATCATTATGTAGCTTGGCGGCCTAGGTCTCCTTGCAGATCGGGAGAATATGAAGTGGGGGGATTGGTTGAACATCATTCTAGAGTTTTTTGTTTGGTAGAGGAGAAAGGGAAGTGACATGGATTGGGTGATCAATCAATAAGAAGGAGATCAACCATTCATTGTGCTAAGAGGTGTTGGTGGTGACTGGAGTACAGTGAACATTATGGTAGGACAAACTATTGTTGGGGCATGACAGTCGAGTTGTAACAGAGCCCTCGATTTCTTGATCAATCAAAGTGGTACTTTGCAGAGGTCCTAATCGCAATATTGTGAATAAGGAGGAGGGAAGACATGTGGCTATTACAGTAAGGGAGTGTTGAAAGGATGATGACAACCCCCTTGGCCCATCCTTGATTATAAAGATGTGGGGTTGATGATTAGGCTATCTAGAGTGACCAAGTCAACTGATTTGGAGTGACCAGACTAACCGATTAGCATTTCGCATGGTTGGGCTATCTCATCAATGTGAATTGGCTGATCATTAATGTAGTTGAATGCCTATAATTGCCTCATGTTGATTGGCTATGAAGCGTGTGTGGTCTGGTGATCATCCCTAGAATTTGTACTGACGAGAGATACTGACATTTTTGGGCTTCAGCTTGATCAGGCGATCCATGTATCTGATCAAACAATCTCAATTAGTTACTAATTCTAATGGCTATTGACAATTTCTACTCACTTTGGTCACCCAATTTGTAGGCATGTTGACACCTCATTTTTGCTCACTTTGGTAAAAATTCACAATCAATGTTAATCCTCTAGATAATGATGGAGTTTTTTTTGTATCCTACCCAATTTTTACATATCCCTATTTTCCCACCTTTTTCCACATTTTATACCCCCTTTTGCCCACTTTTACCCAGTTTTGGGCCTTTTGCAAAGAAACATCTTTCCAACTAAAAGTGAATTTATCCTTCAATTCAGCCTTAAATAGGCTGTTTTCATAAATTGTCTATTTGAATTGTCTATAATTAAATATTTCCTTTACAACTATCTTTTTAAGTAAAACTCAAGAGATAACTCTGACTTATCTTTATGTATAAGTTTTATCATATTTTCACCACAATATTCTTGAAATTACTGCAAAAATGAAAGACTTATTTTTTCCACCTAGGGACATCAGGTGGATCGTAGCCATCTGTCGCATGATATGTAGAGGATCGTCTCGATCCACCACCCCTTCCATGGGGTGCAACACAGTGATCTGTCGCCTCTTCTAAAAGATTCTACGTAGAACATCAACCCCTAAAATCCACCTATAAGTAGACCCCCATACCCAATAATTTCCAGGCCCCTTTCGTCTCTCCTGAAGTCAGAGAAATAAATGCCTCTCTCTTCTATTTTCTACATTTCATTAGAGGCACTTCCTCTAACATCAACTGCTCTTCTAATACCGGTAGGATGTGTAAGAATAACTGTTACTTTACCTATTATATCCATATCAATAACTGATATTTTTTTATATGTTCATAATTGTTCATATTTGCATACTACTTCTCAAAGATCTAACCTTCCTACACTTCTTAACAACCACCAATAATGGATCTCCACCGTGGGAGGTTCTGAGGCGATTGGAACCACAACACACCTAAAAACTAGGACCTTTGCTGGATATGATGGGAAAAACCATGACTGTCTCCAGCCCCAAATGTTTGCCAACATAGAAATTATTTTTATCATGTTTTCCATCATTTTTCTTAAACAATAACCTCGATTACCATTATTTTTATCCAATATGTCTAAAAAGGTTGCAATACTGCTCATTACCCTATATCGGGGTGCTAACACCTTCCTGACTTGTAATAAGATTGTTGAATCTGATCTCTAAATTAATGTATACCTTTCTTATCTGCTATTAGGTGGAGTCAAAATTGTGTTTTTAAGTCTTTTTCCACTGATTTAAGCACCAACTTCTACTTAACTTCAAAAAAAAAGCACCAACTTCTACTTTTTATTATTTATGTATAAAATTGGAGTGGTGACTTTGAGCTTTATCGGTTTATAATTTTATTCTTGTTCTATTCATTATCACACAACTATAGGATCCATTGCTTTTTAGGCCGGGTACAACAGATTTGTGACTCTATTGGGGAGTTACTAGACAATTGGAGTTACATTTTCATTTTTTTTTCTTTTTTTTCAATTTATTGAGGTTTCTAATTTTCATCCTTTTTCATTTGTTCTTTCTATTGATCATGAAATTCATAGGTTTTCCACAAAAAAAAGTTGATTATGGGTCAGAGCAATCCGCTAGAAAAAAAATTAAAAGAAAATATCAATTTTTATACCTTACAGAAAAATCAACGGGAACACTGCTCTACTAACAAATAGAAGTATTTTTCTTTTCTTTATATCCGGCTTTTGTATTCCTAGATCCTAATAAAGGTGATATAATCATCTATTCCACTAGAGGGATTTTTTTTACATTGGTTTACACATCAATTCGATTTCTAGCAGTATGACAACTATCATATTTTCTATCGATCATCATTTTTAGAGTCATCCTTGGCTTCCCTTTTTGGATTAACCTCTACTTCCCTCTTATTTTTCTTTTTCTTTTCTATTTCCTTTTTTATTTACTTTAATAAAATAATAATGAAAGATAGAGAAAAATGAGAGAAGTCCTCATGATGAGTAAGATCTTCCCTTTCTTAATAATTACATGATTGTTTCCTTATATTCCTATCATTTATATTTCATCCTTTATTATAATGGAATTACATCAAAAGATACTAAAATATTACACCCCTACAGTGAACATTGACAAACCAATGTGTCATAGAATGAGTGCCAACCCCACGTTGGATCTCTAAAAATGATACAGGAGGTCAATAAAGGTACCTATGCAACATTAAGTTAGACGTCCAAAGGCCTTAAAAACACCCTCTCTCTTCTAGCACTAACAAATGATTATGGTTGTCATAGTCACAAGGTGTATCAAGAGCAATACCCATATATGTTGAATCTGTGTTATCCCCATAATGAGAGCCATCACACTATAGAGAAGATAAGAACCATCACGTCCTATACAGATCATACTTGAGTGAGGATGTAATATCAAATCTTAACTCATGGGCTAAAATAAGAGGCTTTATCTTCTAAATATGCATCTTGTGGTTGCTTATTTTATAATATTCAAGATCGTTGGGTGCTTTGTTAATTCTAAGATTTCTGAAAGATTTATGCTTTAAGATTGTAGTCATCATGCTAGAAAATTTTCCATTTGCTAATATCCTTATGTTTGAATACAATATTATAAAAAAACCAAATCAACAATCTTATCGAAACAACAATCTCTAATGATCTAAAATGATTTTCAAGTGATCTCAATCAGCAACAATCTTTAATTCATGATCTTTCCAAACATGAAAATCTTTAAATGATCTCTAACACTCAAGTGATCTCTCTCACTCAACCTTCTTCATTGAAAAATCTTAAAAAAGACTTTTTTCTTTAAAAAAGAATAACTTTTAAAAAAAATCAACAATCTTTCCAAAACAAAAACAATCAATATTGTTTCCAAAAAAAATATTTTAAAAAAATTATTTACAAAAGAAATATCTTTTAAAAAAGATAACTCTTTTAAAAAAAAAATAGAACTCTTTCTAAAAAATGAAAAAAAAGTCTTCCCAAAAGAGAAGTCTTTTGAGAACAAAAAGGAGAATGATATTTTGAAACGAAGATCTTTTTGCAAAAGAACAATCTTTAAAAAAAAAGGAAAATCTTTTCAAAAGAACTTTTAAAAAAGAGCAACCTTTTCCAAAAAAAAAAGAAGGATCTTTCCAAAGGAAAATCTTCTTACAAAAGAACAATATAAAAGAAAGGAAAATCTTTTTTTGGAAATGATATAAAAAGAAAAATCTTATCAACAAAGAGAATAAATAATTTTTAACACAAACAATCTTTTCAAAAAAAAGAAAAAATCTTCAAAAAGAACAATCTTAAATATTTTCAAAGAAAATCTACAAAAGTTGAACCATCTCTCAAAGCTTCAAGAAAAGAAAAATGCTTTCAAACTCAGCAAAGTTGAAAATGTTCTCAAAACAAAAGAAATGAAAATATTTTCAAACTTTGACATTCTTTTAAAAAATCTTCTGACTTTCTCCATGCCAAAAGGTTGCTTGATTGTGGTCTCTTCTCATGAGCCACCACTCATTTATGAAACCTTTGACATTCATTGAAAGTCTACTCAATCTTGAATTTTTGGATATAATCTTGACTGAAATATCGAGTCATGCCCCAGGCATACGAACTCCATTGATCCAAAGCATTTTCCAGCATGATTGTCTTGTCACCCAGTAGCACATGGTTCTTCCTTATTTTCCTACCCAACACCATGCTCCTGGACCATGACCTAAAACTACACCATCAATGCACCTTCATGTTCACATCTATTTGGCCTCTGACTACACCTAAAATTGGGCCATCACCTTGTCTTTCATGCTCATACCTATGCGGCCCAGACTACGACCTTAAACTAGGTCATTACCACATGTTCACTTTCACATCTATATGTTCCTAGACTATGACCTGAAATTGGACCATCACCCTGGATTTCATGCTCATATCTATATGGTCCCAGACCACAACCTTAAACTGGGCCATCACCATGTGTTCACCTTCATATGTTTTGATGGTCTTGTACCATGACCTAAAATTGGACCAAAAAACCCCTTTTCTTTGAGAATATATCTTCTATAAGATCTTTGTTGAGGAGAGAGAAATCTCATACACCTATATCCAACCACAATCTATGGACCAAAATGGGTCACCTTATCCCTTGATATCCCTTATCTATGTGAGCATCTTTCTCATAAAATCACCCCCAATAGAGAAAAACCTCACACATCGATCCCCAACCACAATCTCTGGCCATATAGGGTCACCTTATCCCTAGATATCCTTTTTACTTGTGAGCATTTCTTTCATAATATCACCCCTAAAGTGAGAGAAACCTTCCACATTGGTCCCTATCCATAGTATCTAACCTCAAGTGGGTCACCTTGTCCCTGAATATCATCCTAACTTCATCCCTCTTCAGTCAACAACCAAATTATCATGCTTTATCATGATGTTGTCGGACCTATCTCTATACAAGGCTGGAAAGATACTTCCATATCACTCAATCTAGGGGCATGCTCCTATTCTCATACCATTGTATATGAAAATCTGCTTTGTTACATGGAAAATCCCTTTCCATGCAAAGGGCGAACTTCTATATTTTGACATGATTTTTGTCCCCTTCTGCATTCAATGGGAAGGTTAACCTTTTTCTATCATGATTTTAGACACCCTTCTACATGAGGGGAAATTTTTTATTGAACCCTACCAAGAATGTTAGGGGATACAGAGACATGAATGCCATATGTTGAATCCTCCTACCTAACGCAAGGGTACGTCTGTTTACGACCATGTTTCTTCCCTTTTCAACCCCTTCCTATACAAGGGGAAAATTTCCAACTAGTCTCCCGAGCCTAGCAAACAATCATATCACCTTCAGCGCAAAGGACTTCACAAAAGTCTCAGGCAACAAATGCTTACTAAAAGTTTTGGAAAAATCTTCCTGAGATGACAAGAATCAACAAATAGTCCAACATCGGTGAGGTGATGAAGACACTAGTTGAAAGCTCTCATGATGAACTGAAGACTCAAGTCAATACATGATCCATCCAATGGTCATGATTAGATAATGAATCACATGTCATAGAGACACTCGAGTTTGGCAGTAAGTAGACAGATAAAGCTGACATGGGTCAACCAAAGTTAAAGAAACGTGTATTTTCCTTTGTAGTCATGTACAACCATTGTCACCATACAACCTATAGATTGAACAACTACACCATCTTGTATGACACTCTCTAAGGATGTAGAAGCATTAGAATGTTACTTCTGAGCATATGTAGTAGGAGTTATTGTTGGTATGTATGCTGATAGAGCCAATCTTATATGATGATTGTAATGGCATATCATGTAAACAATTTGATTAATAATAAAGGTAATCTTCATCTATATGTTTGTTCAATTATGAAATAATGATATAACATGATAGATGTCTAAATAATGACGTTACTCGATGACATATGCCTTCAGGTTGAGGACATAGATAGTGAGATTATATGTATTATAAGGGTCATACATTCTTGTTATGTCCCTAGTCGGATGTTATTGTGGAAGCTGATAAAAAGCAATAACACATAAGACTAGAGTGTGTGTTGGTTTATGACATAAGCTCATTAGTCATGATATGTGATATCAAACCAAGCACATATGTACTTGTTAGAGAAAATTGTACAGGACCAACCCACCTTAAGAGTGAAGCATGGAAATTATTGAATGGTAGTCAAAATCAACTTTTAGAGTGATGGTGGTGATCGTGGCTCTTAGACCTGAAATCACTACACTCATTACATGTTGTTTGATGTACTTTGACATCATCAAATGTGACCTTGAATAAGGGTTACCATAAAGGTGATGATCGGATACATTGTCACACATGGGGAATGACTGTGAGTGATGTAGATGGGATTTGTCCCTCCTACTGGAGTTGATATCCTGGGCACTTGATAAGCAAGATTGAGAAATGTATGGTCATACTCATGTGAATCAATATATGATATGTGAGCTCACATGTATCTCTAACATTCTACTCTAGTTCAAGGAACATGGATTGAATGTTGAAGAGGGTGTCGATTCCATGCCTTGAGTTCAATCTGGATATTAGAGACAAAGGAACTATATGATCACAGTAACATTAATCACAGATTGTAGGTTGAAGTTGTTCTCCAACATTCCAGTTACTTGGGTAGTAATGAAGTATTTTTAGATACCGCTCATTGCTTGTGATGTCATAAATTAGTTATGGACATTCATTGCCAACATAAATTGGGACCTATAGGGTCACACACATATGATTTACCTGGAATAGGAGTTTACTCATGAATATGGTTTAAACTTGATTATTAAAGTGTTAGGTATTCAATTCACATAAGATTGGCTGTCAGAAATCATAAATTATCGGTTTAGCTAGTAAACTGACTGATTTAAAAGCATGAACCAATCAGTTTAGGTTGTGAACCAACCGATTGGGAGATCAGTAAGACTGGATAAAAAATGATGATGACATCATGTTATGTATTAATAGGATATTGAAAGCCAATATGATTGCAAATAGGAAACATGGTGAATTGATCGATTCAAGTGTTGAACCGACCGCCTCACATGTGAACCGACAAGTTTATATTTCATAGGTTCTAGAACAATTCATAAAATTCCATCTCTTGATCTTCCAATCGATCTGGAAACCCTGACCTTGGCCATCCTATATATAGAGGGGTAGTCAAAGTGCTCATAAAACACAAAAATAAGCTCTGATAATTATTGTCTTCTCACAACTGTGGTAATGAGAGAGCCCAATCAAATCTTACTCATAAAAGGGAGAGACTATTAGGGAGAGATAATAAGAGAGAGAAGTTAATGCTAACATGTTGACATTGAAGGGACAACTGTTTGCCGTCATTTTCAAAAGGAACAACATGAGTTCTTGTTGGTCGTGTGGACTATGTATAGGCATGGATGCCTTTATGCTAGGAGGACGTCATCGACCGCCATTCATGGTGCTACACTAGGAGGCTACCATTGACAATAGTCAAAGTATTGCTTGTAGAAGAAGCATGATGCTACAAGGATAGTCTCACTAGACTTGCTCTAGGACCGGGTATATGTCTTGCAACATTCCTTCCCAATCTATAGTTGTTGATGTGATCTACTATTCAAGGGGAATATGGTAAGAATTTTTTTGTTTCCTCTTCTATCTTTGTTGCCATATTTCCCTACAAATATATATGACACACACAATTAGTTCACATAATAACCAAGTAGATGATCAGACAGAAGAATCCATTGATCCATTCAAAGTCATTGTCTATCAAGGTAGAAAGCCAAAACCTGCAAAGCATCAAAAGACTACAATTCTGGATCAAAAGAAGAGATCTTATGCAGTCAATCACACAACATACCCCCCCACCATCATCTTGGAACTATCCTCTAGTTCTAAGACCATATAGTTACACGCCTCATCTAGGTTAGGTTGTAGGATTGACAACTACAATTCGCTTAGAGATCTGACAAGTTGTTGATAGCAGTATGGCAAAAATAATGGAGAAACTGGGAGATCTAGAGGTCAAGATAGAAGAAATCTATGCCTTCAGAGGTCACCACCAGAAGATCACGTCTGATTACCAATACATGATGATAGGGGGTACTTTTTTAGGAGAGACTTGCTCCACCACTATCAAAAAGGACATACTAACACAGAAGCCCAAAAGAAGGTTCACATCGTTAAGGGCCTTTTGCAATAGCATTCTTCTATTGATCGAGCACCTTTTGGATTTTTAAACCATAAAGAATTCTCCAAATTCACTACTGAAGAGCTACAATTCCAACTCTTATGGTGATTTCCATTGCAATAAGGGGCATAAAAGAGATTTATTTATATCCCTCAAGCATGACATTCAAGACCTTTGATTCCTGTTTGGTCCAAGTGGATAACCTTAGATAAGTAATTCTAGAGTTTGTCACCAAAAATCTAGGTGCAGCTGCATAATTTATAGAATCCCTGCTCAAGCCATAACACAACAAGAACACACCATGTGATGTAGTCACACAGATGATTGAGCATCCACTCAATCCAAAGCTCTTCTAGAGAGTACAGAGACACAAACCTGTTATGAGTCCCAAAGCATAAGGGGACCTTGAGGGATATATCTAATCATTTTTACTTTAAAAAATGAACAAAATGAAAAAAAAGTTTCATAAAAAATAATTAAAAACTTCAAAATAAAAAATAAAAAAAATAAAAACTCATATATTTGAAATGAAAAAATCTATCAAAATCAAAATAAAAAATATACTTAATGTACTTAAGTTCCTAGGCGTGTTCCCTATTGCACCCTGAAGCAGAAGGGTCAAAGTAGAAACATAGGGTTAAGGATGGATGGAGCACATACATTATCTCGAGGCACCAACAATTCACAAACATAATCTCACCCATAAAAATAATTCAATCAATAAAATCATCTAAAGCTACAATTGTAGGATGACACCACACCTCAAAATAAACAAATGTCCTCTTCTGGGTCTTCTTAAGCTGAGCACCCCATTAGTTGGAAAAGACCCACTAAGTCAGGATATCCTAATAATAAATATAAGGGCCATTCCCTACATGAACTTTAATATTTATATATGAAATCAACCTCGCTTAAGTTATCAGCATTAAACCATTATTTATAATCATAAAGGGCCATGATCGAATGGGTAACCACTATAGATGAAATATTAACTTGCTAATAGTTGCTACATATGATGCTCTCGCAAAGAATCTATGATGGTAGCACCGATGTTGTTTAGTATACGAGTACAAATGACTCATTTGGTATGCCATCCTAATGGGCAATGTAAGTTTGCATGCACATAATTTCTCAGTGTCATGCATGTCAAGAGATGAACACAGAAACTGGGCCAAACATAACAATCTAACCTTAGTCCCATGTGATTGTGGATAACCAAACAAGATTTTAAAGTATTTTCTAATGTAACGGCAGACACAAACTAACTACAAACTCGATATTTCATCCACCTTTATCCTATGTCTGTAGTGAAATTTATAGTGCATCATGCCATCTATTGACCCCCATCTATATCTATACTATATAAGAAAGATCGTCTAAGAATTTTCTTCTACTATTTTTTCTTCTATTTTACTGAAATGCAAAATAGTCTTATTATTCTACTCTATACTACAGATGAAATAATGTGCAAGTTATCATATACAAAAATAAGATTATATTTTAAGTACAATTTTCTATTCTAATAAGGCGACAATACGAGAGCTATTTTGACTTACATGCAATTGTTAGTTTTATTTTAAATTTCAAATTGTTCTGTGTATATTTATAAAAAAAACTAAATGAAAGGTCGTGGGGGTGGAATAACTTCTATTACTTATTTTTAAATTACATATAGATCCTTCTCGTAGTGTATATGAAAGGTCGAGGGATGCATTGCATGGGACTTTTTTACCTTTAGTTTTGTGAGATTACTATTTGGGAGTGTATCATAATGCACTTGTATGTACCATCAAAGTGGTCACTGAATACTTTTTGTCTGCACTCACATTGTCTTTTTTGTGGTTGCTAGGATTAAGAGTGTGACATGATTAAGGTCAGAGGAGATAGATGGCATGGTCACTCCTACGTGACACCAATAAGGATCCACACGATAATATTAGCCAAATCGAATCATATATATTATAACTTCTACCCATCGCTTCTCTTTTTAGTGATTTTCTTTTTTCTCACCATTGTTTCTGGTATGATATCGTAGATACAAGCATGCTTCTTTCTCTTCTAACATATCTTACTCACAATGTAATTTTGTATAAATTTTAATCTTGTCTCCTTTTTTCTTTAGATTGAAAAGGCAATACAACAACACACTTATGATCTTCAAAATAATATAATATTCTAAAATCCATATAACCCATGATGAACCAAATTGTGTAAGAAAGAATGTTAAGGGAGTTGGAAGATTTTTTTTTACAAATTGATCCTTATATGTTACCATACAAGAAAGACTATTGAGGGGGTGGGTGGAGCTTTTTCCTCAAGCATTTTTAATTACAAATTGGCCATTGTATGATATAAAAATCCATGAGAGGGTTGGATGATAGTTTTACCTATAAATTTTAGTTACAACTGGGCCTTATGTATTACGATAAGGTTGTACATACATGTAGGTGTTGGATTTGAACTGGGTTGATTCAATCCACCGATGTCTTATCCTACATAAGTCGATTAAAACCTTGTCCATTTAATTTATATGTACAAAGTGGGAAAAAGTATTGACTGTGACTTGTATATAGCTTTGCTAGGGCCAAGGTAAACCTACGTATACCTAGATTTATGACATGAACATTATACACCACTACATGGTTATCTATAATATGTATCTATTGTAAGATATTTTGACTAGTTTTTTAATTATATTTTATCTAACATATGTTTGATCAACAATAATATAAAACTAAAAGACCAATATAATAGACTACATGTTTGTTTTATGTATCCCTTTTGATTTTGCAAATGTTCACAATAACTAATACAATAATGTAGCCTAACAAATTGAATGTATAAGATTTAAATTTGATGCACTTAAAAATAGTCCATTCTTTCATTTGTCGACCATTTATTTAAATAAAATATGCATTTTTGAATCAATAGTAAATTATAAAAATTTAAAATTAGTTTGACACTCTTTAATTGTGTCTCATAAATACATGGAAAATGTAATGATTTTGAACATGTTTAATCCAATGTATAATTATCAGTTATATGTTTGAATTTAGCTAACAAGTTGTAAGTGTAGTAGTATTACGGTGTGTACATATTGGATCCATGTTATTGTCTAAAACATACTTTCTAAACCCTTTTAGTATTTGATTATTTATAAATAATTTTAAAATAGCTTTGTTTTTGTATGCTATCTAGGCTATCCTTAATCTGACTAGAAACCTAGATCAATCACGCAAACTAAGTATAGTATGAGATTTTCAAAAGTTATTTGGGCCTAAACTTGATCCACAACATACTTATCAATATGGGTTCATGCATGGGATTACTAAAACTTGGTATGACTGTCTCGATGCTTATCCCTTTGTATAAGACATGTGTCAGCCAATTCTAATTGGTCTTCAAACCACAACACACCACCATTTTGCTACTGAAACGTAGTCAAACTAAGTCTGATAGAGGAAGAGAATGTACTAACATCATGACGAGACTTGTGTAGTGATGTTGATGACATCGAGAAGTGGTAGTTATTCTCTTGGGCGTGTTAAAGTCAAGGCCAATTCCCACTTTGTCTTTGCCTTCTCTTTTTACCCATCTTTTTTCTTTGTCTATTTTAGCAGTGTATCTGGTACAACATTTTGATCTTTCTATCACCTTCAAAAGTATCGATGACACTTCTTTTAGACAAGTGATTATCCTATTGGTCATCCAAAAAGGAATATAAAAAATCCACATACCTAGGTAGATATACAACCACAAAAATACAATGAAGGCAATAGCACTGCATGTGGATAATGAGCAAAGAGAGGAGGAAAAAACACATACTCTTACATCATCCACCATATTCATCGTACCGCCATCCGCCAAAATATTGTCAACAAAATCTGTAACATTATCCTCAATCAAGCAATTCACAAGCCCAAGCATATTGATATATGCACAAATTGTCGTTATTTTGATATATAATTTGGTTATATTCTTTGTCATTTGTGCTTAATAGAATGTCTTTTTAATACATATTTTACCAAATTAGTAAAAATCACTTGTACATCATTTCTTATATTTTTTATATACATTTTACATATTTTAATTATTATTATAATTATTTGATTTTATTCATTGATTATTTTATAATAGATAATTATTATTTACTGGAACAAAGTTGATACCATCAACTTGCAACTCGATGGTACTGACATGACATCATATTCGATATATAATTTCATTCCAGATCGAGAAGGAAACAACAAAAAGTCGGTGGTACCGACATAGAGACATAAGGCCCAGATTAAACACATTTCATTAATGAATTTAACATTGTACAATATATATATATATATATATATATATAATTTTGACCTAAAGTGTGGACACTGGCCGAAAACCACACCATTAGATAGAGAATCTCGTTCTCTATCGGGAGGGTGCGAAAACCTAGACGAAAGGAAGAAGAAAAGTGGAGGAACCCTATCCGGCGGACCTTAGAGACGTTTTTGCGGTGGAGACGATGGCATAACAACTTCACTTTCTCCAGATCCCTTCCTCTACTCTTTCTCCTATTTACTGTATCTCGAAATCCATGTTTTGCATATTCTCGAGTTACTGTGATACCATGTCGTCTATTTCCGGCTAAAAACCTTAATTCCTTAGGACCTGGGAGTAGCCTGGGTATGCATTGTGTCTGATTCTTATGAGTTAATATATATTTTCCTCTTAATTTTTGAATATGAATCTATGGAAATTGCATGTCCTTATTGTGCTTGATCACCACAATTAGCTTATCAGATCCTTAATTACTGCTGAAAAGGGAATTAAGGATTAGAAACACATAAGTTCACACGTTTATCGACATCCCTTGGGAAAGGTGGGGCATAAACGGGAGGAGATTACCCAGAATTAAATCAAAAGCACCTAACTAATGGATCAATTACTATGAGAATGGAATTGCCTTTAGTTTAGGTAGGGGAATTACACTGCGGAAGCAGGAAGTTTCTAGCTACATATTCTTTATTCAAGATTAGGAGGGAGTTATATTCATGATTAGGGATTAGATTTAGTGTTGCTCGTGGTGAAACCAAAAGTCCTAAGGAATTCATCCCTTCTTGATTACAACAACCTTAGTTAGATTTACTTTTTGTTCTTAGTTAATTAAACAACCAATCAACTCTTGTTTTCAGCTTAGCTGATCAATCCTAATCAGTAATAGTCTTTAACCTTATAACTCCCCGTGTTCGATAACTCAAAACTCATAATCCCATACTATTTCGATACGTACACTTGCGTATTACACGCATATTATACGCGTGTCAAGTTTTTAGCACCGTTGTCGGGGAGTTGGCATGGTTAACACTATAAAAATTTAGGATCAGTCACTCTAGGCCATTGTATTTATTTTCCTTTTTTATATTTTTTTTCTTCCCATTTTCCTTTACATAAAACTTTATTGTTAGGTTAGGAATTGCATATATTCATCTAAATATCTCTTTGTAGTTAGTCTTCTTTCATTTAAGTAAAAAGTAAAAAAAAGCACATGACCCCTATTTGTTTTGAGTGTAGAAATATACATGTAGGTTATAGATGTCTGAGTCCACCTTCATTACATCATGAGAAAATCTCAAAGGAAATTCATCGTGAGCATATTAGGATTATGGTTCAATATGTTTTAAATCGTAAAGGTCCTATTTCTAATGGAGGTTGGGGTAGAGTAGAGAAAATGGAAGAAATTGAGGTTGAGGATAAGGAATTAGAGAGTGAGGAGAACATATTGGAAGAAGTTTTAGAATCACCTCTACCATGTCCTTCCGTTGAGCCCACACCCACACCCTTGACTCCTAGGATTGATTTTGAATATGATTGGGGATCTGATGAGGAAGATGAGGAGAATGATGAAAATAAGGTGGATGACAATTTTGATACATGTGTTTGGGATATGAGTGAAGAAGAGGAGGATCCAGAAGGTGCTTTATTTGATAGTGATCTTAGAGAGGAGGAAGAGGATACTGAGAGTGAAAAGGTGGAGGAATTTCCCAATACCCTTCACATAATTCCTTCACCACAAGACCCATCTCTTCATTTCCTTATTGAGGATCCTATATGGGATATATATCCAGATGATAATTTTGAAAGTTTTTGTGAGGATATTAATGAATGTGGGGGGATTGAATTATTAGAAGAGGAGGAGACATACAAACTCACCTTTGATGTAATTCCTCCATTATGTGTAGATAGGAGTGATCCTTTGGGGATGGTCATAGAAATTAAGGAGCAATCTTCTTTATACCTTTCACCCCATGACTACCTATTTCTGCATGTGCTCCCACATCAAGACTTGGTTGTAGTTCATGTTCATGATCATTACAATAATAGTTTACTGTTGAAATGGAATGTCAACCATACATGTTGGTCTTCTAACTATTATTTATTTTTTCTCATTATTGCAAGGAACCAGATGTTTAGAAGGAAGAAGCGGAGAGAGCTTCACCCTCCTCCACGACCACCTGATTATTATTGATTGACATGTGTCCATCCTAGGACGTTAAACAAGGAATATTGTGGGAGGCAACCCACCAATTAGGTTTATTTTGTTAAACTTTCAATTCTACTTTTACATTCCTATTTGTATATTGTGATATCTAGTTTTGATGCAAGTAAAAAAGGTGCCTTGATATGTGCATTAAGTGTGTAGGGACACACTGATTCGATACCACCAACTTCACTGTCGGTAGTACTGAGTTTTCATTAGTGACATCTCATAAGATGAGCAAACATAGACACTTCACCGAGCTTGAGTGCATATTGGAGGGAAGATTATCATGTGGATCACATCTACTCATCTTTGACCCTAGAGTTCGCCACCCTTACTGGTATAATCGTTCCATGTATCTTCCTTTACTTTTGACATTGAGGACAATGTCATATTCAAGCTTAGGGGTAGGAATGGAACAACACTTCTATCTTTATCTTGCATCTTTACTTTTTATCACATCTCTACATGTTTTGCTTTTATTGTTTGATTTTTTTCTTCTTCTTAGGGTCCACTTCTATCTAGTATAATTGTGGACAAAATATAAAATTTTGGTTAGGATTAGCCGTTTGTTGATGCTGTGGTATCAATTCTGAAAATTCTAAATAAAAATTTGAGTGTGCTTTTATGCTTTGCTCTTTAAGCTAAATTTGCTATGTTTAAGAGTACATATCTGGAGGAATTATTTGGATTAGTCAGCTTGAAGACATACTGATTGAATGAAAAACCTAACTCAACCCTATGACTTGTGTTATGACGATGATGTTTGAGTCCAAACCAACCAAATTGTAACGTGATCTTTAATGTGAATTTTAGAAATAAACTCTAAGGTTACCCTGTTACACAAGCTGATAGAAGAGGGACATATCATGGTTGGGAAAGACATTGTCTCTTAGTCATGTGATCTCATCCACCTTCCATTCATCTTCATTCACCACCATAGGATGATCAAGTTTAATCCAAGTTATTTTCCTCTTGTATTCAATACATGGCATGATAGGAAGCATATAGTTAGTTCATTTTATCATGCATTAAAAAAAATCATATAATCTATTTTGAGCATTTGTAGTTTGCATAACAAAATTTCATATAGTTGTATTTGCATTGTATTTTCATAAGATGTTGCATATTTGCTATCTTGTACAATCTTCTCTCATGAAAGAGTTTAAAATAAGTTGCATCTCCTTACTCTTTCTTCAAAAAAAAAGACCAAGCATGAACTATTTATCTTGCTAAAATAAAAGGGCAGAGAAAAAAGAGTTATTGAAAAAGAAAAAAAAGGAAGAAAAGGAGGACACAGATTTTAAGTTCAATTCCATATTCTCTCTAAGCAACAAAGGAGGGGATTGTGATTCTTTTTATAAACACCTTTCCACTTATACTCATCATTAGGATGAGACATCCATTGCATGCATCATTCCACCAAAATAAAAAAATAGTCATTAGAAATCATACATTCACATTTTATCCATCATACATGTGCATCATATTTTTACTTCTTGCATAAATAATTTGTATAATTCTTGTGAATCCTATTTTTATAGCCACCCATCTTTTCCACCGATTGCTCTGCAAGGTAGGCCACCATCATAACTATTTCCCTCATCCATGTTTATTTGGGGATATGCTTCCAAGTAGTTATTTAGGTAGATGAGAGTAATGTAGATAGGGAGATCACATGGTGCATCAAGAATGTGTCCTATTGGCCATGATATTAACTACTTCATATTGATAGTGTTTTTCATTAATCTTAGTGTGGACATCTATTATGAACATTATTGATCACTTTAGAATAGTTACTTGTTCAGTGGTTGGCAATGATCGGTTTGGGACCGACTGGTGGAGGGCGGTTAGAAAAAGTAATTCATAGGTACTTGTCTTCTTGTTGACTTTTTAAAATAAATCCAAGAGTAGTGTTGATCGAGGACGAGCAATATTCAAGCTTAGGGGTGTGATATATGCATAAATTGTCATTATTTTGATATTAATTTGGTTATTTTCTTTGTCATTTGTGCTTAATTGAATATCTTTTTAATACATATTTTACCAAATTAGTAAAAATCACTTGTGTATCATTTCTTATATTTTTACATGTATATTACATGCATTTTATATGTTTTAATTATTATTATAATTATTTGATTTTATTCATTGATTATTTTATTGCAGATAATTATTATTTACTGGAACAAAGTTAATACCACTGACTTGCAACTCGGTGGCACCGATATGGCATCAGAGTCGACATATAATTTTGTTCCAGATCGAGAAGGAAACAACAAAAAGTCGGTGGCACCAACTTCCAAGTCGGTGGTACCGACATAGAGACATACGACCCAGATTAAACACACTTCATTAATGAATTTAACATTGTACAAAATGTTATATATATAAGTTTTGACCTAAGGTATGGATGCCGACCAAAAGCCACACCATTAGATAGAGAATCTCGTTCTCTATCGGGAGGGTGCGAAAACCTAGACGAAAAGAAGAAGGAGAGTGGAGGAACCCTATTCGGCGGACCTCAGAGACGTTTTTGCGGCGGAGACGACGGCGGAACGGCTTCATCTTCTCCAGATACCTTCCTCTACTCTTTCTCCTATTTATTATATTTCGAAATCTATATTTGGCATATTCTCGAGCTACTGTGATACCGTGTCGTCTATTTCCGGCTAAAAACCTTAATTCCTTAGGACCTGGGAGTAGCCTGGGTATGTCTGATTCTTATGAGTTAATATATATTTTCCTTTTAATTTTTGAATATGAATATATAGAAATTGCATGTCCTTATTGTGCTTGATCACCACAATTAGCTTATCAAATCCTTAATTACTGCTGAAAAATCGGCGTCCTTTGGGAAAGGTGGGGCATAAACGGGAGGAGATTATCCAGAGTTAAATAAAAAACACCTAACTAATGGATCAATTACTATGAGAATGGAATTGACTTTAGTTTAGGTAGGGGAATTACACTACGAAAGCAGGAAGTTTCTAGCTACATGCTCTTTTTTCAAGATTAGGAGGGAGTTATATTAATAATTAGGAATTATATTTAGTGTTGCCCGTGGTGAAACCAAAAGTCCTAAGGAATTCATCCCTTCTTGATCACACCAACCTTAATTAGATTTACTTTTTATTCTTAGTTAATTAAACAACCAATCAACTCTTGTTTTCGGCATAGCTGATCGATCCTAATTAGTAATAGTCTTTAACCTCATAACTCCTCATATTCGATAACTCGGGACTCATAATCCCTATTTTGACACGTACACTTGCGTATTACACACACGTTATACACGTGTCACATATCAGGTGGGCGTTATCAACTTCGGACAGGATGCTGACACCACCCAATTTCCCTGCAAGATGTGGTCGACACACCAACTCGTTGATGAAATGTTTTGCAGTTGTTACGATGCTATGATGATGTTTATGGCGTTTCTTTCTTATGACATGTGTTTTTTTTTCAAAAGAGGAGCCCACCCCTCGTTACTCACCCCTACATGGGTTTTGTAGGTCAATTTTTTTTTAAAAAGTAGGTCATTACTTGGTTCAGGGTGTACCCGACATTTTGCTTAGTTCTCGGGCCTTCTAGGCATTTGAACTCCTAAGTTGCTAATTTTCATGCTTTCTCGCTCGAACTTTGTTGGTATTCTTGGTACTAATCTTTATACGCTGACATACAATTAGCCATCTTTTATGATATATCATAATGGTTATTGAAAAGCCAACCGATCCTTACGAGAAATTGGAAAAGAAAACCCGGGTCTTCGGACAATGGCCGGTGGGCGTTCGCCGACCCGACACTCGTCGTCCTAGAAAGAGAGTTAGCAGGGGATGGTGCACGCGCCACTTGGAAATTGGAATAGACATCCGAGTTGGCTTCGATGCGACGGAGAAATACGGTATACATACAAATCCGTTCGTATTATACTGGTCTTGTGTTGCCCAACTCTTCCCTAACGTCGACTGGACAGTAGACAGACTGAGCCGCGTTGTCCACTCCTCACCATGTCCAATGAAGCACTGGGGGTTCCTACTCCAACAGCGGCAGCTTGAAACGCATTGTTACCATCCCTTGATGCTATGATGGTGACATTGCTCGATCGAACTTCTTTATCTCTTCTGTGCTTACTCTTCCCTTTTCCTTTCCCCATCCTCGGCTGAAGAAGGTTTCTCAAGAAAGGTGCTATCTTGTCCGTTCTCACCTTTTGGGTGGTGTTATCTTGTTCTCGTTTTGCATAAATGGGAATTCAATCAGTGCATGCTACGAAAGATTAGTATTTTCTATATAATCTTCTCCGGAGCAGCTATTGCCCTTTCCCTTTGTTGAATAATATTTGCTTGGTAGCAAAACTTGTTTCTATTCAGCCTAAATAAATAAAAAAATATTATCTGTCGATATTTTCCAGGTCGGATCAGTGCAACATCTGTGGTGTATTGGTTGACGGATCTCTAGCAGCAGGTTTGTCCAGAAATATCCAGCGGTTGAGGTACTTCTGGAGGACTCTGTTGGGGTAATGGAGACCGGTTGTGGAACTGAATCTGCTGATGCTGCCGAACAAGGGAGTGGGCCACTACCTTCTGTAATCACATGCGGCAACAACAATGGGCCTCGTTCTGATGAAAAAGAAGCTAGAGAACATATGAATGTTAGAAGCAGCCCATCTGCGAGTCATGCAAAATACAAAACTGATAGCTATCTTACATACAAAGCAGAGATGAAGGAAAAGGCGAGGAGGCTTTCGGCGGGGATGAAGTCAAAGAAGATTGTGAGACCTGTTCAGATGGAGAAATGTGATGCCCCGCAGGAGAAAAGAATTTTGCGCTTTTACCTTTCAGATGAATCTGGAGTGGTTAAGGGTCATCGTGTTGGGAATGCCATCTACTTGTCACCACAAGGGATATCTTGTGTGCCTCCATTGTCAACTGCCTCAGAAGCTTTGCCTTGTGAAAACGAATCTTCCCAGGACAAAAACACAACCGTATTTTTTGTGTTTTCAACTAACACAGCTGCAGGTCATGAGCCTGGTCAACAACAAGACCAGGTTCCTGTTAAGGCTAATGTAAGGAGGGTAGGAATGTCGAGATGCGATGACAATGCATCCCAAAAGTCATTACCGTTCATCGAGTTTGAACTAACTGATGTGGATGCTGAGACGTCTTATTCTAGCGTGGACAAAGGAGACAGTGATTATGATGCCCCCAACATCACTGTTAATCCAAAGCCAGGTGAGCTTAGGCGATCATCACGCCTCAGACAAAGATGTGATACTCTTAAAGCAATAGAATCTGATGAGGAGACAGATGATGGCATTCAAGATGATAACGGAGAGGGGTTGACCTCTCCACAATCTGGTTCAGAGTATGAAGTGAGCCAAACAAACTCTCCAGCTGATGAATATTCTTACAAAAAGGTTGGATCAAAAGAGTTATCTCGTTTATTCGATGAGGACGCCGGTAATGACATCGGAGATGAGTATAGGCAGGGGGTGGCGTCCCCACAATCTGGTTCAGGGTGTGAAGCGAGCCAGGCAAATTCTTCAGATGATCACTCTCCAGAGGATAAGTTTGGTTTAACCATGACTGAGGTGTTTGCTCTTATAGAACACAGGAAGGACGAGAATGACTCTACAGGCTGTGTAGAAGAAATAGAGCCAGCGCTGAATCCTGAAAACAACATACAAGTTAGTGATGACCCGACCAATGGAGAATTGGATCTCCTAGCTGAACCTTTATCCTTTTCCGGCTCAGCAGTCGACGAATCAGTTATAATGGGACAAGAGCAGGTCATTTCTGGATCTAACAAAGCAGATGCGGAGTCAAACCAGAGCACCCAATGCTGTAGTGATGTGGCTCAACAACTACGTCATCCTATTTCTACTTCCTTCCCAGATTCCACCGATGACAATAGGCCCTCTGTTGATTTGACAAATATTAAGACACCTGCACAACCCAGTAGGAAGAGGAAGGAAATCATATCTAATGATCCAAAAGAGAAAAAACAGAAACTTGGTGGATATGACGGCTCTGATATTTTAGAACTTGTTCCTCGGTCAGAAGATGAAACGAACATTGGCAAGAAAGGCTCTTTCCTTAAATACGTCAATATCTTGTCGTGGTTGATAGATGCTGGTGTTCTGTCAGAAAATGAAGCTGTTATCTGTAAACTGAAGAAGAAGAAGAAAGGACCTCCGTTGCGTGGTTTGGTTACTCGAAAGGGCATTCGATGTAACTGTTGCAAGAAAGTCATATCTCACGTAGATTTTGAAGCACACGTTGGCCGTGGAGTCGACAGACCATGGGCTAATATATGCTTGCTCTCTGGAAAGTCATTGGAGGAGTGTCAGTTAGAAGCATTAGATAATGAATGCAAAAAGAGACAGGTCGACTTTCAGAATGAGGATAATTCTGGCTCTGATCCTAGTGATGACTATTGCGGTCTCTGTGGTGATGGAGGGGATTTGATATGCTGTGATAATTGCCCCTCAGCATTTCATCAAGACTGCATGTTGCTTAAGGTATGCTTGTACAAGTACCAAACCTGACCAAATATTGCGCCTGTTAAATATAAATCTTACTTTTATATTGGAACTACCTTCCAATGTATAGAGCTCCACCATCGATCATTTTCTTTCGAAAATGCCATTTTCTTTCGAAAATGCCATTTTCATTACCTTTAATGTTATGACTTGCGTTTGAGTTTTGAATGGCTTGTTTTATCTTCAATTTGAATTTTCTTTGTATTTGTATATGTCTAAATGCCGCATAGTTGTGTATACCCACTTTCCATCACTGCTCAATCATGCTGATCAAAAGAGGATTCTGCCTTTACAGACTATTCCTGAGGATCATTGGTATTGCCCTTACTGTACATGTAAATTCTGCAAAGTAGGTGGGCAAACATCAGGACTAGGCTCTTGGGCCACACCTTTATCATCATGCAGTCAATGTGGTCATAAATGTGAGACAACACTGTTTTCTTCATAGATCCTCTTTCCAAACAACACTATTAGTATTGAAAGATGCTAAATGGTTTTCTAACATCACAGATCATCTAAAGTGTGCTTGGAAAAATGGTATGCCCTGGATGTCTGGACATTCAGCAAAATTTTGCACGACTAGTTGCCAAAAGGTAGTCCCTTATCTAAAATTACCTACATGCTGTTGCTTTCCAAATTGGGCTCTACCCATCAACTTACTAATAGACTACAATAAAAGGAAATGATATTTCCATGGACCCCATTCATTCACAATGGCAATGTGTTATCCATCCGATATCTAACAGTAAATTTCTATGCCCTTTTGCTCTTATACTCTATTTTTATTCTGTATATCTCATTGCATTACTTATCTGAATCATCTATTTGTACAAAAGCTGATAGTTGCTAGCTCTATTATTTTACTGGTATTGAGACTACCTTATTTTGATCACTCTGTTCTCCAATCTTCTTGGTTGAAAATCTACAAAAAATTAAGGTATAGAAAAGTAATAAAGAGAACACTGTGTGGTATGACATCCTTTCATCCATTCACAATTTAACAATGAAAATGAATGAGAAGCCCTTATTCTACCCTATAAGGGGTCCAATTCAATAACAGGGGTGCTGTTGGATTTGCTTGGGAATGGGCAAAGTCACATACAATGATTTTACATTGAGTGTTTATATACTGCATAGCAGTGTCTTGTGAAACTGACTTGCTTTATGCTCTCCTTACTGAGTTTGTGGTAGCTTATGATTGCCTATATGATCTATATAAATGGCCAAAATATCTGCTATTTGTCATTCTTCAACCATAATATTGAATTTTGGGATCACTTAAACCAAGTAAGCAACTTTTTTATGTCAATAATAACAGAAAAATGCTAAGCAGTAGGAGAATGTCGTCAAATTCGAGCTACCCTAATATTTATTTATTTACCAACAGTGTCTTGCTTATTGCTTTGTCTTATTAGAGCCATTTAATAAGTCAACTTGTCTATTTGATGCTTAGCAACCTATAATTTAGTCTTTGCGGCTCTATCAATCATGTTAGAGTGAGGCACTTATCGTTTCGCGATGCACATCCCCATTAAAGTGCGCACCTGATGCCGCTAGAGTTTTGGTTCACAAATAAAATTATATATGTTGCCTGTGATTGCCTTCTGCCGCTTCTACTCGACTATGGTTAGACAACTTAGATTTTTGAGTCCTCATGGCTTGCAGATCATTCCCTAACAGTGCTCATTCTCATCTATAAGTCACTTGTTTTGAACAGGTGGGGAACTCAAAATTATCCAAAAGAGAGACATTTCTTCGAGATTAATGCCGAATCTCTAATAACTGATGGTCCTCTACAAAATATGAAGAATGAGGATAGGGCCCAGGAGTTTAATGCCTGAGCAATTTTTGATTCTACTGTTATATCATAGATACTCAATGGCATATGTGAATTGATTTGTAAGAATCTCTTCTATGAGGCTATTGCTAAAGAGATGTGGGATTACTTGCCCATAGGAAGAATCCCTCTAAATTGTGGGTGACGGCGAACATTCTACATGGTACAACAAAAAGATAAACCAATTAAAATTCTATTATTTTGCATTCGCGGAGTCCTGGGGGCTGGCTTTTCTATAGCTAAGTTGGACCAAAATCCTAAGACTCAGCGAAATTGCATAAAAATGTCAAAAAAGGAAATCAATAAAGTTGAAATTTAGTAAAAATAATTAATAAACTGATCAAACCTATAGGGTTCCCTTAAGAGTCTTTTGGGCTTTAACATGGGTCAAATGTGCAGGTAGCCCTCCATCAACTCCTTACTACCGAGAAAGATGAGCTATAGATGAGTCAGGTGTTAGCCCCCCAAAACTCCTATCAATGTAGGTGCGTAGCTACTGGTAGCATAAGACCATGTGTGTTAAAGTGATACGACGTGTTGAGGAAGCCATATGAAATTTCCATCCATGTTATCAAATGAGTATGTTTCTAAGAAATCATCATAAACACTTGAAAATCACACTACCATGGTCCCCCAACTAGGATGGGTGCCACATCTGTTGATACATCACAGTAGACTAAAGTCATTGTAAGCACCATGATAGGAGACAAAACATCTTGGCTTGGCTTGATGATAAGTATGATCAACCCAATGTAGGCATTACAAAGTCATATGCAGCTTTGGATGTATTCTTGTGTTAGAATAGTCGAGGTGGAGATAGTTTAGCAGAGCTTCCGCCGTCAATAACAAGTATGCACATCCCCATAGCACACTCAACTTCATAGTGAAAGAGGCTGGAGTGGTCTGGATCTGGAGGCCATTGAGTAGTAAGAATCAGAGCCTGAACCGTTGTCGATCTTCTTTTTCTATAACTCATCACTTGACTTACTAATTGGGAGAACTACCTTGTACTCGTCATCATCATTATAGTAGTCACCATAACTCAACTGGCCACCACGTCGACTGATGCCCAAATTGTTGACAAGTATAGAACCAACTACTTTGCTATGTCTAACAGAAGACACCAAGATGGTTAGACACTCGGTTTGTTAGCGAGAGGTCCCAAGATCGAGCCCAGGCCATGGGATGAATAGAATGGCCAATTAAAAAAAAAACTACTTTGCGAACTCTTTCAACGTTGAGACACACATGTTGTCTGTCTGATTGACAAGCAACATTGAGGAAGATTAGCACTTCCAAGTCATTATCTCCTTAGATATAACACGAAACTTCTACTCATGCACAACTTGAGTTGCCACATGTATAGTTTCATCTATTCCAAGTATGAGAGAAGTTGCTAGCACCTTTACAATTGACAATGTAAATCCCCCCCTGTATATCATGACCACGATAAGTTCATCCTAGTTGGCCTTTTTCTTGTGGGTTAGGTCATATACTTGTGGCTTACTCCTCGACTGTATTTCAAGCCTTAATAAGATATGATAATTTGAGGAAGAGTTGTTTCTTGTAATTTGCTAGGACACACTCCATATCCGCCTTTATATCGTCCCATGTGGATGTATTAGACTATGTGTAGTTTCTTCCACTAAGATATGGAGGTCCCACTTGTTTTGGCTTTTTAGCATATTGCAAGTCCCAGTTGAAGAATGCCTAGTGTCGTGGAGGAAATATAGAAGTATGGATCTGTAGTGCCATAGAGTCAGAGATGGAAATCTTAAATGCTCCATCATATTAAGATTTAAGGGCAAGGATTTACACCATGATGTTTGTGGTGCTGGGGATGCCATTTTGCTATTGTTGCTGAAAAGGGAAAACAATCAAACTTGTCACTCAAGTCGGCCATAATGGTCTAAGTAGGCGAGTGCCATGCAATGTTAATATGTTGTCCATCTCAGTCATCTTATCATTGAATTCTTTGTTTTGCAGCATGACTACATGCACAATGTGGATCGAGAGTGGATACTAAATGAGGATGTGACACAAGAGCCCACAGACAACGATATCACCAAATATGGGCTCATGCATGTAGCAAGGAGCGACGAGCGGGTTTTTAGGGTACGACCTTGTAGCGACCCCACCTCCCAGTAACCCCCAATTAAGGGAGACCAAGAGGTCAGAGCCATTATCCCAATTAACAGGATCAAATGTTCGACAAATAATCAATAATAATTATCAAATTCTACCAACTAAACTGAAAGGCTGTAATAAAATAAAATTTTGCATACCTTTTTTAAAAACTTGGATATCTACTTCTATCCACATCTGGAGTCTATTCTAACTAATCCTCCTTGTACTTTAATGTCACATATGCCGCTTTACTGTTTGTTCTTTTCAATCTTGTACCTAAAACGCCGACAAATAAAACGTCAGTCAGCATATCGAAATATGCCGGTATGTGGGCACAACCAAAATTTTGCAAATATGGCTAACAATCTAATTATCACAATCAAGTTAATTAACAAGTCAATTTACGCTTTTCAGTATGACATTCTCCACCACTTTTGCCCTAACCCTGGCATACCCACCTTAGGGTTTCTCTTTCGCCAATGACTTAAGATCACCTTCTCAATCCCGAGCTTGGTGCCTGGGGTCACCCTTCATAGTGCCCGCTAGTCATTCTATAAAGACCACCTTTGTCACGGAACCGGAATCCCAGTCCCATGAACCAAACGGATATCAAAGGCAACATGCGGAAGCGTAAAACTTAGCACACATGAACAGATAACAAGATAAAGGCACCAACACAGTCTCAACATTCAACAAGTATAAATTATACAAAATGCATTATATTCATGAATTCAATTACATATTTCCATAGTCAAGGTACAAGTCATTCATGTGCACTAAATCTGGATCTTACAACAAGTACACCTACCATAGCTCACCAAGCCCATCAACCTTCTAGCCATCTCTGAACTTAAAAACAACATACGAGAAATGGGTCAACACACGAGGTGTTGAGTATGGGGCAAAAAGATACATATATATATAAGCTTTGCATAATTTTGAAAAGATTTCAAGACTAAACGAACAATAATAATCATGTTAACTGTTTAACAAATGCGAAACCATATTTTATGTCATTTCACTCCATTATACCAACAATATCAAGCATGTTTAAGGCCTTTGACCATCTTCCCGTCGGAAGGGTCCATAAGGGTGCTCAAGCTTAGCTAACCCTTTTATACGAGAGGGACCTCAAGGACGTAACCAAGAGTTAACCCTTTATCAACAATATTATAATGGAGTTCTATATATATGTGTGTTCAAGTTATAAAACTGACGAGGCAAACATCGAGTAAGACATAGCAATACTACATGGCAATATTTGAGCAAATAGACAGACAAGCATACATTATATGTCTTTTCAAGCAAGAAAGCGATAGTCATATAACTAGATAAGGCCCATACCTGATTCAAAGATTTCATAACTTAACATATCCTTCACCATCTAGCCATATGCCAAACCTAATTAACAATAAGATTACATGTATGTATTAGATTCTCAGCATTAACCCTAATTAGATGCATTTTGGGGTTTTGGCCAAGGTGGGTTCCAAGTTGCTTATTGGTTAATTGTATGATATTGTACTGATCTAGAGGTCATCATGATGGTGTGGGTCAGGTTTCATGCCATTATGACGTTCCGTGCACTTTCGATGATCATATCAAGGTTTAAAGCATTTACATGCATTCTAGGGTCGAAGGGCTCACAATAGAGTAATCAAGGTCAAAGATCATCAAAGAATAAGAGCCAAGCATAAGGGATGGTTTGGATCAACAACATAAGGTCATAAGAAACATATAACAAGATTAGGTGGTTGTCCATTAGCAACAAGATTGGCAATATGGGGTAACGTTCATCATTAAAGTCCAAACTAAGCACATATGTACAAAAAGGGTCATGATGAACAATAGGGAGAGAAGGACCTTCTTTAGGGATACAAAGATATTAGAGTTATTGATTTGATGATTACGGATGCAAGAGTACATAAAAGATTTCAACTTTATAATGGATATGCATGTAACATGGTCAAAGAAGGTTAAAATTCGTATTTTAGCCAATCAGTAGAATTAAAATAGGAATCAGGGTCTGCAAATATTCCCAGGTTGTAGATCTTTTTGAAAGGATCAATTTGATATATAATTTTGCATCATTTGGCCAAGGGGTGAGGGACTTATGCATTTTAGAAGGTTGTAATCCAAACTATAGGGAAGGAGCATGACATTACCATGATATCATTCATTGATGGACTCCTACCATCGGATCGGCGCCCACCAGTGTCCATTCATCCAACTGCTCACAGTGCACATTCCCACTAGCGCTGGCTAGGACCCAACACCCAAAGTAGCGACCATGGATTCTCCCGTTCACTGGCCCGCGGTCAACTGAGGACCAAGACTGATCAGAAGAAAGAGAGGATGCGAGAGGGGGAGTACTCGTTGGATTGGTATCCAACGGCAGCGACCTCATCATCAACCCAGCTTTAGGGTCGTGGCTTCCTGGGCAGCACATAGCAGGAGTATGGCTCGCCGGAGATGGGGTATGGGGCAGAGAAAGAAGGGAAAGGCCCCCAAAGTCTGCCGCCCACACCGAGGGGAGGTGGGCGGACTCCTTCCCGCTGTCGATTCTTCCTACAGACGTGAGGAGGAGAGACGCTCAAAGCGGGTTCCCCGGCGGCGCCGTGAACAAGGGGACGAGGAGAAGAGCTGCTGGCGGCGCCCTAGGACACGAAAAGGAGAGGAAAACGAGGCAAATGAATCGCAGAAGGTCTCACGCTTTAAATCTCAGGCAAAAGGGCATGGGAGGGGGGTGATTTGCCGAGCAAAACACAGGCTCAGCGCCACCATCGCTGAACCACAATACATAGGCGAGGATAGATCCACAACCGTTGCATCCTGGGCTGATCCGATCCAACGATCAAAAGGAACGACGCGCTAGGGTTTTGGCAAGGGTTGGATGGCGGTTGGGCTGCGTCGAATTGGGCCCAATGAGGCTGAATAACAAAGCAAAAACAATTAAAACAAGATAAATGAAGCAAAGTTCATGTGGCCATATCCTTGGCTACGGTTGTCTGATAGAGGAAATGTTTATACTGCTGGATTCAGAATTGAAAAAACTACAATATGAAATATATAATAGATCAAAGTGATGACAATGATTAGGTTCAAATTCACTTGCAATGTGGTGATCCGTTAAAGTGGGAGCTATAGTTTAATACTCAAATCCATGTCACATATTGTTTAAATGATCATTGAGGTCACCGAATTGGATCATTAACACATTCATACTACAGAGTTGACATTTGATTGAGTAAGAGATCATTAGATGAGAGGGAAGGAGTATCATGGAGGAGAGAGAAAATTCAGTTGTCACAACCTTCTCAATCCCGAGCTTGGTGTCTGGGGTCACCACTCATGGTGCCCATTGGTCTTCCCTCCTGGGCTTGACCTTTTGGCATCATCCATCAGGGTGGCATGTAGGTGCGAGAATACACACTTATTTTACAATTGTGATAATCATAGTGACTTTATAATTTGCAAGTATGAACATCCAACTGATAAGTTGCATTCAATGCGATGAATCATCCGGGAAACCATTCGGGAAACTAATGCTGTCGCGCCCCAACCACACATTAAGCACAAACCACCGGATTAGGGCACGGCAGGTGGGATCAACGCATAACCAACCATTCATTTCTTTTTGAAAACATTTAAAGATATTACTGCAAATGAAGACTAAACAAACTGCGGAAGCATTTCTATTAACTGGTAAGAAATTAAACAAGTCTACAACATAAACATTGTCCAACATAACTAAAACACAACAGTTAATTTACATCAATATACATATTCTCTCTCTCACTCACACCTTGTCCCGAGGATCGAGGGGAATGGACTAAGAGACCTTCTAACTAGACTAACTACAAACCTTCTACTATTAAGCGTTGGGATGGAACGATCCTTCTGATTCCTGAAGCTGGTGCTGACCTGAAAATTTTTGAGTAGAGGGATGAGCCTACTCGCTCAGTGAATAACATTTCACTTAGCTATCATTAAACAACTCGTCAGGTTCATTCACTGGAAGTAAACAGATATACAGTTTAAGCAGAGCAATTCTACTAACATAGCAGATATTAAATTACCAATCACATTCCTAAGCATCATCAGGTAATTCAAGTAAATAGACAGTTATATAAATTTACTGTGATCCTATGTGGTTATTTATTCATTTATTATTATGCCCTAAATATATGCAGTGTACTCTGCATATAAAGATCCGCAACAAGTTCATGCTACGGCCCCACCGTACAAGACTTAGCGACACACCCGGGAATGCTAAGTCTGACGCCAGCCCCGTTCTGCCACAGGACCACAGGCTCTCCGGCCTACAGGCTCTCCGGCCTCAATGCACTACTCCGAGTGCTCTCTCTCGACTCCTCCTACTAACCTGAGCACACAGGCGGAGGGTCACATGGTTACCTTCGCGACTCCGCACGAATGGTGTTAGATACCCGTGTTTTCTGGTGAAACCGCAGTGCCATTGTGACACAAGCACAATTATTGTTAGACACTGCCCTTTTTCTCTTTCCTCGTTTGTCCGCGACACACGCACGGATGATGTTGCAACACGAGTTTCACCCCAAAGCTGCAGATACCACTTTTGGGGTTCTACGGTGTTAGGGCATCTAAGTCTATACTTGATTAACAAATAACTAAAATAACACATTATTACTGTAAAACACAAAATTTCTCTTTCTCATCATTCCTATAGCACAATTCAAGTCCCAATGATCTTATTAAACTATCACTGAAGCATTCAGACATTTAAAATGAGTTAAATAATGATTTCTAGGTGAACTGCCACTCACCACTTGAAACTCGGCCGAACACTGTGAAACTCGGCCGATCACTTCCCAGATCCTGGAACTCGGCCGACCAAACTCGGCCGACAAACTCACCGCTTGAAAACCTACAAAGGAAACTCGGCCGATCAGAACCAAACTCGGCCGACCAAATCCCTGTTCGCATATCTAATTCAGGAAACTCGGCCGATCAAGACGAAACTCGGCCGATCCGGAAAACGCTGTACAAAAGCCCTAAATAAGAACTCGGCCGACCGAATTGGAAACTTGGCCGAACCGCGCACAGACAGGACACAAAAACGACCTGCAGAAGTCGATTTCTCTCGAATCGACGGGCAAACTTCGAGCAAACAACACCAAACGATCACAAACGATCCACACGACTAAACCGTACCTGAAAGGAGCAAGAAAACGAACAGGGGCTGCACCGTGCACCCCAATTTCTCAGCCGTTTTCTTCACAAACGCAGCTCCAGCTGCGAACTTGGTTTGATTCGACGGAGACGTTGATCTACAGAGGAAAGGGACGATCTACCGCAACTAACTGGAGTAGAACGACGCTCCAGAGCTTCCCTTCTCAGCTCCCTCTCTCTCTCCCTCTCTTTCTCTCTCTTTCTCTCTCGCAGGAGCTGAACGCTTCTTGCGTTCTACGGTTCTGAGAAATGAACCGAGAAAAGGGAGAAAGGAAAATAAGGAAGAAAAACTTAGGGGCCATATCGCAAATTTCGAATTTTTCGCAAATTGCAATCGGGTCCCTAGAAGCCCAAAAACATGCAACTTTTGACTCGAAGGTCGGATTCGAACGATTTCTCTGGCAACGTTTCAAGCGTAAGATTTTACACACTTTAGAGGCTAGAAAACACACTAAGCACATATCATGTCCATTTTAAGCATTATTAACAAAAACATGCTTATATCTTAACACATCAGCTAAACACGTGCTGAACAACTCACTTACGGGATAAGCTCGACGCGGGTCGTAACAATTCCTCTTACCCTTATAAAAATTTCGTCCTCGAAATTCCTAGAAGAGAAAAGGAAACTTGCTACGCATCTCAAACTCTAGCTCCCACGTAGCTTCTTCAAGATTGTGGTTTCTCCACAAAACTTTCACTAAAGGAATCTCGCGGTTCTTAAGCTTTTTGATCCGATGATCGATTATCTGCACAGGTCCTTCAACATAGGACACATCTGTCCTAAGTTGCACCGGTTCTGAGTCTAGAATCTTATCTGTACCAGGGTGACACTTCTTCAGCATAGATACGTGGAAAACATCATGTAGATTTGCCAACTCAGACGGCAAATCCAACCTGTAAGCTACAGGTCCAATCCTCTCAACAATAGGATATGGACCCATATATCTAGGGGTCAACTTACCCCTCTTGCCAAACCTTAGCACTCCTTTCCACGGTGAAACTTTCAAGAAAACCTCGTCGCCAACCTCAAACTCAAGAGGTCGACGTCGTCTATCAGCATAACTCTTCTGTCTATCTTGTGCAGCTTTCAACTGATCTCTGATCACTGATATCTTTTCAGTAGTCACATCAACTAGCTCGGGTCCAAGAATTTCCTTTTCACCCGCCTCGTACCAACAAACTGGCGATCTACACTTTCTGCCATAAAGAGCTTCAAATGGAGCCATTTCAAGACTAGAATGGTAACTGTTATTGTAAGCAAACTCTATTAGGCTTAAGTGTTCTTCCCAGTTGCCTCTAAACTGTAGCACGCATGCTCTCAGCATGTCTTCAAGGGTCTGAATGGTCCTCTCAGATTGACCATCTGTCTGTGGGTGAAACGCTGTACTGAACTTCAGCTTTGTGCCCAATGCACGATGTAACTGATTCCAGAATCTAGATGTAAACTTTGGATCTTTGTCAGAAATAATAGAAACTGGAATCCCATGCAACCTGATTACCTCATCCACATAAACTTTAGCCAACTTAGAAACGTCAAAGGTTGACTTGACAGGAAGAAAGTGAGCAGACTTAGTTAGTCTATCCACAATCACCCATATTGAGTCCGAACCCTTAGGCGTTCTGGGTAATCCTACCACAAAGTCCATCGTGACATGTTCCCATTTCCATTCTGGTATAGGAAGCGACTGCAAAATACCAGCAGGTTTCTGATGTTCAGCCTTAACCTGCTGACACACCCCGCACCTAGCCACGTATTCAGCCACATCCTTTTTCATGCCAGACCACCAGTACAGCTCTTTGAGGTTCCTGTACATCTTTGTGTTACCTGGATGCATGGCATACATAGAAGTATGCGCCTCAAGAATTTGCTCTTTCAACTCACTGTTTCCAGGTACACACAACCTATCATGAAGATACAACATGCCTTCATCAGAAAACCTAAATTCTGTTCTCTTACCTTCTGACATATCCTGCATGATTTGCCACAACTCATCATCATTCTGCTGTAATTCCTTAATCTGATTATAGAAAGTAGGTCTGACTTGCATCTGAGCAATCAACCCACTTTGTCTAGTCACATCCAAGTCTAAGTTCAACCTTCGCATATCTACAAGCAAGTCTCTCTTGAAACATGCCATAGAAAATGCATTTGCTGTTGAACTTGACTTTCTACTCAAAGCATCAGCTACAACATTTGCCTTACCGGGATGGTAATCGATTGTCACATCATAGTCTTTAATCAGCTCAAGCCATCTGCGCTGTCTCAAATTCAAGTCTTTCTGAGTGAAGATATACTTCAGACTCTTATGATCTGTAAACACCTGACATGTCTCACCATACAAGTAATGACGCCATGTTTTTAGAGCATGAACTATAGCAGCCAATTCCAGATCATGAACAGGGTAATTCTCTTCATTCTTCTTAAGCTGTCTGGATGCGTAAGCAACAACTTTACCTTCTTGCATCAGTACACAGCCCAAACCTCTCCTAGAAGCATCACAGAACACTGTATAGCCTTTTTCTGCTTCTGGCAGAATCAACACTGGTGCTGAAGTCAATCTTTTCTTCAGAATCTGAAAACTCTTTTCACAGTTATCAGACCAAACAAACGGTACATCCTTCCTCGTCAAGCGTGTCAAGGGTGATGCTAACACACTGAAATTCTGTATGAACCTTCTGTAATATCCTGCCAAACCCAAGAAACTTCTGATCTCAGTAGGAGTCTTAGGCTGTTCCCACTGAAGTACAGAATCAACCTTCTTAGGGTCAACGCTAACTCCTCCTCTCGAGATAACATGTCCAAGAAATGCTACCTCGGCCAACCAGAACTCGCATTTGCTAAATTTAGCATACAATTGATGTTGCCTCAACAACTGCAACACTACTCTCAGGTGTTGCTCATGCTGCTCATCATCTCTGGAGTAGATCAGAATATCATCTATAAAGACTACAATAAACTGATCTAAGAACGGTTTGAAAATCCGATTCATCATATCCATAAAGGCTGCTGGGGCATTGGTCAGCCCAAACGACATGACCAAGAACTCATAATGTCCATACCTGGTTCTGAAAGCTGTTTTGGGAATATCAGAAGCCTTTATTCTGAGCTGATGATATCCGGATCTCAAATCAATTTTAGAAAAGATCGTCGCTCCACGCAACTGGTCAAACAGATCATCTATTCTCGGCAAGGGATATTTATTCTTTATTGTGATCTTGTTCAGTTGCCTGTAATCTATACAGAGACGCATGGTACCATCCTTTTTCTTAACAAACAGAACTGGTGCACCCCACGGTGAAGAACTGGGTCTAATGAAACCCTTATCTAATAACTCCTGCAACTGTACCTTGAGTTCTTTCAACTCTGCAGGTGCCATTCTGTAAGCTGGTAGTGCTACTGGATGACTACCTGGATATATTTGAATTTCAAAGTCCAAGTCTCTGACAGGAGGTAAGCCTGGTAAATCTTCTGGAAAGACATCGGTAAACTCACAAACCACGGGCACGTCATAAACACTGGTGGTGCTCTTTTCTGCTCTGGTGTCAACTACATGAGCAAGGAACGCTTCACATCCCTTTTGTAGCATCTTATCAGCTACAGCAGCTGATATTATGCACGTAGGCAGAACTTTCCTGTCTCCAGTAAAGACACAAGAAAATTCTCCTAATTGAAAGGTAGCTTCCTTTTTCCAGCAATCGAGTTGCACTCGATATGTCTCAAGACAATCCATACCCAAGATGACTTGAAAAGTATTTACATCCAAGGGTATAAGATTAGCAGCAAAGGTAAAACCTCCAAAAGATAACAAACATCCGGGACAAGACTCAGATAAAACTGTCGGTCCACCTAGTGGAACTCTCAACACTAACTCATCTACCAACTCTTGAGTTAACAGATTAAGTTCAACAACTAAAGAACGTCGTATAAAAGAATGAGTAGCTCCCGGATCTATTAAAACTGAAACTGGTATACTATTAAACAAAAACATCTCTCCTGTAACAACTTGTGAAGAAATTATACCTTCCTGAGGTGTCAAAGAGAAGAAACGTGCTGAAGCTCTCCCTCTGCCACGTTGTCCTCTCTGACCACTCCTGCCACTAGACGCCCCACCACCTCTAGAACCAGAAGCCACAGAGGAACTCGGAACATCATGGTATTGAGGCTGAAAAGCTTGTGATGCTGCTTGATGAAGTTGAGGACAATCCCTTCTAAGGTGTCCTATTTGTCCACAGGCAAAACAACTTGGACCCCAACACTGACCAGTGTGTGGTCTACCACATTTATTACATAGCGGTATCTCTTGTCTCTGAGGACCTGATACTGACATTGATGACCCTGAAGACTGTCCACTAGTGGCACTGCTCCATCTTCCTGGGTTATATCCTCCTCTACCTCTAGAAGTAGTGACATTCTCAGATCTCTGTCTGCCAAAACAACCAAAGCCATGCCCAAGTTTAGAAAAGAAACCTCTACCTCCACCTCTATATCCACCACTGGGCTGTCCTCCACTGAACTCTGCAGATCTCTTCTTAGACTCGGGCACTCTGTCAGCATTCACAGATTCTTCAACTTGTCTGGCAGCCTCAACAAACTCACCAAAGTTCTCTCTGTTCCTCCTACTAGTAGCAGAGACTGTATGCCGAATCTCTGGCCTTAACCCTTCCTGAAATCTTCTGCACCTTTCTATGTTGTCAGGAACAAGCTGTGGACAGAAATTAGCCAAGCGTGTGAAAAGCGCTTCATACTCTGTAATTGTCATGTTCCCCTGCTTGATATTCTGCAACTGCCTGATTTTCTCATTAAGAAAAGTGGGTGGGTAGAATTTGAGATGAAATTCCTCAGAGAAATCCTGCCAGGAAAGCTCTGTTCCTCTCCTCTTTTCTTCCACACCACGCCACCACAACTCTGCATCGCCTGTCAAAAGGTAGACTGCACGACTAATCTTCTTATCTTCTGGAAGCTCCATCAAACGAAAAACCTTTTCTATCTGTCTAAACCACTCATCAGCTTCGGCGGGATCTGTGGTGCCACTGAATTCTGTGCCACCTAGCTTCTTCACAAGCTCATAAGATCGCATCATATCTTTACTGCTGGTAGAAGAAGATTCTCGCCTATCAGCCTTGTACCTCTTCTTGGTCTCCAAGAACATCCTGTACATCCGGGATGCTTCGTCCACGTGGTCACCACCACCTGGACCCAAGTACAGAGGATCAGGGCCAACATGGCTCTCAGCTTGATCATCACGATCAAAACCTCTTCCTGCCATCTGCAATGATATAATAGAATATTTCCTATTAGAAAATTACAGATAGAAGAAAGACACTTAAACCTTAGTCCTATTGGTCTCTTATCATCCCCTGACCTTGAGTAACTAAGTACTCAAACCTAGGCTCTGATACCAAAAATTGTCGCGCCCCAACCACACATTAAGCACAAACCACCGGATTAGGGCACGGCAGGTGGGATCAACGCATAACCAACCATTCATTTCTTTTTGAAAACATTTAAAGATATTACTGCAAATGAAGACTAAACAAACTGCGGAAGCATTTCTATTAACTGGTAAGAAATTAAACAAGTCTACAACATAAACATTGTCCAACATAACTAAAACACAACAGTTAATTTACATCAATATACATATTCTCTCTCTCACTCACACCTTGTCCCGAGGATCGAGGGGAATGGACTAAGAGACCTTCTAACTAGACTAACTACAAACCTTCTACTATTAAGCGTTGGGATGGAACGATCCTTCTGATTCCTGAAGCTGGTGCTGACCTGAAAATTTTTGAGTAGAGGGATGAGCCTACTCGCTCAGTGAATAACATTTCACTTAGCTATCATTAAACAACTCGTCAGGTTCATTCACCGGAAGTAAACAGATATACAGTTTAAGCAGAGCAATTCTACTAACATAGCAGATATTAAATTACCAATCACATTCCTAAGCATCATCAGGTAATTCAAGTAAATAGACAGTTATATAAATTTACTGTGATCCTATGTGGTTATTTATTCATTTATTATTATGCCCTAAATATATGCAGTGTACTCTGCATATAAAGATCCGCAACAAGTTCATGCTACGGCCCCACCGTACAAGACTTAGCGACACACCCGGGAATGCTAAGTCTGACGCCAGCCCCGTTCTGCCACAGGACCACAGGCTCTCCGGCCTACAGGCTCTCCGGCCTCAATGCACTACTCCGAGTGCTCTCTCTCGACTCCTCCTACTAACCTGAGCACACAGGCGGAGGGTCACATGGTTACCTTCGCGACTCCGCACGAATGGTGTTAGATACCCGTGTTTTCTGGTGAAACCGCAGTGCCATTGTGACACAAGCACAATTATTGTTAGACACTGCCCTTTTTCTCTTTCCTCGTTTGTCCGCGACACACGCACGGATGATGTTGCAACACGAGTTTCACCCCAAAGCTGCAGATACCACTTTTGGGGTTCTACGGTGTTAGGGCATCTAAGTCTATACTTGATTAACAAATAACTAAAATAACACATTATTACTGTAAAACACAAAATTTCTCTTTCTCATCATTCCTATAGCACAATTCAAGTCCCAATGATCTTATTAAACTATCACTGAAGCATTCAGACATTTAAAATGAGTTAAATAATGATTTCTAGGTGAACTGCCACTCACCACTTGAAACTCGGCCGAACACTGTGAAACTCGGCCGATCACTTCCCAGATCCTGGAACTCGGCCGACCAAACTCGGCCGACAAACTCACCGCTTGAAAACCTACAAAGGAAACTCGGCCGATCAGAACCAAACTCGGCCGACCAAATCCCTGTTCGCATATCTAATTCAGGAAACTCGGCCGATCAAGACGAAACTCGGCCGATCCGGAAAACGCTGTACAAAAGCCCTAAATAAGAACTCGGCCGACCGAATTGGAAACTCGGCCGAACCGCGCACAGACATGACACAAAAACGACCTGCAGAAGTCGATTTCTCTCGAATCGACGGGCAAACTTCGAGCAAACAACACCAAACGATCACAAACGATCCACACGACTAAACCGTACCTGAAAGGAGCAAGAAAACGAACAGGGGCTGCACCGTGCACCCCAATTTCTCAGCCGTTTTCTTCACAAACGCAGCTCCAGCTGCGAACTTGGTTTGATTCGACGGAGACGTTGATCTACAGAGGAAAGGGACGATCTACCGCAACTAACTGGAGCAGAACGACGCTCCAGAGCTTCCCTTCTCAGCTCCCTCTCTCTCTCCCTCTCTTTCTCTCTCTTTCTCTCTCGCAGGAGCTGAACGCTTCTTGCGTTCTACGGTTCTGAGAAATGAACCGAGAAAAGGGAGAAAGGAAAATAAGGAAGAAAAACTTAGGGGCCATATCGCAAATTTCGAATTTTTCGCAAATTGCAATCGGGTCCCTAGAAGCCCAAAAACATGCAACTTTTGACTCGAAGGTCGGATTCGAACGATTTCTCTGGCAACGTTTCAAGCGTAAGATTTTACACACTTTAGAGGCTAGAAAACACACTAAGCACATATCATGTCCATTTTAAGCATTATTAACAAAAACATGCTTATATCTTAACACATCAGCTAAACACGTGCTGAACAACTCACTTACGGGATAAGCTCGACGCGGGTCGTAACAAATGCGATTAACCATAATTAACCACATACCTGTCAGGCTGATTTGAGACAGAATAATCCAATCAAGAAATCCAATTAGGCAAGCAAGCACATAATGAGATCCTGAAATATGCATACAATTTCCTATTATTGATCATGCCATCAAGATCTATTGAACCTAGCTCGCTTCCTAGGGTTTCTAGTCCACTTTTAGGATTTCCATTGCAATTAGGGTTTCTCTTCATTATACTATTTTAAACCCTAATTATCTCATCAATTCTTCACAAAAGATATTAAGGTTATCTTTTAACAACGCATAACCCTAATTTCAGAAAAAGCACAATTAAGTCCATTAAGCCTCTTTTTCATTAAAGCTATCATTTTTATTCTTTTAATCCATGACAAGTTCATTGTGCCCATTTATCATCAATTCATAGTTTATTGTGGTCCAAATCACATATGAACTCTATTTGTCATTAATTCTACTTTTATCCATTAGAAAATCCTAATTATTACATTAAGGGTATTTATCCACAATTAGGAACTTTTATACTCGAAATAGCTTAGAGCCATAATATCTCATTATGCACATGAACTCCTAAATTAAACCAATTACGTACAAAGTTCATCCTTTTTGATCTTAATGTATCTTTTCATGATTAACAGGCTAATATCAACTTTAATCATCCATTAAACTCTACTAATTACATTAATCATCTCAAAATAGAGTTTCTTAATCATTAATACATTAAAGTTGATAACTTCCATTACTTTTCGAATTGCAAGAGGAATTAGCTTCTAAATATATTTTTAATGGATTCCTCTCGTTTTTCTGAGCAACTTTCATATTTTGCATGTTCCCATCGGAGCTACCAATAAAGAGATACAATTTTTGCAAAATTAACTTACTTGGACCAATCGATGAGCGCCACGTCACCCCTTTCCTTGCAACGCGGCCCGTTAAGAAATATAACCAATTTATGTTCTTGCCCTCGTTTAAGTCGATCATCTCTTCAGCTCGCGGAGGGGCAAAACGGTCCTATGTATGTTTGGTCGTCTTCCTCCCCTGGAACCCTACGTAGTCGTCGACTTGCAGCCAGGCGCGAGGCTGTCTGCCTCACTCCACGGCATGAAGCTCGCCGAAACTGCACTCCCTGCCTCTGAAGTTCCCTGCTGCGCCCAACAGAGCCTCGAATCATGGCGGAGACGACTGGTTTCAAGAGAACCAAGCCCACTCGCGCGACTGTTCTTGCAGCCGAGTTGCAGCTGCTGCACTTGGGTTGGGGCACGATGGTGGTGGCCAAGCCTCTCCCCAGCATCGTGGGGTATCCTACTTTCATCTCGACTTTATCACGGTCCCTCGCTGCTCCAGAGATAGAGCTATTCTCCAAGGTTAGGGTTTGCATGCAAAGAACAAGAAAGAGAGAGAGAAGGGTACGTGGGATCTTTCTTGAACTTGAACCAGAGGGCCTACCCCTTATATAGGGGAGGGTATCCACGTCCCAGAATGCTTGCCCACGAAGCAAACAAGACTTTTCCTAATAGGAAAGGAATTTTCCTTAATTAAGAAGTATTCTCTCTCTCTTTAACAATTCCTTGTTTAGCCATGATCTTTGGTCATTAAGGAATTCGAAAATCATCTCTTTCATCATCATCATGCTTCACTTTTAAACCATTGGCCATGAAAATCAACTTTCTTAAAGCAATTAACATCCCTTTTTGATAATATCAAAAAGTCATTAATTATGTAGCACATTATCCTCTTATTTTGTATTTATTGATATTTTCTCTTTCTTTTTCTCCATTGGGGCTCCTTGGACCCCAAGAAACTCTAATATTTTGAAATCCTTTTTAATGGATACTCATTATCCTTCTAGATGCATCTATATTCATTATTTCTCATTATCTTATTTATTTCTTTATTAAAATATCTCTTTCTAAGGATTTCTCTTTACCTTTCTTTTTATTTTCCTCATTGGCATCCCTTTTAACATTAGGAATCCTTTGGATACACAAATCCATCAAGGACAACTCAATTATACCTCTTTCCACTTATTTTCCATTTTTTTATCATTGTTTTCAATTTCTTTCTTAATAAAGAAATATTTAATTGATCTTTTCTTTTCTTGTTGCTTTATCTTTGCAACTTTGGACTCCTTGGAATCCAAGGAACCCAAGAGGCACGAAATCCAACTTTGGATTATATTCTTTTGCCTTCTAGAGGTTTCTACATCTTTCTCCAATTCTCAGTTATTCATTTACTAATTGAATTTCTTTGTTATTGGACCCAATAGCCAATCAAGCCCACAAAACAACCAACAAGGCTATTGTAATCAAAATCCATTTATTCAAAACAAATTATATCCTTATTTGTTCAAATATCTTTAATATGAGATATTACATTTCTCACCAAGACCCAAAAATTGGGGTTGTAACATCCTTCCCCTCTTATAGGAATTTTGCCCTCAAAATTCCACCCGGCATACAAACAAACATGATAAGCCTTTCTTATGTCCATCAAAGCTCCCATGTGGCTTCACCCTTTCCATGGTGCTTCCTAAGAACCTTCATCATCTCATATTCTTCCATATGAGTTCTTTCTTACCTTGGTATATCGTACCCTCGTAGGTGACTTAGGACATTTCAGCCTCTCAAAAGCTGAATAGGTTCAGGGCTCAGCACATCACTTGGGTACCTCACATAGTGCTCTAGATCGGACTCATGTAACACATTATACATCATGTTATCCTGAGGGGTAAGGCTAAACACAACCATCTCCACCAATCCATCTCAAATGGACCCATATATCGGGGACTCAACTTTCTCAACTGTAGCTTAGAGAGGTCGGATTTTCACATCACATACTCTCCCACAGTGAACTGCATGTCAATCTTGCTTTGCATCAGCTCACGACTCCTGTCGCCCCTGGGCTCTCTTTCAGCCATTGCACGATCAAAGCGACTTCATCTGCACACACTGTGGTTCTTTTCTGACATTCGCAAGGCCCATTCACCAACATCATTTTAATGAGGTGGTGACCGACACAACCTCCCTTACAGAGCTTCTTTACATCCCGATACTAGCTATGGTGGTTATCATCACATCTTACAGAAGACAAGAACTGTCTCCATGTATCACCCTGAATGAGCACACATGCTCTCATAAGACCCTCTAGTCTGGATCATACTAACCATTAGTTAGGGGTGATAAACTGTACTAACATCGAGTTCTTCATGCACCTTCCACCGCATGGAAGTGAATCTTTAGATTAAACTCAAGAACTCGCATCATGGTGTAGTTGAACCATCTCTCTCTCATATGTAGTTCAACCGGATCTGTCCCTTGATAATATTCTCTCTTTCTCATGTCATCTAGGTAAGGCGATCTACCATAACCCAAATTGCATCTTGACCTTCTCTGGTCCATAGGAAACTTATTACACATCCATAGTGATGAACTCCCATTTCTCTCGGGGACTCTTCATCCTCCATATCAACTCATTGGGTTACTGGTGTTCGTCCTTCACCTCCCATCATGCATGGCAACATGCCACATGCAACATTATCTTAGGCATCCAAAGTACTACTGTAACTTACTATCTTAGTAGTACCACGGTATATGATGAACTTAAATCATGATCTCCTACACGTTATGATTCCTCAGAAACCCTAAACCACTCTCAGCAGGGTTTTATCACCTTCCTATCCAAAGAAGTGCATCTGAGGTTTTACAACCATTCTTTTATTGCATCAAGGCCTAGGTTGGCTAACCAAACAACTACTAACTTAATCAACAATCTCATTACATCGGAGTGTTAGCCAAACATATCTCCCTTTTTTTTTTTCAAACTTAGGGTTAACCTAACTGCCTCTTCTAGCCTCTAGCTAAACTAGGCACCTGCTTCTCAACCAATTCACATCCTTAGGTGTTAGGTAATGTTGAAGACATACACCTCCATGTATTCCACTTATCATCTCATCTCGGACTCTAAGTCTATCTTCAGCAAAAACTCTGAGCTCATCCTCTTAGTTTTCGAATTCAACCTTGTATAACTCATAGCTCATGATAAAACATCCTTATAAGGTGACTACCTTATCTCTTTTACTGCTTGTAAACTATCCACAAATTCGTTCACTCCACAAGGGTATGTTATCATCTTTGTCCTCATACCTCATAGCAACGTTCCAACTTACATCATCTTTATCCTTGGTGTATGACACGCGTACTGTCCTATCTCTTACTCCCATAACAATAGAAAATAAACATTTGACTGCAGTCCAAATACAAAGTTCTTCCTATTCCAAGAGTAGAGATGGTACATCCCACCTTGCCAGTACACCTTCAACTCTAAGTTGAAACATGCAACTTATGTCTTTATATCACAATCATCTCGATATCAAGGTTACTTCCATGGAAAACTGGTTTCGAACCTACTTGGGTCACCACACAATCCTTGGTCATATCCTCTAGGTCTATAGGGTGCCGACACTTTTGGGGTCATCCCTCTTCCCTTATGCATCCAGAGCAGAGAGTGCCCTACTCATATGCCCTTTGGGTCCCATGAGTTCATGAAGGTGATCAATCTCCTAACCCATGGCCCTCAGACAATGATAGCTGTTACCTCCCGACCCTATGGTCATGTGCAACTAGGGAATTAAGCAACTCCTACTTCCATCGGTCTTATCCCTACCTGACCCTAGGATAGACTTAGGATCCTAACATAGTACCTGTCCAACTGGGAACCTTACCCAAGCCTTCATCATCCCTCTCTGCATTCATGGACTGACTTTCATCCATTCACAGGGGTCATGGCGACCTGCCTACCTTGGTCAGGCCCCATATCGGTTACCTCCATGGTAACACATCCACATGCACTTAGAGATGGTTATCTATGGGTCTATAGGTTCATTCTCGTACTATGTACTTTTCACTTATCTTCTCAAGATCCTATGAGACCTCTTTAGGTTACCTCAAACCAACAAAACTGGTATACACCCGAAAAAAGGGTCCCTCTCCCAGGATGGGAGGAAACTTCATCTTGATAACAAAGGTCACAAACGTCCTTATGTCTAGGGTTTACACCCACATGAGCATGCTTAACCCTAGCATGCTACTAAGGCACAAGCAGACCACCCACTAAACCATGATAGGTCACACTTGTTCTCGTCCTCAACATTGGATCAAGATCATACTTTCCCATGTCATCAACTTAGTTGTGAGGGGTTCATCAAACACACCTTAAACTTAAGGAGTTTCCCTTCCCTCTAAACGTGAGGAGTGCCATGCTCGAATCTATAGAAACTCAAACCTTTGTCATGAGCATCGGGTGCACCACTTCCCCTCTTAGGCCTAGGAACCCTAGGTTCACTTTTCTGATGTCCAACTACATGCTCAACATTCTAACCACAAACCAAACATGTACAAGGTATGACATGCACTTTCTGTCATCCTTCTATTGGAGCAACACTTCAGAGTGGAGACCTCCTCAAGGGCAACCAGCCAGGTATAATGCCTCACAACCTGTTACTAAACCTCTTCAGGGTCTAAGGAACTCATTCTTCCTAACTCAGAAGGTAAACACCTATACCATAGGTACCAGCAACCTCATCCTCTCTCTAGGGTTTGGTTCCTCGGAAGGAAACCGAGATACCCTCAGCCTCTAGGGATCATGCATGAGGCAACCGCAACCATCCACTTAGGTCACATCATTCTCAACTTCTCAGGGTTTCTCCTAACCCGGAGTCTAAACTTTCAACCTTCTAGCTCGAGTCTTTTTCTCTCTCTAGAGCTAACCCTACAAACAACCTAGTTACTAGAGGTCCTCTCTCCATGAAAGTGGATCAAGCTCACAAACATACCCCTACATGGGTGATACCTATGTTCAAACTTATGTTTGCTCAAGGTTATCCATAGTTCTTTATGCTTATCTCATAAGCTATCCATCATACTCTCTTGGCCAGGGTTTTAGCCTACTGCTCGCACCATTGACGTACTCTGGGTGCATGCTATGCCCTACTTGCATAAGCCCATATGGTTTCTATAGGTTCTTCTCTAACCTCATCATTGAAGGAGCTATCCTTCTCTCTAACCATGCACGACCCTTTCCAGGGTTGGGTCGCCAAAGGCACTAGGCCATCCAACCTCATATGGCTCACAACGTCATGGGTATCAAACTACCAGCATGTCTACTCACACACATGATCTACCATGACATCTAGCTCATCATGTCATCTATCTCTCTAACCTTCACTTAGGGTTAGGGTTAGCATCATCCTCAAAGGATGTGCCAGGTCTCTACCTATAATGGAGATCTCTGCCTCCATGACCAACTTTCTCCACTCATCCCCAAGTCGATCCTTTTGGCGGAAGCGGAGACACGGTCGAGAAATGCCCGACAACGGGGAACCCAAAGGGAAGGCGGAGGTGGGAACTAATGTTCTGTTTTTTGCGTATGTCTAGCCTCAGGTCTCTCCTGAGGGCATGACAACTTATGTCATACGACCTAAGCATGTATCTATTCTTTAATTTACGCTTAAACTATTAAGCTTATGTCCATGACATCTTATTTACATGCTTTTCATTAATTTGGTGGAGGATTCCTTAAACCTTATCAACCTTACCTATACCTCAAGAGGGTGAGGAAAAGAGAGAAAACCCTAATCTTTAAGGTCCTTAACAACATTTGAGTTGAGAAGGGATGAACAAGATGAGAGAGTCCTAAAGGTATCTTATGTCGAGTCAAATCCTGAGACATTGGCCAGACAATCACACTAATCCGGGAGTCCTCATATTCCGACTAGCGGTGCAGAGGAAAATTTTGCCAGCCCCCGGACGTGATCCTTTTCTAGACACCTCTGTCTTTCGGAGAATCCTCTAATAACTCCTTTGGGTTCTACGGAGTTTGTAAAATTTAATAATTATTAAAGATTAAATGAGGAACCTATGCTTTGATACCAAATGTAACGACCCCGCCTCCCAGTAACCCCCAATTAAGGGAGACCAAGATGTCAGAGCCATTATCCCAATTAACAAGATCAAAGGTTCGACAAATAATCAATAATAATTATCAAATTCTACCAACTAAACTGAAAGGCTGTAATAAAATTAAATTTTGCATACCTTTTTCATAGAAGCATACCTTTTTCATAGACTTGGAAATCTACTTCTATCCACATCTGGAGTCTATTCTAACTAATCCTCCTTGTACTTTAATTCTTATTTAATTCCACATATGCCGCTTTACTGTTTGTTCTTTTCAATCTTGTACCTAAAACGCCGACAAACAAAACGTCGGTCAGCATATCGAATTATGCCGGTATGTGGGGACAACCAAAATTTTGCAAATATAGCTAACAATCTAATTATCACAATCAAGTTAATTAACAAGCTAATTTACACTTTTCAGTATGACATTCTCCACCGCTTTTGCCCTAACCCTGGCATACCCACCTTAGGGTTTCTCTTTTGCCAATGACTTAAGGCCACCTTCTCAATCCCAAGCTTGGTGCCTGAGGTCACCCTTCATAATGCCCGTTAGTCATTTTATAAAGACCACCTTCTCAATCCCGAGCTTGGTGTCTGGGTCACCACTCATGGTGCCCATTGGTCTTCCCTCCTGGGCTTGACCTTTTGGCATCATCCATCAGGGTGGCATGTAGGTGCGAGAATACACACTTATTTTACAATTGTGATAATCATAGTGACTTTATAATTTGCAAGTATGAATATCCAACTGATAAGTTGCATTCAATGCGATGAATCATCCGGGAAACCATTCGGGAAACTAATGCGATTAACCATAATTAACCACATACCTGTCAGGCTGATTTGAGACAAAATAATCCAATCAAGAAATCCAATTAGGCAAGCAAGCACATAATGAGATCCTGAAATATGCATATAATTTCCTATTATTGATCATGCCATCAAGATCTATTGAACCTAGCTCGCTTCCTAGGGTTTCTAGTCCACTTTTACGGTTTCCATTGCAATTAGGGTTTCTCTTCATTATTGTAACGTCCAGATTTTTCAAAAGATTTTTTTTTAAAACACGAACAACCCGGACGATACATTTGCATCACGTAGAAACACGAGAGATAAAAGTTATACTAAGAATATGATATTGTACTACCAACCCAACAACATCACAAGAGTCTGAGCAGGGATCATTAAGGTCGCAACTTAGTCCAAAATTACATGAGAATACTAATTTTCAAGAGTTCAATGTCTGTCACATGTCTATGTACTTCCTTCTCATATAGAAATGGTTTCCACTGCTATGCAAATCCAGGATCAAGATGAGGCCACACCAAAAAGTAACCTGCAGGTCCTCCCTCAACCTACAGTGGATGCCACCGTAGGAAAAAGGAGAAGAGAAGATAGGTTAGATCCCATGGGAATCTAAGTACGTACTATGATGAGATTTGCCTTCCTTATATCGGCTGGTTCAACAAAGAATACGAAATAAAACTATAAGCATAGGAGTGATCAATGTCAAAAATAAACAATAAGAGTTAAGTAAATGGAAATGATGATTTGAATAAAAATGACAATATAGCTATTTGTAAGGCTGATATTTTCTTCTCAACTTTTATGGTATACATTTAAAAGGACCTGTAGTGACCTTAAGAGGGGTCTACCGTATCCCGGATCTGACAGTCCTTTGACTGCATTTTTATTTTCTCGGTGCGCATTCCGAGTTTCCAACCCCACGTACGTATTCCGTCCCCAGGCCATCCTTTCACGTAACGCTGGTGGTATCACATTCCTTGCCCTAGTACTGGTCAGAGGGTTGGCCCTGCAACCCTTTCGCTACCCCCGGGTCCCTTATGGATTTGTCTGGCGGATTAGGACACAAGTACCGCCACCCATTAGGTTGTTGTACACAAACCATTGGGGGTCCATTCACAAACAAGCGGTACGTTTTACCCGCCCCGGGGTGGGGCACTCCGCCAGTTCAGGCTATTCCCATGACCGACGTCTCCCCAAAGGTGTGGTCCGGATTCAACTTTCTCATATACTCAATCCCCGACGTATTGTCGGCTCTGTCACTACAGGGTGTCTTTTCAAAATTTCGTTTTCTTCTTCTATTCATGTCTTTTCTATATTTATTTTAATCGTGAGTTTCAAAAACATTAAACTCATATCAAATCTTGGGTATATTTGGTCTTATAAGGGCATTTACATTCTTAGTCACAAATATGAGGCACTTCTAAAATAAAACTTCACGAAGGATATAAAAATCATCATCATAAAAATTAGACTTTATAGTTGTGGTTCCAAACAGGGTTATACCTATTATGTTAAACACAGTGTGGAACATTGCATTCACGTGCGTCAAGCAGAAAGCATGAGTATTTACTATATGACCTTGTCTATACGAAGTCATTAGATATATGATTCACAATACATCCTTTGTCTTATCAGAGTTACTTTGACTCGTATGACATCATGTACGGTCAAACAAAAGTTGTCTAATGTTTAACTACTAACACAACCCTGCATCGCAAGAGTGTAGAAGACGAGCAACAATATAAATACCGACTTTCCATATTACTATTACACCTGGAAAAATCTCAGTTTCAATTGGAAGTCAAGAACGTAACATTTTAATAGACAAATGTTAACATTTTGCTCAAACGTATTTAACTTGTTCTCTGGATCATACTGGGATTTGAAACAAACCATCTAAGTTACTGGTTCCAAGGTTCATTTAATTATATTTCGTACGACTAAAAACTTCCACTTGAGAGGATAAAGTAAAAGCTAAGTGCTAAGGAGACCAGGCTAATGTACCTTCGTGGCTTCCTTGATCTCCACGATGTGCAGTCTAAGAGGTATTGATCACGCACAACTAGTCCTCGTCACTATATCCTTGTCTGCTACAAAGTTGGAGTCCTATACCAACCGAGATGATGATTATTTTGTGTTTAGAAAAAGAGGTTTTATTCCGGTCAAAGAGCAGCTGAGCTATTCAAGTACGTAGTGGCTAAGATACGAGCCTTCTCCCTACAATGCAATGTTGGATAGTTTTGGATAAATGATAGCTAGCCATGAGTGAGTAGGGAGGTAAAGGACGGTGTATAGGAACGAATCAAGGAAAAACGGAAAGATAAGTACAAGAGCCACGAGACTTACCTCTACAAAGTCAAGGCTTCTATTTCAACCTATTTGCTGCGGCCTTTGGTTCTCGTTGTAGGGACCTGTGACCAAGTTGCTAAAACTTGCACTGTCGTTGCAGATTGTGTGTAGCAGCAGCTATTACAGAAATGGCAGAAGAAGCAGTTGGTTTCCTTGCCGCTGAGTGATAGATACCCGACTAAGGAGGGAGGGTCCTCGTGCCCTTGCTACTGTCTGGAACTGCCTTGCAGCAGCAACAGACCTGCAAGCGGAAGGTAAAGCAAAGCTAAACGCAGATGTGGCAAGGAAGATGAAGGAAAAAGCAAAGCTTGCTGGGATAAAAAGTAATGCACTGGTTGCTTGGAAGGGGATCTCACGCATGCATTACTTACACTAGTTTTAGTTGGCCAAAGAGCTACCAGAGGTTCAGAGAAGAAGTAGCTTCCTCGTCAATGGCTGGCTGCCTCCAGCAACCTACCACCCCGAAGGTCGAGAGCAAAGAGTGCAAGGGGCTGATGGCTAGGATATAAAACGAAAGGAAGAAGCTAGAGCCCCGACATAGATCTTAGTTCTGTATTTGTTAGTCAAGAGAAGGGTGTCAGCCACATGGGGACACGGTATGGTATGGTACATTGTTGTCAAAGTTAGATAGAAAAAGAGAGATGGAGAAAGGACGCCTCTCACTAATGCAACCATCTAGAGGTGAGGTTGGATATATGGGAGGCATGGCCTCCTCACACGAGAGGTCCATTCAAAGACATATACTTATGTCCTTGTTTGACTTTCCCCTTATTGGTATTTGTTGTCCTTTAGTTGGCATTTCTTTTCTTTATCGTAAAGTTTGTCCCCCTTAGGCTATACGAGGGTCTTCACCCTTATTGCAACAAATCTCTTTTTTTTTAACCTCTATATGAATCCTAAAAGAGTTACACCTACATGATTAACAAATAAAAAAGTAGTGCAACTATATTGAGCTTTGTTTTTTTTTTTAATATTAGGTCCTATAATTTCATTAGACCTTACAATTATACTATTTTAAACCCTAATATCTCATCAAAAGATATTAAGGTTATCTTTTAACAACACATAACCCTAATTTCAGAAAAAGCACAATTAAATCCATTAGCCTCTTTTTCATTAAAGCTACCATTTTTATCCTTTTAATCCATGACAAGTTCATTGTTCCCATTTATCATCAATTCATAATTTATTGTGGTCCAAATCACATATGAACTCTATTTGTCATTAATTCTACTTTTATCCATTAGAAAACCCTAATTATTATATTAAGGGTATTTATCCACAATTAGGAACTTTTATACTCGAAATAGCTTAGAGCCATCATATCTCAACTTTAATCATGAAATTGAACAATTAAATCCATTAAGAGTCACATTTACTAATATTAGGGTTTCAAGGCCCATTAAAGCATATTTATGCACATGAACTTATAAATTAAACCAATTACGTACAAAGTTCATCCTTTTTGATCTTAATGTATCTTTTCATGATTAACAGGCTAATATCACCTTTTGATCATCCATTAAACTCTACTAATTACATTAATCATCTCAGAATGGAGTTTCTTAATCATTAGTACATTAAAGTTGATAACTTCCATTATTTTTCGAATTGCAAGAGGAATTAGCTTCTAAATATATTTTTAATGGATTCCTCTCGTTTTTCTGAGCAACTTTCATATTTTGCATGTTCCCATCGGAGCTACCAATAAAGAGATACAATTTTTGCAAAATTAACTTACTTGGATCAATCGATGAGTACCACGTCACCCATTTCCTTGCAACGCGACCCGTTAAGAAATATAACCAATTTATGTTCTTGCCCTCGTTTAAGTCGATCGTCTCTTCAGCCCGCGGAGGGGCAAAACGGTCCGATGTATGTTTGGTCATCTTCCTCCCCTGGAACCCTACGTAGCCGTCGACCTGCAGCCAGGCGCAAGGCTGTCTGCCTCACTCCACGGCATGAAGCTCGCCGGAACTGCACTCCCTGCCTCCGAAGTTCCTTGCCGCACCCAACAGAGCCTCGAATCATGGCGGAGACGGCTGGTTTCAAGAGAACCAAGCCCACTCGCGCGGCTGTTCTTGCTGCCGAGTTGGAGCTGCTGCACCTGGGTTGGGGCACGATGGTGGTGGCCAAGCCTCTCCCCAGCATCGTGGGGTATCCTACTTTCATCTCGACATTATCACGGTCCCTCGCTGTTCCAGAGATAGAGCTATTCTCCAAGGTTAGGGTTTGCATGCAAAGAACAAGAAAGAGAGAGAGAATGGTACGTAGGATCTTTCTTGAACTCGAACCAAAGGGCCTACCCCTTATATAGGGGAGGGTATCCACGTCCTAGAATGCTTGCCCACGAAGCAAACAAGACTTGTCCTAATAGGAAAGGAATTTTCCTTAATTAAGAAGTATTTTCTCTCTCTTTAACAATTCCTTGTTTAGCCATGATCTTTGGTCATTAAGGAATTCGAAAATCATCTCTTTCATCATCATCATGCTTCACTTTTAAACCATTGGCCACGAAAATCAACTTTCTTAAAGCAATTAACATCCCTTTTTGATAATATCAAAAAGTCATTAATTATGTAGCACATTATCCTCTTATTTTGTATTTATTGATATTTTCTCTTTCTTTTTCTCCATTGGGGCTCCTTGGACCCCAAGAAACTCTAATATTTTGAAATCCTTTTTAATGGATCCTCATTATCCTTCTAGATGCATCTATATTCATTATTTCTCATTAACTTATTTATTTCTTTATTAAAATATCTCTTTCTAAGGATTTCTCTTTACCTTTCTTTTTATTTTCCTCATTGGCATCCCTTTTAACATTAGGAATCCTTTGGATAGACAAATCCATCAAGGACAACTCAATTATACCTCTTTCCACTTATTTTCCATTTTTTTATCATTGTTTTCAATTTCTTTCCTAATAAAAAAATATTTAATTGATCTTTTCTTTTCTTGTTGCATTATCTTTGCAACTTTGGACTCCTTGGAATCCAAGGAACCCAAGAGGCACGAAATCCAACTTTGGATTATATTCTTTTGCCTTCAAGAAGTTTCTACATCTTTCTCCAATTCTCAGTTATTCATTTACTAATTGAATTTCCTTGTTATTGGGCCCAATAGCCAATCAAGCCCACAAAACAACCAACAAGGCTATTGTAATCGAAATCCATTTATTCAAAACAAATTATATCCTTATTTGTTCAAATATCTTTAATAGGAGAAATTATATTTCTCACCAAAAGAACCCAAAAATTGGGGTTATAAAAAATCTGCTACTGTAGTTAGTGGCAACTGATGGTGGATGTTAGACCATTTTGCGGGCCTAACACAACAATAGCGTATGTGTCACTAAAGGTGTTGAATATTCATAAAAAGAAAAGTGTCCATCTTACTAGTTGAAAATTAGCCAAATTGAAGTCCAGATTCTAGAAAGAAGTTTCCTTCCATTTGATGACCAAATTTGTGTCTATAGAAACAAATCTATCAATTTTTTTGTTAGTTTTTTTTGTATGTTTCTGCAATATTTCTTTAAAATTTTTTGTATCTGAACTTTGGAAACGATGCAGAAACCAGGCATTTGAAACTATGGCCTGTCATGCCCAATTTGAATATGCATTTCTAGAGATAGTAACGGCCTTCTGCTTTAGGCTGTTGTACAACAACCCTCTTTTTGGAGCACTTTGGAGGTATCACAAGATACGTTGAAAACTGCACCCGTGAGCTTGAAGAGGCACACTCATATGTTGGCTGACTGCTCCAAATGCATAGGTGATATATGGTCAAGTAATAGTCCAATAAATCAGTTTTTTAACCACACAACGGTACTTTTCTAGAATAGGGAAGAGCTTCCCCTCACTTGGAGCTTTCTTGTGGTAGTCGGTCGACTGGAGATTGGTTTTGTATTAGTCATCCCATCTTCTTGCGGTAGGTCCAAGATAGCCGATCCTTGTGGTAGAATGAAGAACCTTTATGGCAAGAACATATTGCAGAATACTGAGATCCTTCGTGCGAAATGTGTCTATAGGAACCTATTTAGACTTGAGATGCCCTCAGTGTCATTGTTGGTGATCCGATACTATATGTACAACAAGAAGGATGTGACCTCGAAAAGAGTGTGAGAAAATGGCGAATCATCCGTGGCTGACCTTTTGAAGGTCAACTTTTCAAGGACCATGCTCAATTTATTTAGCGTGGCTTGTGGAGAATGCTTAACATACTTGTTAAGGCGGCAAGGCGACACGGCGTTGGGGCCGGACGCCTTGCGCCTTGGCGCGCCTAGGCGTCGCCTAGGCGACCTTTAAAAATAATAATTTATGTATATATACATGTGTCATGGTTTTTCTCCACTCATATACACACATTGTGTAGTTATATATGTAGTTATCTACATATTTATAGTCGATCTCTCCATATATATATATTTTATTGTATGAAAAAATAACCAATTACATTTCTAATATATTATCATTTGACAATAATGTCAAGGACACAAAAATAATTATTGTCAAGAATGTAAGAGTGATCAACATATAAATATATATTTATTGTCATACATAGCTACAAATATTAAGCAATGTAATCACTATCCGTCATAGCATAGCTACTTAGTACAATCTGAATTGAAGGTGCAAACTAAAAAAAATCAAATGTGTACTAAGAGTATTAGATCCAGTCAAACAAAAAAGAGTATTAGATCCAGTCAAACCCAAAAAAGAGTATTAGATCCAATTAAAAAGTGATATTTGGCACATAAAATAGGCAACACTATTAATTTTGAGCATTGGTGTAGCCATATCAAACATTAAAATAAGTAAATATACAACTAGACCCACAAAACTAGGTCACTGTAGCATTATAATAAAGCGTCCTCGCCTAGGCGCAGCCCTGGGGCGCCTTGACAAGTATGATGCTTAAGGCCGTATAATGAGCGACGAAGATGGCGAACTTTGTGGGAAGACTCCCCTTATGTAATAGAGCGTGGAGGGTGATGCATATAAACTCTAAGAGATCACCGTGGAGAAAAGCGTTATGTTTTTATTGTCCACTTGAACGAGAGGCCAATCTAATGAGAACCAATGAGATCATTATACAAACGTAAGTGATAAGGGTGATTGGGGAGGACGTCAACACCATAAGTTTGATTGAAACCTTTGGCAACCAACTGACGAGTCTCTCAACAGAGACATTCCATCGGTGTCTGCTAGAGAATGCATACCGACAACCAAACAACCAACAATGTTCCTGCCAGGTGGGGGATCAACCAAATCCCAGGTGCCATTTTCCCTGAGTGCCTACATCTCTTCTATCGTAGCAGCTTTCCACCCAGGGTGTTGAATGGCATTAGCCGGGCATCTGGGAATAGATGTATTATCTAATGTTGTGGAAAAGGCATAAGCAGAAGGAGCAAGGTGAGCAAGACAACAAGTGTCAGAAATAGGGGTGCTTTATAGTGCGGGAGTTTAACCTTTTTAATGAGCCACTGGTTGATCACATTGTATTGGAATAGACGATGATGGATGGAACTGCATTAGAATCAACTTCCTTGCGTCGATGATAAACCTAGGAAAAGAACTAAGGTGGTGTGGGTGTGGGTGATTGCGGTGGAGATGATGGTGTGTTATAAGAAATAGGTCTAGTAGAGAGACCATCTCATTGGAAATCATCATAGAAGATGGAGAAAAAGTAAAGAAAAAAACATTCTCGTGAAAGGTGACATTAGCCGAAACAAGATGTCACCACTTCTAGGATCAAAGATCTTATAACCCTTTTGAGTATAAGAATATCCTAGGTAAATTGTTTAAGGGCTCAAGGGGAAAGCTTATAAGCATTGCGTTCAAAATTTTGGACGAAGACGACACAGGCAAAAGCCTACAGAGATAGAGGAAACAATTTTTGTGAGTACATAAGACAATAAAGGTGATTTCTATTTCAGAACATATGACAACTGGGAATTGATAAGGAAGCAAGCGGTGAGGACAACTTCAAACCAAAGATGTTCGGGAAGATGTGCATGAACGACAAGTGAATGTGTAATGTCAAGGAGATGATTATTTTATGCTCGTTAGTACCGTTTTCTTAGGTGAATAAGTGCACAGGAACTGATGAGTCACTCCCTTGTCCCAATAAAAAGAGGCAACCATACATTCAGTTTATTTAAGAGCATTATCAATGTGGAGAATTTAAATGGATGTCGAAAATTGGATAGAGATCATCTTATGAAAAACTTGAAGAAGGGGAAAACCTCATCTATTGAGAAGATACAACCACGTCTTGTCCAAAAATCATCCATATAGTAAGCAATTATCTAAAACCAGCTTACGTGGGTGTTTGATAAGGACCAAAAACATCACTATGGATAATATCAAAAACTTTTTTAGATGTTCTTGCAGTTCTAGTCGGAAAAGACATTCAATGGTGCTTTCCCTATTGACATGCGTCACATAAAATTGAAGAACAAGAAGAAACATATGAATCCAATATCTTTCGTTTGTCCAATGACGGATGACCAAAATGGAAACGAACCTGAAGAGGCGTGGATGCAACAAGGGTGGTAGGCTGAGACTGTAGAGGAGTGTAGTAGTAAAGATCAACACAGCGTGTTCCCCGCCCAATCATTGTCATATTTTGCAATCCTGCAATAACAACAAGAGGGCCCCACAAGTTGCAATGAAAAGAGTCAACGAATTCAGCCACTAACATTAAGTTGTAAGGGACAAAGTGTACCGAGGATAATTTTAAGGTGGAAGAAAGATTAACTATGCCACATTCGACAGCTTGTTTGACTGACCCATCTGCTAGGGTGACAGTGGAATGTGGGATGATAGAGTCTAATGAGGTGAGAAGATGCGACACACTCTTCATGTGCTGTGCAGAAGGCTAACAGTGGCTAGTCTTGGGGCTGCTTCTGTAGCTCCTGTGCTCGGTGGTTGCTGCAAGAAAAGAAAAGGAGGGAGGGGATGGATGAATAACTATTATGGCATTATGATCAATGACCTCTGTTTTTTGATAATTCGGCAAGCTTCTTTATTTGACGATCACAAGATTTGACATTACTCTGACGTGGTCTTCTATGTCAATATTTCCATAAGCGTAAACCTATAACTCATGGACACACAGGCAAGGTATACTATATAAAAGGGCTAGGTGTAATGAGTGGGACCCAGAACAGTCAATACTCATTACTAAATTGAATAATAGAGTTCATTCCACATGCCGAATGTCTCATAGTTTTTTCGCAAAGGGATGAACCACCAAAATTCAAGTATGCTATAGTATTATCCATAGTAAAATATAGCAGCATGATTTAAAATAATCATAGTAATACAAACATGTCAAAATCTAAGATAGTTCATCACCCACAAGGGTGGATACATAAGGAAATCTAAGCAACTAAACTAGTGATAACTGGCTGCAGAGGGCAACCTGTGTATTCCAACTCTATCTCCAACAACAAACCAATCTGCAGGCTGTGGATCTAGTTCAACATTACCAATGTTTCCTTCACCTAAATGGATTAGGAACAAAACCCCACAAAAGGGAGAAGAAATAGAAGACCAACATAGTTGGTATCTGCATATAATAATCACTTCCTTAGGCAACTTTAGGATATGAAAAGGGCCAAAATATATTAAGATGTTCCCATCAAAGAGGGAGAAAGCCAACTATGAAAGAGGATCAAGAGAATATTCAAATAGGATGAATATCAATATATTGAAAACCAAATTCAACATCTTTCATTAAATCACAATGTAGATCACAATAATGAAAAGCATGCAGATTGATATGAGTACTAGACTAAATAAACAAGAAAGTTTGGGGCTTCACATTCACCACCACGAAACAAAATATATGTTTGTGAGTATTGTACATCACCACTCAATTACCCCAGGGCATGCGTCACCACCTAATTCCCCTATAAAGAAAAACAAACACAATATGGTTCACCACCTGGAGTATTGCTACTTTGCGCATTATGGTAGTTCTCACAATCAACATATACAATAATATTATGTTCAGTCCAAATTATCACAAAAGGATCCAAATTAGGGTCACACCTAAGAAAATGGATCAATTAGGTCAACTTCATAAACAGGATGCAACTTTAGATAATTTGAATAAAACAATAAAATTAGGTTTCAATTCACACATCCAGCATATTTTATGTAATTCAAATTCAAATTAAGTAGCGCGGACCAGACCGTGTCAATAATATAGAGGAAGGGAATTTTTAGAGAGTAAGTCCCACATAGGGCAAAATAGAGGTTAAGAAGGAATTACCAAAAATATATAACAAGGGAATGCATGCACCTGATTAGATGTCACCCTAGGTTCAATGAATCCAAAGGTCAGCTACGCACCTAGGGTTTACATTATTACAAATTGTATTAGTTTCAATATATTTATTATTACCCTAAGAGTGGACTTCCAGATCCAATCAGATCACCTCATGAAACTCACACTAAATAATAGAGCTAATTTGTTTGATTCCAGAACATTTTAGTTTATTTTTTGACTTACCAGTAATTTGTTATAATTTTACTAGATATAAATTATAATCTGATTAATAAATTAAAAAATACATGACAAATACCGAGATACCTCTACATATGATTTTAAAATCATATGGCCTGATGAGGTAAGTCGGTACTTTAACTGCGTTCACACGCCGCAAAATTTAAAGTAAACCACACATGGAAAAGACGTTAGCACCAATGCATGACGTGACACAATAAAGTCAAAAGTAGGGTAAAAAAGTAAAGCAACTACTAATTATGATCTCAATTCGTCTATGTTGGAAACAAAGCTTCCACAACGCGACACATCTCTCGACCGGCCTCAAAGCACGGTTAGAGGATGGGCTCGTTGTTTCCTACGCGTGATGACAGATCTGTTAAACCCTAATAGATGTCCTAGAGGTGCACATACCCCCACCCAGTCTCTTTGCCATTGTTTGGCAGAGGGAGGAGCACGAAAACAAAGCAGAAAGAAACTAGAGGCACACCAGAAGCCCAAACCAGTTCATAATTATCAAGCGTCAACACCGAAACCAAAGCCAATGACAAATATGACCAAACAACAACATTGAAATTCACAATACCAACAACAGGAACAGAAGGAGGCACGATGCAGTGAGAAGCAATCATATTATCTGAAAAAAAAGTTCCATTTAGGATTCACAATTCCCTTTTTTTGATTGAGTAGGACTCATAGCTAACTAAATAAGAAATCCTAAAATTGCTTTCCTTTTCATTGAGTGGTTGTCCTTTCACTATTTACTGGATTAAGACCAAATTCATAAATAATGAGAATATAACCTGCATAAGCATCCGTTTCATTTGATTATTGCGTTTTAGCTATTGAAGATTCTTTTCTTGGTTCACTAGTAAAGACTTTTTTATTCATGTTATTCCTTCCTCTATCCTTAAATCATTGCATGGTAAGTTATAATGCAAGAGTCACTAATTCAAATGTGATAGTCAACTAACTAGTAGAATATTTCTGTTAGGACTAGCTGACACCAAATCAAAACCAACACTGATTTTCGTATATAGGATGACATTAAATTTAAAAGGGGGTAGGTATAAATTTCTTAGTTTTACATCCTAATTCATATGATTAACTATTCATCTCAAACATTTATGCTTTTTCCACTCGATTAGTGTACTAAATTATCTATACCTTTCAACTGTTACTTCAATCCAGATTGATGCTGTTCTATCAGATTTGGTTGGTGTTAAAAATTCTATCCCAGATGGATTTTCATGGACTCTACTAAGGAGTCTTAAGAAAGAAGGCACATGCCTTACTGATCAAAGACTTTCCTCCCCTGAATGTAATATAAAGCTATCGTTGGCTCTTTTACTGCTAAATGAATGTTTTTACCCAGTATTGGATCCACAGACTGGTGTTGAGATGCTGTCACAAGCAGTTCGTAGTTGCAGGTTTGCCTCATTGGTATCAAAATCTATTACACAGTTGGAGTTTGCTTTGGGTTTATTGCATATTTATGATCTCTGATAAAATTTGTGTCCGTTCTGTTGTCATGTCAATCAGATGATCAATTTTGCTTGAACAACGAGAAAGTAAGACTATCTTGGATGCATTTTTTGGATGGATCTTTTTTTCGTTCCACTGGTCTTTTTACCTGACTTTATTTCATATATACCCTTTAGTTTTAGATCAGTCAATGGGAGAAGTTAATGATGTAACTTCATAAGGTCACTATATTTTGGGTACATAGACTGGAGAACTGAACAGTAGTCCTCATGGTGTTAAATTTATAATGGGCAATACATAGGATATAGGGAGTACATAATCTATACAAACACTCCTTACGTTGGATACATGTATACCATATGCTCCAATATTGTTACAAATAAATCTCACTCAACGTGCATTCTACGATTTCGTAAATGAATCAGCAACTAATTACCTTTACTTTTAGTTTTTCTCTAACAAAACAATTATTTCCTCAGCACACTTCGTCCTTTTATGAAAATGTGATGAGGAACATGTGGCCAGTAGATTGATTATCAGATGAGCTACATGGCACATGACTCAGGAAGACCAAGTTCTTAATGAATATGACAAACACAGATCCACATAGCACATGCTACATCCCTGTATTCCAACTTCTACTGGACTATGTCATTGCAATCTGTTTTTTAATTCCATAGGACCAGGTCACTACCATGGGAGATGTACCCGTAATGATTGTTGAGAGATGTATTGGTGGCTATTTTCTTACTCTTTTCCTGTAACTACACTTACTCTGCCCAGTCCTGTAATTTGGCTCTCTATACTTCTCAAACTGATACATCTAAGTGTTGTTCCTCTCTTTCCTCCTCCCTTCTACATGGTATAGTGCACCCTTACACTAACACCACCACTGCCCCCATCCCTTCCCAAGAGATGACCAGTTTAAGGAAGGAAGGGTCTCCAAGGCACTCTGGACATAGTGGAGCAGTCAACAACCTATCCTCTAATTAAAGGTCTCGACAACCGCGCGCCAAATATGTGCACTTAATGAGTTGTTGAGAGAAGAGGGAGGACTGACTTTTGGTTGCTTAGGTTGTCTCTGAAATGATTTATAACTTCAATGCCAACTATAATCAGTGTAAAATCTAAGAGTCGATAAATCTTTACCAGTAGATGAACATATCTACCTGCATAGCCTACATGTACGCCAATGTCTGCTCACTGACATGAAAATTTAGGAGAAAATATACAGTCTTTGTGCTTTTTAGCAGACACTAGTGGATTGCTTGATTGCTTCTTATTAGACACTTGTTGTTTCTATACTGGTATACAAAATAATGGTTGTAAATGCACTTTTCTCTTAGTTTTACTCCTTTTCTACTCTATCAGATCCAAGTTTAATCGACTCAACTGTGAAGGATTCTACACTGCAGTATTGGAGAAGGGCGAGGAGATGATATCGGTTGCATTATTAAGGTTTGCTATATAAATAGATTGTTAATAATTTTTTCAGTCAACATATCTACTTTCTATGTATTTAGGGAAATTAAATAAATGATCAACCAGTTTAATAAATTGTTTATGTTTGTAAGTCAATCGGGTAATATATGGTTCTACTGAGGTTTCTAACTTGTCATGCAGTTTAAACTAACATGCTACCATACATGATGTGCAGGGTGCCAACACATAATATGATATGTTATTTTTTTATATTGATAATTTGATTATGTAGACACTAATACATATGAGATAACACCCAACATAATCAATTCTGGGTTAACTATTCAAGTGAATTGTCTAGAAAAATTCACTACAATTAATTGATGACATCATACATAAATGCATGGTTATCAGAACCGAACAGGACCGGCTGGTTGAACCGGGAACCGGTCACTCTACCGAGTCGGTTCTCTCCCAAAGCCGGAAATGAAGTCTGACCGGCATCAAACTGGTGAACCGGCAAACCGGTCCGGTTTTAGCCCAACCGGCCGGTTCTCTCACTTTACAAGTTAATGTATTTTTACTGCTAGTTTTTGTTAATCAATATTGAATACAATATGAATGATGGTATATAAATGTCCATGAATAGAATAATATATGTTATTTGGTTTGTTTATCAAGTTATTGTGAGCAGTTGTGCTATTATTCATGTTTAATAACTTGCAGGGATATTTTCCATGAGTATCAAAGACATTTATATATATTTAAACTATTAGTGACGTCATGCTGACGTCATCGGTTGAACTGGTCAGACCACTGGTTGAACTAGTGAACTGTGAACCAGAGGCATCACCAGTTCGCTGACCGGTTCGAGTCTGACAACCCTGCATAAATGAAAGCAAATTATTGAGATATATTGTTGTACTTTTATTTCCTGTTTCGTATTATTACTTTTCTTGTAACATGGGCCTTTGTATAAACAGACCCATTAGGCCACTGGTTGAACTAGTGAACTGTGAACCAGAGGCATCACCGGTTCGCTGATCGGTTCGAGTTTGACAACCATGCATAAATGAAAGCAAATTATTGAGATATATTGCTGTACTTTTATTTCCTGTTTCGTATTATTACTTATCCTGTAACATGGGCCTTTGTATAAACAGACCCATTAGGGTTTTCTGTTCGCTTCCCTGTACAACCTCCTATTTATAGGAGTGAGTTTTCTCTTTTCTAAGATATAGAAAGAGGATACACTTCCATATGGTATCAGAGCAGGATACCCAGCCCAGATCTCCACCAGCCGCCGTTGTCTTCTCTCTCTCTCTCTTTCCCTCCATCCGCCGCTGCCGGCATCCCCCTTCTTCACTGCCGCTTTTGATCACGCCTAAGGGGATCTACTCCCCTCTCTAACCCTATCCTCTTCTCCAATAAGAGGATCTAGGGACATGGCCGACAGTCTTTCCAATGGTCTTATGCCATGAAGACTGCTATTTGGAAAATCGTTTGGCAAATCTGTGTGGTCATCCACGACCACCTATTATAGGGCTCTGTCCATCTCATTACTGATATGATTGGATCTGTAACGACCCCACCCCTCAACAATCCCCATTTAAGGAAGGCTAAGAAGCTGGTGCTGTTATCCCAAAACATGATCAATAGTTTTGCAAATAATAAAAAATAATTAATAAATTTAACTAGAGACTAAGATTAAAGTAGGATAAAAATTTACTTTTCACATACCTTCAAAAAATTAGGAGATTAGAACTTTACCCAATGTAGAGTTCTATCTAACTAAATCCTCCTTTCTTTAATTAGCTTTATTCTTCAAATATCACTTTACTGTTTGTCCTTTTCCAAGTATTCCTAAAATGCCGATAAACAAAACGTCAGTCAGCTACAAAGAATATACTGGTATGTGGTGGCAACAAATATCTCGCACATATTTCATAACAACCTAATTACATCAAATAGTTGTTATCAATCCAAGATTACGTTTTCAATATAACTTCCAACCGCTTTTACTCATCATCTGGGATACCCTCTCTTAGGGTTTAGTCCTTGCAAGGGACTTTAGGCTACCTTCTCCATCCTACGTTTGGTACCTTATGGGTCACCTCTCTGGGTGCCCTGTGGTCTTCCCTCCGGGGCTTGACCACCTTTGACCTTCCCTCCAGAGCTTGGTCCTCTTAAATCTTACATCCAGAGATGGTATGTAGTTCTGGACAAGTCATATATATATTTACATGGTGATAATCATAGTCACATTATAGATTGCAGAAAATTAAGTCATCCAAGCAGTTATTTTCACGCAATCGATGTAACCTCAGGAATCGCCGTGAAACTAAAGTGAGTAATCATAAAATAACCACAAACCTGATTTGGAGATCTCAAAAAATCAAGCAAAGTATCCAATCCAACCAGGTAGTCCATTCAACCAATCAATCAAACCACACAAGCAAATCTGAATTTTGAAAAACATGTATTACCTAATCATTACATACTCTTCATAAACTCTTTTATTGACTTGGGAATCCCTTCTAGGGTTTCTAGGTTTCCTTAGGGTTTCTTAGATCTATCTCTCAAGCTTTACCTTTTAGGTCAACAAACCCTAAAACAACTTTTCTATACATCAGAACCCTAATTACTCAAATTATCTATATTAAAGTTCCTTTATTCTCAAATTGACTTAAAATCATCATAACTCTGTCTTGTTCATGGATTTTCACAATTAAAACCATTAAAAGCTATATTCACCTAAATTAGGGTTTCTATGCCCATTAATGCACTTTCATATACACAAAACCCTAAATCAAGCCAATTATGTACAAAGATTATCTTTTTTGATCGAAATCTTCCTTTTATTTACAACATGTTAATATCGGCTTAGATTATCCAAAGAACATCATTAAATCCACTAATCATAAAAACTTAGGATTTTTCATTAATTAAACCATTAAAGATGATAAATTTATACACTTTTGAATTTCAAGCTAAATTAGGCTTCAATTATATTTTTACTGGATTCCTTGCATTTTTGTGATCAATTTTCATATATAACTTATTGTAATCCGAGTTACCAATCTATTTCTAAAATACTCGCAAAATAAACACATATAGGCCAATCAGGAGAGGCCACATGTACCTTTCATTTTCTTTTTCTTGCTATTTCTTTTTCTGGCTCACAGATCCCTCTCTTAACCGCCTAACCCGATACCCGGGTCTGGCTTCTCCCCCTCTTCGTCGTCCTCGCAGACGCCCGCGCGGGCTCTGTTCCAATAGGGGAAACAGAGTCCCCGATGCGTCACCCGGGGCAAGGGGGTCCAGGGGAGACAGCGCCCAAGAACAGCCATCGCACGCCCCCTCTAGGTTCGGCGGTGCTCCTCGGATGTGCAGCTGCCCTCGATGGTCGCCGAGAAGGGTTCAGAGCACAAGCACTGGAGAGAACTCCCTGCAGCGACTCCATGGAAGCAAGACAAGGCGAAGAGAAGAACGACACTCCTGCGGCAGACTTGGCTTTGCGGATGGTGTTATAGGATTCAAGATCATCGCACTGTACCCCCTGTCTCGTAGAGTCAAACCAGGGTCTTATATAGGCGTGGTAACAACCGACCAATGGCTTTGGGATTGCTCTGGTGTCCCAGTTTAACAGGGATTTTGGGCACTTTTCCTGTGACACCTCGTCACGCTAAATGAGATTATTCAAAACACAAAAACGATCAACTACTAATTAATCACATAGTCAAAAATGCTAGATAATTAAAACCAGTTCTAACAATGTAAATGAACTCTAGAACATTTACATAAAGGTCCATCATTCCATTCTCATATATTGTAACAAATATTCACATATATTGTAACAAATATTCACGTATGGGTCCAAAGACCTCAATCACATCCTGCATACAAAAGATAGTTCACATGTACATGCCATATATTTACAAACGTTGTCATACTACTAAAATCTCGTGTCGATACGAGTATATCATCTAAAAAAAATACATCCCATACCCGGACCTGAGAGTACAGGGCCGACACTAGGTCTCTACTAATAACATCTACAATTAACCAACCTTCTGAATCTATTGATCACCAGGTTGGTTCTCTTCCACAGCGCGACCTCGTTGCCCGCGACCACCTAAAAAAATGTGGTGACCCACGGGTGAGACCCAGTCCCAGCGAGAGATATAACTCTCTCCAACATATATTGATTATAACACATTAATTAACAATAAATACATTGAGCAGTTAGGGTATTGAATAAATAATATGAATAGATTGATCAGTTTAAGCATACTAAGCAGTTAAGCAAATAAGTTGTAGCATCAAATAGAATTACACAATTTTCATAAGTCTGCATCATGTAAGAACTATGTAGTGTAAAGACAAGACAAGGGTTAATTGGTGATACGTATTAAACCCTAGCAATTATACTACACGACTGGTATTATATCTTTTATTTTGATTCCCTGGGGAGTTTGAGTCGTACCACTCAAAGTCCCACTGGCCACTACGAAGTGCTATTCAGTTCCGTATAAGATCTAGGAGTGCCGGTATCCTAATATCTCTTCCCCTCGGTCAGTACGAGTAAACTTCAGTGACATACCCGTCAAACTGCCAACAGTGACATATAGTCGACTGATAACAACTAGTCCGTACTTGGTACAAGTTACGACACTAGAAAACAGGGTATACAAAACCCTCTAATCCGAGGTACAACCGCAGCTGTCCTCAAATACGTCAAATGTGAGAGGTATGACCATAGCCATCCTCCATAACCTGCAATTGTGAATGACAAGGATATATCCTCAACTTGCCACCCCCACATACTCAACAGTATGCGCTCTGAGTTTCCCTTGGGAATGCTCGTTTCACCATCCAGTAAGTTCTGACACTAAAGATGGCTCTACGACACATGGCTCTACATGATTAAGGTTACACTTGATTAATTACTGCCAATTGAATGCATAAAGGCTTTATCATACAAGTGGACATTCAAACCCTTATTCTTTTCTAACAAGAGTATATGTATAGCAACTTCAAAAGATATAAAATATTTGAGATATAAATCTTAATCACATTACCACATGCTATCATTCATTGCAAATTAATGGAGCACACTTATCATCATACTATTACAAGATGCCAATATCTTATAACAAGTTCCAGGGTATTAACCCTTATTGGAACATGAAGAGGATTTCACCTCAATCATGGCTTCAAACATGCCCAAAGGTCGTTAAGACCATCACATTATTCATAGTAAGGTTATCATCATCATTCCATGCCTTAAACAAGGCTCAAAATATCATTAGCACATATGTGTCCATAGATATTAACATGGCAAGGCACTATGATATTCAAATAGTACTACATTGTGGTTTCAACACAAGAAGAGTGTAATTGATTATCACATTAATCATTCAAGAGGTCTGATTATAAGAAATCAACATCATATAATTACATTAAGGTTAGGTATAACAAGCTAAATCACATGGGAGTTACACATCCACTTATTATAGTGATTTATCAAATATAACTATATGATTGGAAAGGTAAGACTACAAATTAATGGTATTGAACCATCGAATTATCATCACTGGGACCCACATATAATACCATGTGATTTATTCTAATCCATTGGATGTTGAAGCATCCAATATTATTCATTGGATCAGATTCATTGTTTAAGGTTATCAATTGAAGTATAGGTCTAACCATTAGATCAATTGAATCAAGGAACCATTGGTTCAAGGTTTAGTCAAATCTACAATTACATTCTTAACTCCTCATACGTGTTAATGACCTGATCCACCATTAATTGTGATCATTAGGTCACCATTGGTGGTTAGATCAGTAATACATGCAGTTAACACCATCAAATATTAAGCTAATGTCATCATCAATTGATAACATCATTATAATACTTAGTGGATGATAATTATACATCTAATTGAGCCAAAACCTGACCTAAGGGGGTGACCATAGGTTGTCACCATAATTTGACACCCTTGATCACGAGCATCAGTTGCCAAGATAGCAACACTATTGGTTGTTGAATGGTATGACCATCAGTTGTGTGATAGAGAAGGAAATAGCTTGAAATCCTAATTTGGACCATTAATTGTTTTGTGCTTAACACCATAGGTTGTTGCTACCAACCTGTCCCAGATCATATTACACCTTAGAAAGGCTGTACACATGTTTACAAGCTCATATAGAACTGGAACAGAACAGGGAACACCACAAAATTCGTAATTCTAAATAAGCATGGTTTCTCTATGCTTAGTTCATCACATTAAAGCATAAACATGAACTAACAAGCTTCTAACAAGCAATATAAGTGAAGAATGTTATATAACTCACCTCTATAGAGTAGGTCAGATCCCAAACAACAAGAATCTTGAGCAAATAGAGTAAGAAAATCTTAGAATCAGATCTGAACTTTGCCAAATAGGTACTTCTCTCCACAAAGAAGCAAAACCCTAGAAAAAGAAACAAGAAGGATAGATTTTTGAGTTCTAGAACCACTTTCACCATGGAACATCAAGGTTCCGACCTGGAGGAAGGTCTAAGGAAGGAGAAGAGCAAGAGAAACAGAGAAGGAAGGAAGAAAACAACTTGCTTTGGTCGAAATCCCTAGAAGATGACCTTGGAAACCTAAGTAGGGCTAGATGGAGCTCTAGGAGACCTTCTTCTCCAAAAAGAGGTTGTCTTCTACCTTAGAGCACTTGGTTCCGCAACAAAATAGAGTGGAGTCGTTGCTCCAGGTTAGAGGAAAGAGAAAGCAAGTATAGTTTCGTACTTGGACAAAGAAGGGGTAAATATAGCCCATGGATAAGAATGGAACAAGCATGAGGTGTAAAAGTAGCTTCCCCATGTGTCTATGGCCTTAAAACTATTAAGAATATACAAGCACACACACAAGCAGCTCCCCCACCATCCATATAGACCTGCTTAACTTTCCTTTGTCGAATTTCCCAGCCACTCACATAATTCATTAGTTGATAGCTACTAAAGGTAACTCATCCATGAAGGGGTAAACCCTAAAATACCCTTGAGGAAAACACCTTCAAACCATGGCTCATCTAGGAGCCCCATGGCTCAAAACACTCAAGAATAATAATATAACATCTAAGGAACATAATGTATGTGAAAAATTGCAAAGAAAACCCCTCAATTGGGTAAATTTCAAAATAGTCCAAAATGTACAGAAAATTGCATAACTTGCTCAAACAGTGTCCAAATTGGACCAAATTTGAAGTTTAAGCTTGTCTTATGATTTCAAAACATATCAAAAGTTAGATTAGGGTTCTAAGCATTCAATTATGGTAATTAAGCTTATTCAACTCATTAAGCAAGTTCAGGGGCCTTACATTTCCTATAAGGCATGATAACTGCCAAGTTATGGCTCATTATGTTCGCCACTTCCTCCCGAAACCAAAGGGGAAATTTTTATAGAAAAAGGTGGAGTAACGAGGGAGGTAGGGGCGAGGGAAGTTCGGAGTCACTATACCCTCCTTTCCTGTTCAAACACGAGGTAGATGACAAGTAGGTCACCGTTGGATCTCAGACCCAATGGTCCACATTGCACTCACCAACTAAAAGGCTGATAAAAGGAATTCTAATATGAATGTAAATGGTGACATTTAATGATATTCTCACTTCAGGGATTCTTACAAAAAATGTAACTCTCAAACCACGTGTCCAATTACTCCCAAATTTTAAAGGAAAGTCCATTATGAATGAAACTGTGTGTGTGCAAAGCTTGAGTGTCAAATTCAAAAGTATGAGAGACTTTTCTTCTTATGCAAGTTATCACTTAATAAGGCATATTTTATTCATATTTTCTCTCTCTTTTTCTTCTATTTCCTTTATTTGGATTCCTTTTACCATTAGAAACCATGTGGATTCGAAACCTAATCAATAAAGGTCATCCATACCACTTTCCAGAGAATTCCACATAACTCTTACCATTATCCTTATTTCTTTTACCTTTTTAATATTATGGGATTTCTTGTCTTTTCTCCCCTTTTTATCATATTGGACTCACTAACTCATTAGGGTCCATAAAATCATATATTTAAAGGAAATATTATCAAAGAGATCCATTCATTACACATAAATCATACAATTTCATATTCATACATTTCATTGGAGAAATTGCATTTCAAGCCATATAAGCCCAAAAATCGGGGTTGTAACATTCTTCCCCTCTTATAGGAATTTTGCCCTCAAAATTCCACCAAACATACAAACGATTCAGGATAAGATCTTCCCATGTCCATCATCAACTCTCATGTGGCTTCATCCTCTCTATGATGCTTCCAGAGAACCTTCATCATGTCTATTCTTTACTCCTAAGCTCTCTCACCTTGGTATCTCGTACCCTCACAAGTGATTCAGGATAAGTCAGCCTCCCTTGGAGTTCAACGGTTCAATGCTCAACACATGGCTCGGGTACATCACATAGTGCTCTAGATCAGACACATGAAACACATCATACATCATATTATCCTGAGGGATAAGGCTAAACATAAGCAACTCTACCAATCCATTTTAAAAACTCAAACGAACCTATGTATCAGGGATTCATCTTTCTTAGCTATAGCTCAGAGGGGTCAGATTTTCAAGAACACATGCTCACCCTCAGTGAACTGCAAGTCAGTCTGCTTCGCATCAGCACGCGACTCTTGTCGATCCTGGGCTTTCTCAGCCATTGCTCGATCAAAGAGACTTCATCTGCATGCATTGTGGTTTCTTTGACCTCCACAAGGTCCTCTCACTGACATCACCCTAGTGAAGCGGTGACCGACACGACCTCCCTTACAGAGCTTCTTACATAACAATACTGGCTTTGGTGGCTGTTATAACAAGCGAACTCTGCTAGGGGCAGGATATGCTCCCATAATTCACCCTGAACGAGCACATATGCTCTCATTAGACCTTCTAAAGTCTGGAGCATACTCTCTTGACTGTCCATCAGTCAGGGGGTGATATGCTGTACTAATCTTCAATCTAGTATCAAGTTCTTCATGTACCTACTTTCACAATATGAAAGTGAACTTAAGGCCATGCTCACGAATATTCAAACTCGGATCACTGTGCAGTCAAACTCTCTCTCAAAAATATATAGCTCAACTAGATCTGTCACAGTGGCAGTTGTCTCTAAGGAAACATGCCAACTTTGGTAAGGCGATCTACCATAACCCATATTGCATCTTGACCTCTCTTGGTCTCGGGGAGACTCACCACAAGGTCCATGGTGATCTGCTCCCATTCCGCTCGAGAATCTCCAATCTTCTATAGCAATCTACTGGGATACTGGTGTTCAACCTTCACCTTCTGGTATGCGTGATATCTGACCATATATGCCTCTATATCCCTTTTCATTCCCAGCCTCTAAGGTATTGTTGCAAACCTTAACCATCTTGGTAGTACCAGGGTGTACAGTGTACTTAAAATCATGAGCTTCTTGCACGACATAATTCTTCAAGAGCGAACCCTCAGAAACCCTAAAACACTTTAGTAGTGGATTGCACCTATTAAATTCGTAATAATACAATAAGTACTATTAATAATAGGTATCTAACTTAGGTTTAGTAGAAGAAGTTGTACCAAATATTAATATGAACAAATACAAACAAAAATATAGTTAAAATATTTATATTTTTTGAATTTTCATTTATTAAAAATGCTGAAAATAAAAAAATTACATTTATTTTTGTTTTTTCTACAGAAATATGTGTGTTAGTGTTATATAAGATGGAATTAGTAATTTTTAACACATCACTTGCCTTAATACTAGATAAATATCAAATATATATTTTTTAAATAATTTCAGACTTTTATTTTTTTATTTAACCCTTTTTTCTTGGTAATAAAAATCTTAAAAAATAGTGTTCGATTCTATAAATGCATTTAACATTTATACACTTGAAGCATTATGTTTGATTCTATAATACATCAAATAGATTAATTTCTTGCAACTTAATGGTTTTGATTTCATACACCTAATTTTTTTTGTCTGTCTTTTTGCAGTGTTGACTTTTGACTTTTGAGAAGATGTCTTCAAGTGATGGTGAGGGTGCTGGGGCCGGTAATGTTGGAGCTAAGGATGTGGATTTTGATGGAATCACTGCATGCCTGTTGACGGGAACAAGGGAAAGACAATTTGCAATTACTGCAAGAAGACAATTGGTGGAGGGGGGATTACTAGATTTAAATGTCACATTACTGGTGGTGACAAAAATGTGGCAATGTGCCAAAGGTGTCCCAAAGTGTTAGGGATGATTTCAAGAAACTTATGGGTGCAAAGAAACAAAAACAACAAAAGATGGAGGTTGACAGGGCTTACACAGATACATTGTTTGATGTTAGGCCCACATGTTCTTCTGCTGAATCTGATGATGATATTGGATATCCTCCTGAATATGATATAGCCTATTCACGTTGTACGTATAGACATGCTATCAGAGAATCTCCTAGAAGTGAGTGGGAAAGGGAGGAGGCAGGTCAGATGACAAGGAGGTATGGGCCATCTGGTGTAGGTGGAGGCAGTGGGATTGCACACATTCCTGTTGTTGACCTAGATGACGATGAAGACCGAGCTGGTCATGGTAAAAGGAAAAAAGGAAGCATTGATACATTTTTCCGTTCTGCTAGTGTGAGATTGAGGAACGTTGATGAGCCAGGGGTTAGGAAGCCAGAGGCTAGGCAAAAAAGCCTCAAAGTAATGTTCACTGGTGCAAAAGATAAGGTTGGCAAAGCAGTGGGCAAGTAATTCTTTGCTCATGGTATACCTGCACATGTTGCAACTGAACCCTATCTGCAACATGTGGTAGATGTGATAGAGGAGTTTGGAAGGGGCATCAAGGCCCCCACTTCATATGAATTAATGAACAAGTATCTTCCACTAGAGAAGAAGGATCTACAAGCATGGATTTCATATCAAAAACATATGTGGTCTGAGTATGGCGTCACACTTACGTGTGATGGGCGGACTAATGGAAATAGAAGACAAATTATCAACTTTCTTGCACATTGTCGTGGATCCACAATTTTTCTAGACTCTGTTGATGCTTCAGGTGAGGTTAGGAACCGCAAATACATAAAGAGACTTATGAAGACATACATGAAGCAGGTTGGTGTGGAGAATGTGGTGCAAATAGTTATTGATAATGCTATTGCCTTGCCGACGAGAGTTTAATGAAGAAATATCCAGTCTATTGGAGACTATGTGTTGCCTACTGCATAGATCTTAGTCTTAAGGACATGGGCTCAATTGATTTCATCAAATCTATTGTCATTGATGGTAGGCTGATCACGGGTTTCATCTACAACCATTCTTTTCTGCGAAATGCAATGAGGCGACCTAAGTATTGTGGTGGTGATCTAATTAGAACAGGAGAAACTATATTTGCAACAATTTTTCTTGCCTTACAATCGCTAAAGTCCAAAAAGGATGGACTGAGGAGGCTCTTCAATGGAGTGGAGTGGACCTCCATGAAGGAGCACAACACCCCGGTAGGCAGAAGAATTGAGGAGTTGATTGCCAGCCGACCTTTTTGGGATAAGGTTACTAGAGTGCTGTGAATAATGGAACCCATTGTCAAAGTATTGAGTCTGGTAGATGGTGACAAAACTACAACAATGCCTTTCCTATATGATGCAATGACCTCAATGGTGGACAATATCAAAGAAGCAACTCCTAGGTCCAATGAGCAATCCATAAGAATTTATGAGAACCGTTGGGCAAATATGCTTTTGGATCCATTGCATAAAGCAGGTATATATCTCAATTATATTCTAAATTCTAAGTTATTGGTCTAACTCATAGTCTACAAATAAAATGCCATTCTTATTTCCTTAATTACATTTGTGACAACTTACTATTTGAATCTGGGATTCCAATACTCACGAACACTAGGCTTGAATGTGCCTCTAATGAATGCAGTGAGAGATGTCACTAACAAGTTCATTACCTCTCCAGAAGAGCGATTGCTAATACTGGAAGAGAGATATAACTATATAACTTACATTCTTAATTTCTCATTAGTCTTTCCTTTGATTTCATCATCTCAATATCGTAAATATTATATTTGCAGTTGCGCCAGTTTCGTGAAAGCACTGGATGTTTTGGCAATCCAAATGAGGTTGCTGACCACGAGGCAGGTGATCCTTGTGAGTGGTGGGTTTGGAATGGAACAGGTGCCCCCCATTTAAGAAAAGTGGCTATTCACATCCTTGCTCAAACAACTTCTGCAGGGGTTGTGAAAGAAATTGGAGCACTTTCAATTTGATACTCTCGAAGAGAAGGAACAAGCTTGGTGCAAACAGATTGAGGGATGTTGTCTACATTCACTACAACATGCAGTTGAGGGCTAGAGCAATACGAGATGCCAACTACAAGGAAGTGGATTTTGCTGTTGTCCATGATCCCATTGACACCGCATATACTTTTAACACAGAAAGACGTAGAGGACTGGAGGATGATTCAGAAAATCCTTTAGAGGAATGGATGAATGAGATAGGTCATCCTATTCTTGATAATTTAGATGGACGTCCAGATCCATATATAGAAGAGCAATTTGATGCAAATAATGGTGATGATATTATTATTGACACCCCGCTAGAAAGACTTGACCCTGAAGCTGAACATGTTAATATTAATATGGAAATCAATAGAGATGTGGAAGAACAATTAGGTAGCTCAGATTCTTCTTCTACATATGGTTCCAAATCTAAGTCTGATGATGGTGGCAATGATGGTGATAATCGCAGCCAACGCTCTCCAGAATATCCTCCAGCTGTTGATCCTCAAAATAATGACTGACCTTATGTTAGTCATGTTACTAGGGCTGCACCTCCACCAGAACAAGAATATCCCATGGCTGATAAAACATTTCAAAGGAAAAAAACTCGAACTGGGAAAGATTACAATGGTGCACCTCCACCACAACCACAATACCAGAGTCAAAGTGATTATTATTCTGATCTTGCTGATTCAATGGATACCATGAGCATATCTGACTCTCAATCTCAACATTCATTTGGAGATGTGTTATTTGGGCAGACACTTCCATACCCATCTCAGTCCCAACATGGGTATTCTGGATATCAAGCTGAACCACCATCAAGATTAGAAGTAGGCTTGGGATATCACGAAGCATACTCTGTCCGTAGCCCTTATGGATGCTTTCGGGTGAACACCGAAGTATACTCTGGTGATGGTGGTCAAACATTGAGTTGTGGGCATACTACAGTTTATCCTATTGTCGGTATACCATTACAACCTCCTTTTCTTCAACCTCAAGCTCCTCGAGCATGGGCACCTCCTACTTCTACTCAACCTCAAGCTCCTCAACATTAAGCTCCTCGAGCATGGGCACCTCCTCCTGCTTCTACTCAACCTCCATTCATTTTAGCAACCGGAAAAATATCTCAAAGATTTGGAAGAACAATTTCCATAGTTTGGGATGATACAGTTTGCCAATCCTGAAGTGTATGAGGAGCATGTTGTTTCATACAACAAGTCTTATAGAAGTTACATGACATGGGAGCAATATGTGGCCCATATCAACAACATAATGTATAGAGAACCAGCGCGCCACTCAACATACAACCGATGTGAGTTAATAATTTACTATGTTGTTATATGTTTGTTGTAAATTGAATATTATTGCATAAGTGTCTAAACATGATTTTATAAATTGTGCTAGTAAAATTTCAGATCTTGATTCTTGCATTTTGTCATCGAAATCCTTCATCGAAATTTCCAAAAAAAAAGGACAGATTCCTTACCTCCCACATGATTGCCCCCCCCCCCCACACACCCAATATAAAATTTTATTGCATAACACGTTGCATCTAGGTGTTGAGACTGCACCTGCAAAATTTCATGATTTAGTTCGTTCGTTTTGGCGTCGATATGGCCATGATTGCATCTGTCGATATTTCTGTCGGTATACCGGTAAATATCTATATCCAAGCTGTCGAAGCGGCATCAGTATCGGTCATTAAATTCCTTGGCTGTACGTTACAAACAAAAAATTAGGGTTTCACCCCAAACCCTATCTATTACCAAGTAAAACACATGAATATGAAAATTGAATTAGAAAAGGCGTAAGCAACTAAATTACACTACCAAACTGAAAGTAGGGTTTCTTAACCTTGATTTACTTACTAAGAAAAATCGGGCTGGTAACATTATCACCCGCTATAAAGTTTCGTCCTCAAAACTTAGAATTGTCAAGAGAGATGCATTTCTTTTTGCATAGAGGATCGTAGTATTGATGTACTCTTGAATCTTATTTGTGAATACTGAGTTGTATAGTGAATTCTCTATTTTTTGTTTTAACTTCAAACATCATGTAATGAATCATATCGACGACAACAAGAACAACTGCATTTCATAATAACTTACTGAAAATAAGCTTTCTTTCAACTTCGTACGTTTTCATAAGGCTTATCCTTTGTATGTATCCTATTTGTTAGTATATTAAGTTAATACATTTAATTCCCTATTACTGTTTCTGTATCATAATTAAATTTTCTAAAGAAAACACTTATTTATTGTGGTATCCCAATATTGAATCACCCATTATCCTCGAGATCAGTATAACCACAATTCATGCACAAAGAAAATCACATAAACAAGGTCATATTCATTTTGGACTTCTTTCACTAGCTATATTTCTCGAAGATATGACTAGCACCTTTAAAATACTTGTTTTGATGATTCAATCCTGATCACTCATTACTTGTTTCTTCTTACTTATCCTTATTTGTTTGGTCATATTACAAAGAAATATATCACAATGAGTTTTGAGATATTCAGAGTCAGCATGAATTTGATGTCATTTTTGATTCCATTTGAATAGAGCCTATCCATTTCTCGAATCTCATTGATCATTCTGTCTTCTATTATTTCCATGTTGCATACCCATTTTTCTCATATGTAACTCTTATACTTTAGATTGTTGTTGACTACCAACTTATCCCTCTTGTGTAATCCCATTGGCAACTTCAAACCAGGGTTAAATCATCATTAACCTCCCTTGCCTTGCCCATCCTCGAACATGCTAAGATGTATTCTTCATCTGAAACTTATCCTCAACTTTGGCTATTCTTTCTTCCAAATTTGAATGTTATTCTCTATTATAATTCACATGTATCTTACTTTTTTCTTATACTTGGAACTTTTTCTGCTGTGTAACTTACAATGTATAATTATTCCTTTAGAGTTTTTTTACCTGCAATGTATCACCATTATTCTCAAGTGAGATGTTTCTCATGATGTCACAATCCATGGGCATAAGCTAAGAAGGGGTAAGGCCTAGTTTTGACTGATTTTTTTGCCCAAATCATCTCACATGCAGGATGAGCCATTGCCCTGTATTCAACTTCTATACTGAATCGAGCTACTGCGACTTGTTTCTTAATACACCATGTGAGCAGATTACATCAATAACGGTGCAAAAACTTGATGTAGACGTTTTAGGCCTACTGCCCGCATAATCATAATCAGAGAACCCAATCTGATGACCCTTTGCTAGGACAACTCTTGAGATATCACAAAATATGACACTACATTCCAGTGACATTGCCTAGGTTTTTGTCAAGGTACCAACTAATGAATCCCACAATTGTAGTAATATCGAGATGAGTCGTGGTCAAGTACATAAGTTTGCCCACAGTCTTTTAGTCTATCTTGTTATTTGAGAAAGCAGGTAAGTAATCATCATCTAAGGGAATATTAACATCTAAAAGTGTGTATTCCGGTTAGCAACAAGATAGGTAGTATCATGTAGAAGGTCCGATACATACTTTCTCTGAGATAGACTAACAACAAAAGTAGTTTGAACAACATCAATTCCTAGTAAGTATCATGATTATCCCATATTCTTAGTTACGAAGTAATTGCATAGATATTGTTTATCGAGGGTCACTTCCACAAAGAATAGTATCGTTGACATATAGAGTCAACTTAACAATGAGAGAGTGATCAGAGTGAGAGCGAGAAAACCAAATGTGACTCAAAATTTTGAACCATGCCCATAAACTTTGTTTGAAGCCAATAAATTTGTGCCGTAAGCTTGTTCCATGCCAAGACAATAAGCTCTTCTCCCATGGCTCAGAGCCAACCACACTGGGACAAAGGTATTGCAATGCATAGAAAGTAGTGGTGAAGTTGTTGATGTGTATACCATAAAAGCCAATATTTGATTATTAATTAAGACAATTTTGTTAATATGTTTGTTTCAATTTGAGATTAACAATCAAACATAATAATGTACTAAAAATATCTAACTCAATGACATGATTTCAGGTTGATGACCTGAACATGAGATCATGTGTATTATAAGATGATTCTTGTTAAGTATATCATCAAAATTAATTGTGGAAATCAGGACAAAAATAATACATCAAGACTAGTATGCGTGGTGGCTGATGACTACGTTTCATTAGCCATAATATTGGATATCGAATCAGACACGTAGGGTTTTGTTAAAGAATAAGTGTATTGACCTATCCACTTTGAGAATGGTACATGGAGGCCATGGAATGGCATTCAGAACCATCTTTCAATGTGATAGTGGTTATTGTGATCCTTAGACCTGAAGTCACTACAATGAACACATCACATGTTATGCAATGCCCTTTAACACTTCTCAACACGACCTTGAATAAGGTTACCATAAAAGTAGTAAATAGGTGCACAGTAACAGATGTGGATTATTGTAAGTGATTTAGATGGAATTTTCCCCTCCTTTAAAGTGATACCCTGATCGCTTGATGATTCAAACTATGAAATGAATGACCATGCTTCTGTGAGTCAATATTGGATATTGAGCTCACATGTAACTTAATAGTCTACTTTATATAAGGAAACATATATTAAATATTATAAGAGGATGTAAGTTCCATGCCACAGATTCAATCTAGATATCAGAGACAAAAAAATTATATAGTCATGGCAGCACTGGTCATGGAAAGGTTAAATTCTACAAATTATCCAGTTAGGTGCCAATGATGTGTTGTTAGATACCACCCATTTCTTGTAAAGTCATATTGACTATGAACATCATTATTAACGTAATTTGGAACCTATGGGGCCAGACACATAAGGATAGATTTGCAGAGGTGGAGAACTGATTCATTTGATTAATGGTTAGTTAATGAACTATACCGAGAACCAATTGAGCTTGGTCGGGTTAATAAGTTCATTAGACCAGAACTGGTTCACGTGAACCAAACTTTTTCTACTAGGGTTAGGAACTCTGCTTTTGTGTTGCCCATATATATATACGTATGAACGCCCCTTTCATCATAGTGCAACTTGGGTTTTAGAAACTCTGGTCGTCACTGAGAGTGGGAGAGAAACAAAGCTATGGTGCTAGCACCACAGATGAATTGACACCCTCCTTCCTGATGGAGTTCACATCCATCCGCGTGGATATATAGATATGTAGAGATGTAACGTGGGGTGCTTGGACTTACTTCAGCACATGATCACACAGAGGAGATGAAGGTGTAGGATGCATGTCGTTTTCAACTAAGTATGTCGAAGAATCTTTGTCCATGACGAGCTATATCTCACAAACCGTATTTGTCGGATTTGTTTTTACCAACGAGATCTTGTCATTGGGTAATCAAGACATAATTTTGTTGTTCTTCCACTAACCTGTCTCTATCCTGATGCCCGACGGAAGCAAAAGGACAGACTGAGCTTGTCCTGAGCAAGGAATGATGTATTCGATTTCGGTGTTGTTTTGACAACATGGAAACTAAAATTTATTGAAATTTTGACAGAAATTTCGATAAATGCAACAATGTCCGTTACGACACCAAAATGAATGAAATAAGTCATGAAATTTCATAGTCATGAGCTCTTCACCTATATGCATCGTTTTATGCAATAAAATTATATACGGGGATAGGTGGGGGTCCTTCATGTGGGAGATAAGTAAACTTTTCAAGTATCCTGGGGAAATTTTGAAATTTGGGGAAAAAATTCACTAATTTTGACACAATGATGCAGCTACATGATTTCGTAACAAATGCTGGTGAAATCGATTTCTTTCTTGAAATTTTGATGATATCATGGAAACCTCATTCCTTTGTCCTGAGAACAACACTTGTCAATATCATAGGTAGCATATTGTCTTTTTGCATTTCAATCAGCAATAGAGCAGTGCGTCAGAAAAAGCTGGACAAAAGCATAACCAACCTGACTGGTAGGATCACCACATGGAGAAGTCAAAGTGGTAGGGGGGTTCCATTGGTGCCACATGAGGTTTTTGACGATAATATAATGGTAAATGCTTCCTCTTGTCATGAACTAGATCCATGGGTACAAACATAGGCAAGGGAACAAAGGGCTGTGGGAATAATGATGTCAGAGTTAAAGGAATACTATATAAGTATGCAGTAGATTCAAAGAGGGTGACATCTGGACTGACAATCCACTTGTGTCCAACATGATCCTAGCATTGGTAACCCTTATGCCTACGAGAGTAACCCAAGAAGATACATTTAGTGAAACTGAGGGAAAACTAGTCCGGCCCTTAATGTTTTGACCAAGCAGGTGCAACCAAAAATGTCACCCGGGGGGGGGGGGGGTCAGAGGGATTGCTTCGTCATTTGTGTATCGAGTGGAAAAAGGGATTTTTTGTGAAGAACTGATGAGGGCATACACTTTATTAGGAAACATGAAGTAGAGCTTCACACTAAAAAAGTTTGGGCACATTTGAGTGAAACATAATGGTACAGACGATATCCAATAGATGGGCGTTTTTTTTGTCAACAATGCCATTTAGTTGAGGGGTATTATAGTAGGAGGTTTAGTGTACAATGCTGCACTCACGACTGAAGGAAGTGAGATCCTGCTGGACAAACTCAAATGCATTGCTTATGCAAAGGACTTTCATGGTGGAAAAAAATTGTGTCAAGATTTCAGCAAAAAATGGTAGGAAGAACCTAAAAACGATCTTTTAATAGAAACAACCAGGTAAGTCTCGAAAAATCATCAATGAAAGATATTTATTATTTAATTCCAGAGATTATAGGAATTTGGCATGGGATCAAAACATCAAAATAAATCAAATCAGAACAGGCCATACTAGATAACATAGTCTTTTTGGGAACAACACATGAGCTTGCTTGCCCGAGTGGCGAACTTCACATTCATCACATTGTGAAAAAACATGAAATCTTAATTTTTTAGCTTAGAATGGGAAGGATGCCCAAGTCTATAATGCCGTACGAAGCCAAAGTAGAGGAAGACAAAGCTGCAACAACAAATGATCTGAGAGGATCATCTGAGTAGTAGTATGCACCATCAGGGCCTTCATATCCCCCACCAATCATCATCCTCGTGCGGTGATCCTGCATAATACAATAATCAAGAAGAAAGGTTATTGAACACTGTTTTTGGCGTGCCAACTTGCTAACAAGTAGTAGATTCAAGGGAAACCACAAAAAGTGTAGAATGTAAGGACAAATAAGAAACTAATACTGTGCTAATGCTTTGAATAGTGGAATGGGGCCATTAAAAAGTATTATTGGTGGTATAGTAGTAAATTTAGTCAAACCACAAAACATAGACTTATTGCCACAGAAAAGAAGCACCATAACTAATAACCAAGCGAGTATTTCCAGACAGTTGTACAAGTCACCGAGTGTTGTGGTACTCTCGTGGTGGGAGCATATGACCCAGAGGTATACAACATAGTAGCAATGTCAAAGGTAGTGGGTTAAGAAATAGGGGCGGATGATCCATCTTTAATAGTGACTGGATTTTCCCAAGCTGGAGTTCCATGTTTTTCCCAACAGTCGTTCACGTCTCTACTTTTGTAGTTTGGTAATGGCCTTCATAAGTGGGGTGACACGTCTTGAAATCATCACAAAGAGCCTTAATGCATGCATAGTGATCTTCAGATCGGTGCCGGGTGTGAGCTTAAGTTTGGTTAATTTCTGGTAGAGACCATACACCTTAGAATTGTGCTTATGAGCATATACAAGTGCTAGTTGACCCCGCATGTTCTTATCCATAGGAAGACGTATAAGAGAAGCACTGATATGAGATTACTAGGTTCAACAACGTTGATGATCCAACTCATGATAGGGGAGTCATTCTTTTGCCAGGTAGCATATTCAATGTTGGCTTGTTGTTAACAGTAGCAATAGGAAGGGCATAGGCTAGAGTAGTCAGATGTGCCACATGATCATGCGAAGTAACATTAATCTCAAAAGAACGATGCCCTGTAAGGTCATTTTTACCATCCACACGAAAAATCGTTACTTACGCGTCATTTTTACCATCCGGACGAACAATCGTTACGCAAGAAGCATCTAGGGTGGATGTCATTGTAAATGTAGCCAGAAGATATCATGGGCATAGGGAGAACATAGTAGTAGTAGGTAGGCCTATGCAAGAAGTACCAAGAGGGGGTGTACAGAAGCCAACCAGGGGGCATAGGGAGGTGTAGGGTGGTGAGAGGTATCTTAGGACTTGACATACAACATCCCAATGACACTGTTTGGGTTTGTCAAGGTACCTGCTAAGAAGACCCACTGCAGTAGTAATATCAGGACGAGTAACAATTAAATGAATCAATTTACCAATCAACCTCCTGAATTTTTTATGATCAGCAAACACAGAAGAGGAATCATCATCCCAATTCACATTGGGATCAAGAGGAGTATCCGCAGGTCTTGCTCCAAGCATACCAGTCTCCTGCAGAATATCAAGAACATACTTTCTCTGAGAAAGCACCAGGGCATTAGAGGTTCTAGAGACCATAGTAACAAAAGTCTCCGAATTTTACGAAAAATCGGCGATTTTTCACGATGTTATAGGCTCCCGAATATTCATCACGATTAATACGCCAATCTCCGATTTTTCACGACTTTTCACGATTAATCCCGCTTTTTTGCGATTTATACGATTTGTTACGATTCTTCATGACTTTTCACAAATTTTCACGATTTTTCTCTTTTAAGTCGCTTGCTCTTTTTTTTACCAAACCATGTACACAAAATTCCTAATACACACTAAACCTCAAAGCCCCCACTCCTCTGGACAGTTCATGTTATTTCTCAACTATTTTTTACTTCTTTTCCTACATTTTTACTCACTAAGATTGTATGTCTTGTGGCCGTAACAGTTACATGCATCATATATGTATGTACATACATACATTTATCTATATATATACACATGCATACATGCATATATATGCATACATATATAGATGTATATACTTATATTGCCGACTTATTCTCGATTATTTCCGAATAGTTGACCGAACTTTATTGATCTTTTCACGACTTTTCTCGATTTTTTCCGAATTCCGATTTTTTCCAGCCAGTCGAAAAGTTGCCGAATCCCGAACTTGTTACTATGCTAGAGACCTCTATGCCAAGAAAATACCGAAGTCTGCCCAAATCTTTTGTAGCAAAGTGCTTGCCCAGATGATCTTTGGTAGCCTGAATACCAAGAGAGTTGCTGCCAGAAATAATAATGTCATCAACATATACAATCAGAACAGTAATACATGCTGAAATCTTTTTTGTGAACACAGAGTGGTCAACCTGTGACCTCAGAAAATCAAAATCAATCATGATCCTGCTCAACTTATCAAACCAGGCACGAGGACTTTGCTTGAGCCCATAGATAGACTTCTTAAGCCTGCATACTTTGTGAGACTCCCCCTGAGCAACAAACCCAAGAGGTTGCTCCATATACACTTCTTCCTGCAAGTCACCATACAGAAAAGCATTTTTCACATCAAGCTGCAGAAGAGGCCAGTTCAGATTCACAACAACAAATAGGAGAATCCTGACAGAGTTAAGGCGAGCAACAGGAGAAAAAGTCTCAAAGTAATCAATGCTATATGTCTGAGTATAGCCCTTTGCAACTAACCGTGCTTTCAACCTCTCAACCGTACCATCAGGTTAATATTTTACGGCATATACCCACCTGCAGCCCACAAGCTTACACTGAGGAGGTGGATCCACCAGCTCCCAAGTGTCTCTGTCAGTAAGAGCAATCATTTCTTCTTTCATAGCAGATGTCCAAGCAGTACTTTTCAATGCATCCTGAACATTCTTAGGTACAACCACAACAGATAAAGCATATACAAAATTGCTTGAATGAGTATTCAGATGAGCAGTAGATACAAACTGAGCAATGCTATGAGAAGTGCAGGAACGAGTACCCTTTCTGAGTGCAATAGGTATGTCAAGGTCAGAGTGTACCTCAGGTGCAGCAGAACCTTTTGGAGGAGAAGATTGGTTGCCTTGGGGGGGTACTTGCGTAGAAGGTGCTCTATTCCTGCGCTGATAAACAATAATAGGAGGATCTTGAGTTTCAGTAGTCACAGTGTCAGTACTGTCAGGCACACAGTCAGAAATAACAGGCAAAGGAGAGGCAAGAATTTCTGTCTGCAAACTATCTCCCGCTGAAGAATAATACAGTGTATCTTCAAAAAAGACAACATCACTACTAGTAAACCATTTCCTTGTACTGGAATTATTAAACTTGTAACCCTTCTGAGTTCTAGAATAGCCCAGAAAAATGCATTTAGCAGCTCGAGGAGACAATTTATCAGAAGCAGGTCCAAGTAATCTGACAAAGCAGGTACACCCAAAAATTCTAGGAGGCACATCAAACAAAGAAGTCTCAGGTTGCAGAACCTGTATAGGAATCTTATTTCCGATAACAGACGATGGCATCCTATTAATCAGAAAACACGCAGTCAAAATAGCCTCAGGCCAATAGGAGCGGGGCACATGAGAATGCATCATGATAGTCCTGGTAACTTCTAATAAGTGTCTATTTTTCCGCTCAGCGACACCATTTTGTTGTGGGGTATAGGCACATGAAGTCTGGTGGAGCGTACCAACAGATTTACAGAAAATCGCCACTTCTTGCTTAACAAACTCTAAAGCATTATCGGTGCGGAAAACTTTAACAGGCAAACCAAACTGTGTTTTTATTTCAGCAAAAAAGTATTTGATAGTAGACAACACTTCATACCTACTTTTTAATAGAAACAACCAAGTAGTCCTAGAAAAGTCATCAATAAATAGAATGAAATATTTGTAACCAGACAAACTTGGTACATGGCATGGACCCCATACATCAGAGTGAACTAAATCAAAAATGTTTTTACTGCTCACAGTACTACGTCTAGGATACATAGTACGAGTCTGTTTTCCCAGCTGACAAGATTCACACTGAAAATTACAACTGTCAATATCGGAAACTAAATGACGCAGCTTCTCTGACGATGGATGTCCCAGCCTGTAGTGCCACTGCAGTGTAGAAATAGAAGCCGATAAAGCAGATACAATAGCAGCTTTCTCTGATAGCGGTAACTGGTCCAAGTAGTAGAGTCCATCAACACCTTCATACCCCCCACCAATCTTCGTCCTCGTGCGAAGGTCTTGAAAAACACATGAACCAGGAACAAAAGTCAGTCTACAGTTCAAACTTCGTAAAATTTTGCTGACTGATAATAAGTTCAGAGGAAATCTAGGCACATATAAGGCAGACTTGAGCCAAAATTGAGAAACAATATCACCGACTCTAAAGACCGAAGACTTTGAGCCATCAGCTAGCATAACAGAAGAGTTACAGACAGGTTTAGATAGAGTTTTAAACAGAGATCTATTGCCAGATATATGTGCAGAGGCACCAGAATCTATCACCCATTTGGTATTACCAGAAGTAGAAGGTGAGGAGGAACTCAGGAATGCAGTATCATAACCAGAGTATGCAGCATGTGCTCCACTAGTAGAAGCAGCAGTCGAAGAGCCAACACGCTCAAGGAGGCGTTCCACCTCAGCACAAATGTAGTCTGCGGTCGCTCCCGCAGTCGCTGGCTCAGGTGTCGGAGTAACAACCTCAGAAGTAGACAATGAATCTGCAGCAACATTGGCCCAAGCCGGTTTACCATACTTTTCCCAACACTTTTTTCAATATGGTTAGACCGGCCACAAAAGGTACACACGCTGTCCTTGCTGAGGACGCGCAGCAGCAGGAGGTGAGGCAGCAGGAGGGGCTCCTCGTCCAGCACCAGGTCCCCGTCCTGCACCCAGGGGAGGACGACCATTAGTGGAACGGCCACGGCTACGACCACGGCCACGCCCGGCCCAAGCAGCCAGGGCAGTAGAATCTCCAGTCTCAGGAGACGGTGTCGATGAAGAAAGGCGCTGGAGACGCTGGTAGACACTCCGCAAAGTAGGGAGCGGATCACTCGCTAAGATCTGATCCACAACGCCAGCATAGGATTCTGGCAAGCCACTCAGAAACTATATCAGCTGTAGTTCCGCTCGCTGTTTCTGCATAGTCGCCAGATCATTAGACAGCGGGTGGTAAGTCTCCAACTCACCCCACAAGCCGGTGAAGGTGGAGAAGTAGTCGGAGATGTCAGATCCCGTGAATTGGAGTCGCCCCAGTTGCTTGGTTATGTCGAAGACCTTCTTGGGATTCTGACTCTAAGAGTAGGTACTGGCGAGCTGATCCCACATCTGCTTCGCCGTAGGTAGCCTAAGTAAAGTAACGCTGATCTCCTTAACGACACTGTTGAGAATCCATGTCATCACAGTCTAGTCTTCACGGACCCAATCATAAAAAGTTTTGACGTCTTTTTCATCCGCGTTCGCTGCAGGCTGAGGCGGACCAGTGCGAATCAGATGAGAGTACTTCCCTTGTGATTTGGCATATATCACAAAGGAGCACACCCAAAGCTGGTAATTGTGCCCATCAAGTTTAACAGTGGTAACTTGACGACGCGAGTCTCTCCAAAAGTCATCTCCAGAAGACGCCATGAGAACAGGCAGGAAGGCAGGCACAGGCAGGAGTAGTCAGCAGTCAGAGGCAGAAGTCCAACACATGGACTAATAGTAGAAGGTAGAAGATCCACGCCTGGATCTTAAAAAATAACCACGTAGGGGCAGCAGATGAAGAGAAAAAACCTACGCCAACATGGAGGATCAATCAATCCACCATGAGGCGCAGGCAGACAGAGAGGATGAAGCCCGTTAAGCCGTCAATGTGCCAGAACTGGAAAGTTACCGAGGCTGTCCGGAGATATCGGAAAGAGAAACGGAGCTAGACGGAGGGTCCTGTGGTGGATTAGGCCACAAGGATGGAGTTTATTATGGGATTAGAGGTGGATGGAGGGCTGCAGAGGGGTGGACGGCGATCGGTAGCAGCGGCGGCAGTACTGTAGCAGCGAAAAAAAGGAGATTTCAGAGTGTGGTGGCTGCTAGGGTTGGTGGAGATAGGGATTAGGTTTAAGGTGGATCGTCCCGCTTTGATACCGTGTGAAAAATAATGAGATTTGGAGAGCTTAGGGTTGCACAATGTGTGCACCCTCATATATATAATACTGAAAGAATTACAGAGAGGTCCATATATAAAAGAGAAATATCAAAACAAATAGCAGGCTATGTAAAACAGGAAATATATAATGTAACATAGAGGACTCCCCCTAAAGCACAAATCCCGGGGGTTGTTCCATGTAGACCTCCTCATGTAGATCCCCATACAGAAAAGCATTCTTCACATCAAGTTGATACAAGGGCCAATCAGAATTAATAGCAACAGAAATAAGAATCCGTACAGAGTTCAGCCGAGCCACAGGAGAGAAAGTCTCAAAATAATCAGCCCCGTAAGTTTGTGTATAGCCTTTAGCATAGAGTCTCGCCTTTAGCCGTTCAACCGTGCCATCTGGTTGATATTTGACAGTAAACACCTAGCGACAATCAACGGGGGAACAATCTGCAGGAGGATCAACTAGCTACCATGTGTTGCGTTCAGTAAGAGCCTGCATTTCAGCTTGCATAGCTTGACGCCAAGCAGGATGTTTAAGAGCCTGAGAAGCATTTTTAGGAATAGATATAGCAAAAAGAGCAGCAGTAAAGTTAGCAAAATTAGTCCTCAAATGATTAGTAGTACAGAAATTTCCAATAGGATGTTTAGTGCAAGTTCTAGTTCTTTCCTCAAGCTGATAGGAACATCTAGATCAGAGAATACCTGCGGTGGTGTTTGATCTGGCACGGAGGAGGAAGACGTTGGAGGGGCCATAGAGGGAGTTGCTGTCTTCTGTCTTCTTTGATATACTTTTAGAGGCGGCTTTTCAGTAGGAGAAGTAGTATCAGCAATATCAGTAATATCAGCGGTATCATCCATTATAGGTAAAGGTGTATCCAGTAATAAATCCGATGTAAGAGTCGACCCGACAGAAGAGTAAAATGGCATGTGCTCAAAGAAAACAACATCAGCAGATACTTCTTTGACACAGGATCATAGCAACGATACCCTTTCTGAGTGCGCGAGTACCCTAGGAAGACACACTTAGTCGCTCTCGGATCAAGTTTGGTGAGACCGGGACGAAGGTTTTTGATAAAGCAGGTGCTCCCAAAGATACGAGGAGGCACGATAAAAAGGGGCGCATCCAGAAATAGAATCTGATATGGAACTTGATTCCCAAGCACAGAAGAGGACATTCGATTAATTAGGCAACAAGCAGTAGAGATAGCCTCAGGCCAAAAACACTGGGGAACATGATAATGAAAAAGCGAGCAATTTCAAGAAGATGACGATTTTTGCGTTCAGCGACTCCATTTTGTTGTGGTGTGTAAGCACAGGAAGTTTGGTGTATGGTGCCTTGTTTTCGACAAAAGTTGCTGACAGAGGTTTGCACAAATTCTGCACAAATTCTAAGGCATTATCAATGCGAAATTTTTTAATGGGTTTAGCAAACTGGGTCCGAATCTCGGCAAAGAAAGCCGTGATACTGTCAAGAATGGTAGACCTGTCTTTAAGCAAAAACAACCAGGTGGTTCTAGAAAAATCATCAATAAAACTCAAGAAATATCTAAATCCAGAAGTACTCAGCACAGAACAGGGTCCCCAAACATCAACATGAATAATGTCAAATGGTTGTATAGAACTAATACATGATTTTTTTGAAAAAGATGTTCGGGTCTATTTGCCCAGTTGGCAAGTCTCACAATGAAAAACAAAGTCTAATACATCAGGTAATAATTGTTTCAGCTTTGCTGCAGAAGGATGTCCTAAGCGATAGTGCCACTAGATGCCTATCTCAGACGATGTCAAGTATGCTGCGGTCTTCAGAACGTCCAGGTAGTATAGCCCGTCTGGTCCCTCATGGCCTGAATCAATCGTCATCCTCGTGCGCAGATCCTGAAAAATAACACCATCCGGGTCAAACGTAATCGAGCAACAAAGGCTCTTCACAGTTCAATTTACAGGTAGCAGATTAATAGGAAACTTAGGAACATAAAGTGTAGACCGCAGAGGCAGGCAACTAGTAGTACAGATATCAGCAATCCCAGTAACAGGTGTCTTAGAGCCATCAACCAGTGTAACATGTGGTATAATAGAAGTATTTTGCAGTTTAGAAAATAAAGCAAGAATTCCAGAAATATGAGATGTCGCACCATAATCAATCACCCATGAGTTTTTACCAGACTGTGTCAGGAGGGCGGTGCTACCATCAGTAGAAGCTTCAGCAGAGGAAGCAAGACAAGCCTGGAGCAACTTTTCGAATTCAGACCGTATCCAGTAAGCAGAGGGCGGAGCAGAGGTAGTAGCAGTCTCAGTCTGATCCGTCGTGACCTGATTCGCTGAGGCTGGCTTGCCATGCTTGATCCAACAACGATCTTCATTATGGTTTGTCCGCATGCAGAAAGTGCAGTAACGAGGCTTAGTAGAGTCAGCGCCAGAGTATGAGCCACATCCAAGTGCAGTAGAACGTCCGCGTTCACGGCCCCGGCCACAACCACGACCACAGAAGGAATCTCCAGTGCGAACAACGAGGGCTGCTCCATCAGAAGTATCAGAAAGGTACTGCGAAACTGATGGCAGACGCTGAACCCTTTTGAGAACATCCCAAAGGGTAGGCAGAGGATCACTGGATAGGATCTGATCCACAACTACAACGAAGGAAGATGGCAAACCGGCGAGGAACTGAACAAGCATAAGTTCGTTCCGTTGACGCTGAACTTCAGTGATGTCGGCAGAAAGCGGATGATACACCTGAAATTCATCCCAGAGAGAACAACAGGTGGTGTAGTAGTCCTCAATGGAATCAGTGACAGAAAATTCCTGTTTGGCAAGTTGCTTGAAGATCTCAAAAACCTTCTTAGGAGTTTGCTGATGAGAGTATACATGAGAGAGCTGCTCCCACATTTCCTTCGCAGTCTGGAGGCGAAGAAGTGACTGGCTGATTGGGCTCGATGCTGTTGACCATTCATGTCATAACACCGTAGTCCTCCTTGGACCAAAGATCGTAGGCCTGCTTAGTCTTTTCATTAGCATCAGTAGCGGGGACCGCCGATCCTTTGGTAGTTAGATGAGAATAGCGCCCTTATGCTTTAACATATAGCTCGATGGAAGCCGCCCAGAGGTGATAGTTGGAGTTATCCAACTTCATAATAGTGACACACAAGTTGCGTGGAAGGTTAGGTGTCGCCATTGGAAGGGGCAGAAGCACGGGCGCAGAGAGCAGCAGAAGTCAGCAGTAGCAGAAAGCAGCAGAAGTCCAATGCATGGACTAGTAGTAGCAGATAGAAGATCCACGTATGGATCTTAGAAAACCCACGTAGGGCAGTAGATAGAGATAAAAAAACCTACGCTAACATGGAGGATCAGTCACTCCACCATGAGGCACAGGAAGAAAGAGAGAAACTCCGTTTATGCCGTCAACGTGCCAAAACTGGAAAACGTCGGGGCTGTCAGGAGATTTTGGAAATAGAAACGGAGCTAGACGGAGGGGCCTGTAATAGATTAGGCCACAAAAGTGGGTGTAGCTAGGAGATAGGAGGTTGGTGGAGAGATTGCAGGGGTGGACGGCGGTACTGTAGCAACAGTACTGTAGCGGCGACGGAAAAAAAAGAGGGGGGGGGTGGCGGCGGCTAGGGTTGGTGCAGAAGATGGCGGCTAGGGTTGGGGTGAGAGAGGGATTAGGTTTAAGGTGGATCGGCCTGCTCTGATACCATCTAGAAGTCGGCAACGAGATTTCTTATTATTGGATGATTAAACAGAGTACAGGGGGCTCTCTTTTATAAGACAAGAGAGTACACATGGTACAGAGATAACCCATGTGGGATAAAGAGTACACAATAGAAAAAGAGAAAAGGCATAAAGCAAAATACACTAAGTATTGAAAAGAAGTAAAGTGTATATACTAATAGACAGGGATGGGGAAAAAGGGAGCAGAAGACGGGGAATTATTCCCGATACCATGTAGAAAGAGAGAATGTATTTTATATTTTATGATCGCACAATGATAGTATAGCATACTTATATATGATTGTATACACCACAGTGTTGAATCCGCTCATGTCCGACTAAATACTTAACCACTCTAATAGGGATTAAATACGTAACCACTCTAATAGATGGAGACAAAACAAATTTATGAAGCGTAGGGTTACACAATGTGTGTACCCTGATATATATACTAGTGGAACAATTACATGTAAGTCCAAATAGAAAAGGAAAATAACAGAACAGTAAGTAAAGACATATATCAACACACCCCCTCAAGTTGGAGCATAGATATCGATCATGCCCAACTTTTCCACAAGCGAGTTGAAATGTTTCTTGGCCAGCAACTTTGTAAACATATCAACAATTTGATCTTCTGAGCGAGTGAATGGAGTGCAGATCTTGCCAGATAAGATAGTCTCTCGAATGAAATGACAATCGACTTCAATATGCTTTTTGCGCTCACGATATACATGATTATTAGCAATGAAGATAACAGCTTTATTGTCACAGTGCATAGGGATAGCATCAAAAGACTCAACCCCGAAGTCTTTCAAAAGAGATTGTACCATAGGAGCTCACAAGCAGAATGGGCCATCACCCTATATTCAGCTTCAACACTAGATCTGGCAACAACATTTTGCTTTTTACTTCTCTAAGTGACTAGATTACCTCCAACATAAATACAGTAGCCTAAAGTAGATTTTCTGTCAATTTTACTTCCAGCATAATGTAGCCTCCAGAGAACAGTGTCCATGCTTTCTATAGTAGAGGCCTTTGCCAGGTGATTTCTTAAGATATCTTAGAATATTACAGAGAGCTTCCCAGTGGCACTGTCTAGGCTTATCCAGGTACCTGCTAAGAAGACCAACAACAGTAGAAATATCGGCTCTAGTAACAGTCAGATAAATCATCTTACCAATCAGTCTGTTATATTTTTTACTGTCTGGAAACATAGGAGAAGACTCATCATCCCAATTTATATTGGGATCTAGAGGAGTATCAGCAGGACGTGCACCAAGCATCCCAATCTCCTGTAACAGATCAAGAACATACTTCCTTTGAGATAAAACAAGAGCATTAGAAGTCTTAGATACCTCAATGCCCATAAAGTATCTTAGCCTCCCCAGATCTTTAGTAGCAAAATGTTTGCACAAGTGTGTTTTCATAGCTTGAATCTCAGAATTACTGCCAGATAGAACAATATCATCAACATAAACAATCAGAATGACAATACCAGAAGAAGTCTTTTTTGTAAAGACAGAATGATCAACCTGTGACCTCAGAAAGCCAAAAAGCAGTCAGGATTTTACTCAGCTTACCAAACCATGCCCGAGGACTCTGTTTGAGTCCATAAATAGATTTTTTTAACCTACAAACTTTATGTGACTCCCCCTGAGCAACAAACCCAGGAGGGTACTCCATATAAACCTCTTCTTGAAGATCCCCATACAGGAAGGCATTTTTAACATCCAGTTGAATAAGAGGCCAATCTAAGTTAATAGCAAAAGAAAGAAGAACTCTGACAGAGTTAAGTCTGGCAACATGTGAAAACGTCTCAAAACAGTCAATTCCATAAGTTTGAGTATACCCTTTTGCAACCAGCCGTGCCTTCAGACGTTCCACTGTTCCATCAGGTTGATACTTTACAGCATAGACCCATCTGCAGCCAACAAGTTTGCACTGAGGTGGATCCACCAGCTCCCAAGTTCCTCTATCAGTTAGAGCAATCATCTCTTCTTTCATGGTAGTCATCCAGGCTGAGCTTTGTAAGGCATCATGCACAGTCTTTGGCACAACAATAGCAGATAAAGCAGCCACAAAGTTACTAGCATGAATACTCATGTGTGCAGTAGAAACATGATTAGCAATATTATGAGAAGTACAATAACGAGTGCCTTTTCTGAGAGCAATAGGCAGATCTAAGTCAGAATGTACCTCAACAGGAGTAGGACCTTCTTGAGGAGAAGATTGGTGCTGTATGGGGGGGTCTTGAACAGGTTGGGACTTGTTCCTGCGTTTATACACAATAAGTGGAGTAGTAGTTTCAGCAGATGAAGTATCAGAAGTGCAATCAGTTGTGACAGGCAATGGTGCTGTGATTATATCAGAATCTAAGGTATCTCCTTTAGCAGAATAAAAAGGTGTATCCTCAAAGAAAACTACATCACTACTCGTAAACCATTTTTTCGCAGTAGGACTATAGCATCGATACCCTTTTTGAGTACGAGAATAACCCAAGAAAATACATTTTTCTGCTCTAGGAGATAATTTATCATAGTTTGGTCCAAGTAACCGCACAAAGCAAGTAGAGCCAAATATCCGTGGAGGTAAAGAAAACAGAGTTACATTAGGCTGTAGAACCTGAACATGAATTTTGTTGCCAATAACAGAAGACGACATTCTATTAATCAGAAAACAGGCAGTTAGGATAGCTTCTGGCCAAAAATGCCTAGGTACATTAGAATGAAACATTATAGTTCTAGCAACCTCAAGTAAATGCCTATTCTTTCTTTCTGCAACTCCATTTTATTGAGGCGTATAGGCACACGAAGTCTGATGAATAATACCCGTAGATCGACAAAACAATCCAACTTCTTTCTGAACAAATTCCAAAGCATTATCGGTTCTCAGAATTTTAATAGGCACAAAATATTGAGTTTTAATCTCAACAAAAAAGAATTTTATTATAGATAGCACTTGAGACTGATTTTTCAACATAAACAACCAGGTGGCACGAGAGAAATCATCAATAAACAGAATAAAGTATTTATTGCCAGACAAACTTGGCACATGACACAGACCCCATACATCTGAATGAACAAGATCAAAAATGTTTTTACTGCTATTCTGGGACCTTTTAGGAAATACAGTTCTAGACTGTTTCCCTAACTGACACGACTCGCACTGAAAACCGTGCGTTCCTACACCAGAGATAACATGCTTTAATTTTTCAGAAGATGGGTGTCCAAGTCTGTAGCGCCATTGCAAAGCTGAAACTGATGAAGATAGAGCTGAAGCTAGCGCCAAGTTGTTAGGCTTTTTCAATTCATCCATATAATATAGGCCATTAGGTCCTTCATGCCCCCACCAATCTTCATCCTCGTGCGAAGGTCTTGAAAAGTACAAGTACAGTGAATGAATGTGAGACTGCAGTTCAAGCTACGTACAATTTTGCTAACAGATAATAAGTTCAGTGGAAATTGAGGCACATATAGAGCAGATTTTAACAAAAATTGAGAGATTATGTCTCCAATCCCAGCTACAACAGTCTTAGAGCCATCCACAAGCATAACAGAAGAATTAGAGACCGGTCTAGATAAGGTTTTAAACAAAGACCGATTTCCAGATATATGAGATGATGCACCCGAATCAATCACCCATTTTTTATTACCAGTACTAGGCGAGGGGGCACTGATGAAAGAAGAATCACAACCAGAATATGTAGCAACATGAGCTCTAGAAGCAGCTCCAGAGGATGACCCAGTGCGCTCAAGCAGTAGACGCTCCACCTCAGAACAGATGAAGTCAGCAGTAGTAGAACTGGATGCATCGGTAGCAGTAGGCTGTAAAACTACCTCAGTGGGGGCATGGGTATCAAACGCTGCATTAGCCCAGACAGGCTTTCCATATTTCTCCCAGCGTTTTTCTTCAATATGATTAGACCGGCTACAGAAGCTGCAGAACCGTTGACCAGTCTGAGGGCGAGCAGCATTGGGAGGACCAACGAGTGCTCCACGTCCAGAAGAACTCCTCCCCCTCCCAGCACCAAGAGGAGGACGAGTGTCGTGAGAACGACCACGTCCACAGCCACGACCACGGACGGACATAGCAGCAGGAGCAGTAGTATCGCCAGTATCAGAAGGCGACTCAGATGAGGATGATGGCAGTTGCTGTAGACGCTGAAAGACACTTTGTAGAGTAGGTAGTGGATCACTGACAAGGATCTGATCCACAACCCCAGCATATGATTCAGGTAACCCACATAGGAATTGAACTACCTGCAACTCCTGGCGTTGACGTTGCATGGTAGCCAAGTCAGTAGACAAGGGATGGTAGGCCTCCAATTCTCCCCAAAGTCCCTTGAAGGCAGAAAAATAGTCAGTAAGATCAGATCCCGGGAAGTGTAGACGGCTCAGTTGCTTGTTGATATCAAAGACTTTCTTCGGATTCTGGCTGTGAGAGTAAGTACTAGCAAGCTGATCCCACATCTGCTTTGTTGTAGGCAGATATAGTAAGGTGACACTAATTTTTGTCTCACTGCTATTTAGAATCTAGGCCATCACAGTAGAATCATCTTTGACCCAGTCATCATACGCTTTGACATCCTTGGAGTCGGCATTGGCAGCAGGCACACGAGGTGGATCACGTGTCAACTGCGACAGTTTCCCTTGAGATTTAACATAGATCTGCATAGAACAGACCCAGTTCTGGTAGTTTCCCCCATCCAGCTTAACAGTATTAACCTGATGACGCAGATCCTCATGTGAAGATGCCATGACAGGCAGAGCACCAATCACCGATAGTGAGAAGAACAAGCAGGCACAGGCAGAAAACAACCGCCTAGTTCCTCAACTAGGTGGAAGTAGGCACAGTGGAGAGACTGGACGAACCAGTTACATACGGGCTACGCCGAGGCGCAACAGAAAACCCGGTGGCTCAAAGGCCAACACAGGTAGGCAGAAAGCGGATCCGAAGACGAACCCTCAGACCAGTGTCCGGGAACCGGTGGATCGAAGGGTGGCTATGAGCAGATCACGCCACGGAAGCAGACAGCGGTGAGTAGCACCGGCAGCGGCGCCCGGCGGCCGGCAACGCCCGTACTGTTGCGGCGGCCGCGCAGCTGCTGCTGCCTGGCGCCCGGCGGCGGCTGGCGCTGGGGCCGGACGACGGGGCGGGGCGCGATGCGGTGGGGGGGGCAGCGGGTGGGAGGGAAAGATAGGGAGGGAGGAAGGAGGAGAAGGAGAGACGGCTCTCCGGATCTAAACCTGCTCTGGTACCATGAGACAAAACAGATTTAGGAAGCGTAGGTTTACACAATGTGTGTACCCTGATATATATACTAGTGGAACAATTACATGTAGGTCCAAATAGAAAAGGGAAATAACAGAACAGTAAGTAAAGACATATATTAACACAAATATCTAAGATAGAGATGTATAAAAAATAAAGTTATGCGATTTTGAAAAGAAGGTAACATAAACTAAGAGAAAATAAAAGAAAATAAGACAACATAACGGGAACTAGTTCTTTTATGTTTTGTTATTTCATGCTTTAGTATTTTAACTTACTATTATAATGGTGGGTGATGGAAATACGTGCAAGTTTTCAAGTTAATTTTGAGAAGTTTAGCTAACGAAGAGGTGTATGCTATATGATAGGTAGAGCTAGAGCTCTCTGTTGGGTCTGTTGTTGAACTGGTGTACTTTTTGATTACCTGACTGTTTCTGATTTCTTCAAATTTGTGTATAGTAAGTACCTTAACCGGGAAGGATATCGTATATAAAATGTTTGTACTAGTTCAAAATTCAAACTGGATTTTCAACCTGTGCAGATCATGTGATTGGTATCATCTTTTACTTAATGGTACACTAGGGCTGCTTAAATCTGAGTAAAAAAGTCTTTGTATTTGGTTTTGGCTAAACAGTTAGCAGCCGATATAGCCTACTTTTCCTTCTCAAGGAGCAGACACAGGGTTTATTCTTCCTCAGGACAGTTAACAAGAGAAATAGATATTTTACAATATGATTTTTTTTTTTAATAATATTATATTTTTCTGAAAAGGCAAACTAATTTGAATGACGTTGATGAAGACTTTCAATTAATGGAATGCATTTCTTACACAAAATGCTAGGGTACATGGATCGTGCTTGGCCGAAATACCTTTGATTGGGACTCGAGCTATGTTCCGCAAGCAAGGAATGTGCCAGCGTCTCTTTTCTGCTGTTGAAGGCGTAGGCTTTTCTGTTGTTTAGCTGTTCATTACTGCAGATTTGTTTGTGTTTCACATTAGTGAAGTTCTTGGAATTCTTTTATTGTCTGTTTGAAATGGTTTATACATGCAAAACATGTAATGGCAGCTTGAAGTAGACTACACAAAAATTTGGTTCTATTAAAGGGTTTGAGAAGAATAAGTCCGTTATAAGGAGCTAATTAGCTGGGCCCCTTATGTTCATTATCAAACTGAACTATTACATAAAGGTTAGAAATGCTTTATTCATAGTTATCTACTAGAAAAGGTCAATGTGAAGCAACCGCCAGGGCATTCTACTCTATGGTGAGGTTCTACTACTTAACATTATCTTGTTCATAGTTGTATGAGCTTGGTGTTCTGATTGTCTTGCATAATGACATTAGGAAGCTAGTTGGTCTATGTTGGTTAAAAGTGTAGTAGGTTGCTGAGGTAGTTTTCCATTGGCTTTGTTGACATTCTCAAAGCAAGCTTGGTAGCTAGGTTCAAACATATGTCATCACTTGTTTTTAACAAATATCTCCTTTGGCCTGATTTTTTCCCCTTATATAAGCCTGATTATTTTTTCCCTTATATAAGCCCTGATTGGAAGTATCTCTCTGTAACGACCCCCCCTCCCGATAACCCCTAGTTAAGGGAGACCAAGAGGTCAGAGGCGTTATCCCAAAATAGGATCAGTGGTTTTGCAAATAATCAACAATAATTAATAAATTCTACAACAACTACACTTTTAATGGAATAAAATTTTTCTTTTCATACCTTGCAAAATATGGGAAGTGGAATTCTTTACCCAAGAAAGAACTTTTCTATCTATGATCCTTCGATTCTTTATTAAGCTTTATTTCATCAATGTCACTTTGAAGGATTATCCATTTTCTTGATAACCTAAAACGCCGACAAACAAAACGGCGGTCAGTATAACGAATTATACTGGTATGTGGGGGAAACAATTATCTTGCATTTACTTGTAACAACATATTGCAAACAATTATGGTTTAACAAGCAAACTTTACATTTTAAACATGACTACTCAATCCTTACATACCCTAGCCTTTGTGCTGTCCCTGCAGTGGACATAGATACTACCTCTCAGATGGTAGATCTCAACTAACCCCCATGATCCTACCTTATAGGTAGATCAATACATAGGGTTGTGGAGTCGCATGGCCCTACCCAAGGTAGTTTAATCACTGACTCGTGATAACCTGATGGTCCTACCTCGCGGGTAGACCATGTACTAGGTCATCTATCTCATCAACATCAGAGTTACAGAGGAGGACCAGGATCTGAGCTAGTTATGCACATATAATTATGGTGATAATCATAGTCACTACATAATTGCATGAAATAAAAGGCAATCAAGCAGTTATTCCAAGCAATTGATAAAACTTTGGGAATCACCGGGAAACAAAAACAATTTAATCATAAGCGTAACCACATACTTGTTCTTGAGCAAAAGAATCCAATTTCAACAAGTTATCCAGGCAAGCAGTTTATTGCAAACAACCCTTAATTCCTGAAACATATAGATTACCTAATGTCAAAACACCTTCCTATTGACATGAGGGTACTTTCTAAGGCTTCCAAGCCCTTAGGGTTCATTAGGGTTTCTAAGGTTTCTTTATCCAATTTTTATCTCCTTTTTAGGCTACAAACCCTAAAACAGATTTCTTATTTCTCAAAAAACCCTAATTATTCCAATTATCCTCATTAAGGGTTCTTTAATCTTAGAACAAGGTTGAGATCACCAAATCTTTGTTACATAATTACATGTTCGGATTTAAACCATTAAAACCCATATTTTCCCCAAATTGGGGTTTCTAACCATAATCATGTGCATAAAACCCTAAAACAAGCATAAAATTACCTTTTTCAAAATTAACTTTCCCTTTTATTCTCAACAAGTTAATATTACTTAGAATAACCCAAAAGAGCCATTAAATTCGAGTTCCATATCAAATTAGGGTTTTACCATAATTTAATACATCAAAAGTGATAACTTTGTGTACTTTTTAAATTGCAAGCAATATCAGGCTCCAATTACATTTTTATTAGACTCTACGTATTTTTCTGATCAAAAAGCACTATTTACTTTTATTTTTCGGCCAAAGGATCTATTTTTAACGAATTATGCAAGATTCATCAATTTTTTTTGAAATTCGACTAGAGAGACGACTTAACCTGGGATTTTTGGATTATCTTCAACCGTTGGATCGTCGGTCTTCGTTGATTGCGCGCAATTGTGCGGTTCTAAGCGCGCGCACCCACTCACGGCTTCAGAAACACAGAGCTCTTCAGTGCCGTTGATCTATGTCGCGGTCCACTGTGGACTCCGATCAGACGGCGGCTGCTCTGTCCTCACCCGACTCAGCAAAGAGTCTCGCGGCAGCGCCGCGGCTGAGAGCTCGTCGGAGCAACGTCAATCCAAGGATCTGGGGCACGAGAGCAGAGGGCAAGCGACCAGTTGCAATCGTGAGGTCATTAGCAATTGAGAGGGGGTCATATATATATGACTTGGGGTCGATTTTAGGGTTTCCCAACCCCCGCTGTCACCTGCCTTTTTAGGCAATTGGGCGTTTCTTCTAGATGTATCCAAAGTACGAAGAACCAAGGTCTATGATGTGCAGAATTCCCTCCCGGACTCAACCATGAGATTTACTTGCTCGCACATGCAAAGATTTGTGAGAAAATCGAGTGTAAAGGTCCCACTGTCGCCAGCCTGTTCCTAGTTCGGCTAGAACTAGAAGATGAGCGGCCTCCGTTGGATCAAGATCCAACGATCCGTGTCACTCGCGCCCAAACAACAGAAATTCGATTTTTATTTTTAGGAAAACCTTTCTCTTTAGGACAATTTGGAAAAATCATAACTCTCAAACCATGGCTCCGTTTAATCTCAAATTTTGAGGGAAACTTCATAATAACTTAATCTATTGTCCTGCCAAGTTTGGGGCCATAACTCAAAAGTAAACGAACCTTTTCATTATGAGCAAGTTATTGCTTATATATATATATATATAATTCATATTTCCTCTTTCACACTTTATTATTTTCCTTTATTTCAATTCCTTGCATCTCAAAGATCCATGTGGGGTTCGAATCACCATCCATTATGATCAAACCCATACTTATCTATCTATTTCTTATACTTTCACCTTGATCCCAATTCTCTTTATTATTTATTCAATTCTGATTCCCTTTTAGCTTATCTTCCCCTTTTATTATTTTGGACGTATTATTACCAAAGGGTCCACCAAAAACCATGCACAAGGAAGAGTTGTAAAAGGAATCCATATATTTATCATAAATCATGCAATTTACAGCCAAGTACATTTCATTTGAAACAATTGCAATTACAGTCATATAAGCAAAATCGAGGTTGTAACACTCTATCTTTCCAGAAGATCTTCCAAGCATGACGCTCCCATATGTTTTCCTCTGAACAACTTTGAAAAGTTTTTGCAAGTTGTGCACTTAGGGTTTGGGGGTGTGTGTGTGGAGATGGACAAACAACAATCTCGACTCTTTCCCCTTTCTAGAGAAGGCTTCTGCTGAACTTTTGATCATAACTTCCATTTTGGATTTTGAGACCCCTATATGCTGGTCCTTGTAAGCTAATTTGACAGAGAAGACTTTGTCTATCCTCGTCTTTCCAATTTATGCAATCAGAACTGGTTCTAGAGGGTGGGATGCAATTGATGTATGTTTGCTTTTTTTACCACTTTAAGCTTTGATTAAACATAGTTTCAGTCGGACATTGGGTCTGCTTTCCTCCCTGCTATCTACATGAGGAGATCTACTAATAATCACCTATATGGAGTGTAATCTTCTAGGAACGATGATTGAACGGAGAAAATATGAGTTCTCCATAATCTGTGGGGTTTTCGATTATGAATTTCACAGTTCTCTACATATTTAAGGTCCCAAGTATACGATAATGAATTAATTTGACTACAAAGGCATGGAAGAGTTATTTTAGTGTGCCACTACTTAGCCCCTGTTTGGGAATGGACTGGACCGGGATTAGGGCGTGTCGTGTAGCGCCACAGCGGCCCAATCCGGTCCGGCTTGGGCGAGAAACGCGTTTGGCAACCAATCCATTTTGATCCCCGTTTTGGGATAACGGAATCCCATTATCTGGTTTAAGTCAGTCCCTATCGAGGCAGGATTGGAAATCCCAGTCCGGTTTGCCCCGACAACCCTCCCTGATCCCTCGCAACTCCGCAACCCTCCCTCTCCCTCTCGCCCTAACCTTCTCCTCTCGGCGGTCTCCCTCCTCGCGATGCTTCGCTACAGTCGCGCATCTTCACAACTGTTTGTCCTTGAGAAGTAAAAGCGAAGGCTGCTCGAGGTCGCATATGGAGTCCAGCGGTTGTCGGGTGAAGCGTCCGCGTGGAGCATCAATGCTTTCGCTTGCCACCGCCGGTCTACCTGGGCGGCTAGCTCCCTCAAAAGCAAGGTACCCATGCCCTGCCCTGCTCTTCTCTACTACCTGCTCTGACATTGATTTGTCTTGTCGACGCACAGAAGAAACCCTAGCTCGACCAAGGCAACAAGAAACCCTAGCAAGTGTCCGTGTGCCTTCTTATTCCTCTCCTTTTGCTGCGAGGTTCTACACTTCCACATACGCCTTTTGGAGGAGTTGTTCACGGAAGCTGGTCGTCATCCTTTATTGCTG